>FR989982.1:22814391-23432248 GCA_905404265.1 Fabriciana adippe | reverse complement strand
ACCTTAACAAAGTAAGATGGTATTGTAGGATGGTTGTGTCGTGACAATGGAGTTAATAAAAAAAGATAATAAAAGGAATGGGAAGGTGTGGGTTCGATCCCCGTACGATGTAATTGATTAAATAAATAAAACTCCGTCTAGTCATTAATATTATTTCTAAATATAATATCGAAAGATTTTTTTAGACCATTTGCCAAGTTTACACTATAACCATAGGTTGTTCTATCTAGGGACATACCATAGGGCCTAGAGCGAAGCGAAGATAATTCGCTAGTACTAATATAAATATGAAACTTTTTTTTTTTGGATTTTAAAGATCACACCTAAATTATTGAACAGTCAGGCTAAAACAAAGGATATGTATTATCCTTGTAATTTTTCAGGGAGACAAAAGGTAAATTTTTATACTTAAATACTTGTCACTAGATGGCGCTGTCCAAGAACGTTAAATACACAAGGCGTGAAAAGTAACTATCTTTAAATAATGCCATAAGTATGTTGTGTTAACACGCCTGACATTTAAAAACTTTGATCCTGTACATCAACATGGGGTCACATCACGAACAAAGTGAAATTAGTTAAAAAAAATGATAATAGATGGCGTTGTAGGTATCGATTTGTTTTTATGTTCATGTTAAATTCAAAATTTGAAAAAAATTAAATACGAAAAGCATATATTCTAACTTTAAAAACAAATATCTAAAGTAAGAAAAAAGAAAGTAATGGACAAAAGTATAATTTTTTTGAAGTTTTATAAAATTCAATAATATCGTTATATTTCTGACGGCAATAATGGGTACTACATTGTGATAGCACGATCTTTGATAATAATTATGTAAACTGTGTTCATAGATGGCGCTCAATATAATAAAATGTTTTGTAGCACTCAAAGACAATATCTTAAAAATATAGTTTGTAATTGTCATAGTAGCCTTGAGAGACCTTACATAGTTACCTACAACATTGCGCAGCGGCAGCTCGGGGATAGATACCCTTAGCTTTTAACGCCATCTATCATTTAGAGTTGCTAGATGTCGCCTTATTTTTAATTCTCACTTGCGCCATCTATTATCATTTTAGGACAAAAAAAATAGTGTGTCCAATAGCGTGAGTTAGCGATGTCCAAATATTTGTATGGGATGCACTATCTGTACTCTATATATGATCTGTGACATCAATTAGATCACGTGGGATATAAGAAGCCTATTTAAAAAGTGTTTAGCCACATCGGATTATGTACACGTTATAGTACTTTCTTAGATTTAAACAAATATTTGACATTTTAAATAAAACTATCTATCATAGTCACGAGAGTGTCTCCGGATTGTTGAAATTTGTGAATCTGTGAAAAAATCCGAAAACATAGCTTTATGTATTTGGGGAATGGAACGTAAGAGTAATGAGAGATAAAGGAAATTCAAGATGGAGGATTCGCTTTAAGGCGGTGTGAACGAGCTACGCGTAGAAGATTAAAATAATTAATAAAAAAACAAACACATACTGTCTTTTACTTTGAGTAATTTCCCACATTCTATATATTTCATTTTTGTTCTTTCACGCTGAAACGGCTGGAGATAGTTTTAGATGAAATTTAATACACAAATAAGGCAATCATGTGTCCTAAAGTAACACATGATTATGCTACGTGTCAGGCACGTAGGGATGCACCGCCAGCTAGAGTAAGTCCTAGTTTAATAGAAAAAAAAGAAGTACTTACATAGCCACAAAGAAAACTACGACTTGCGAGGAGATGGTAAGGTAGAAAATGGCGTTGATGCTCGAAGTGTCGAGGGTTGCCTTGTACAGCTGGGCGTATATAACTGATGCAAACATTGCCACGGCATTTTCCATTACAGACAGGAATGCGAATGCCACCCCTAAAATTAAATATATTTACAGTGAACATGGTCACCTAAAACCATGACGACCATGGTCATATACAGGGTGGAACAAATCAAGGGGACATGGAAGAAAAGTACCTTAAATATTGAAGTTATAATGGAAACGATGAAATCTTACAATTTATACTTACATATCGACTCTTAATTAGCGTCGTGGAACAAACGCATAGGAAGTGGAAGAAACTTTTCTTCAATTTTCTAAATTTTCGTTCCATTTCGTATCGATTTATTCGATAAAATAGCGACGGTGTCCATTTTTGCATTTTTATTTTGATCGATTCCTGGTTCAGGTAAGGTTTTTAAAAAAAAAATTAAAGTTATTATTATTTTTAAAAATAAAGAAATGTTTCGTTTGAGTAAATCTTGATAACTTCAATATTTAAGGTACTTTTCTTCCATGTCCCATCGATTTGTTCCACCCTGTATATGAAACATTTATAATGATGTCCTCGTCACCAACTTCGACCACAGCGGCAAATCTCATCATACTAGTTAAATTCGCAGTTTTTTTTCCGGTGGAATGATATTTTGACTCGACTGATGAAAGATCAAGCGCATGACCGGTAGCTTTAATCCTTTTCCGAGCTACGGAGTCAAACAACTGATTATTTCGTGACAGTTACTTTTGGCCTAAATCGGGATTCGAACCCAGAACCAGTCCCATATGCAAGTTAATAACCCAAAGCGGCATTCAGTACACAATACTGAACCAGATGCACGTGGCATTAATCAATAACGTTTTATTTTGCATAAACATAACGCATAAAAAGAACAGTGACTTAAATAGACTTATTCGTGAGTTAAGTAGGCTATTATTACACTATGCAAAAATAAAACCATTTACATCACAGTTCATGATAACCAAGAAAAGGTAGTTTTTGTTGAGATTTGACAGCCAGATTGATAAATACAAGAGTGATCTAAATAATATAATTATAATCAATTGGTTTCTGTTATAGTATAAATAGCAATGGCACACTCTTAAAATATTAAAAAAAAAACGTTGTGTGCTTATGTACGCACGTAAGAAGATATACTTCTTTGGCGTAACAGAACAAAAATAGCTAAACATTTCATCCAGGTGTCACAACTCTCTGTTTGATAAAAAACGCAGCTAACTTCATCATGTCGCTCTTTGGCTGTCGATGTGCGCGCGCATCGTAAAAATTTTACTTTCATATTTTTTTCCAAACGTGCCAAAAGACGTATAACTTCAAAAAAAAAAATTGTTCCAAATTAATTTTTAATTTTTAAGGGTATACACCGTTTATAATAACTATATAATAATTTTTGAGACATCAAACAACTTTCCCTACTGTGACCATGTTTGCCGCAAAGCATTCGCAATGGCAACCAAAAAGGAAACTATTTTCAGGCCTATTTCACAATTTTATACAAATATTTGGGTTCCAACGTTTCGGACGTGGGCAGTGGTAGCCCAGTGGTAACGGTGAAGGAAAACATCGTGAGGAAACCTGATTGTCTGAGAAAACCTAGCAAGTTTTCGAAAGACATGTGAAGTCCGCCAATCCGCACACGGCCAGCGTGGTAGACTATGACCTGATCCCCCTCGTATTGAAGGGAGGCCCGTGCCCAGCAGTGGGACGTTGAAAAAGGCTGAATACAACGTTTCGAACGCTTTACGTCAACCATGATGGTGGAGAGACTAAGGTGTATATATGCCGGAGGGAAATTATAAAAACCGTGAAATTATAATTTTTCTAGTAAAATTATAATTGCTTTCACTAGTGACATTATAATTTAACGTTTGGCTTAGTTTGTAGTGACCCTACTTGCTGTGCCAGCGGTCGCGGGTTCGAGTCCCGCTGAGTGCATATTTGTGTGATGAGCACGAATATTTGTACTCCAGTTATGGGTGTTTATATTTATAATATGTATGTATTTATAGTTATATATGTGTAGTGTATCAACTATTTGATATCCATAACACAAGCCTCGTAGCTTATCATGGAACTAGATGGTGCTGTCTGTTAATGTCTCAACATATTTATTTAATAAATTTCCCTGCGGCATATTATATACAATACATTTAACTTCATATAACTTTTACTTTAAACTCACTAACCTCTTTCACTGGGGGCAAGTACTTTAGATGTCATCGAGCGTATGAGAGGAGCGACACAAGGGCCCAAAGCCGCCGCAGTAGCTCCTATATACATAGTTGTGTCTGTCTGTGCGTGCGCGTATGTCATGTGCCCTGTTATGTGTGCTGTTGCTCCTAACATCACGATTATCTGTTGAATAATTTATACATTATATATTTATTTAGTACACTTATATTGTAATAGTACTTGAGCGAACGAGCTTCGCTTGGCGTTCTTTTTTTGGTAAAATCGTGTTTTTTCAGAAAAGCCATCTATATAGATAAAGTTAAAAGGCACAATGTTATCTTAATACAAAAATTACTCATTTAATATTAAAAGATAAGCCTAGCGAGTCACCCTAGCTCCGTTCGGGTTCGTACGTTTTGACGGTTAGTATAGATTTCTCAGAGATGAGATATTTTCCCGCAGTAAATAGTATCCTATATGTTGATCCGGATAACCAGCTATCATCATACCAAATTTCATCATAATCTGTCCAGTGGTTTTCTCGTTATGCGATCCTAGACAGACAGACAGGCAACAATTCTAAAAACTATAGATTCGGCCTCTGTATCGATAATAATGTCTATTTCAAAAAGATCTTCTAAAAATATTTAATGAACAGATTCGACTCAGTTACAATTTTATTATATGTATAGATACTCGTAGATATGTTTAATAATAATAACGTAAGAATTGGAAAAGTTCCCATATTTATTGTGTTTTAAAAGTGCACAAAAAATCAAATATTTAAAAATATTCTGTTATTACAGCTACAAAGGTTGTCATTGATTCCTCGGTTGATGAAGAATATAAAAACGGGTTGCATATTCAAAATATAATATGGCAGTGGTAACACGCTCGCCTGGGAAACCAAGTAAAGCGGATTAAAATGCCCGTATCGCACCTCTGATATTTTCATGTGCGAATCATTTCCAACATGATTACCACTTGTTTTACGTTGAAGGAAAACATTGTGATTAAACCTAGCAAGTCCGCCAAGAACTACATGTCTTTCGAAAACTTGGCCAGCGTGGTGGACTATGTCCCGTGAGGCCCGTGCCCAATAGTAGGAAGATAAAAAGGGCTGCATATATTCAACATATAAGAACTTACTTCAATTGATAAAATAAATATATACGTTGATTGTTGGGACATTAACACACAGCGCCATCTGTTTCCATGGTAAGCTACGAGGCCTGTGTTATGGATACCAGATAGTTGATACGCTACACATATATAACTTTAAATACATACATATTATAAATGTAAACGCCAGTGACTATAGTACAAACATTCGTGCTCATCATACAAATGAATGCCCCCATCGGGACTCGAACCCGCGACCTGCTAGTACAGCAAATAGGGGCACTACAAACTGAGTCAAACGTATCGTCAATTATATTTTAAATAGGTTTCACATCGAAAGATGATTTGATGATTACATAAAAATCACATCCCAAAAACATATAAAACAATCAAAATTAATACAAAACTAAGTTATTAAGATTTAATTATTTAATACATATATACATACGGTATCTCTCCAGTGCAATATTTTCGTCATGAGAGGTATGCCAAAAAGCATGACTATGACGTAAGCCGTGCTCAAGTACGTCCTGAAGTTGCTAAACTTAGTCGCATCCCATTTAAACACCTTCGACGTATATAGATACATCACTTGTTTCTCATCTGTAAATGAACATATTAATATTACCAATACCTGCGACCGAGATATGCTCGCTGTTTTTTCCCAAAAGATATAAAAATTGCGTTTTTGAAATAAAACTTCTTTATGCACGCTTGAGTTAGGGAGTAAGCTGGTGAGTGCGTTACGAAAAGTGTAACATTACAGGCGAGGCGAACGTTTGTTGCCATGGTAACCGTTGTTATTATCTAACAAATATATAATATTATATTCTTTCCTTAAATGATATTCTATAAATATATGATTATAATATGCCTTATATGCGTTATTTTTATGTAGTATCTCACCTATCCTGATTATTTAAAACTTAAAAAGAATTTCATAAAGAGTACCGATAACCTACAGAAGTTTTAATTCTTGCGCGTGTACACATTCATACACGCAGTTTTTAGTATTTTTTTTATATTAGAAAATACACTTAGATACATAGATAAATTGCGAAAGCAAAACCTATCTAAATATAAAATTTTATCCAAATCGTCAGAGCCGATAGGTAAATATATAAGTACATATTTCTCACTTAACATTACATAATTTAATATTATAAAATCTCTAATTTCTCAAGTCCTAATAAACGTCGATACTTGCAAATAACTATATTGTAATTAAATATTGAGATAATTTAAAAATTGAAATTAATTTTTTTCTTGTACTTAAAGTCTAAAAACTATCCAATATGAGCTACAATGTTTTCCCTTGCAGGTATACTGAATATCGACTTTTTAATTGTATCTACATCTTCATTACAATAACGTTCTCCTAACCGGTATATAATGTCGACTAGGGCATCGGTTTTATTCAGCCTAGTCCCTAAACTTATATACCTATCCTCCGCTCCGCTCGGCTTCGATCACTAGATACTTTTTAACGGTTAGTATATATTTCTCAGAGATTAGATATTTTCCCACAGTAATAAATATTCTGTGTATTGACCCGGATAACCAACTATCATCATACCAAATTTCATCAAAATATATCCAGTGGTTTTCTAGTGTTGCGTTTCCAGACTGAAAGACAGGTAGACAGACAGATAAAAATTCTATAAGCTATAATAATGACTATTTTAATAAGATTTTCCAAAAAAAAATTTAATGTGCCGATTCGACTCGGTTAGAATTTCATTATATGTATAGAATAATACAACACAATTCCAAAGCATTAAATTTTTTGAGCTTCAGCAGCCGACCGCTAGATGGCAGTTTGTCAAAGTGCCCTTTACTCGTTTGGAGTTGAACTACTAAAACAGTATTACAATGTTGTAGTATCCAGAATTTACACTAGAGGTAGTTACTAAATAAATATATTTTTTACAGAAATATAAATACACTAGCGGTCACAGGCAGACAGAGAGACAGACAAAAAATCTAAAAACTATAGATTTGGCCTCTGTATCGATAATAATGAGTATTTCAATAAGATTTTCCAAAAAAATATTTAATGTAAAGATTCGATTCAGTTAGAATTTTATTACATGTATTCATTTTTCAAAATTTATTTTTAACGACGGTGAGAATGGCAACCTAATGAAAGCAGTTATTATAGTAACCATGACGGTTTATCGTGACGCGACTTTGAAATTTTACTTTTATTATTCAAGAAATTTTTCTTCAACATCCTTTTCATAGAATACTAACCTCTTTGGAATGTGTAAAACGCCATCGAAATCAAAAGGAACCAAAGGAACAGTCTCCTTTTCTCGGGCCTCTTCTTCGTCAAAGTTAAACAGGTCTGCTTAATGTTTTGCAGATCAAAAAAGTCCTTAACAGGATTCGTAACTCCCGCTTCCCTCAAAGATTTCTGTTCTGGCCTTGTTTGCCATTTGAGGAAAAACAAACAGTATAAAGTGGAAATTATCATTAAACTAGAGTTGATTGTGAACATTGCCGTGAACGATCGGTTGACAACTTTGTTGTATAGAAGGTTTCCTGAAATAGAGAAATAAATAAATTAAGTTTTTTACATCTGTACAGATAAATAAAATTGAAGTGTCTCTTTGTAATGACAAAATAACAGCTTTTTACTAAATGCATAATATGAAATTATATACGGTACTTTAATATGAACACAATTTTTAAAATGTTTGTCTGTCTGTTTGTTCCGGCTAATCTCCTGGCTGGACTGATTTTGTCGGGACTTTCACTAGCAGATAGCTGATGTTATAAGGAGTAACTTAGGCTACTTTTATTTTAGAAAAAGAATTAGGGTCCCGCTCAAAAAAATTAGCTTACCCAGGGACGTACTCGAGCGAAGCGAAGGTAAGTCAGTAGTTTGTAATAAGTGTTTACGAGTTCTTGCTGTAGGGAGTTCTTGACATCTGAGATGAAAGTGCGAAACTGTGACGTTAAAGTACAATTTAACGACATAAGTGTAACGCTACGGCGAGATTAACGGGTTTCTTTATAAGATCGATATATTTATAAGTACATAATTATACTGAAGCTGGACGGATGCATTTTTATAGCTATTTTATATTATGGTACCAATTAGACCTGGCTTTACTTTTTACTTCATTTTTAACTGACTTCAAAAAAAGGAGGTTATCAATTCGACAGGTATGTATATGTAATATTATTAAAATTGCAAAATATTTACATATGATAATCTATTAGGGCTTCCAAATAAATATACTAAATTTTACAGGTGTATGTATGTATGTATGCTTGTATGTATGTATGTATGTATGTATGTATGTATGTATGTTTCTCCACGTATTTCTCCTAAACTAGTTATCGGATCGTGATCATTCTTTTTTTATTTGCTTACATTCATTTCAACTTAGGAAACAGTAAAGATTTCATCAAAATCGACTCGATAGTTTTTATGATATGGACTAAAACGTGTAACTAAGAATTACGAAATAAAAAGTAATAAAAAAAATTAAACCGTCTTAAAATAATATACTAAAAAGTAAAAAATAACTGAACGAGCGTGTTCATTTACAATAGATACCTAATCAGATATTTCCGAAGTGGGTGCGAATCGACAATGCTTTAAGTTATGAATATCTTATAGGTAAATATGACAAGGTATGAACTCTAATTATACTTAAATATTATTCATCAATCAGTGATGTAATTATACGTAAATGAAAACCCCCGTTCAATTATTTTTTACTTTTAAGTATTTTTTTAATGCCTCGATGTGATAGTCTTATTGCTTATCTTTTCACAGTATTTGTCCCGGGAAGGGTCCCGTTCCCGGGATCTTTTCTCTGGATTTAAAAAAAATGTGTGTGTGTGTACTTATGTACGCACGTAATAAGTTACACTTCTTTGGCGTAACAGAACAAAAATAGATAAAGATTTCATCCCGTATGTCACAACTCTCTATTTGTAAAAGGAATGCAGCTAACTTCATCATGTCGCTTTTTGGCTGTCTGTGTGCGCGCGCATCGTAAAAATTTTACTCTCTTTTTTTTCCAAACGTGCCAAAAGAACTTCAAAAATGATATAAATTTTAAATAAATACCTAGTGGTAGTTCTATAAAAATTTACGCAGTAGTAAATTTTATCCTACATCGCACGGATACATTATTTTTCCAGACTTAATAAAGTCAGCCAATGAAAGCTAGGTAAAGGCTATCGGATCGACTAATATTAAGTCAGACACATGTGAGTAATAAATGTAGAAAATTGTAATAGTTTGCGCAAATAACCATATCAGCATAGATTAGATGATGTCAGTGGGATAATAACTTTAAAAGATGTAAGCGTTAAAGGCGGCCTGAGCACGATATTATATATTACTCATATCAAATGCGTTCATCAATCTTAAAAAGATATCTCTATAAAATAGTATAAAATTTATACACACAAAGTGCCTTTTTACTTGCAAAGTACTATTTTACCATAAATAAATTCGATTTAATTTTTTTTAGTTTTAAGGAACTAAGGAAAATTTTATAAAATACTAGGTACGTTTTAATATTTTGAGCGAAACCCTAATTCTTTTTCTAAAATAAAAGTAGCCTAAATTACTCCTTATAATCTCAGCTATTTGTGAGTATCTATCAGTGACAGTTCCTTTAAAATTGGTGCAGCCGTTTCGAAGATTACCCAGAACAAACAGACAGACAGACAAAAATGTTAAAAATTGTGTTTTTCTTATAAGTACCGTATATAATTCCATATGCATTTATTATAAAGCTGTTATTTTGATGTTACAAACAGACACTTGATTTTTATTTATCTGTATAGATTTTATTTTCTGTACAGTTTAGCTTTTTATAACAGTAACACGTGCACTTCTTGAAAATTGTTATCTTCATAACTAAGATACTTTTTGTAATACGTATATATGTAGATAGTTGAATGATAATATCATCAAGGTTACAGGAACTACATAAGTATGTGTAAAATGTCTGGCTATAATATACTTAAACAAATAAAATACTGGGCTGAGGACTGGGAGTTTAGTTAAAATAAGTTTAATTAATATAATAGAATAGATTTACTTAAAATAAATTAATCGCTCATACACTTCTTGTATAACGGGAAAAACCGCTCGAGTATTCACGTGATAGCAAATCTGGTGCACTTTTGTCAGCACCCTTAGTCAACCACACCGATTTTGCGCCCGAGACATACCAATTTTGTGGAGGGCTATCTAGTGAGTGAGGAGACAGTCTGCCATAAGTCTATTGTTGAAAATATGGACGTCCGATTGTATCATCCCATAGCCCAGATCGCCAGCCTTACACCCTATATTCCCATATTTTTATACATGTAAACATTGGGCGGTGACCATGTTTGGGCAATTTCTTTGGTCTACGAAGAAGGATGCCGGCTGATTCGTAACATCTATATAAATAAAAATGATTCACCGAAATGTATGTACGCGCATAACTTCCGATCGACTGCACGAAATTAGATAATTCTTTTTTTTTGTGTTTGTTATTTTTAGGACAAGTTTTGTATAGAAGAAAATTAAAAGAAAAAAATTTTTTTTTTACTAAAATAAGATTTTTTTTAAATCTCATGATATGAAAAGTGAGTGAAATAGATTTTATTATGGAAATCTTCTCTTAAGGGGGTGAGAATGGGGATTAATGTTTATATGGGAAAGCAAGCTAAGGACGAACCCGAGGGAAGTAAGGGTGAATCGCTAGTTAAACATAAAATATTTATAAAGTAAAGTAGTAGTTAACGCTTAGATCGTGACTAATGAAAAGGAAAAATATGCATGAATGAATTGATTATGTATTTCCAACGCTTCCACCTATAGGTATGTTATTTTATGATTTAATTTACAATAAATATTTTTATACAATTTAACAAAGGACTTATAGAAATAAATGAAATTAAGGACTTTAGCTTAGCACCAATACTACTAAAACCAAAAGCATATATTATTACTAAATATTTTTATTTCTTTTAAACATGCTATAATTTATTATAATTTATTACCTACCTTATTACCCTGGAAGACGATTTTTAACTATTTCTAATTATTATACTATCGATTTGAAACTTGTAAGTATGTGAAATCTGGATGACAATACGATAATTTGATACAGCTAAGAACTCGATAGTGGAATATAGTAACTAAGTAAGTAGTAGTTAAATGATTAGTAATAAGCGGAGTTTCATTTTATTCGTTTTGTCATTCTTTTACTATCTCATACCTCAAAGTGGTTCAAAAGACTATATTTTTATTAAATTCTGTTTATCTAGATATATTAGACATTTACGAAGTGATCAAAACACTGACGATCTTAGACTAATATAAACCACAAGCGATTCACCCTCGCTCCGCTCAGGTTCGTCCCTGGTTACCCTTTACGTTTAGTATAGATTTCTCGGAGATGAGATATTTTCCCGCAGTAAGAAGTATCCTACTGGTTGGTACTGTTGACCCGGATAACCAGCTATCATCATACCACATTAAAATCTGCACAGTGGTTTTCTCGTGATGCGTTTCCAGACAGACAGACAAAAATTCTAAAAACTAGAGATTCGGCCTCTGTATCGATAATAATGACTATTTCAATAAGATTTCCCAAAAAATATTTAATGTACAGATTCGACTCAGTTAGAATTTTATTATATGTATAGATTACGATCGTAGAAGTGTATAAGTAATGTTGACAAAAATATTATCACAATATACAAATGGGTTTAATAAGCACATGAAATCAACTTTGTTTGCTTTGTGTCAGATAATGTTGATCTATCTAATCTTCTAATATATAAAATTCTCGTGTCACAGTTTTCGTTGCCATACTCCTCCGAAACGGCTTGACCGATTTTGATGAAATTTTTTGTGCTTATCCGGTATCTATGAGAATCGGCCAACATCTATTTTTCATCCCCCTAAATGTTAGGGGTAGTCCACCCCTAAATTTTATTTTTTATTTTTTAGACAAAATTTTTAATTTCTATTTTTTTATGATACAACATACAAAATTACATACAATCCTCAATTTTCACCCTTCTACGATCAACCCTTATTTTTTAATAGCCATTTTAGTAATAGGAAATTATTTATATGGCAAAACAACGTTTGCCGGGTCAGCTAGTTTATCTATAAATAAAATTTAAATGTCATCTGCGAATTCGTAATAAGTGATGCTAGTTTCTGATATAAGTAGGTTTGAAAAGGCAAGATATGGGCCACCTTCTGACCCTGGAAGCTAAGATTTGTCGCGAACTGGCTGATAGAACTTCGTTGCATGATTATAGCTATGTCAAGTTGAAACTGGGTACTCAAACAGCTACATGCTTATGCAATGCATGCAATACCGACTTGGTATTCTTTTACTTAAATATTACATATATAGTATATTATTCTACAGCCTAAAATGATATGATGATGAAATGTATTTATAAGTAGCGACTTACCCTCGCTTCGCTTGGGTGCATCCCTAGATACGCGGATTTTGTTCCTTTTTTTAAATGAAAATAGCCTAAGTTTCTCCTTATAACACCAGCTATCTGCCAGTGAAAGTCCCATCAAAATCGGTCAAGACGATGTAGATTAGCCGGAACAAACAGACAGACAAAAATGTTTAAAATTGTTTTTTTTTTTTTTGTATTATAAGTATCTTATATTATACAATACTTTCATATGTATTTAGTAAAAGGCTGTTATTTTGACATTTTCAAACAAACACTTCAAATGGTGATACAGGAAAAAATCCTACGACATAAACAGTAGAACTTTATATTATCAAAAATCGTTTATTTATTTTTATTATTTATTGTTATAACGACAATAGATATACATACATACTCTGTGAAAATTTCAACTCTCTACCTATTACGGTTCACGAGATACAGTCCTCTGACAGACGGACGGATGGACGAACAGCGGAGGCTTAGCAATAGGGTTCCGTTGGCTTCCATCGAGTACAGAACCCTAAAAACAAAAGATTTCGAAAATAGATAACAACCTATCATATTAACTCCATTATGTGTCTAGTAATTAAGTATCACAAGTATCTATTATCTGTGGCTTAACATTACTTTTGATTTGCTTATAAACAATATGGCACTATATAATAATAATTTATTCCATAACATAACATAAATATTAAGCATAATAACTATTAATGCAAACTAAAGTAGGTAATAGGAAAAAATACGACGATAGCTGAAACTAATCTAGAGCTATTAATTAAATAGTACATATGTACATCTATACTAATATTATAAAGCTGAAGAGTTTGTTTGTTTGTTTGGTTGAACGCGCTAATCTCAGGAACTACTTATCCGATTTGAAAAATTCTTTTTGCATTAGATAACTCGTTAACTGAGGAAGGCTATAGGCTATATAACATCCCGGAAAAATGTATGGTTCCTGGGAAAAATGTATGGATTTGTTTTCATCTAGGGACGAACCCGAAGCGAAGCGAGGGTGAGTCGCTAGTATTATAATAAAAATGTCTATAAATAAAGATACAAATGCATTGTGTTGTGGAATGTGAAGTAATTGATTATTTTAATTCAAGTATTTTACATTCAATTCAATTCAATTATTTTGCTCATAAAATAAAGCTACATCATTCATTAAGAACTTAGTAATTACTTGATCAATAAATCTTCATATCAAATCATCTATACTTACAGTTTGTCACTATTCAATTTAATGTACTATATAGGCACGTGTTGGTAAACGTGTTTGGCACATTTTCTGAGAAACTATAGGAAGAGTCTAACCGAAGGTTAAAGAAATTAGCAGTAAAATGCCAATAAGTAAATAAGTATTTATTGTATAATCTATAATTATAATAACACTACAAATATTATGGATATATAAAACTATAGATGCACAGTTCCTAACAAATATCTCGTCAATAAGTGGCGTCGGAAGTGACGTTAAGCCAAACTAAAGAATAAAACCCAAAAATCGTAAGTTCTGACTGTGTTAACACAAATTCGAACTTACGCGTATGAAAATTGAAAACAATGTGCGTGCGTACCTACATATGACATCTTTTTAAAGTATCAAAAAAAAATCAGTAAAGAATAAAAGCTATAGAGTAGATTGTTGTTATATTTGTTTTATTTTCTAAGAAAGATTGCTAAATTTAAATATCATTATATTAAAGAAAGCAAAGAATATTGCCGTAAAATCCTAAATTATTATTAGGAATGTGTATTCATTTATTCTTTGCAAATAAAAAATTAAGTAATTAATTATTTATTATAAATGAAAACAGGTTAATGTTTTACTTAAAAATATTTAAATCAATGAAATTACTATGAAATGAAAAAAAAGTAATTAAAAAAAGTGCGTAACGATAACGACTTTATTTAAATGAGAACAGAGGCATGCGTATTAGTCGACTAACAATAGGTGTAGAAGGAGATACTGGAGTTTATAGTGTTCTTATAGCAAATAAGCAACCATTAAAATGTAGTCGTCAAGGAAAAAAACAAAATTAAATAAAAATCAAATATATTACAAAAACATATCGATATATATTTTTATTTATCGAAAATATTATATCCCATATTTTTTTAGATTTCTAAATGTAATATTTTTACATTACGTAGCCCACGCAATTCTGAGCTTATAGCGCAGAATTTCGAACTGCAGTGCATCGAGTACGAATAATTTCCTTATTACGTGGAAATTGAGAGCTATTACGAGTATAGCTCTCTAGTCGCAACACATTTCAACTTCCTTTGAAGTGTGATATAAGTAATTTATAATTGATTGATGATTCCGTGAAGGAAAATGAGGTGAATGCGAGATATAAGTACCAATATAAAAATGTTAAATTTTTGATTTAGATAATTTTGTATTTTATTTCAATCATTTACTCTTAAGCAAAGGTGTTACGAGTTAAGAGATAACTTTTAGAGTTTTTGACTGTCCTTTTGTATGCTTGTTTATAGCGCTGATTCGATAAAATTTTGTGTTCTATAATATTAGAAAATATTAAATAGCTACGAGGGTCCACAACTATCAGTAGGTACAAAATGAAACAACCCAATTAGAAAGTGCCTACCTATATACAGTATGTTTGTTACTGCTCTATATCGAAACGACTGGATGGAAGTGGATGAAATTTAGTACATACATAGATGATGGCCTGGTGGGACTGTTAGTCACCTAGGTACGCACACAAGCGAAGCAAGGGCAAATTGCTAGTGTATATAATATTTGAACACGCAAATGCACGTAGCGGTCAACCTAGAGGAAAATCTATCTCTGACACGGAGGCTATCATTTGGACTAGAATCTAGACATTACAAAAATATTTACATTTGCCATGGTCTGGGTTACGGTTTTGTTTATATCTACTGACCCTGGGCAAAGTAATCTAATGTAGCCGTCAAGCGTTTCGTCACAAATTTGTTTATTATTTATTATGTTGATATACTCGTTTGGTACTAAGCTTAACAACCTAAATAAATTTAAATGACGTTTTCTGTTATAATTTGATATGGATGAAAATTAGTATGTAACTTAATCGGATAGTCGATTTAAAGTGCACTTTTATTCCAATAACTAGCGACTCTCCCTCGCTCCGCTCGGGTTCGTCCCTAGTTACGTTTTAATGTTTAGTATAGATTTCTCAGAGATGAGATATTTACATAGTGGTATTTATTAGTTATTTATTGTTAAATAAAAAAAGAAAACATTTTTTTAACATCTAATTTCGATAGAGCCCATTTAAAACTAAGACGCTTGCATCGTTTTAAATCATATGCTACTGTAAACATATAATGAACAATAAGTACTTACCTATAGCTACTCCAGTGGGCATTGTACTCAAATACACAACGTCCAGTATACCGACTCTCAGTGTTCTATTATTTAATGAAGAAACATCTGCGATGTAAGCGAAACATCCCGCAAATATCGCGAGATCTGACCCCGTTAAAGCACTGGGGAAGGCTGCTGTATAAATAACATACTCTAGTGGCCAAGCTGGAATGAAAATTATATATTTTTATAATTTAATATTTTTACATATGAACGAACAGTGGAGTAAATTATATGTATGTGAATTTAAATATTTTAATTAATCCTAAATTAAGTCCTGCTTTTGATAATGTTTTTAATGTATTAACTTTTGTGGGTTTGTATGTGCCTATGTATTATCTCGAGGCATTCTTTATATAATTCTTATATATCTTTAATATGTAATTTAAAACTTGCAACTCCACGGAAACATCTACACCATACACCCTAACTAGAATCGTCTATAATCAACAATTGAGAACAAACGTAAAAATAAAATGTTAATAATAATAAAACCGAATAAGGTTTTTAGGGGTAGATATTGAAAAAGAACGAAAAAAATAGTAAATTCGGTTAATACTTCTGTATAGATTTGTACAGAAAATACAGATTTTACTTTTTAACCTGTACCTTATACATAAGGTATATTAATAAAGCTGTCTTTGGTAATAAAAGTTGCAAACGTAACTTTTATTACAAAATATACTAAATTCTCAAAGGACGCCCATACGTGTTATAGTAGATATATGAGAGAAATTAGATAGAAAAATAAATTGAATTAACCAGGTATTTTAAGTAGAGTAAATGCAACACATAGCTAAAAAATATTATCATTCTTTAAAGATCAAAATCGAACTTATAACGGCGTTGATTATAGTATGTTTGAGAAAGAGTTGAAGTGAAAATTCACAATTTCATAATGATTTTATAATTGCTTGCAGGTCATATTAGTGTGGATGCAAGTAAGAAAACGTATACTTCGCAAAAGTAACAACCTAGCTCGAATGTACTGTACCTACTGCATAACAGGCATTCCAATAACAATATCTTGGTCGTATTATTGAATTATGTCGATTGTTTCATTGCTACGTAGGTAATTAATAGAAACAAGCGTCTTCTCTGGATGGAGATGCTATATATTAAAACAAGAATTGCTGAAATAATATCAACTTATCGTACTTAAGATATCTATACTAATTTTATAAAGAAGCAGAGTTTTTTCGTTTGTTTGTTTGAATGCGTTAATCTCAGTAATTACTAATTCGATTTGAAAAAATATTTTTGCATTAGACAGCCCGTTTACTGAGAAAGGCTATATATCATGCTACTACCCAAAGGAGCGGAGCAATAATCATAAATGTCAAAAAATCGAGTAGACTTCCACATATGATTGTTGGTTACTAATAGCTTAAAGCCAAAGAGTTTTTTTTGTAGTTTCAGCGCAAGCGAACCCGCGGATCCTGCTAGTCATACAAGAAAAATACTCACCCATCATAGTGTTAAGAGTAATAACCAATGAAAAATACAGCTTTCCTATAAGTCCGCCTAGTAATAGCACCTTGCGGCCGCGTTTGTCACTGTAAGCGCCGAGGAAGAACGCCAACAACAATGGTACCACATGACTCGCAATACCATTCCATTGGTGGAAAGTTGAAACAGTCACCTGAAAGCGACTAACTCCTTATACATAATCTAAGGAATTTAAATCACCTATGAATCAAGGAAAAAGTATAGGAAACAGGACTGTGCAAGGATTAAGAAGGAAAAGTTAGATTTTAATCTACGCGAAGATGTAAATAAATAGATCTACATAATACAAATGCAATGATAATGACTCGTTCTTACAAGCGCAACAATCTAGAAATAAAGAAAACAATGTAGAATATAAAATTAAAACAAATTCAAAACCGCTTACAATCAAAAATACAGCAGAGAAGTGCAAAGTGTTATAATAACAAAATGTATTAGCATATAGATAGGGTTTTACATAATCGTATGAGGTAGGCTCAGTCATTTTGCGTTTTACTTACTCAAATGGCGCCATTTCTATGTTAGTTTTATCGAGGTAACATAAGAATTTTAACTTTTCATTATACAGAAAATTAGTGATACATATATTATGTATCTAGACTTTCACAACATCTTTATGAAATAGAGTCAGCCAAGTAAATTGGTTTATCGATTGTATTTTTATATAAGTACTAGACTCACCCTCGTTTCGCTCGGGTTCGTCCCTAGGTTGCTTGCCAAAACAAAATTAATTAATTAATTTGGTTCTCATTTTTTTTTCGTGGGACCCTATTTTTGTTCTAAAATAAAAGTAGCCTAAGTTACTCCTTATTACATCAGCTATCTGCCAGTGAAAGTCCCGTCAAAATCTGTCCAGCCATTTCAGAGATTAGCCGGAACAGACAGACAGACCGACGGACAAAAATTGTAAAAAATGTGTTTTGGTATATGTACCGTGTATACATCCGTATGCATTTAGTAAAAAGTGGTAATTTTAATATTACAAACAGACACTCCAATTTTATTTATCTATGTATATATATATATAGATAGAAAATAGAATTTGCAAAAATAATCTCTTCTGTTAACCAAATAAAAATAAAAATTTATTTTCAAAATGTTTTAATACAAAGATTCCCATATTAAAATACATGTATCTATATATACATAAAATGCTTTGTCCTGACTGACTGATCGATCAACGCACAGCCTAAACCGCTGGTCATAGAAACGTGAAATTTGGAGGACTTATTCCTTATACAATGTAGGCATCCGCTAAGAAAGGAATGTTATAAATTCATCCCCTAAGGGGGTAAAATAGGGGATAAAAGATTGTATGAAACTGTCATTCTTAACGCGAAATGCACGAAAAGTGGTATTTAGTTTTAAGATAAAAAATAAGAAATATATGTATTAGATTTCTTTCGAAATTCATTCCTTAAAGGGGTAAAAGGGGGTGATAAAATTTATATGGGCAAACAATTATTTATGATCAGAATTACTTGAAACTTAGTATTAAAGCTCTTAAATACAATTAAATAAATACGTATTTCAGCATTTTTTGAAATTCATCCCATAAGGCTGTCAAATAGAGGATGAAAGTTTGTATGAAACTTTGTAATTGATGCACGGAAAATGGTTTTTTAATGGAAATTTACCTTTAAAATGAAAACTAAAACAATACAAGTATCAATTTTTTGAAATTCATCCCTTAAAAGGATAAAAGGGGATTGTGCTGTTTATATAAGGAAAAAATTGTTTATGATCAGAATTATTTGAAACTTGGTATTAATGCTCTTTAATACAATTAAATAAATATGTATTGTAGTTTTTTTTTTAATTCAGCCCCTAAGTGGGTAAAACTGGGCGGTGAAGTTTGAGTTGTTGAATATATTTAAATAGAGTAACATGGCTCAAGTGTGGGATATAAAGTAGAGTAAATTTATTTACAGAATATACGCTTAACATCTTATACATATTTTTGCAAGTAGTAAAGTATGTATTGCGAAAAAGTTTATTTTTTTCGTAGTTTCATCGCGGGCTAAGCCGCGGGTTCTGCTAGTAGTACATAAAATAGATTACATCGGAATTATGGATTCATATTACGCTACAAATGTAAGTTACTGATAACCATTGAATTTGATTACGTAAGTAATTGTTACATAAGATGTATGTTATGCCATATCATATTGTCGCCAAGAATTTTGTAACCTTTAATGAATTACTATCTAAAAGTGAGCAATGCAAATACAAATTAAAGTAGGTATTCATGGTGCGCGTGCGCAGTTGATAAGCATTATGCGAGTATGTCGCAGATGGATTGTCGAATCCGTTGTTTTACAAAACCGCTAGTTGTTTTACATAACAGCTCAGTTGTGTAAAATAACTGAACGACGTTTAGCGTTTTTACTTTATTACTGAACTTTAACACGTATGCTTAAACGTTTTGCATTTATTAATGCAGCGGGTCAACTATTAGATGTTTAGCTATGTAAAACAGCGTGAAATGAAATGTCACATTGTAGATTTCAAATTTTAGTAATTTTCGATTTCCGATTAGGTGATTGAGAACGCTAAAGCACACCTTAGCCTTCTCGTTAGATCTTTTTTTAAATTTCAAAACCAGAACCCGTAGTATCAAAACCTACTAGCGCAATAACAATCCAACTGAACGCTGTTCAGCTGTTTTGTAAAATCACTAAAAGTTCTGTAAAACAGCTGATTCGCAATCCATTTGCGACAACTACAGATAGCCATTCTGCATTATGTCTAAAAGTGGCTAGCAGTTTTGTAGAAAGTCGTTCAGTTGTTTAACATAACATTAACGGAGAACGTTACATAATGGGGCTGTTGTATTTACTTATACGTTATACTTTACATAATGTATAACAACTAGCGGTTTTGTAAAACAGCGGATTCGACAATCCATCTGCGATATATACATATACAGCCTATTTATTTATTTTCACTTCGAAAAACTTAATCTATTTCAAGGAAATGCAAAGGACTTAAAGGATGTATTGATTCAAACGTTAACCTGTATCTAATATAAATAAATATGATAACACACCTTCTTTAACTCTACTACGTCACGTTATAAGAGCGGTCAAGTGCGAGTCGGATTCATTTACGGAGGCACCATGATTATGGCAGACTAGAAATTGTTCATTAATTTGTATCCCTTAAGAGTTTAGGTAACTTTACTGTAGTTTTTTTTTTAAGAAAATGAAAACGTCTAGTAATCGGATAGGTAGGTATTATTACAAATCAAATTGTTTATAAAGAGTGTGCATTTTATTTAAGTTCGCAATAGCAAAAGTTGACGTTCGCTACGGCCTTACAGACCAGTAAAATAACGTGATACGAGCTAGATTTGCCTATTCATTCAATTGAAATGAAACTTATTTGTTTAAATGTGCAAAAATTAATGATTACGATGAACTTATTACTAGGTCTTTCTTCAATAGAAAGCTAGTTTAATCGAGATGTTTTTAATTGCAATTAATATTAATTCTATATTGCATATAACAGATAACTTATGAAACATCAATATAGAATTCATAAATGTTTGTATATAAGGGTTTTTCGACCGTGCGGGTCACAACCAACAAATTGTGGACATGCAGAATAAATAGTGTAGATCAAAGCATTGAGCATTAGGCTATGCCGGCCAGAGGCACCATTTGGTACACACATCTCACACTTCACAATATTAATATATACCAAGACGGTTGATAACAATTCCCTCTCTTTCCCTAGCACAGAATGCATTACAGGGTTGTGAACGATTCCAGTGCAAAGTACAGAAATCAAAATAAAATATTTCTATCATGAGTAATGCCTACAAGAATATTTAGTACTATTCAAGTAACATGGTTGCCAGTTATCACCACTCATAAAGCAAAATACTCATTGTAGAATTGATATTTGTCTAACTACCTATAACTTATCTATTTCTAATAAATGTTTGACATACAAAACTCCATACAAAATTTAAATGCTTACAATTTTCAACCAGTTATTGATATCTACTGTTGCAAAAATAAAAAAAAAACCATGACATCTTCATTATAATTTGCCGAGCCACTATTGGTACAAAAACCATGCCATAATAGTTCCTCAGTCAATTTTTTTTATTAAATTGTCACCATACATTTAGTACAGAAAAGAAATTGACTAGCAAATATTTCAGAAGGATAGCTGATATCTACTTAGAAAACATGTATGAATATAAAATTAATAAATAACATCTTTGTAAATCAATAAAATTTGATGTTATGTGATGATATTGTGTTGCTTATATGTTTAAGTTAAGATGGTGTGTTAAAACTAAATAGTAATATCTTAGTAGATGTTACCTGAACTTCTTTATTAATTTCATCATAGTTGCTTATGTTGTAGCAAATATCTGCACTGTAACCATGATTGACCGTGCAGGCTTGGAACATATAGAATGTTTGTTCTATCACATTTGTTATCATGTATGCCATCATGTAAAAGAACATGACGGGTTCTACTGTTATATATTTGTACCATGGTAGTCTTTCACTTTCCTAAAATTTATAAAAATTTTAACTAATTCAATTATATTATAAAAGTTGTTGGTGTAAAGTAAAAAATGATTTATTACTTATACACAGCCCTTTTACTCATCTGATTGTCATGAAATTTGAAATAGTGGGATTGTATATTGTTATTACCACTTCAAAATCCCATATTTTTGTGCAGATTGAATTTAAATTTTACTTACAAACTTACATACTTAGCAATTAGCATCTACTTCCATTATAAATGTGATGTAGAGACAGGTTTTAGCTATTTTGCTGTTTACTTACATATACTTTTTGAGTTATAGTGAAACTTATTAAAATAATTATAGAGATGTTTAGTTTTCCTATAGTAAAATTTATGATGTGTTATCTCATATTAAAATGAGTTACAGCTTACAGTAATGTCCTATTTCAAAAATAAAAGATGTAATATTTATATCTTTCTTCTGTCTTTAAAGTGGAAATTATTTAATGTTGTAATATTTTAAAATTATGATTATAGCAATTAATCTTCATAAGATTTGGCAGCAATGAACCCAAATTAATAATGCAATTAGGATAATAAAATCCATATAATCCTAATTTGTATGAGTCTAAAAATGATGTAATTGTAATTAAATAATATTACACTGATGTTTTAGTTTGTATTCATGCTAATTATCATAATGTTTACAAAACAAAAACAAACGTTTTCTGAGAAAATGTTTGTTGTTATTTTACCATGATAGAGAAAAATTTTCTCTTCATTCATTCTGTTCATTCATTTTATTTTTTAATACAGTTATAAAACTACGAAATACATATGTAAATATTATTGTATCAAGAATGACGATTTACGATAATATAACATTTAACAATTCATAAGTTTAGTTCAGTTCATAAATGAAATAACCAAATAAAATTAAGGGGAAGTTACCTATTAATCTTTTTGATAATATGTGCCACTAAAAGTTACAAAAATTAACACTTTAATAGGAGTACTTATTCAAATTTATAATTTTGCGGAATTTTTGTTTTTTAGGAAGGTTATCTTATATAATTTTAAACTTTATTCCGATTAACTTTATTAATTAAAAAGAGCACTAACCAAATAACACGTTTCTTCTGAGTTTTTCGCATCCATTTATATCTTTTAGTCGATATATTATTTACCGTTACACACATAAAATCGATGTGTTTCTAAGAAGTATATAACTAATAAGTACGAACAAAGTACACAACCATGTTATTACATTGGATATAAAAACAAGATTGAAAACATCGCAATTCGCGGCATTTGATATTCCTTTTTTTTAAATTTAATTTTTGCTTTACATTCTTACTTTTTGTTTTTACGTAGACGAACCACAGAATATGTAAAGAAAATGCGTATTAATGACGCGTGTGTATATTGTACGTAATACAGATTAATTATACAATTTTTTAACTAATATAGTTAGGCAAAAATGTTCGATTAAAATATTATAGGTATCTCACATTCTAAATTATACAATCAATAACCTCCAAACTACCGCAGCATAAATATTTTAAGTTAGCATGTATGGTGTACACTCAGCCTAAGGTACAACTTCCGCTTGAATTAAAAGGCGGGAAATTTTAAAACTTAAGGAAGAAAATTACAAGTCATATTTTAGTTTAATTTTACAAGTACAATATTAAGGTATTTTCTTTTATTTAATCATCTTTTAAAATCAATTTGAAAAGATGATTAATTTTTAAATTAAAAAATTACATAATATCAATAGATAAAAAATACATGAATATTATATATACATATAATAAAACTGTATAACAGGTCGAATGTCTGTACATAGAAAACAATTCTAAAAACCGAGTCAGGGGACGTAAGAAGAGAAATAGAACAAACCCAGATTTTTTTTCAATTTTTTTGATTCCCTTTCTGTTTATTTGTCTGTTAGTACGGGCTGATCTCCGAAAATGTTGGACCGATTTAAATAAAATTTTGCATGGTGGTACCTTATATCCCCGGTCAACATTTGAGATACTTTTCATCCCGAAAAATTAGAGTTTCCGTGGGGTAGTTAAAAAACTATAGTAACTTAAGCCGCTTAGTACACAAAAACTACTGATTGGATTTTAATGCAACTGTACAATAATATAGGTCATACATCAGAATAACAAATAGCTTACTTTTTATCCCGAAAAGATGGACGGTTCCCGTGGGATAGCATTGTTTTTGTTTGACGAGGAAGGTTTGGCGAGGGTGAGCCGCTAGTATTATTAATATTATAGTAATACTGTGAAATCAAGAATATTAATATAATTCTTATTGATACTATTATTGTAATGAGTTAGTTATAAAAATATTTATTATGGCTTTAATAATTACCAAAGAGTTTTTATAATGTTTTGGATGAATTTCTTCATTATGTCTCTATTATTCTGTTAATAAAAAATGTCTCCACACACATAAGTTTAATTGCCGAAACTAAAAAAGCAAGTGCTTCAAGGGCATATCATAAATGAAATGCCTCCCAATCCAAAATATAGTTTGAAACCAAATGCGGTTTGTTAATATGTGTATATTTTTTCCAATGTATCATTTATTATTTTTCCTTTCGTAGTATTTTAAAGGACATCATTAATTTAGCTTTTATCTTATGAACACAAATTCTGTAATATTTTATTATAAATCAATCGCAATTGAAAATATTTTATACTGATTGATATTCCTATAGGAAATGAAAATAAATGTATGTTTTATTGTTTGTTTGTAAATGTTTGTAATGTTCTTATTGTTAGATCATTTATTCGACTGCGATGAACTTTGGCGACTTGAGGTTTGCCCTGTAATCTAACATAGGACCTTTTAAGAATTATTACTTTGAATGTAGCAAGTTCAACCAGTGCGTAATTTCGTTGTATATAGATGTTATGACTGAGTTCAGCCATCACTGGACTACTGTAGTTGTTCTTTCATGCTATGGAATATTTTTTGTGGAGCTAAGTTCAGCTCATATCTGTCAATTTAGTATGCCCTTTGATGTTCAATAGGATTGAAGTCTAAAGAATAAGTTCTATCGGACTAATCCCTTGCTTAATTAAATCATCTTCAGTGAGCTCAAACGACTTCACCAAGCGAACATTAATAACAAAGCTAGTTAGTAGTAGCAAAGGAATTCCCTCAATTCTAATACATTTCTCTTTTAAACTCCTCCTGTGCCTCATTGCTACTAGAGTTACATTGTCACTAGAGTTAATTTTTATTATATAAAGAAGTACGTAATTAAGATTGATTTAATTTTTTTCACCCCTTAAAAATTATATTTAAACTAGGTGACATCCCTCTCGGTTAAGAATGGTCAAATGAGTGATTCTCAAATTATTCGGACGTATGCGGATGCTGTCTCTCCGTTCAACTTGCAGATGAATTAATTATTATTTACTATTTATAATTTCGACAGCGTCCAACCGGCAATTATATTAGTTAGGTAATAGGTTAGATACTTTTTAGCCTATAAACATTAACATTACATATGAAGAGTTTGGAGTTTGGACAGTAAAAGAAGGATTGGGTGAGAGGGTGTGCTGGAAATAATTTCCGTGTCCTCCATTTCTGTAAAATAATGTTTGTTTGAAAATCCCATCATCTCCTTTATTCACACTTTCTTCATATTGTTAACAGTGTTCAAATATGGTAAACGAGTACCTACACAGTGCAATCGTTGGTAAGAAGTTATCATTGACTGTCTACGGTTATAACACATAAAAATTACATTCTGGCAGTAAATTGTGACGCTCGAGTTTTAAGCTATTTGTGTAAACTTATAAAACTATCTTTCTTACAGATTACAGGCATTTATTTGTATCATTAAATATCTCGAATTTTAGCTTAATATTTTTTAAGTTTAGATTTCACAAAGGTTTTTTCACAAAAATCTATACCTAGTACCTATGTTACAAAACATTTAACACGTGTATATGCCTACTTATTTTTAAATGCATAATAAATATTCTACATAATTTAATAAAAAAAATTAAAATGTATTTTTTTCCAGAATAAATTCGGAGCACTGGTCTTTAACAAATACTGCCCTACATCTCAAAGTTGCTGTTTCTGCATTCCTTTAAAAGCAGGGTCAATCATAATAGCTCTATGTGGTTTATTACTAAGCATATATTATATTTTATTTTTTTTCGTCGGAGAAGATTTTCTCCTTAAGATCAGTCTAGATAAAATTCCAGCACAAATAATTATTCATGTATACGGTGTTATAGGAATTTTATTATTCGCTGTACATATCATATTGCTAACAGCATCCATTGTATGTAATGAATCGTTGATTTTACTGTATCAGTGGGCGATTATCTTTTATTCCTTAATAGATCTAATTATTATCTCATATATCTGCGTCTCAGCAATTAAAAGTAATCAATACATACCTGTTGTTTTAATATGCGTTTTAGATATTTTCTTTTGGATATTATTTTATTCAATTTTATTCCCTGCGATAAATAGTTTCAGAAGAAGTATCCACACAATTCTCATAATACTAACTTAAATGTATGTTTGTTTATTCTATTATAAACGATTTTTTAAATTATATAGAAATTGTTTATTTACATTTAATTTTCTCATATTACCTATACATATAATACTTATGAATATTAATTGTAATATTAATTTTTTAAGTTACTATTTTTAAGTTTAGGTTCAGTCAAACATGAACAAATGTTTTACTATTGCCTGATATTTTAATGTTTGCAATATTTAATTATAAATAAGTTATTTAAAATAATCCAAGGTGTGCCGTTTATATTGTTTATTTATTTATTTGTTATTATAAATTGATCACTATAGACATTTGTTTTATTTTTTTCTACTTAACAACAACTAGTAGAGTAAGAGAGCCGTTTAAGATATTGCTAGATTTATCTAAAAAAATCTTGTATATTTATTTATTTATATATTATATCGGCGATCTCGGAAACGGCTCTAATGATTTCGCTGAAATTTGGTATGTAGTTGTTGTCGGAAGCGCAAAATTAATCTAGATTATCCTTATGTCTGGGAAAACGCGTGTGTTCGTGTTTTCATGCGGTTTTCTTTTGCATTATTCCACTCAAAATATAGTCGCTAATTTCGCACGCTCGTGCATAACCTTTGTGGTCAAACGGCCAAGGTGCAAGATTGACAATCACAGGTGTAAGGGTTAGTATCCCAGTCGGATATAAAGTTTTTACTTATGTTTTTTTTTGTATTTATCCATGTTTTTAGTTTTTTTTTATCTAAAAAATATGTTATAAGTTATAACAAAAGAGAACTCCGAGCGAAGTTCGTTCGCCCAGAAACTATAATTATAAGCAACATAGTATAGAATCAAAATAAATGTAAAATAAAATTATTCTTAAATAGTAGGATGTGATATATTTTAAATTAGTATTTGGTATATAGCCTACGTTTAATTTTTCAAGTTTTTAAATGCATTTTTTGCCTTCGAAAACAAATGGCTCCTACTGTATAAATTATAGGAGATTATACCTTAACGAAAATTTAATATTATACATAAATTATAACATGGCTTTTGATTTAAATTGGCATTGCAATATAAATGAAAACTTCAATATTCAGATATTATGAGAGGTAGGGGATTTTCGCTGAAATGGGGATGTTTATAAAATATATTAAAGCTGTTTACAAAGTTTGCAGAATTCAGCTTTAGCTTTTGGTTTATTGATATAAATAATTACTAGCATAAATTTACGTGATTCAATATGGATTCAACGGAATTTATTGCATACTAATAATGATTTAACTTAATGAAATTAATTCGCCAGAACAGTTCCCAACTAATTTATACAAACAAAGGTTTAATAAATCTTTATTATTGTTGTACCTATATAATATATTAGTTTATTTTTATTATATAATATTTTTTGTTTTAATACTGTAGTAATAGCCGCGTATTAAAACTACTGATGAGATAAGCTGCTGAGACCTCAGCAGAGTGAAAGCTCGTGAAGGCTTATAAACATAACTGTTTTCTTTCATCTGCTTTTTATGTACAATCAATAATTCTCAATCAAATAGGTATTTGAAAATGATTACTGATAATGAGTAGATTTAATTTTTATGTATAAATTATAATAACAACATTATAATAAAAAAAAGTACACCGATTTCATATTCATGATTGGAGATTTTTTTTATTTATATTGTATGTGTTGAGATAAATGCTATTTATCCGAAAAAGATTTATGAAAATCGATTTAACATTTTGCCAAAATATCGCGTAACACACATAGAAAAATTAAGCCGAATTAAGTAACTCCTTTTAAATCGGTGAAAAAGTAATATGTTTTTCTTATCTCCAATTATTAGTAAGTAGCTATTGTGAAGTAGGCATTGTGGGTTTAAATTAGACCTATCTATGTATATATCTAAATTTTCAAAAATGGATGAACGGAATATTTAAGCAGATTTACCAATTCTGGAATTGTCAAACAAACTAGATATTTTATCATAATGATAATGATGATATTTTTTATTTACGTTATACCTACTCTATATTCGACGTATAATATTTTGTTCGAGTTTAGACTAACTTTTTAAATATTTTTACCTCTCCATTATTATCATTCTATTTGTATTTACATAGTCAGTGTTCCTAATTTAAAGCAATAGGTAATTCATTCATTTTATATCATCTTATTGAACTAGTATCTTAATATTATAGTAAAATTACATCTAAATATGTTTTTCCAATGAAAATATTAAATTGTATAGCAAATAGTTTAAATTAAATAAATAGGATATGTACAAATTGTCTTAATGTATTTACACAAAACTTCTCATTATCTTGATCATGATATTCATTTAAAACTTCAAAAAGTATGGCTAATATATCCAATAATTACATAGCGGTATACGCAAGTATCCTACAAAGTATGGCATTTATGTCTTCTGTCGATGAAGTGGAAAATAGGAGATCTTCTAAAAGGCCGTAATTGGCGACACAGCATACACTGGGTAAAATCAACATGAGTCTCGCAAATCTTGACTCCTTGCCCGTGCAGTGCCTTTGTAATTGTATCAGTGTCTTCTCTTGGGTTATCTCCATTTGTGTTGTTATATCTAGTGAATCTGTTGGTAGAAAATTATAAGTTATCTACTGTTCATATTTCATAATAATTATGATATATTTAAAATATTATCACTTATTACAATAATCATGATTGTTATTTAAAAATAACTTAAACAACAATTATTATTTTTAAAGTAACTAAAAACGATTTTAAAAACTAAACAAATATGCATCGAACGTTTTACTATTAGCCATTAAAGTCTAAAGTATTCTACTATCAAAGGGTAGCCTTTTCAAAAGGGGCACTCCGAATTGAATATCCTCCTTGTCATATTATTGTTCAGGAAGACCACATCCTGGCCCGATCGGCTAGTTAGTGTCAAATGATTTCACATGCAAGGTTCGAGTTCGTACGATCGTTACAATTAGGTCAAAATCGAGCAAAAAATTAGAGAAGTAAAAGCATTTTAAATTGTGTTAAATGTACAAAAATAATACTTGGTAGTGTTTTTTATGAGAAAGAAAATATAAATATTATTTCAAATGATTTTAAGGTCCTTATTAAGTTAACGAAATGTTAAGTACAGCGTTTGATGTCTATATAGAATGACTATGTTATTTGTGGTACCAATCTGGTAAAGGTAAACTATATAAATAAAGTTATTTTATGTAAATTTATATAATTAAAGCTATTTTTTCAAATTTGCAATTTCAATCCAATTTTTAATTTAAGAAATATTATATTACCTGCCCGAAATAATAATAACGTTTTTAGACATTCGAATTCCATTTTATCTAATCTACACTGCCCAATCCTCTTTAGTAGAGCTGTCAATTTTCTGAGTTCCTCTTTGATATTGGGCCGCTTTGAGATGATTACTGAAGATATGTAACCTGTTAAAAAAGGAGAAAACGCTATATAAATAAATTTATGTGTAGGCATGTACATATTATGTATTTTAATTATATCTAAAATAGCAAATTCGAGTTTAATGAGCGCACAGCATGAACGCCTTATAAGATTAAAATTATTTATCTAATTGTATTTCATTGTTTCAGTTTTACCTTCATCAAAAAAGAATGAATATTGAGCTGCATGCATAATAAATAGCTCTTTCCAATTGCTCTGAAGTAAACTCGTTTGTTCACTTTGGGTGATCTGTTCGAACGAAGCTACGCTATGTAGCCACTTTACGGTAGCAACCAACAATTTTGCCGCCGGATCGTAAAGCTCTATGTCCAACACCAATGGGTTATGAAACTTTATTTTACACGTAGTACCTTCATCGATACTTTGTGATGTCGTTTCAGGTTGACATTTTTGATTTTTCATAGATTCAATAGTTGTATCCTTACTGTCGACATTTATAATATTACAACGTTTATCTAAATTTCTTGCCACATAATGTGCTGGAGGTTCAAAGTTACATGGAGAGTGTTGTTGGATATTTTCTGCGAAAAAAAAGTTTAGGTAAATAGTATATGCGCGCATAAATATTATGCACGATGACGCCATTTATTGTCAGTAGATATTAGATTTCGCATAATAAAAAATAAATCATCATAAACAATGTACATACATATTCGCAACACCAGCATTTCATACGTTAATCAATAAAATAAATTCGCATTACGCGTAACAAGCATCGGTAGATCATTCTTATGTCTATGCCCAATTTCTTATCTAATTCAAACATTTACCACGCGATAAAAACTTTTTTGGATATACAATTAAACACTTACTATTTTCTACATCCACATCTGTTTTGCATGCTTCTTCAGAACTGGACACTTCATCTTCTTTTACTTTATCGCAAAACTGTGAATCTGGCTTCTCTGTAGAATCTTTATTATATGAAGTGTGGTATTTAGGTGAATTTAAATTACTGGAATATGCATCTAAAACGACAATATAGTTTGAGTTATAGAAACGAAATAAATATAATAACGATATATATTTTAAATAAAACTATCTTTTCGGATTATTTCGCGGATTTATTTTGATTTTTGGTTCCCGACGTTTCGAATGCTTTACAGCAATCATGGTCACGGGAGAGCCTAAGGTTTTAGACGTCTCAAAGGCGTTATATACTTGTTACAGACAGTGCCTACCCAATATTTTACTAAAATTATTTCAAAAATTCAAAAAGTGGCACCAAAGTACCTTACAATATAATATACTTAAAATAAATTCGCGAAATAATCCGAAAAGATAGTTTTATTTAAAATGTCAAATATTCGCGTAAATCTAAGAAAGTATTAAACGAAATATATTGTTAACGAAAATATGTTGTAGCGAAATAAGATGTTAAATACAATTACATATAATTTGATATCCACTATACCGAGTTATAGCAAAAATATTTAATCGATGGGGCTCGATTGATATTTTCAATTCTTCTATTTCGTCGATATATAAAAAGAATGTTTTGTATAAATAGATAGAGTGTAATATTTTTATTTTATACAGATAAATAAAATTGGAGTGTCTGTTTGTAATATTAAAATAACCGCTTTTTACTAAATGTATATGGATGTATACACGGTACATATACCAAAACTACATTTTTTACAATTTTTGTCTGTCTGTCTGTCTGTCTGTCTGTTTGTTCCGGCTAATCTCCGAAACGGCTGGACCGATTTTGACGGGACTTTCACTGGCAGATAGCTGACGTTATAAGGAGTAACTTAGGCTACTTTTATTTTAGAAAAAGAATCAGGGTTCCGCGAAAAAAATTAAAACCTATAAAATTGTGAATAAAATCCGCGTACGGTGTACGACCCGAGCAAAGCGAGGGTAAATCGCTATATAATTTAAATGAATATCTTAGGAGTAGCAAGCTACTATTTATGTATAAGCATAGCTAACTGTAAAAACGTACCTAGGGACGAACGCGAGCGAAGCGAGCGTTAGTCGCTAGTTTACATTAATATAGATTTACAATTTACCGATGTTATCTATAATATTTATATATTTACTAATTGTAAAACTGCCGGTAAGCCTTTAATAAATGAAATGGAATAAAGTATCAAAAGCAAAAATATTAAATGTAACAATATTTACTTTGAATATCCGCGTATAGCGTTGGATTATTATCGGACGCTATCAAGGGCGGATAGAAAATATTCGTATTTAAATATCCCGAATGAGATACAGGATAGTGCATCGGTGCTGGGAAAAGTGGAATTTTAAATGGATTTAGGGTATGTAATGGATTTGGATTATTGAAGAGGGGACCCAGGTTAGCAATATCCATTGACAAAGGCTCAGGAACTCTTGGAAAACTTTGGAATGCCGGAATTTCTTGAAAATTAGGAGGTTGTTCATGCAGTGTGTTGTATTGGTAATGTGGAAGAGTGGACAAGCCTACAGGAGCAGGGGAAGGAAAAAAAGAGTTCTGTCGTGCTAAACTGTAGCTTAGTTTTTGTAACGCGAGTTGGTGCTGGCTCGTTATTTGTCTTGGAGCGCGCTCATGTTGCACCGCTGAAACAAAAGCTTATATTATTTTTTCTTAAATAAGCATAAATAACTGTATATTAGTATTTCATACGTAAAGAACACACCAATCTGAAATATAATATTCAACATGAAAATACGTTTATAAATTAGCTACTAATAGTAATAATGAAGCTATTTTCCAAAATTACATATAACATATTTTCCAGAAAGGGTACAACAAACAACAAATAACAAATATTAGGTAAGTACATGTATTACAAAAGATAAGTACAGTCTTAGTTTTATAACCTATATGATTATTTTAACTTATTAGTTGGCTTATGGTAAATATTTCTGGGATAAATCTTACGGCTAAAATATTACAAGTGGGTAAATAAGGGGGACAAGATATGTAGGAGTTGACATGACAGGGTTGCGTTCTGCGATTATGTACAAAAATAAACATTGTAAAGATGCTTCTGTAGCAGACGTTTTTCTTGTATAAATAATAATGGAATAAATGTAGGTGTTAAAACTATTTTGTTGTTTTATATTATAGTCCCGGAATAGTAAACTTTAACACTGGGCATTGTATTTTATGATTGTATTTTTATGATAAATAGGGTTTCATATATATATTCATATTATAAAGAGGTAAAGTTTGTGAGTTTGTGAGGTTGTGGGGGTAATCTCTGGATCTACTGAACCGATTTAGATGAAATTTGGTAAGAAGATAGTTTGAGGCCCTGGGAAGGATATAGGATTCTTTTTATTCCGAAATCATTCTTTTTGTGCCGAAATCATCCCTTAAGGGGGTGGAAATGGGGATGAAAGTTTGTATGGGAAATCAACCTAGGGACGAACCCGAACGAAGTGAGGCTGAGTCGCTAGTATTTAGTATAATTTCCACAATTTTTCTTTGTTAGTCTTATTTATTAATGTAATGTAACAAAATTATAAAAAAACACCCAATCCAAATATTTCTAATTTATTATTATGAAAATTCATTTTCTTCTCATATGATCGTGGTTCAAGTTACACTAAAAATGCAAAGAGAATGAATCTTTATATGTATATTTTATCACTTTAAACTGACAATATGACAAAGACATGATAAAGTTTCATTTTGATAGCAGATAGGAGGATGATATTGATATCTTTATAAAACTTAATGGAAATTCAACATAATTTTATGTACATATAGTCGAGTTCGCCTGCGTGTGAACCACGGGCTGCGGTGTGATCTAAACACCCACTCCCCTCGACTTTTTTCTCACTCCCTGACACTTGTGTACCGCAAATACTTCAAATGTCTCCTAATGGAAAAGACATGCTGCATGAAGGAAGCCTGAATAAATACTTTATCAAGACAAGTGCCCATTTGTTCCCGCTCAATTTGGCACAAATTTTAGCGATCACGGTTCCTTATGCTTTTAATAGTATTATGTAATACTTAACTATACGATGTAGGTGAATTAAAACAAATAAATGTTGATTTGATTTTTATCGTCAGTCAAAACGATTTGTGTAAATATAATATAACAAAGTAACTAAATACTTGCAAAACATTTTTCAAAACAAACATTTAAAAAAAAAAACAAATTAATCTAAATCATTTCAGTTATTAGGTTATTTTAAACTACTTTCTGTCTGTGGCTTTGTACGCGCGTTTTACTTTTTAGTTCCCGTTGTCAGATAATTGCCAGATAAAGTGAACTCAAAGTGTCAAGTGTACAGTGTCAAGTTATGTTAGTCAAATCAAGTAGACTGTAAAATTGAAATTATAACGGAAACGCTGATTTTTTATGCAACCTAGTTTGGATTATTCAGATATTAAATTAGATGACTATAAAAATAATCTTTGAAGGACTTTGAGGAAATTTTATTTTTAGCACAAATAAATATACTTCCTTATGTATAATTTTATGTTTTGTGACACGAAACATTTAGCCTTTCTACGGAATTTTGTATTTCAAAAGGCCTTAAGCTATAATCTCCAAGAAACATGATAAAAGCAAAAATAGCAATCAAATTGTGAACTCTGGTAATTGGAGAGTACTTACCGTCTTTTTTCATGTTGACGCGGAGACACTTTGAAAATCGGCAAGCCTGACATTGATTCCGCCGGCTGACATCTACCACGCATCGTCCATTTTCTTTACATACATAGTCTAAATTCCTGTAGATAAAGAAAATAGAATGATAAAAGATCACACAGTTGGAAATAGTTTGGTGCACTTTAAATTCTTATAAACTTAAATATTATCTTGTACTAGAAGCAGATAGAGATAGAATAATACCATTGTAGTAAAGATCCTATCCTATATCCTAATTTGAGCCTTTCTTCCGATATTTTCATTATTTTAAAATGGACGATAGATGTCACTTGGTGCTACCAAACTATTTTATTAAAAAAATTACGTTTCGTAAAATGTGTAAAACATAGCGGAATATAAAAAAAAAAAACCTAAACGGTTATAGCCGTTCGTTGCTGTCAACAGTCAACAGCGCCAATCTGGAAAAAGTTCCCGCAATATATGAGACAATTATTGTTAAGAGAGATTTGTTACAATTAAAGTGTCTATTCTTAAAATTTAATATAATTATAATAAAAAAAAAAATTTAAATAATTTAAATTTAATCATCTCAAAATTCTATTAACATTAAAATATTTTTTTTTAAATTATTATTATAAGAAGCGCTAATGTTTTTTAGCAGTTTTGAAATGTCTAATACTACTTTGAATTTAATTTGAATCCTAATTATTTAGATATTATTCTATACGTTTAAATCAATTTTATCACTGAAAATAAAAACTTAATGTACGTTTGATTTATATCTCGGAAAATTTATTTATGTTAGCATTATCAAAGTGCCTCCTGTAATGAATGTTTCTAAACTTTAAACAAGCTCCGTAAAAAAATCATACTTTTTTGAAACCTAAAATGGCAGGACATATTTTATTTGTTTTCATTTCCCTCAATGTATTGTATAATTTAATATGTGATATCCTAAAATTCTTTGAATTTTGTGTTTCAAATGTACGTTTCCCAAAATTGTACCTTTATGATAGCAATAGGTAATGCAGGTACATTATGTTCATAATAGTTGAATTTTGATATAGAATTAGTTGGTAATTTCCAGTGAATTTATAGTTCTGATTAATTCTTATTGAGCTTTATTATAATATAATATTTATAATATTATACTTGAACATTTCAATTATTTTTAGTGAAATTTAAATAAAATGATATTCGTTATTTAAGTAAATTGTTTGTTTTGTTTATAGGCAAATCGAGTGCTAATTTGACCAATTTTTTTGACCATTATTTTGTATAATCATTATTTTGTATAATCATTTTGTATATTTGACCATTATTTTGTATAATTATTATAGGCTCCTCAGGTTTTCAGCGTCAGTGTTATGGAAACAAAAAAAAAATGTAATTTGCTAACTGAAATTTGATTAAACTGTTTTACGTATTAATATGTAGTACCGGGCGACCGAGCTTCGTTTGGAGTTCTTTTTTGTTATATCTTATTTTTTAGATAAATAAAAACAAAACACTTGAATAAATACAAAAAAAAGGAAAATTTGTATCCAATCGAGATTCGAACTCGGACTCACCTATTGATTGTTATGTTAATCATGCTCCTTGGTCACTTGACAACAATATTTATGTCTGAGTGTAAGAAATTATCGAGCATATTCTACGTAGAATTATGCAAAAGAAAACTGCATGAGAACTCGAAAACACGCGTTTTCCCAGACATAACACTAATCTAGATCGATTTTTCGCCCCCGAAAACCACCACATACCAAATTTCAGCGAAATCGTTAGAGCCGTTTCCGAGATCTCAGGTATAAATAAATAAATAGAGAATATATAAATAAGATATAAAAGATATAAATATACAAGAATTGCTCGTTTAAATATATTAGATAACTAGTAGGTATATCACTGCTTAAAATAATATAGGTATGCCTTGTTTCCTAGAATATAATATTAAATTTTCGTAGAATATCAAACAAACAGTGGGTATCGGCTATGTTCACGGCTAATTATGAACCACGTAGGTGTATTTAATTAACATAATTATGCGGTTAATGCGGTATACAGTTTATTTCATTTAATCCTTTTCCTGAAGACTATGACAGAAATGTTCTCGAATACATTATTGAGTAACTGTAGGTACTATAAATATATAGTAAGTAGGTACATAATTTCATTTTTGTGACCAGACAAAGATTACCATACCACCAACGTACCTGGGTACGCCAAGTTAGTGAACGTATCCTGTTTCCAAGTCGAAGCAATTAAAGCAAGCGCTATAGATCCCAAATACAGATAAAAATATACATCTATGATGGCAAATCGTTCAAATTGATAATCATCCTCATTCCTCAATCCAAAATTCTTTAAAGATCTATAAATAATAACTTCTAGTGGTACATAATACTTAAAAAATATAATAAACTATTTTATATACATATTATTATATTATTTATTATGCTATGAATGACCAGTCAATAAGTTACCGCCGGATGCTTCGCTTGAAAAATCCTCTGCATCCGTCGCATGAGGGTACTCCGTAGTGTTTGCCCGACGCCTTGTCGCCGCATACTCGACATAACGCTTCGGGCTTGCCTTCCATTTCCTACCATAAAAGTAAATAATGAAATATTTAAACATTAAAATTCAAAGTATTATATATTTTTTGATTTGAATATTAAACCACGTATAATAGATTTTTAACAGTAAAATATTAATTTTTAAATTGATGAAAGTCTCTATTGTAAAAATCTTTATAAGTTATTTTCATTCATAAGAAGAATCTAGTAGACGTTCAAGTAGGCTAACATCTTTTGTACAGTATATATAAATACTGTATTAGTTCATATATGGGTGGGTATGGATTCAAGTAATGGGTAAAGTAATTTTAAGAGCGTACGCCGATTGCTGTATCATTGAAGGGTAAAATAAAGGTAATAGGTTACAAAAGCCAAAATAGAGTTATGGTAGTTTTCTTAAAAAAACAATAAAGTCCCTAAGAAAAATTTTGATACAAGAAACGTCTGTATGTTTTTGTATATGTTTTTTGTGTTTTTGTTCTATCGTACAAACGGCAGTATACACAAACATCAGTAATATAACGAACGTAAAAATGCAAATCATAAGCTAAATCAAATGGTAGTACGGGATCTTTGCCGCGAGAGTGTGTCTCTACCTGCTCTAACGGCCGTTCGAAATTATCTATACTATAATACTATAATAAAGCAGTAACTTAACAAAATCTGTACATAAAATATTTTTTAAAAGCAATGACTGTAACGTAATATGTACACAATATAGACCCCAAAACAATAGTTAAATTTTTTTGACAGTTTGTCTGTATGTCTGTTTGTGTGTGCGCGTTTCACGCAAAAACTAATGAATCGATTTCAACGAAATTTGGTGAAATGATAACTTATTACTTGGGTCAACATTTAGGATACCTTTTACTTCAGGAAAATATTTTATTGAATCCTCCTTAGAAACCTTTCGCTGGCTAAACCTTAATTAAGACATACATCAAAACAACGTACTAAAAAATTTTAGGTCTTAAAAAGATCTACAGAAAAGTCCGCAATAGTACATGTCTATCTCCTAGGGTACACTCGCTATAACTATTTTTATTATATAATATTACTGTTTTGTTGTACGTTATCTATTCTATCTACTAATATTATAAAGAGGTAAAATTTGTGGGTTTGTTAGGTTGTAGGGGGTAACTCTGGATCTACTGAACCTATTTAGATGAAATTTGCTAAGAAGATAGTATGATATCCTGGGAATAACATAGGAACGTTTTTATCCCGGAAATCATCCTTTAAGGGGTGAAAATGGGGATGAAAGTTTGTATTGGGAATCAACCTAGGGACGAACCCAAGCGAAGCGAGGGTGAATCGCTAGTTAATAATATTTTGTTTTATTATTTGACCCTAATTATTTCCAATGATTTTGTGCGCTTGAGTTCTATGTACATTTTATAGAGAAATGTGTTTTATACAATTCATGTTATTACTAAGCATAGGTGGATCGTTTTATTGTATTTACCCAAATGAACTTATACAAGCTAGAAGTATTTTTAAAAATATGTGCATACGAAACGTTTTTTACACAATGGCCCAATCAATTTCTCGTCAGAGGCCCGCCGAATTTGTAAGTTTGAAAGAATTTTGTCGCATCATCGGATTTGCTGTATTAATAATAGATTGATAATGCAAAAGGGATCGAATGGCATACGGTAAATTTTAATAAAATAACTTTGATGCAAAATAGCATTTTGATACGCACGCATTAGTTATGATGATTTTAAATTCAAATAGCGCTATTGATTTGTAATAGAAAATGGAATATGATGATATAAACTTTTTTCTGTTAAATTAAAAACTGAAAAATAACATCGTTAAGCCTTCAGCTAAATTTTCGGTATCGCTCAATCGGGTAGCCAATGGGCATTGATTGTTATGTAATTCCCTTTGAGTAAATTATACAGCGATTGTCCGCTATGTAATTTACTTGACTGTTGTAGGTACTTAACTATCATTAGTTGAAAAATAAAATCGTTATAGATCCTTCTACAAAAGCATAAGGCCTAATGCCTTGACATGTGCGCAGTCTCTCACGGGCTTTGAAGGGAGTTGACTTACGGAAAGCTGTTATCGAGTCATTATTATGACTGTAAAGAGAAATGTAAGGCTTATGTGATGATTTATTGTATATATAGGTATTACGACCACAAAATGTTTAGGTTCTTTGAATATCTATTATAGGATCTAATTGAGTTTGTACACTATAACGGTATTTCTTATTGGGCATTAGTAATTATACATTACATCTATATTAAATATGTCTACGCTTTAAAAAAATATAACTTAAATATGTGAATTTAAGCAAAACAAATTTATTAATTCATTTGTATATTTTTGAGAAAAAAATAATTTCACCAGCAAAATGAACTAAAAATTTTAATTTATGTTTTTGTAATCTCTATTGATCCAATCAAGTGGCCCCCACAGGTGTTCCAAAAGTCAAACTATAATGACCGGCGCGTGCCACACGATTCCTTGTTCACTACTAACCCCATAATATTCACCGATATATCTATACCAGTTAAATGTCCGCAAAACGCCGACATGTTTTGTAATTGTGGCGTGACACTATGACAGCGGGTTACAATTATACCGTATGGCGAAAATTACGGGCCCTTCATTCAATAATCCTCAATTAATAACTAATAGACACGTGTTTAACATTAATATTTAATAAACTTCTATTTTCCTTACTAAATCAAAATCCAAGAATTTTAAATAAAAGCATAATTACATAAAGGAAGTCTGTCTTCGTTTTTACGAATCAGTTTATTGACTTTTATTAAAATCTAATATATAAAATTCTCGTGTCACAGTTTTCGTTGCCATACTCCTCCGAAACGGCTTGACCGATTTTGATGAAATTTTTTGTGCTTATCCGGTATCTATGAGAATCGGCCAACATCTATTTTTCATCCCCCTAAATGTTAGGGGTAGTCCACCCCTAAATTTTATTTTTTATTTTTTAGACAAAATTTTTAATTTCTATTTTTTTATGATACAACATACAAAAATACATACAATCCTCAATTTTCACCCTTCTACGATCAACCCTTATTTTTTAATAGCCATTTTAGTAATTTAATCATTTTTCCTCTCCGGTCGAAAACTGATCAATCGTGATTTAATGCAAGCTAGGGACGAACCCGAGCGAAGCGAGGGTGAGTCGCTAGTAATAAAATAATAAAGTCGAGTATCAACGTGTACTAGTTCATAACTTCATAAAGAGCTGTATTTTTTAATAAACCGAGCTTGATCAGATTTAGTGTTTTAAAAAGAAAGAAATTATTCATTTTAAAAAGAAAGAAACTTACGAATACAATTATACCTGCCAAAAAATATAGTAATTTCATATTAATAGTTAGTCGTACACACTAATCAAACTCAATTAGTCTTCTAATTTCTACATTTAAATTGGTAAACGTATCTAAAGTATGTACGTACATACTACATATGTTAACTAATAACCAACGTACCTAACTCTGTCTGTCTGTCCGTGTTAAATAATTGTATAGTGGACGCAAACGATATATGTACAGTGGTTTTAGTAAAATAACAGAAGCAAGAACTTGTTATAGACTGTATCATTAGGAGCTATTATAACATTTGGCTTCCCGGGTTTGCCCATGAGTAGGTACCGCAGATAGGGCGCGGTGACATTTGTACCCCTTATTAAGCGTGCTGCGTGAAGCACAGTGAAGCACAAGTATAAACAAATTGTGATTATTAATTTAAAGAAAAATTATTTTGATACATTAGCTTTATATACTTATATTTGTAAGCTAAAAGTTGACTAAGTCTTGTGACTTGAAAGTAATAATTTAACTCAATTTCGCACTCAGCCTAAAAATTCGTATTCAATAAAAAAAATAATAGGAGATAAATTAATATTAAAAAATAAAATAAAAATATCCAAAACCAATCACTTAAAATGATGTTATAAAATTGAAATTATTTTTGTCTCTCGCACCGGCCGCGGCAATCTGACTTTGTACTAGTTAATTTGTTTACTTAGCAGTCCTCCAATGCATTAAAGGTTTGCTAATGAAAAACCCCTATGACTTTTAAGGGGTTGTTTTGTAAATAGACAGGAACCTATTTCCAATTTTTAATTGAATTCTTTTTTTTATAACTTTTTTTTTGTTAACTACTTACTACTATAAAAATAGAAATACGTACTGTCAAATAAACATTAAGATATGATTTAATAATTAAAATAAATAAAATTCATTTTTTCTAAGAGCAGCAGCAATAAAGCTAAACAGATTATTACTATATAGAGCTTTTTTAGATAATTCTTATCAAAAAAGCTTACAAGTAACTATTCGCTTACAATTAAAAACTAACTTAATATTAAAAACTAACTAATCGCTTGGAAGTTATGACGCAACAGACAGATATACACCAACAAGTATACAAAGACATTTAGGCGTCACACATATAAAACTTTTCACCTTTTTAAAAAGAAATGTGTTTGTTATATTGCGATTTTTCAGACAAATAGTAAAAATTGTTTTGTTTCAAAAATTTAATGTTGCGGAAATATTATTAAGTGGCAAGTGGCTTCTGCAATTAAAGTGATCATCTAAAGTTAGGTTATCCTCTATCGTTTTAAATTTCACGCTATTTTGTAAGTACCCCAAATCCCTATATTATATTAAGGGCAAGTAAAACCTTTGTGATTCACTATCAATATCAATGTAATAGCAAATCAAAATCGTGTAATAGCGAAAGTATGGTATGGAAAAAGAAGGGAAATAAGTTTTTATAATAAAGCTTTATGCAATGTTGTTTAGTGTCAGAGTTGAGTATTTGTAAATTTTTATTATTATATAAAATAAAAACTAAGAATATACGAGGGTCATTTGGTAAAACAATGACTTTAAAATTATTTAAAAAGTTTTTCGAAATTTTAATTTTGGTTCATTATTTGGAACTACTTAACTATGCTACTGCCTCACATTTTTTTAAATTGGCGCGAAAACAATAAAACAGTTCTAAACCAAACCTGTATTAGAATGTTTCTTCTTGTTATGGTTAATTGAGGTAAAGAAGCATCCGTTGATGTTCGTTTGATGTGATGTTGTGATGAGGAAAAATTTAAAAGATGTTATGGGGAGTCTGTCTTTTCTCTTGAAATCTATACTAATATTATAAAGCTGAAGAGTTTGTTTGTTTGTTTGATTGAACGCGTTAATCTCAGGAAGTACTAATCCGATTTGAAAAATTCTTTTTGCATTAGATAACCCTTTAATTGAGGAAGGCTACAGGCTATATATCATCCCGGAAAATGTACGGTTTCGGTGGGATAGATTTGTTTTTGTCCAGGGACGAACCCGAAGCAAAAATAGGGTGAGTCGCTAGTGATATATAAGTGGTTTATTGAGTTTCGTTGTGAACGAACCGCCACAAATGAAGCCGAGTGACCAGGAAGGCCGATAGAAGTCACCACTGAGGATATTATTAATAAAATCCACGATATTGTTTTGGCAGACCTTCGAGTGAAGATACGCAAGATAGCTGACGCTTTACAAATCTTGACTGAACGATTTTTTTATATTTTATATGATATTTTGGGTATGAAAAAGCTTTCTGCAAGGTGAATCCCGCGTTTACTGTCAGTTGATCAAAAACATAATCGCGTAATACCTTCAGACCGATTGTTAGTTATATTTAACCGCAATCCAATTGACTTTTTTCACCGATAGTGAATTCACCATTATACATCAGATACAATACAACAGTCAAGGCAAGGGATTTTAAACGTGGCCCGATAAAGTGGCGGAACGATAAACTGCGGTCTAAATGCGGTCGTTTACCGACTAATGAGTTGGTTTAGCAAAGAAAAAAATTCTTTTTCACCATGATAATGCTCCGACACAATAAATCGCGACACCGAAACTTGTTGAATTATGATATAAATTATTGCCGTATAAATGCCTCGGTATGTCTGTCAGGAATTTCTCAGTAACAACCCGGAGTTGGTAAGTTCGCGGTGTTCCACCTCCGTGCCTCGGAGAGCAGGTAAAGCCGTCGGTCCTGCGCCTTAACTCTCCACGGTCACGTCTAAGTATCGTCTCATCCGATTTTGAGAGTGACAGGAATAGAGAGTGCACTTGTGTCTGCGTGTACACTTGTGCACTATAATATTATCTCTGGCGCAGATGCCTCATCTCAGTGAGATTGACCGCCGTAGCCAAAATCGGTCGGGAGTACATTATTATTGTCGCATCCTCCGTATTTGCCGGATTTGCCCTCTTCTGACTTCTTTCTATTCGCAAACATGAAGAAATGACTTAGCGGACAAAGATTTTTTTACAAATAAGGATGCGATAGCTGAAAAAGATATTTTTCATAACTTGAAAAAAAAAAATTATGGGTTGAAGATGTTATAATATCGTTTTTTTAAGTATATAGAATTAAAAAAGATTATTAAGAAAAATAAAAACAATTTTACCGAAAAAAATGTCTTTTTCTTTTTAAAGTTCTAATCTATCAAACCGCCCTGGTAAATAATATTCTCTTCTAAATCTATTATACTCTACAAATATACAAAATTTATATTTTATAGAGTTTATTTTTTAATAAATAGGTATGTCTTCATATGTGTCATGAAATTATAGAAAAGTTAAAATGAGTTGAATTTATTATAAATTTTATCACAACAATGTAAAAAAAAAACAAGCGGTTTATTTGGTAAGAGCACCTTGATATGCCTCGGGGATGCGAGCTCGAATTCTGCTTCTCTTCAAGTTGTCAATACAACTGATAATTTAATAAACCATAAGAGATATTTTTAAATAAAAACGATATTGAATTGCAATTGTTGTTACCTATATTTATAATGTATCACAAATATTGTCTGATTTATATAAAAACTACGAACTAATGCGGTGATATGCCTTTGATAATAATTTAGATAAGTACAGAGTACAATACATTGGCTATAAATTAGAAAAGATGTAATCTGTAGCTTAAAGCAGTTAGAATATAGGTTAAAAGAATATATATATAGAGATAAATAAAGTTGAAGTGTTTGTTTGTAATGTCAAAATAACAGAATTTTACTAAATGCATATGAAATTATGTACGGTACTTATAAGAAAAACACAATTTTTAAAAATTTTGTCTTACTGTCTGACAGTCTGTTTGTTCCGGCTAATCTCCGAAATGGCTAGACTGATTTTGACGGGACTTTCACTAGCAGATAACTGATATTATAAGGAGTAACTTTGGTTACTTTTATTTTAGAAAAAGAATTAGGGTTCCGCTCAAAAAAATTGAAACGTACCTAGGCACGCACCCGAGCGCAGCGAGGTAAATCGCTGGTTCTAAATAATGGGAGATAATACAAGATATAATGACTTTTTAATCAGTCATTCAATTAAGTATCATCGTCAATTTATTTAAATAGTGAACCGATGTTTAGATAACAAACAAATTGTTCATTTTAATAAAAATATCCATTTATTTTATTTTATAATGATTATATCTTTTCCGTTTTAGCACCACTAGGAGACAGCAGAATATTAGAATCAGGAAGAAAAGAGAGGAAGTAAAATTGATAATCTAGAGCAGCGGTCGGCAACCTTTTAGCAGGCAGGGGCCACAAGGTAGCTATACCTAGTAAAGGCGGGCCGCACTTGTGACAGCAAAAAAAAAACCTATACCACAAAATATATCCACTACAACATTAAATGTGACAATTCCTAAAACGAGGAACATTTTCTTGTTTTCGATAATTACAAATTCAAAATACTTAAAACACGTAAAAACTTTTCTTTATAAAACAGTCACGGGCCGCGGGCCGCATGGAGGCACCTTGCGGGCCGCATGCGGCCCGCGGGCCGCGGGTTGCCGACCGCTGATCTAGAGTAAAGCCATAAAAGAAAATTGTGTTGCAAGCCAGCATGTCAATAACTCTAAGCAAATCAACGAAAACCATAATGTAATTTGCTTTAAACTTTTTACTTGGGTTGCAATCTTTTACCGCACATGCACATTATTTGATTTACTTCTCATTTCACAAGTGCACAAGTTGTTAGAAAATATCTTGGGTGTTCATTACAAAAGCGAAAATGAGGTACAAACTCTTTGGAACCGATAAAAGTTAATACTGGCTGGTAAAGCTGGAATATTGATTTAAGATTTAAAGAAAGGAAATAATTTGAATAGCTTTGAAGTCTTTTGTTTCCAGTTTGTCCTAGGGTATTGTCGAAAATAGAAACAAATTGAATTGCGTACAGTTATTAAGTATATGTGCTTGAAAAATTTCTTTATGAAACGAGTTAATGAAGACTTACAGCGTACTTTAGGAGTAAATGCTCCAACGTACTCCATAGTTGCAAGTTGGTGCGCCGAATTAAACGTGGGAGAACATCCACCAAAGGTGACCGTCACTGTGGCTACCACACAGCGGTGGTGACCGAAGAAATGGTCAAAAATGTGGAAAAGATTGATTTAGCGGATGGTCGTGTTATGATACGTTTTATAGCCGAAGAAACAAAAATCTTGACTGGACTTGGGTATGAAAAAGTATCCGCACGCTGGGTCTCCAGAATGCTTGCCAATGCACAAGAACAAACCAGGCTGTACCTTTTTTCTTTCGATTTATAACCATGGATGAAATGTGGCTTCACCATTGCGATCCAAAAACAAAATTACACTTGGAATAGACTATAGTCTCCAGCCCTTAAAAAATTTAAGGCAAGTTGTTCTGCAGTAAAGATCATCTCTTTTCTGGGACAGTAAAGGGGTAGTCAATAGTCATAATAAAATATCTCGACTTTGAAACTACTGTTACGGGCTCTTTGTATGCATAACAAATTAAAAAAAAAATTGTGTATGTACGCACGTAAGAAGTTTTACTTCTTGGAGTATCATACTTTATTGCACAATAAAAGGGTACGCCTAAAAAATACAATTAAATAGTTGCAAAGGCGGTCTTATCGCTATAAGTGATGTCTTACAAGCAACCGATAGAAAAGGATACAAAATAAATGTAAACAGCGGATAGGTTCATAAAGTGCAAGTTCCTTAAAACCTAATTTAAATAACATACATAAAAGTTAAATATATATATATATAAGATACTAATTTAACAATTTATATTTTTTTAAGTTCTTTAGTGAGTTAGGATCTTCCCCCAGGGATGCATAGCGTTCTTTGAGAAGTATTATGATTGAAGAACGTTGTATAGAAGAGAAAGAGAGTGTAAATTAGGCCGTTTGTGTATTGGTAGTGACTTCAACTGTGTCCAATACTGTGTACTTTTTCGACTAAATTAAATGCCCTTTTTACAGTTTTCCTATGATGTGTCTGCAGCCTGTCCATTCATTTGAACATGTGAATGTTGTTGAATCGATTATGCCTAAAAAATTATCTACATTATAATAATTATATCAAGAAATAAATTCTGAACATTTAAAAAGTTTTAGATTTTATTTATTTCTCACCCCTTTACCTATTTTGCATATGAATGATGAACCTTTCCAGGTTTCAATTTTCCACAATTCAGATATAAAACAAAATATTGTGAGGATTTTGCGTATCGTATAATTTTTACACAAAGATCTGCTACGTTTTATTCAACTACGAATAACATCACCGTAGGTAATAAAATTTATAAAAATGTAAACGAATTTTAGGTTTCATAAATTTTTATCTTTAATTAAAAGGAGGACGTAAAAAATATACTGCGAAAATAATATTCAGGCATATTTTTAACATTGTAATATTCTTTAATAAATAAATCATTTAAGCGTAAATAATATTCCACATAAATTTTAATTAAGATTTTGTATTGATATTTATTGCTTCCTGGTACAAAAACATAAATATTTTATTCGTGTAATATTTTATTTGGTTCATGTACAGTTTTAACAATTACGAAGAATTTTTTATGTATATACAACGTGATTCTTAATACGGTCAAGTACTTAGGAATAAAAATAATATTTATTTTTAAAATGTTTGTATAACTTATTAAATATTATCGTTTAAACAAATAGGAAAAATAGTATTTATATTTTATTACGTATGTAATAAATGATATTTATCAAATATTTTAAAAAGATAATTTTATATTATTATAATTTGCAAGAAAAAAAAAATCTTTAAAAAAAAATACTGAATCATTAAAAATAAACCAAATATGGGATGTATCACGACTCTCACACAATAAATAAAATAAAAGTACTCACGTTAGCTGTTCCTTCCACAAAGCTTAGCAACCACGAGTGACTTGATCGCGGCCGCAGGGGCGGCGACAGGGAGCCCTCTAAGGCGGGGCGACACTTCACCCCTACTTTAAGAACTTCTATTGGACGACCGCAGTTGGGCGGTTACTACAAAACCATATTATTACAATAAGTTCCAAATCAGTTTGCTTTAAATATAAACAAAAACATCGTCTGTATCAGAACACCTCCGCAACTTGTGAAAAAGCATTCACTATTCTTGTGAACAGTGAAGTAATTCGTAAGAAAATCTTATTATAGAAGAAAGTATTATATCTATTGCTGTTTATATTTTTTCTTTTAATTTATTTACATCATAAACAAAAGAGCTTGAATTTTAAAGTGAAATGGTCATGTTTAAAGGTAAGGTGAAAAAAATAGGTACCTAGATGAACTTTAGTGTGTGTATTAGAAGGCATTGTTTGACGGTCCGTGTAAAAGTGATCTATACCAATGGCAATTTGGTTAATCATAATTAGATTTTTATATTTATTATATTAAATATAATAATCTACTTTCGGTTTAACCTTATCTAAGCCTAACTTGCTAAGCTTTCTTTCGTAGTTCTTTTAAATAATTTTTGTTATTAGAATAGTAAAGGCAAGGAAAGCTCGATGAGGCTTTAGTTACATGTACTCTATGTAGTGTACATACTACATAGTATACGAAACCATTTCAATTTCCACCCTGCGTATGTATGTACATCTCTTTAAATATCTTTTCAGCACTAAAAATTTAATTCGAAAATTCATAAATGTTCAAGTTCAAGGCTTTCCATTTCAAAATATGAGTAGACATACACACGTATCAGTAAAGAGAAATGTGTCAGTGAGATAAAACCTCAAAAAAGTTGAATTGACCTTTATTTTATGTATTTTTCCCCTTAAACAATAAGACGTGCTATATTATATACATGCTAGTGGCCTCGTTTGTTTTTTAATGAAAACGATTATTATTATTGGTACGATATATTTTTGGGCTCCTTTTGAGCTACGACGCAGTCGAGTAATAAAGACGGAAACTTGCAATTGGCGAGTATTAGATTGATTTCTCTGGATAGGACTTAAAGTCCTGTAATTTGTTCTATGAGTTGATATAATAGTAAGGACAAAAAAATGTATTTGTATATTCGTAGTAATATATATGTGTGCAAGTACCACGAATGTACGAACTCACCGCTGCAAGCGTTTCCTGCGAATAAAATTTTATTCCGACCGGTTTTTTCGATCCGTAATCCCAGCTCGTAACAAAATTAAAAGGTTTTCCATTAGTTACAATACAACTAAACTAAGTTAAGCCTCTATCTTTTAATTCGACACCGATTCAGATGCTAGCGTTTATTTCTATGTTGAATTTTTGTAATCTTTATGAATTATCTCGAATGTTAGCATAATTTATGTATGTAGGCTATTTTAGCCTTGCTGATCGATTATATAATTTTAGACATTTAAAGAGTTTTGATGATAAACTAAAGTTACTTTCATTTTTCAAAGTGATTAGATCTGATTGACCCTCCATACAACGTCAATGGGTTCACTAAAAGTGAATGTTTGTGTTAATTGATTGTGAGGTTTTTCCCTGTAAGCGGTTAGTGACTACGGCAAAGGCACTGCTGGAAAACAGGTTAAAAATTGGAGATAGCTAATATGCGGCTTAATGAAAAAATAAAATAATTCAGAAAAGTGAAAAATATTTTATCATTCTTAATTCTTTTTTTTCCAAAAAATCGGACAATTGTGAGTCTGACTCGCACACATTAAAATGTGGTGTAGGACATTTTATTTTTTCATCGCATCATATAATCGCAAAAAAAAAGAAGTAGATTTGATTGATGAAGATTAAAATAATTTGTAATGTAACTTCAAATCGGTTATCAGATTTTTTCCTTTACTTGCGCTATAAGATATTCCAAACTTGCCTGAGAAAAGTGGTCTTGACCGACAGACGGACAACGAAGTGAGAAGGGGTTCTTTTTTCCCTTTGAGGTACAGAACCCTAAAAATGACCACGTTAGTAAACTTCGAATTCGTTAGTATTTCCGCACAATTTCGTTTAAAGCTTTTACCAGCAAATAAAATGCAAACGGGTCGGTTATTCGATTTTGTACTTTTTATGTTCCAACATGTCAAAGGCTTCTTCTTTGCGGAAACTGTGTATGACTGAAACGTTTTTATACAGCATTTTGTAAAATTTAAATGTGAGTAGACACATAATATTTATTTATAAAATTTATACTTTACTTGCGAGCCGAACCTTGGTTAATTTAATTAATTAATAAGCATTTTTTTAATTCGCTTTATATTTTTTTCTCAGTAAGACCTGTATTTTTATTTGTTTATTAAGAATATACATTACATGAGTACATTGAGGCCACAGTTTATCATTCATTATGGAATTTGGCACATATGGTCAGAGAAATATTAAAATATTTCAAAATTTTAAAATGAATAATTTAGTTTCAAAAGTAAACATTATTTATTTAAGGTGCGCAGGATGTCAGAGCCAATGAGAGCACAAAATAAGGGCGATCGCTAATATCAAGTAATCTATCTATACATATAATAAAATTGTAACTAAGCCGAATCTGTACATTAAATATTTTTTGGAAAATCTTATTGAAATACACTTTATTATCGATACAGAAGTCAAATCCATAGTTTTTAGAATTTTTGTCTGTCTGTTACCGCATCACGAAAGCCACTGGAGGGATTTTGATGAAATTTGGTATGGTGATATCTGTTTATCCAGGTCAACATATAGGATTTTTACTGTGGAAAATTATCTCATCTCTGAGCTAAACGTTAAAACGTAACTAGGGACGACCCCGAGCGGAGCGAGGGTGAGTTGCTAGTTACCTATATAATTTTTACATAGAGGAAATGATAGATGGGCAAGTTTTTATTTGCCATTTTAGTTTGTGATAAAATAATAACAGCTTTCTATTAATATAAATTTGATCAATTCTGTAAAACCATTTGAGTAATTTAATATCGTTGATATGTGCACATCAATTTATCGTAACGGCGATAATTAAATGCACTTATAGGCTGAATATATTAATGCACGGCACGTCCATCTTAATCCCCTGTTGACCGCTAACAATACCAAGGATTACTGTACATTGAATTTCAATAAGTTTTTAAAATGACGTCAAATAGCTCTCTAAAGAAAACTTGTGACATTTAAGATGAAACATCTTATTACTAGAGCATAAGATGAACAATGAATAGTAGTTATTCATTGAAACTATAGGTATACATTAAATGATACATCCCGTGATAAATAAGACTACATATTCTCGCATATTCAACTGGCACATATAAAATCAACGAATTTATAGGTAGGTACATACATATAATAAAACAATAAGTAAGCGAAATCTTTACATGAAATATTTTTAAAAACAATGACTGTGACGTATTATGTACAGAATATAGACCCTAACACAATAGTTATTACAAAAATGTTTTTTGTCTGTTTGTCTGTATGTCTATATGTGTTTGCGCGTTTCACGCCAAAAGTACTGAACCGATTTCAACAAAATTTTGTGTCGTGATAACTTATTACTCAGGTCAACATTTAAGATACCTTTTATTACAAGAAAATCTTTCATTCCCACGGGAAAACACAATAATTGGTTCAATCGAGTCGTCCTTAGAAATTTATATGGCTAACGCTGCCTAAACCATAAAAGACTGACTTACCTATCAAGTCCAAACCGATGAAAATAGACGATAAAAATTGGAGTGGATATTGATTTTTTACTGTAGATGTCATTTAAGATTTTTAATTAAGATTTTTCGAAATTAATTAACCTCTAGGATGGCAAAATAGGGGTAAAACATCAATTTTGCTGCAGTTTTTTTGTTATCTACAATCTACATATACTACTATATTACATACTAATATTATAAACGTGAAAGTGTGTTTGTTTGTTAGTTTTTCTTTCACGTCGAAACAGAGTGAAGGATTGACCTGATTTTTTGTGTGGAGTTACAAGTAGTTAGAGGGTTGGAGAGCGACATAGGCTACTTTTTACAGCGGGAGACTATCTCAATCCCTCGGGAAAACACGTTATAATATCTGTCAGTGACTTGATTGAGAGTGTTCTTAGCTATAAATCAAGAAAATCCGTTCAGCCGTTAGCAGGCTATCAGATCTTTTCTAGATAATAAAAGCAGCAAAGTAAATATGAGCAACTTTCACAGATCTAATCGATCCGAAATTCGGTATCCCGTTACTTCTATGACATTGCAACGATATGGTAACCTTGATCTAATGCTGCAGCGTCACCTGGAATCTGCAAGATACTTAACTTTTTACTAAAACACTGCAGAGATATCTTGTGTAGGCTCATTGAAATATCCTCATTGAATAGGTTATTGTGTTGTGGTTTTTTTTTAATTTTTAATTTAATTTTATTAAAAACTAGGAACAAACAGACAGAATTTTTTTTTAAAGATATTTTTAGTAAAGTAGTTTAGTAAGCATACATTTGTATTTAGTAAATAAGGTGTTGTTTTGACATTACAAAACTCCATTTAAATATTTTTTTAAAGATTTAGAAAATATCAGGAAAACAAAATATCAGCAAATAAAAAAAATAGAAAGAGATGATTGAAATTTTTATATGTTTCAGTTTCGCACTATTTAAAAATAAAAATTGTATGTTTAAACTTACCTTAGAAATAGGAATACTCAGATAATGTATTCTATATGTATTGTATCCTTATTATTTAAGAATTAATAATAATTATTGAGGATTTTTTAGCTAATTTGACTTCATAAAATATTTTTTTGCGTGCAGTTATTGTTGATGTATCGATGAACAAAAACATCGTAATCGTGAATCTAGCAAGTTTTCGAAAGACAAGACTGCCAATCCCCACTTGGCCAGGGTGGTGCCCTGGTCCCCCTTGTATTGAAGGGGAACCCGTGTTCAGCAAGGTGACGTCAAATGGGCTGAATACATGAATACATCGTGGATATCTAAGGATTACATATAGGTATAGTCTATCTATTCAACACTAATCGTTAAAACGTACCTACCTACCTACCTTTGATATAAAAAAAGAAAATTCTAAGTAGGTACTAAAATAAGTCTAATATATTTACTATAGCTCTATAATATATATGTATACCTAAAAGATCAACAAGAAATTAAATTGGGCATAAATCTGGTACCTACAAATTAAATTTCACCCAGGCCTCTGGGTGAAATTTAATTTGTCCTCCCTCCTCCTCCATAGCTTAGGGCTCATCGCTCGGGCGCTTACAATTGTTTTGTTTACAATTGTTTACGATCACTATTGTACACGCTAGATTTGGAATATTCCATATTTACTTGCTGTTCCATCTTTAATTAGTTCTCATATCGGTAAAAAAAAAATATGTGACAGAGAATTATTGCTGCTTTGCTTTAAAGCTACACAATATTATGTTTAGTTTTTTATCATTTTTAGATAAACCGTAAAATCTTATATTTGCGAAATCTTCTTACATTACTTAATTAGAAAACGGAAAAATAAATGTCGAAATAAAACAACATATTTTTCGGAACCTATTTATTCCCGATTCCAATTTTTATAAAACAGAATGACTAACTTACGTATAAGTGTTACGAAAGTGCATTACATGCGTTACGATGTAACTGTTATATATAATTTAGTAACAAATTGGTAGTTTAACTTTAGTAAATAAATAAATATTAAACTACTGACTTAACATTATACAAACTAATTTGTGTTTTAAATAACTGTACAAAACCAATAGAGAATGATTACTTAATAATATACAAATAATGCACGTCAATTTATAGTTTAAATTAGAAATAATATTTTAATTCTATTCTAATAACAACTTGTTCGTGAACAGTGGTAGTAATTTTTATTGAAAGCACGTAACGCCGCTCATAGTTTACATGTTATTCATATTTGCGTTCGAAATGTAATAATAATGCCTTTATCCATAATGTGTTTATAGTAATTCACCAAACCATTAAAGGAGTCTGCCCACTACCCCGTCTCATACCATGACCGTGCTAGGAGCGTGTCAGGCAAAAAAATATTCTTTGTATTGAAATGTATGAGACTCTGCCCACTAGACCGTTCCGTCACCGACCGGCACCGTCGCGTGCCGTGCACGGAACGTTAACAATTGTCATCGAGAATATTTTACCGGCGACGGTACGCTGCGTGCCTGGCACGCGACGTTACGGGACCGGTGCGCGTAGGCGGCGCAATGGTGAGCATACACAACACTAAAACCGTTATGTACGGGTATGATACGTTGTTGATACGTTCTAGTGGGCATAGTAGTCCGTGCCATGCTCGTTTCCGTGCCTGATACGTTCATAGCACGGTCATGGTATGAGACGGTGTAGTGGGCAGACTCCTTAAGAGTAACAAACAAAGGACACACTAGATTGTCAGATCTGAAGTAAATTAACTCAGAAAATTCTTTTCATTAAATATCATTAAATTATATTGTATTAAATGGAACGTTTTATCATTAATGGCCTTGATGGTGTTTACTCAAAGTGTGCCACTTTTATTACTCTTTACTACTTTTGTGTATTGTTGCGTGTTGTCTTTGTGCCAGCGATATTTCAAACGTAACATGCATTTCGACAAGTTTTACTTGCATAGAAGAGTAATTAGTGACAGCTTTTTAAATATCTATTTAAGCAAAAAACGTTTGTCACGAGAACGTATAATATTAAACATTAAGTCATTATTCTTGTACTTTCATACTATCGTAACAATTGCAAATATTCTAAGCCGTATTAATTTGCACAACACAGTGATATAATGAAAATATTACTTAAACATATACATACATTTTCTAATCGAAAAATTGCACAAAGCATATTATGATTTATGAACGATGGCGCTGCACTTATGAACGTGAGTTTTATAATTACTTTGATAATATTAACGTTCCAAATGAAGAACATCAACAACATTTTGATATGACATTTTAAGTTTACATTTACAGTAAATTAAATTTTAATTAGTGCTGTATTAATTTAGTTTTATTACAATACAATTACAATAAACAATTCGGTTTGACAGTTACGCCAAGTAGACCTAAGGAAAGGTTGGATTTCGTAGAGTCGTTCACCCTAGATAGCTCTACATACACACGTGTACAATCACGATTGTACCTATTTTCTATACAGAATTAGATATCTGAGCTCCATAAGAAATTATTAACGTACTGAACTATTCAGTCGTGCGCATAACGCGCTTTGCTAACAACATCTAATCCTATGCACATCATCCATCAATACTATGGCCTTTAGCTATTAAATGACAGCTATCATTATACAGCTTATAGCAGTAATTCGGCAAATTGATATCGATGGAAGCCATACGTACGAGTATATGAGGTATCTAATTCATATGTTATTATTACCAAAATCAAGGAGGATATGGATCCTTGCAAGAATACTAAACTATTAAAGGCATCTTCATAAGATATTTCTACTCAACATGACTTGATTTTCAAATTGTGTCTGTTAGGAATTATACCGACGTTTCAAATTCGATATTCCTTTCGTGTGTGCACAAACTTTCTGAAGTGTGACACACTTTCAGTCCACTACATAAACCGATGTCCGTTTGAGTAAATTGCCACGGCTAAAATTGACTATGATAGTTAATACTACAAAAATTATTGGCAGTTTTACAGTCTACATGCTAAAATCTTAAGCCTAGGGATTATCATGAAAAAATACAAATTCCGCCTTATGTTATTTAGTATATCACGTTATTTTAGAATGTGTTTACTACAACTTGCTTGTCTTTTTTACAGTCCCTTGCTTGTTAGAAATACGCCAGTAAGGTGCATTTATGCTAAAGGAGTTTAACCTTGAATGTCTACCGATCTCGTAAGCATTGCCATGATGTCCCCAAGTTTACAAGTAAATGATTAAACCAATTGACACAAACTAATGTCCCTGTGCTTAAGTATTTTGCCTAATGAGAGCAAGTTTGTAAACCGAATTTGGGCCCTAACACTTATACCTATAATAAATGTTATATACCTACTACACATATACAAATATTGCACATTCACTATCCCTAATTTTGAAAGTTGCTTAACCTTATTTTAATTGGTGTTCTTGTTTTACACATTCGTAAGATGAGAAAATTTTTGATTAAAGTTAACAATTTCAAAGCACATTAAAAATATTTCTTAAATTGGAGTCATGGCCTAAATTTTCATTAAATTTTACTATAAACTCAGAATTTACATAAAATTTTGATTTTAGAAGACATAATTGACTCATGGTTACATAATGTTATTGCAATATAATTGAAGTAAAATAAATGATTTGACAACACTAGTAATTACTTCTTTACTAGTAACATAAGTAAAAGGAAGTCAGGCAGAAGTCAGGCAATGTAAAGTCAGTCTATGAAATTACTAAGACGATGTTTAGGGCTTTAGAAAGATGCAGATAAAATACAGAGTGCATTAAAAGTTAAGGTTTTGTAATTTTTTTTTTTCAATTAATGGTAATGTAGCAATCGGCCATTAAAAAAATAATAATATGTAAACTTTTACGAATATACCTACAACATAATAATAATATATTTATATAAATGTTATCTTCTACTTGCTTAATTGTACATGGAAAAGGCATGACTTATATACGAGTATATGTATATCGTACAATGATTGTTTTTTCTTGAATTTTCACTAATTAAAAGTAAGCTAAGATTACACGTCGATGTGTAATAAACTATTACCATAATGTATTCAACGTTCTGGAATAATTGAAGTGATAGCATTTCGATTATTGATATTACAGGTGAATTTTTCACTTTTAATTATTGTTGATGAAATTATTGAAACATGCCAAAATTTCTGAATTTCTTAATGAGAAGAATTTATAAAGATTATATTTGTACCAGAAGTGATGCACTTTATTATTGCTCGTTTCATAGATTGTCCCAGATTTTAAAGAAGTTAGTTTAATTAAAGTATTATTTCAATTAGTTAAACATCAAATATCTAATAATAGACGAAGAAACAACATTCATTAAGATTTAAACGTCAACGGATACTAAAAAATTTAAAAATGAAGATAGATTACGACTATATACTTATAAGATACTCATAGAGCTCGACATCGTGTATAGTGTATACGAGTAGGTACAATCACTTGAATTACACATTATTTCCGATACAGCGTTTACATACCTCTAGAGCCACGGCCACGTGAAATATTGAAGTTTAAGGCTATTTTGAAGAGATTTATATGTGTGATACATTACAAATGGTGTTGTAAATGATCATTTCTACAAAACTGCAATAGTAAAGGTAATAATTAATTGGTATCGACCAAGCCATGTTTTTCCATTAGTAGTATATACAGTGACAGATCTTAAAAAAATATAAATCGATAATAAAAATACGAAAACTCAAAGTAAGATTATAGTATACATGCTATTAGAGTTCATGGTAAGGCCCCTGTTCTTTTAACTTATTCTATACAAGAAATTTGCTATTGTTAAATAAGACATAGTCCATTGAAATGTTACATTTTTTTGACCTTAGCGTGCATTTGTCAGAGGACGCAATTTTATTTTTTAGATATCAAGGAGGGATTAGTGTAAAGTTAAATCCAAGTTTGTGGGGTTGCAACCCTTGTCCCCCGGCCGCCATCTTGAAAAAAGTGGTACAAATGGTTTTTATGGTTTATCTGATAAACTATAGGTCTCACAAAAATTATATTAAACCATTTTTGGTTGCAAATAAAATTCTCTACAATTTTGGTCAAGTAACTTTTAGTCGTAGAACTAAAAATAACGAAGTTATAAGTGAAAATCGATGAAAATTTGAGAAAAAAATTCTATTGGTCGTTATAACTTTTTTTCTGATTATTTTACAAAAAAAAAATATATCAGACCATTTTTATAGAGGGCTTTTTAAGGAATAATTTTTATTATGAACTTTTCAAATTTTATTCATTAATTAAGATTTTACAGCGCTGCGAATCGAATACTATTCTTCAGTATTCATAACTATATGTACATAAATATTAATGTTTTGCCATAATTTTTAATTATCTCTTCATTTTTAGGGTTCCGTACCTCAATAGGTAAAAAAAGGAACTCTTATAATTATAAGATCACTCTCTTGTCCGTCTGTCCGTGTGTCAGGAACGGGTGGTGGTGGTGTCTCAGGAACGGGTGATCCTAGCAAGTTGAAATTTATACCAGATACTGAGGTCTATAGTCCCTATTAGGTGTATAAAAATCAAGATCCTGAGTCAATACGTTAAAAAGATATGGGCAAATTTAGATTTTCGCGAAAACTTGTAAGTACCATTCACCTTAATTTTCAACTTTTTCAATTGGGGGACAAGGGTTGCAACCCCACAAACTTGGATTTAACTTTACACTAACCCCTCCTTGATATCTAAAAAATAAAATTGCGTCCTCTGATAAATGCAACCCCAAATGTAACTTTTAAATGGACTAACAGAAAAGTGCTTATAGCTCAATTTTAAAATTTAACAGATTGAATAATTATAAATGGCGGATAGGTTAATTGAAAATAAAAAGGATCGAACATTTACTGTACGATAACATTACCGAGTACAGATAAATGTGATCACTACCAAATTATTAAAATTCTACATTTTTCAAGGCTATTTGATGTTCGGCTCAAGTTATCTGTTTTATAGTCCCCGGAACCTAAAAGTTGAATTGAGGATTTCGTATGTTACAAGCACAGTTCTTAGTCTCAAAACTCATCGATACTATTGCAGGCCTCTCGGAACAAAACTTACGACTACATAAAATTAGACCATACTATTAAAAATGACGGTGTAATTAACTACACATTGTTACATCACATAGCCATCCAGAAAATCTACTTTCAACAGTCAATACATTACGCTACTTTGGCAAGAATCCTATTTGTACTCATGTGCGTATTAGTGCGTAGAATTCAGCTGAGATTTGTGGGATAATCAGCTGCAAATGAAATCAATTCCTGTCTCTAGGCCAAAGTGGGTATATCCTCATAAACTTACTATATACCTGTTACCTATTATTGTGTGAATAAAGCACATTTTCGTATGAAATTTATGTTTTACTGAATACTATTTCACATCCAGAGTGGAACAGTCTAACAACACGGTGTGATTTGTACAAACTCCATTGGAAAAATATAGATATTCCGCACCAACAACCTCGTCATGTAATAGACTATAAAATAACCTTACATACTCAACACACAATTATAACGCCTATCACGAACGTTTTCGCCTAATTCCCGAATATAGAGCATAAGAGCACGTTTTCATTATATTAATTGTACACACTATATGTATATTTGTACGCTTACTGTACCAATGCAAATCATACATATTGCCATTACTGATAGAAAATGAAACATTCAACAAATATTTGTTTGAAAAATAATATGTGAAACCACGCAATAATAACAATAATATTGTATATCGAAAGACTATTATCGAAAAAACTTTCAGATATTTGAATATGAACTGTTGACGTGTTGTGTGCATATTATTGCATATTTTTAATATATCTTATGCATAAATAATATGTCAATTTGTTGTAGGTATTTATTTAGATCCATTATACAAATCGCTAATAAAAAAATATTTTAAGAATTAATAAAATTTTGCCGAATATATCAATATCTGTTGAGTGTTTGAATATTTACCCAACCAATACTAAAGTTGTAAAATATATGTATAATATCCATTGCGCGGTTAGATATTGCACGGAGGTACACACACATACTCGACATACACGAATCGTAGACAATTTAATAAACATTACAATAATTCCATTACATTTATCAATTTTTATATTATACTAATAGCTAATAATAATAAAGTACTTCTTATAATAAGGTGATATGTATTTTATTTTATTTTATTACATCGCGATCATCGCACGCTAAAGTAGACCTCAAATTTTAGAATACTCAATATTTTACATAAAACATTAGTACACTGATGAGATCTAAAGATATTATAATTTAGACCAAATTTTAAATTAATTATTGCATGACAAATTCATCATTATCCTTTATTTTTGTAAAAAGCCAGGTTATAAGTACAGACAATGTAAAGACAATGAAATATGTTCTAAACTAAACGATTTGCATCGTTATAATATTATTGCTAAGAAACGAGATTGCAGTATTACTAAAAAACACAAGTTTCGCGAAAAAATAAAATATTGTTTAAACATTTTACAGTATACAGATGAATGAGAAATATACTTAAAACAAGCGTTTCACCCTCGCTTCGCTCGGGTTCGTCTCTAGGTACGTTTTAACGGTTAGTATGGAATAGAGTCGATCCCTTGCTCTGTGAAAAACAAAAACAATCTATCCCACGGGAACCGTACATTTTTCCGGTATAAAAAGTAACCTGTGTTCCATTCCAGACTATAATTTATATCCGTGCCTTTCATCTAGCCGTTCTGGCGTAATCATCCATTCAAACTTTCGCCTTTATAATATTTATATAGGATGTAAAGTTCTATTGCTACCTTGTTAAAGGCGGACCGTTCAAAGCACAGGATAAGTTCCCAAGCATAGTTTTCGAGATAAGAAGTAGTCTGACAATAAATAAACTGTTCTTGTATACCGTGAGTCTTAATTATGAGACCAACTATGAGTTACATATGATATTTACCAATTTAATATTAACATCTTATTTTCCATGTAATGCAATTATGGAAAAGTCGCCCAGAAAATATTATGTTTGAATATTCCAATATTTATTTCTCACACAAATGTTATATAACCCGTTTTAGTAATCTCGAAAGTGGTATATTAAAAGTGGGATCGTTTTAACAGAATTGCGAATAAAGATGTCATTACGTATATGTATAATCTCGTTTCTTACAAATATTTATATTTATTAAATATACAATAATTTATTATAAATAATATACGACAATAATCTTTGGTGAAATGAAGAATAGAAGGTTGGTTTGACACTAAAGTTATGTGATATAAAATAATATTTAAAACATACTCGTAAAACATACCAGGACTAAATGTGTGAAATAAGAATAAACACGCTCACTATGTAATTACATCAAACAACCTTTGCCATCATACTTTTCAATTCAGTACAATTCACAGTATGGATATAAATTATTTACACTTATTATGCGGCAAAATACTTCCAACATAATCTAGTAACCGTATCAATACAGTGCGCTTCAATCCGTCAAAATATAAGTTAAATATTGTGTCTATAATATAAAGAAAGTATTAAGACTATTACAACAGTAAATATACAGGGGTTTAAATTTATCGTTAATCATATAATATTTAAAAATAACATTTTCTAACACAACAAGTTACAAATAGACGTATTTTTGGTAAATCACATATGTACATGCAACAGGTAACTTTGTTGAAACGTCAAAGTTTACAAACTCACCCATTAAAGTATAAATACCAGACGTCAAGCTGCTAGCTGGCAAGTAGATGAAATTAGTCAGGTTGTAAATAATAAATTTCTACCGTATAGATCGATCAAATGAAGGAAGTAAGACGCTCTTTTGACGTTAAACTACAATAATTCATTGACAATTGGCAATGGTTTTTAGGCAGTTCTTTTTTGTTCCGAATATAGAAGGGAAAAAAGAAAGATATTTATTAAAAATTATATATAGTACATAGTTAGTGTTACATAGTTGTTAGTGTAACAGAATAAAATTTTAACTTTAACCATCATTTAGTATGGGGCGGCAACCTCGCCTATCTCTTATTAGCTTTCATACGCCTATTTGTAGTTGCTGAATGATTTTATAATATACTATTTCAGATATAACGTAAAAAAATAAAGATATAATTATAGGCGAAAGATTTTGTGCTATTTTTATAAATTCATGGATTTTCGTGTTTTAAGTATTTTATCATTTTATCGATAGAATGAAATTGTTATTAATATAATTCCTTTTGTTTCTACGAAATTATCAAATAAAGAACAGTTTTCTTAGGTTTTTCAAAATGAAACGGGAAAAACTTAATTTTTTTTATTGAAATAAGAGTATGACCTGAAGAAAATATCACTATTATAATGTTTCGAAAACATTTCATATTTTTATTTACGATTTTATTTACGATCATAATCGTAAAATCTCTGATGTCAATATAATTGTTGTGTAAAATTACGTGAATATTAGATTTTATAAGAATTGTATAAGTAAAAGATAAAGCAATTATAAATATATTTACAATAAAATAAATAATAATAGAAATAATAAAGTAATAAGTCATAATAATAATTAGTTAATTATTGAACATTAATAATATAGAGTAAAAGATAATACATGTATAATTAATATTGCTCAAAGTCAAGATTTATTGATATCGTTAACAATATAATACTGCTTAGTCCACACAGCCAGGATTTAGTATAAGATTTAAATTAAAAAGGTAGACTTTAACGACGAAATACAAAATTTCCAAATATTAAAAATTCTTTTAAACAACATGATTCACCAATTAAAAAAAGTAATGTAATTTTTAAGAAATTTCGTATTCAGTCTGTTAGGAAACTCATAGTGCTAAATTAGTGTTCTAATATGAGGTCAAACCATCTTACACCGCTCAATAAATACATTCCCTACATACATTACCACGTAATAGGCGCTAAGTTGCAATAAAGAAAATATATTGGACGTATCATGAAAGCAAGGAATCTTGAACTAAGACTCGTATTCACAGACATACTCGTATTTACTATGAAGTCGACAGTACCTAATTTTTTTGGCCATTATAAGCACTTAATTCCATAGTAAGTGGGTTCAAAAATATTTCGATGCTTATACATACGAAAATAAAGCTGTGTTCAGAGACATTTTAAACTTTAAGATTTAAAATCATCAAAGAGAAGTTATTTGTTAGAATTGTCGTCTTCCAAAACCACTAACGGTAGTCACATCAATTACAAATAAAAAAGTTTTTCTTTTGCATATATTGCTCACAAAAATGATTAATTAAAAAGGATTTATTAAATGGACATACAATCAAATTGCTTACCACGGATTTCAAGTTTAAAACGTGTCTCTGAATAAGTCAATACAAGATACTTTATTAAGTGCAAATCGGGTGAACATTTTATATTTCCGCTAAAAGCTCTGAGTAGTAGTGGGTGGCGCTCAGGTAATCGAGAAGTCGTCTGGGAAGCGGCAGACTGCTGATCAAATCCCGTCTCACATATTTAAGTATAACAAATCTGAAACAATATAAAAGTATCTTTCAATATGAGCATCCATAAAACTAAAGCTACTTGTAAAGTCCCATCATTTATCGTTACATCCTAAATTACATTATATTACTAGCGTTTAAAAGTTTGCATATTTTTCCCATCTAAGTTAGAAAATCGCATTGCAACATAATTAACGTAACTTGTTTTATAAAAAAAATAATAAGGACGTTTATCGGACATAGTAAAGTGAGCAGTTTTACACGACATAATTGAGTTTCCTCTGCTAAACAAGTTACTCTGCACGTTACTGAGCTGAAAAATTGTTAGAACTAGTTTAAAAATAAAAACGTTGGACATCCGATATTCATTTACATGAAAGATTGATTCTATATTTCTATTTTGGAGTACAGCTTATTTAGAAGAAAACTTAATATGCGAGTTGAAATTTTCTAATTTTAACCATATTATGGTTTCTACAATTATTACCATCACTTTCCTTCTAATTAGCAAAACTCTTTCATACATATTCAAGAGATGTCTTTAAAATTCTCTTGGATAGAATGCACGTCGAACGGTTGAAATATTTCGGTCTTTAACCTGTCAATTCTATAAACAAAAACTCCATAACAATGAACTTAATATGAACTACTGAAATTGAATATCTTGCGAGCAGACAAGATATTCTGAACAATTAACGCTGTACACAATTAAACCTATTTTGTACAAATAAAACGTGTATCTCATTTTAAAATGTGCATACTCCATAAGCAATAGAGTTCTCTTGAATAACATTACAATACAACGATTCTTTCTAAATAAGAGGTATTATAACTATTTTAAATTAAAATAATATGTTATTTATTAGAAAATATTTCTGTGCAAAATGTACATCAAGATTTTGTTTATCTGAATGTTTTACCGGAAAATTAATTTATATTTATTCGTCCAATATTCTGATGTTTAAATCAAATAAATTCGTGTGATAAATATTTGTATACGACAAATATATTTCGAGTGCCTAAAAATAATTCCATGATTTTTGGGTTATTTAATGCAATAAAAAAACAAAGGTGTAAATAGTCAGTACTATCGGTAAAGTTTTATAGTAAAACTGGCGACTCACCCTCTCTCCGCTCGGGTTCGTCCCTACTTACATTTTAAGGTTTAGTATAGATTTTTCAGAGATGAGATATTTTTCCACAGTAAAAATCCTATATGTTGACCCGGATAACCAGCTATCATCATACCAAATTTCATGAAAATCCCTCCAGTGGTTTTTCCGTGATGCGGTCACAGACAGACAGACAGACAAAACTTCTAAAAACTATAAATTCGGCCTCTGTATCTATAATGTCTATTTCAATAAGATTTCCCAAAAAATATTGATATGATATGTGATAAGTTGGGACATTAACACACAGCACCATCTAGTTCCATGATAAGCTACGAGGCCTGTGTTATGGAAACCAGATAGTTGATATACTACGCTTATATAACTTTAAATACATACATATTATAAATATAAACACCCATAACTGGAGTACAAACATTCGTGTTCATAATACAAATGAATGCCCCCAGCGGGACTCGAACCCGCGACCGCTGGCACAGCAAGTAGGGTCACTACAAACGGAGCCAAACGTGTCGTCAATTTAATGTACGGTTCGGCTTAGTTACAATTTTATTACATGTATAGATGTTGCGTTTATTGCTTTATGATCATAAATATAATGAAATATCAGGTTTAATTCATCGCTATTATTAATGTTGATATTTGTATAGTATTAAAACATTTTGTATAATAAGGGAGAAATTCTAGTTAAAGTGTATTGAAGTTGTGTAAGGTGTTTCTTCAATACATTTTAACTAGAATTTCTCCTTTATTCGGAAATAGATTTCATCCGGTAAACGTTCAACAAAATATAGAATACACTATATATTTGTGTTCGCTTATTCACATCGTATTTTCATATATGAATTTTGAAATTATGGTCCTAAATTGTCTCTATAAATTCAAATATTTGATTTGATTATAAATAAATAAAATGAAACTAACTAAGCTCTAATAATAATTGTATATTAGTACTCAATAGCTATGAAAAACAATTTAGGACATGTTTATAATAATATTATTATGAGCGATACCTAATTATAATTTCTATTGAAAATATGCCCCTAATAACTTTAAATATTAATAATTTGCTCTTAGTATTTGTATTGATTGATTTCGTACTATAAATATTTAATCATAATTTTCAATTTCAGAAATAAAGGTGCTTAAATAAGCTGTATATAAAATGTTACGAAATTCTTTATATAAATAAATAAATATGTTGGGACATTTGCACAAATTTGACAAATTTGCTTAATGCTTTCCCTTGCAAGAGTATCCATCTGGCATTGTATCTTCTAAAGATCATCAGTACATCAGTAACAGATTATTAACATCGAATGAAATTTTGTACCCAAACATTATTTTTGCGGATGCTCTGCTATAGTTATGATTTGGCGCAAAGTGAAATACTCGAAAGTGTTAGCATTTTGCATAGAGCTCATACATACGATGCATACCTCAACACGTTTCTGTAAATTTAACCACATTGTTATTTACGGCCAATATATCAATCTTCACGTAATACGTAGATTAATTTATGTTACCTATGAATATATAAAATTTACGAATTGTTTTTTGTAATATAATTAATGTTATTTTCTTTCATTCCATATATTTTAAAATCTGCGAAGACCAACTCTACTCAACATCTAAGATCTCATATTTTCATTTCCTTTTAATGAGGTCTATACACTTCAATTTTGGTTACTCTCAGCTATCTTTAGATGTCAGCGCTCGTTAAAATTTTCCGTCAGAAACGTTATTTCCTATAAAGCGATAACTAAGTAGTTAAATCGTACTCTATTGATGTAGATGTAGGCAACCATCCTTTAATTACGTGTTTTTAATGCATAACACGCTTTGAGAGAATTTAAAGTTAGTTTTTATCTATATATACATAAAATGCTTTGTCCTGACTGACTGACTGACTGATCGATTATCGCATAGCCTAAACCGCTGGTCGTAGAAACGTGAAATTTGGAAGATGTATTTCTTATACAATGTAATAATAATATGGGCATAATGCTAATGGCAAATAATGGCTAATGGCATAATGATAATGTTTATATGGGCAAACAATTATTTATGATCAGAATTACTTGAAACTTAGTATTAATGCTCTCCAATACAATTAAATAAATACGTATTTTAGTATTTTTTTAAATTCATCCGAACAGGCTGTCAAATAGGGGATGAAAGTTTGTATCTGCAATTGATGCTCGGAAAATGGTATTTACTTTTAAAATGAAAACTAAAACAATACAAATGTAATTTTTTTGGAAATTCATCTCTTAAAAGGGTAAAAGGGGTTTGTGCTGTTTATATCAGGAAAAAATTGTGTATGATCAGAATTACTTGAAACTTTGTATTAATGCCCTTTAATACAATTAAATAAACATGTATTGTAGATTTTTTAAATTCAGATCCTAAGTGAGAAAAAGTGGGCGGTGAAGTTTGAGTTGTTGAATATATTTAAATAGAGTAACATTGCTCAAGTTCTCTGTAAGTGCACACTTACTGTGTGGGATATAAAGTAGAGAACGGAAATTATTCCGAATCCAAAGGAAAATTATGTATAACTTTTCGGCTAGTCACAGCAGCGACAATTATAACAGACTAGAGCGCGAGAGAGAGAATCTAGCTAGAGAGTATCCTACTATCTATATCCTCCTTCTGAAGTTTGGCACATCTGCAATAAAAAAGTCGCCTAAGCTATGCAACGAGATTAGACTGTAAGTAATTCATTAAACATTATAGTGGCCACTGTGTCTGCTGGATGTGCTCGGGGGAATCAGAATTCATACCTCGAATACCACTGATCTCTTCTGACTACGCGTTTGAATTTAATCTATTGTAATTTATTATTAAAATTTGCTTTGCAATAACCTTTTATATAAAAAGGTCATTGCAAATTTATCTCAGGGCCAGTCCTTAAAAGTAGCAGGCGTAGACTTAAGAGAGGATTGCTTCTCACAGGGACATTTTAACAGAAGTCAGAACTAAACAGAACATCGATCGATGTGGTATATTTGTGGTTGGTTTTTAGTGTAGACTAACTTAAGTGAATCTAGAGTTTTACTCTAGACCTAATATTAAAACTTCGATATAACAACATATAAATTCAATGGAAACTAAAACCGAGCAAATTTTTCAGTCCACGCGAGCGTAGCCGAGGGCAAAAACTACAGCAAAATAAAAATGGCACTTTATATATGTAACTTAAAAAAGAAGGAGGAGGGGTGACTGTAAGCTTCAGGTGTACGATGTACATAGCATTGGGTCTTTTAAAATAACGTAGATGTTAGCCTGTTAGTATATTGGTTAAAAAACCCATATTAGCCGAGTTACATGATTCGAATGTCGTAAACATAGTATGCGATTGTATTAATGTACACTCTTCCTTTAACTTTGGAAAGATGGAGTAGAAAATGTGCAAAAAATACAGGTAGTGGAGCTTGCTAAATACCTAAAGTGTAAATTTATTTACAAAATATATGCTTAACATCTTATACATATTTTTACAAGTAATAAAGTATGTATTGCAAAAAAGTTTATTTTTTTCGTAGTATGAACGCGGGCGAAGCCGTGGGTTCTGCTAGTCTATTATAAACTTTTTATTAATTATCGCTCGAAAATAATATTCATATGTTTGCAAATGGTATAATATTAATAAATGATTTGAAAGAGACCAAAATTTCATAAAGAAGATAATTTTTAAAAACATACCGTTAAAAGACACTGAAGTTTATGTTTATTGGCCACATAGTCCGGTCAATTTAGACATTCGAAGCTACATAAATTTACAACAAGCTGAAAATTGGTGAAATCGTTCAAAATATAATTATAAATAAAATTTGAAAGTTCCCCATCTTTTCCCTGTATAAAAAAAATCACAAATTCACAAATATGTAAAAGTTGTAATCGTCATAATATGCACACGTTTCCACGCCACCTATGAGGTAGTGTACTTAGCGCGGTTTTTTAACGTGGTTTCCCTAGTAGGCCTATTCCACGGGTCAGTTATGGTCCTGTTTAATTTGAAACTATTGCGAAATAACGAAAATTTGCAGAGACTGGAAAAGATAAACGCGATGTAAATTAAAACAAAGTAGTGAAGTTTATTCGTCTGATTCGTAGCCTTCAAATTTTTCTTCTTATTCTTCTTCTTCTTCTTTATTTTCATTCTGGGTGCAAGTAAATTGCGTCAATAGCTATGTATCGCATGTCACCTCGTTGGAATCAAACGAATCCTCCACTGTTGGTGATTCAACATTAGAATATGACCGGCTTTGACAATTTGTACATGTCAGAGAACGAAACAATCTAACTTTTTAACAAGCTTTAGAACTGCATCCCTTTTTGCAGTTACAAAAAATTGTGTTCAGCACTTTTTCCGACGCAGGTGGAAGTAAAGTTTTAATTGGTTCTAATGTATTGTTGACTAACTTCCAACCCCAGTCTGTAGGGTCTAGCTGATAACCAAGCTACACTTGAACTGATAATATGTATATCCGAAAAACATGTTAATGAGCAGCAACTGAGGTTGGAGGAAGACAAACTAATTGAACTTGTTCTTTACTTTTAGAATTTTTAACGAAACTTGCATATCAGTACTTTATCTAAGCAGGTATTTTTTTTTTATTTTTATATTTCAAGTGTAAGTTATAATGATTGATAGAAAAATATTTAAACATTTACCTATTACAACTCTGGAGATGTATGTACGAGACGTACTCATGCATATTATGACGATTACAACTTTTACAAATTTTTGAATCATTATATCTTAGAAACGGTGGCTCGTAGGAAAAAAAAGTGTTTATACATTTTTTATAGATAATGTTATGATCTACAATTTTTGTATGAGATATTTTTATGATAAAACTTCCCGTTTTGCTGAAAATCGCGAAATACTCATTTTTTTGACCTTTGACTTTAAATAATTTTTTTCCATACAAGGGAAAGATGGGGAACTTTCAAATTTTATTTATAATTACATTTTGAACGATTTCACCAATTTTCAGCTTGTTATAAATTTATGTAGCTTCACTCTTATTTTATGGTTTAATTTGACCGGACCAACAGTCAATAGATGCGTTTTACTATTGAAGAGAATTAAATCCATTTCCAGTAAATACTAAATATTTTCCATCGACCGTAATAGATATTCTCGTTTTATTATCATTTTTTTTGTTTATATAATGATTCGTTCTAAAAAAATACTGGAGCTATATATAGTAAAATAGAAGCGGATCAATTAAACTATTATACAAATATGAAATAATTTCAAAGTAACATAATATTTTTACTGTTTAGTCAATAAATTAAATCGTGAATGTGAATAAAGATGACGTTTTTCGGAAGAAATATATAGTATATATAGCACTTTTATAAATAAATTAAAAGCTAAAAACACGAGCTTAGTGACAGCCACAGAAAAGAGAATAGCCCTGCAAATAAAGCTATTCTCGGTGGAAATTGAATAACCAGTCCAGAATAAAAATGTCGTGGTGATACAAAAATATAGACACTATAATATTCAATGTGCACTAACTTATATGTAGAACTAGCGACTCACCTTCGCTTCGCACGGGTTCGTCCCTAAGCAAATCTATCCTACGGGAACCGTACATTTTTCCGGGATGATATACAGCCTATGGCCTTCCTCATTAACGGGCTATCTAATGCAAAAAGAATTTTTCAAATCTGATTAGTAGTTCCTGAGATTAGCGCGTTCAACCAATTAAACAAACAAATATTTTGCCTTCTGCCTTCATATTGCCTATAGTTAAGCTATCTAATGCAAAAATATTTTTTCAAATGGGATTAGTAGTTCCTGACACGTTGGTTGACATTGATTGATCAATCGGTCGATCAGTCGGACGACAAGTCGGTCGAACAGTCCATCGACCAGCCGGTCGACTTTGATGCCCTATTTTACCCCCTTAAAAAATTAATTTTCATAAAAAAGTGATACTGTAAACTTTTTTCCCTAACCAAATGCTCATACTCGTATATCAATTTTTACATTTCTTATGACAAAAATGACGAAGTTTCATACAGTGTGTATGAAACTTCATCCCATATTTTAACCCCTCAGGGGATAAATTTCTAAAAATCCCTTCTTATTGCACACATACGTTATTTAAGGAACATTTGTGCAAAATTTCATGCTTCTAGACCCGCGGTTTCAGCTGTGCGTTGTTTAATCAGTGAGTGAATTAGTCAGCCAGTCAGTTTCTTACTTTATATATAGATTTCATCGAGATTGGATATAGTATGTTATCCTTAAGAGATAGACATATGCTATCGCAGACTTTTTTGTAGACCTTTTTTAGGTGTACAATACTGTAGTACATTATTTTGATCTATCTCGTAGGGTTCGGCCAGCGTTTGCAATGTAAGCGCAAAAAAATGAGTTTATTTACGACATCACATTAGAAATCTCTAAAATTATCAGTGTTTCTCTACTACCATATTATGCATATATTATACATATAAACCTTCCTCTTGAATCACTTCATCTATTAAAAAAAACGTTTAGTTTATGTAGTTTTAAAGATCTAAGCATATATAGGGACAGAAGGACAGCGGGAAGCAACTTTGTTTTATACTATGTATTGATATATGTATGTAATAGATATGTACCTATGTATATATGTAATTATTAAATTTAAAATGAATTAATGACACATTATGTAAAACCATGATCATGATCCATCACGATAGTCCAGCCGTTTTAGCGTGAAGAAATAAAAATATTACGCACATACAAATTTTCGCCTTCATAATAGTTGTCTCATTAAGGATTCGGTGGGCGCCGATTAATCAGTCAGGATTCGGAGCAAAGGACGGTGGAATTTTTATTTTGATAATTACAGAACTCACCATGAAGTTTCGTACCAATTTCATATGTGTATATGTATCATCGTAGCGAGCAACCGTTCAAAACAAAAATGTTTTATTTCAAATAGGGTTGTTTTCATAAATATTCAAAGCAAGCACCTAGTCAGTTTCATATTTCACCTATCTTTTTTTTTATATTTGTCATCAGACAAATCATAATACTCTATTCATTTTTCTGAATATCCTCAGTTTGTTTTTCCATAAAAAATATATAGATTACACTATAACCACTATAGCTCATTAATTACATTGACGGTCCAGGAATCTGAAGAGGGATATGCTTGTACAAGCCCATACAAACGTTTTTCATTAAATTCTCCTTTTAATTGGTGCATTTTAACGCATGGAGCATCGAATGTATTTAATATTTTTATCTCCTCTTTCTTTTATCGTGTATTTTCCAAATACATGACCTATGTTCTACCTATAGGTATTTCATTATTGTCTTTGGTATTATCCTTGTCAGAAAAGATTTATTGTCATACTTACTTACTATACTTACTTACTTTTGATATAATATAAAGGATTAAATATTTTTCAAAATGAAAATTATTTCATTTATGATATTTATTTTGTACTGCCCGAGACTCGAACCGACAAGTGTCAGTAATGAGGTGGGAAGAACATATTTTGCTATAAATTCTTTTACAGGCGCCTTCATAACATTAGAGCAATTATTGTTCTATTTCTTATTACTCATTCTATTTTAAGTTGATATAATATTAGCAACTCATCTTCGCTTCGCTCGGCTTCATCCCTAAGTTGATTCCACATACAAACTTTCATCCCCATTTTCACCCCCTTAAGGGATGATTTCCGGGATAAAAAGTATCCTATGTCGTTCCCATGGTCTCAAACTATCTTCTTATCAGATTTCATCTAAATCGGTTCATAAGAATAAGATCCAGAGATTACCCCCTACAACCTCACAAACTTTACCTCTTATAATATTAAGTATAGATTACAATGTATTCATATGTAGATACATGTGTATTAACGGAAGTGCTAACTGAACAATATTAATACTACATTCTACAAATACAGTGGCCAGAGAGAAAATATTGCGTATAAATAATATGAGATTAATACAAATAATAAAAAAGTATCAAATATTTTTTAAAAACAATGACTGTTACGTATTGTGTATATATAGAATATAGACCCCAAAACAATAGTTAAAACTTTTGTTTGTCCGCACATGTGTGCATTTCACACGAAAAGTTCTGAACTGATTTAAACGAAATTCTGTGTAGTGATAACTTATTACTCGGGTCAATATTTAGGATACCTTTAACTACGGGAAAATTATTCCTATTTCATTTCAATATTCATTATAATACTCACAGAAATAAAAAAAAGACTTTTATTGTTTTTTCTTAATTATGACGTTTAAATTTTAATTACGAAAAATTTAATGAAGCGCCATATAGGCGTCTCGCGCTTTTGAGATTTGCGTAATAATCTTTACCATTAATACGGTGAAGGAAAAAATAGTCAAAGAAGTCATTAATAAGTTTCGAAAAACATTTGAAATCCGTTAATCAGCATTTTATTGATAAAATACACATTAACGGATTACAAATGTTCATAGTCATAGACTATGGCCTGATCTACCTCATAGTGAGTGGAGACCCATCTCCAGCTGTGGGATATTAAAAAGGCTGAATAAGTTAAAACCACGATAATATAAAGTACCCATAAAGGAGTATAATTGTAACAGATCTGTCGTACTAACACAAACTATAAAGAGGTAATAGGAAAACACATGCGCTTGTACTGGTATTCTATTTCCATATCACGTCGGAGCTGTAATTGCAATCACAACGAATTGTCATTCGATTACTCCGGACTAACCTACAGAATTAATCGTCAATTTCAGTAGTAAACTCTATTTCTATAGGTGAATAATGTTATGGATAGTTATAAAGTTTATATTGAAGATTTACAAACATACTCGTATGTACTGAAAAAAGTCTAGTCTGTAATTAATAAAATCTAGTCGGTAATTATCAAATACACTTGTAAGTTGTAACTGAATATTTAATTAAACGTGAACAATTTCATTAAACGTGTTGCCCAGTACCAAAGCCGTTTTTAGTTTATGTATTTAGAGTTGGCAGCGATACAACTTCAGCTATGTACTGAAAGAGAACTTCATATAAAAGTGTTGTTGTATAATATTTTAAACGGATTTGGAAAGTTTGGAGAATCGTTTTCAATACTAAGCTCTTGTAAATGTCCATTAAATAAATATATGTACCTATCTATGTATTTGGAGTGAGTTGCTAATAAATGAATATTATTTAGAAAATATTTTATGGCGAAACTTTTATAATATTCTATTAAATTATTAAAAATATATATAAAAAAAAAAAAATAAACACAAATAAAAACGTCACTTCAATCTTCGTGTAATATCTTGAATACTATAGATTGTTTTTTTTACTTTTATTTCGTTAATATGCGAATAATTCGACAAGATTTCGTACATTCAGCCCTCTTTAACATATGGAACATTCCCTTTAATACGAGGAAATCAGGCCATAGTCCATAATAGATTACGTGAAAATCTAGTTCAATATATTATATTATACTTTAAAGAATATTTGCAACGGCCGGCCATGATGTCGTTAAATCCCCAGGTATGAGTGAACCGTTTCATCCACAGGTTTATTGGGGCTTTAGTAACATCAAGAATCTATTCAAATACAGCGCGCTTTGAAGCGCACGGACTGTTTATTCAATCTTAACAAGTTGTAATAGCGTGGTCATCTATTTTGTATGTTTAGCGTTTGGATAAAATAAAAAGTACTCTTCGAAATCATGGCTAAAAATTAACGAGAAAAATTTGAAGTAACTTTATGTTAGACAACTTCTCAAAATAATAATTGTATTCCCAAAGTAATGTAATCTATACTAATATTATAAAGCTGAAGAGTTTGTTTGATTTTTTGTTTGTTTGTTTGTTTGGTTGAACGCGCTAATCTCAGGAACTACTGGTTGGAATTGAAAAATTCTTTTTGTGTATGATAGTCCATTTATCGAGGAAGGCTTTAGGCTATATAACATCAAGCTACGACCAATAGGAGCGGAGCATAAATGAAAAATGTTGCAAAAACGGGAAAAAATGATTTCTTTTGGGAGTTTCCGTTGCGTGCGCTGCGTAAACGGTTAAAGTTACGCAAAAATAGTGTATGACGGAATTGTTCCCCTTTAAAAGTTCTAAAAAAAAGTCCGCGCCAGCATATGTCTATCTTTTAAGGTTGACTCAATATAACCCTTTTTATAGTAATCAAATTTGTTCTAAAATAATGCATTACTTCCGAAGGTGTTTTTATAAACATGATATTAATCCTTATCCAAATAAATACGTTATTCATCACAAGTATTTAATTTTGAACAATATTGCCCTTGACATCATTTGATTTCAATGAATATCTTAGGAGATATCATAGTTTTAAAATATACATATTATTTAACTTTACGCGGACTATGGGTGAGCGCGCTCTCAGCCCGATGCAAAACGAGGGCGCTGGCCGCCGTCCGATAGCTCTGCAAGCAAAGTCACTATTCCACGCGGACGAAGTCGCGGGCAAAAGCTAGTAAATATTATAAACGCGAAAGTTTGAATGGATGGATGATTGTTTATCTATCACGCCAGAAAGCCTGAACGGATCTGGATTAAATCTGGCACAGAGATAGATTATAGCCTGTAATAACACATAGGTTGCCAGAAAAATGTATGAGTCCTGTGGGATGTTCATACTAACCGTTAAAACTCACTAAGGGACGAACCCGAGCGTAGCGAGGGTGAGTGGCTAGTATTTTTATAAAGTTTCCTTTTCTGCAATGTGTATATATGAAACATAACTTAATATTTTAATTATTGTAATATCTACAACAAATGTTAATTAAATATGATAAAAACTTAACAAAAAAAAAACGACTTCCAGGCACTGAAAAGTAAAAAATAACTAACCAGGGGTTTTCATTTAGAATAGATGCCAGATGCGGTGCCAGCCAATACAAATCAAAGCTCACCGACTTCGAATATATCTGATTAGGTATCTAGTCTAAATGAAAACCCCTGTTTAGTTATTTTTTACTTTTCAGTGCCTGGAAGTCGTTTTTTTTTTTTTTTTTAAGTTTTTATTTTTCCATTTTTAGTGTAGACGTAATAAGCAGGTAATTTGTAAGAAGAAAGATTTAAAAAAAAATCGATTAAGCCATTTATTTAAAAACCGCTCGACCGATTTCGATAAAATTTATATGGGACCACCGGGAAAGAATACCCTTTGAAACAAAAAAAGAATTTTCCAAATCGGTTCAGGCGTCTTCTAGTAATAGGTGAACATACATAAAAAAAGAAGGTTCCGACGAATTGAGAACCTCCTCCTTTTTTGAAGTCGGTTAAAAAGGATAAGACGTGTTTAAATCACCATCAGAGATTTGTATAAATTGAACTGATTTAATTATTCGTTTGATCTTGGTGTGTAAACTCTTGTATATAGATGTTATATCCATTCTTATTTTTAGAATATTTACAACATAATTTTATATACACTATTGAAAAATTATCGACTCGAGAAGTTAAAGATTCCATTACGAGTACATAAAATCAACATAAATTCCTATTAAAATCAAAACATTTCGATAAAGTCGTGATTAAAAAATACTGATCTTTATAAAGAAATACGTTTCTAGAGATAACATTTAACTCTTCTGTTAAAAGAGTGAAGAGGTTATAAACTCAAACATAATATTTAACATTGCGTTTATGAGTTGTTTATATTTCCTCTTTAAGCGAGGGCTTTTTTATAAATACAAAATCCTATAAAATAATTTGATGTGAATTTTTGAAACAGAATTAAAGTTTATTGCATTTGTGATGCTGTAATTTTTGACGACGTTAAGCACGTGGTGTGCGATCGCCGCCATAAAAAGATTAAAAAACTAGTAACGTGATTGAATACGTTGCAAACATTCCATTTAAAACACCTTCCATTAAAGTTATTTGAATTGGTTTTCGTCCATTCTGCAATAAAATGTTTTACCATAGTTACAAACGCTTATTTGTACTATGTCAATACCAACGAAGTCTCTTATGATTTCTCTAAATCAAACCTTTTATTAAGTTTAACCGAAGCCCCTTATCTCTATTATATCCGCTGGTGATGAAATTCTTATACTGTCCAACGTTGCCCAAACTTACTTCACTTTTAACATCCTCAAAAATGGCCCCACTCAACTTCCTCCAGTGGAATAGTAAGTGTAGATTCTAAAAAACATGAACTGCTTTCTATCATTGCCCTATATGAGCCTGTCATTATAGCCCTCTCTGAGACATGGTTGATTCCTGGGTCCCATTCTAGGGTCTCAGGTTTTGCCTGTTTGAGGGTTGACAGAAGAGACGGGTATGGGGGTAGTGCCATTCTTATTCGGCACTCCACTCCTTAATCCCCCTCGCTTCTTATTGCCAACAGATTAATGCTGTGGTTGTAAGAGCGTTTGATATTTCCTATCTGTCCATCAATATTCCTCATCCTTCTTCTTCTGTCTTCTTCGAGCTACAGTCTATCATATATCATCTCTTCCCTCCCCAGTCCTGTACTAGTCATGTGTGATTTGAATACTCACCACACTTTGTAGGGGTGTTATTTTTGTGATGCATTCTCTCCTTTGTTGGTGGACATGATTGACGATCTCAATCTTTGTATCTTAAATGATGGTTTACCAACCCATAGAGTATATCCTAACCAAAATCCTAAGACTGCAGTAGACCTTTCACTAGCATCTCCTTCTATATCCTCCTTACTATCGCGAAATAATCTATCTTCCACCCATGGTAGTGACCACTTCTGTATTCTACTCTCTTTAAATAGTAGACATCCTCCTCTCCCATTATCCAAGCCCTTGTTTCCATGTAACTTAAAAAAGTAAATTGGTTAGAGTATGCTTGCTCTGTTTTCTTCCTGAGCCTATTAGTGATGAGAATATCATTGTTTGCTATGATCGATTCAGATTCATTCAAGCGCTGGCCCCTTTATCCCTAAAAAATTTTTTAATGTGATCAAAAGACTCTTTGAGGCCAACTGAAGTTTGCGTACAGAAACTACGGCAAGTCACAAGACCGGGCTTACACGCAGGCATTTTATGTAGCGGGCATAAGATAATTTTTTTTAGTATTTCTGTACTCAAACTTTAGTTGGCCTCAAAGAGTATTTTGATCACATTAAAAAATAGGACCGTTTGGCAACAAAAAATATTTCGAGTTGATTAAACGTTTTTTCCGTACAAAATGTATGGGAAAAGATTTTGGCGGTTTTTGTCATTTTTAGGTACTCATACCTTAAATGGTCCCATAGAGTCTTTTGATCCCTACATGAAATAGGATCGATTGACGTAAAAAAATTTTTTTGGTATTTTAGCATTATTCTCGCTGACTGTACATTTTTTCCAAAATCTGTGAATGCAGTTCAGAATATCTCAAAAAGTTATGGATGGTCTCCTAAGAACGTTTTCTTGTAACTATAGTATGTAAAGTACCTGCCCTTACTGTCCCGTCTCAAAAATCCACTCTGTATATTGATTTCCTCTTAACTTTTATGTAGCGCAACACTTCCTTTTCAAGCGAGTCTGACAGGCATTCGGGAAGGCAGACGTCAGATTGGGCTAGCACTTTTGATTTACATAGAAATAATAATATCAGCGTTGTGCAAGTACTTTGTGGATGTGATGAAATCACAAAAATGTGAACCTGTCAGCATTAATTTAATCATCTAGATAAAGCACTTGTTTTTCTAAGGTACAATGATTTTTTTTCAACAAACAAGGGTAGAATTCACTACTTGTTAGGTATTTTCAAAGATTTTGAATAATACTTCGGAAACATCTTCATTACAAAGTAACGGCACGTTTCGATTGACCTGCCTTAATTAACATTACAGCTCTGGTCAATCAATAGCTTCGTCTGGATACAAAGTCGAATTCTCTGCCTTGCACATTGAAAAGATCGATTCATACGGTTGCTAGAGTTTCAAAAACAACTCAAAATTATATTTTAAATTAAAAAAAATACTAACGAAATAAAATAATTTAATAAATAATATTGTCAAAAAAAATCAATAAAACCCGATGATTTTAAAACCTTCGCTTATATTGCATATGTTTACTATTACCATTTAAGTAAACGTACAAGCTGTTCTTATTTACTTTAAATAGTCATGAACGTCTTTAAAAAGCCTGCAGATTCTGATGAACATGTTAAAGGCCTGTGGAATTACACTGAAAAAATAACGTACTACAAAAATAAGTATAATTACATCATGTTGCTTTTCAATCACTAATATGTATTGGTCATCAATAAGCCACGCTAAAAAAACGTCACATTACAGGCATTGTATGTATGTGCATGTATCTATCTAATCTATCCATCTATTTTATTTAATCTAATATATTTAAACAAGCAATTCTTGTATATTTATTTATTTACACCGGCGATCTTGGAAATGGCTCTAACGATTTCGTTGAAATTTGGGAGGTGGGGATTTTCCAGGGCGAAAAATCGGTCTAGATTAATCTCATGTCTGGGAAAACGCGTGTTTTCGAGTTGGTTGTGGCGGATTTCTTTCGCATTATTTCACGCAAAATATGATCGCTAATTTCGTGCGCTCGGGCATAAGCACCGTGGTCAAGCGGGAAAGCGGCAAAGAACAATGGCAAGTTTTTACCTGAACGTTTTTAAAGCGTCTAAGATTAGGACATATACAAAACTGAATTATTTAATTTGCTCTTTTTTTTCACGGCGTTTGTTTTACATGACAAAGCCACGAAGAAATGTTTACATAATAAGATACTAATTGATTGTTTTTATGTTTTTCCGGCTTCGCCATTCGTCAAAGATGATGTAAAAATTGTTGCCACAGAAGAAAATGAAATGTCGTATTTATTTTAAAATATTTTTATTAAAAGTCTTATGTACATAATTAAATAATGATCTATGTCTTGTTCATTAATCTTACAGCTTTACATATAATGGAAACATTATATGTTATGCTGTAAGTTTAATTGAAGCTATTACAGTTAGTACAGTAATTAAAATAATAGTAATAGCAACACAACAGATGACAGTGAGATTGACTTGATAATTGATATTGACATATTATTTAGATTTTATATTTTATTTGTCATCCATGATTTTACGTATGCCTCTGACTACTACGTTTGATTTTGCTGTTACTCTTCCATTTTTCTAGATTATTATAAGTTTTAATTGTCGCTTTGCCCACGGACCCGATTACCTGCCCCATGCGACGACTTGTGCTTTCTCTCGGACAATCGCCAGTGTATACTTACAACTAATACTGATTTCTCCTAACGGACTCAAAGTAGTACCTTGTTTCATCCATGATAAAGAAATTAAAAACGTAACTTATATGTAATGCGAACGTATTTTTTTTAATTTATAATACTTAATTTATAATATTTGATACAATAATCAGTGACAGCTGTCATTGCTAGGTAGGTTTATAACCGCAAATCATAAAATAAAAATGCTAATATCTTTTTTTTGTGACTTCCTAATAAAATAAATCTTTCTGGATAAACTTGTGTTATTTATTCCCTATCGTTTGAGCATTTTTTCATTTCAAGACGCCTCAAATAGATATCAGGTAAATCGTTGTATAGAGTCCTGCCATTGTTCTTTGCCAAAAATTGTACTTTTGGCCAAAAACTCCGGTACTATACATTTATTAATCTATTCGATCCAGCCTCTTATAAATAGTTCAATCAGAATAAGAAGTATTCGCAAGTAAAATCATTACAATTGTTATTGCTGCTAGATGTTAAAAAGACTAACAAACACTAAATATATGTAATAGTAATAGCGTATAAACGTTTAAAATATCAGGAGTAAAAAAGGGGTGAAAAAAAGAAATATAGGGATAAACGCGAAGGTTAAGATAAAAGCGAATAGATATAGTTGGATAAATATAAAGGACTCGGGGCTACTGCTATCCTAAAGATATGCAGTGGCCAGTAGTCACAATGTATGAACGTTTGGTATATCAGGAGTAGGTACTACTCGTGCATTACTATTCGAAAGAGTGAAAAAACGGGAAAAGAAAGAAGTATAGGTATAGAGAAGAAGGTAAGGATGAAAGCGAATAGGCAGGACGGATAAAGACAAAGGATCCACGGCTACTGGACTCGTCCTCACCGAAGGAAAGGTTTACTTTACTCAGTATTGTGTTAGAGGTTATTCTCTCAATTCGATAAGCGCTTAGTTTGTAACGCGTAGATTACAATCTAATGCAAAACGACTTATAAAATCATAAAGACTTATAAAAATAACCAAAGTTTATTAAACCTAGAATAGCACATATATGATATACATTATACACATAGTCAGACAGTTGCAGAAAAGCACTTCCGTGCGGTTCATTAGCAATAGGTGTAGAAATAAATGTGATTTCCTAAAGTAAGAAGCAGTAACAGGTGTCATTTTTACCTTATTGGAAAATTTTTATTCATGTGGGACGCCGTTTTAATAACTTTTGAAACTTTACGTAAAATAAACCAATAACATTGTTATATGCTACGTCAGCAAAGTTGTTCTACTTTACATTTTTATTTAGTTCCCAACGAATACATTGCGCTTGGACGGCAATTTTTAATCAGGTTTCATAAAACATTATTATTCTTATAGTTAAAAAGCAAATTGTGTGTGCTTTATTGATCTAACTTGTATGTGAGTGAAACTGAATCATACCTATGTACTGTAATATACAGTCTATCTATGCCATACTTACCGTTAAATAAATGACTTTAATGATAATAATATACGAATACACTATACGGAAATAGATAAGAATAATACTGTCTAGATTTCGTAAATAAATATCATAAATGTGATGTAGATTCTTGTTTGCCACATGGCTTTTGTAGCATTTTATAACTGTAAACTTCTATTTGCTGTGCGGTACTGATTTTAAATAAAACTTCATTTCCACGAGCATGTCGCGTTATACCGAATTTATGTTTCTAAATATTATTTCTGCCTAACCTCTTTGATGTTTAACATTAATAATAACTACAATTATTTTAACATAACTGTACATTAACGACTATATTTATTTAATAAACTAAAAATAAAACAATTGTACTGAATAGACATAGTGAAATTTGGGTTGTCTGGGATAGCGTATATTGGACAATAGTGATGGATAGATTGATAGAAGCCCGTGCAAGTGCATACCTAAATAACAATGTGTCTGAAATCGCCGCACAAATTCTGCGTTCATCCGCAAATATTTTGTTGACCGCGTACCTTGTACTACACGCTGCACTAATAGACTAATAGCCGAAAACGGTATGATTATTCACCAACAATTCAGGGGAAAGCTTCATTTGCATACTCAAATAATAGTGTTGGCAACTATTACGATTTGTAGTTGAAGCTAGATTTTAAACATATACGTGTTTTCTAATTTATTTTATCTATAGAATATTATAAAGAGGTAAAGTTTGTGAGTTTGTGAGGTTGTAGGAGGTAATCTCTGGATCTACTAAACCGATTTAGATGAAATTTGGTAAGACAGTTTTAGACCCTGGGAAGGATATAGGATACTTTTTATCCCGGAAATCATCCCTTAAGGGAGTGAAGCTGAGGATGAAAGTTTGTGTAGGGTATCAACCTAGGGACGAACCCGAGCAAAGCGAGGATGAGTCGCTAGTATGTTTATAAAGTTGAACTAATTTTTGATTCTATTTCCAGAGGAGCGGGAAACTGAAATACGACTAAATTCTTTCTATGTTGACAAAAATGCTCTTTTATCGAAAAACTGGGTATTATTTTTATTTAATCCTTGCGTTGCAATTGGAACGATATTTAACGTAGTAAAAGAAAAGGGTTTTTGCAAAAAGGAGATATTAAATATATACATTTTTATAAGAAAATGTATAAATTATATAAAATTTTATATGAGGAACATATTAATAAGGTATTATTATACTTAATAATCAACGCGTTGAAAGCTGCCAGCCTATAAAATGCGACCATTTCTTTGTAAAAAGATTGTAAGCCATGTGGTAGGTACATGAGTTATTAGCAATATTAACGTTACATGCATTACGAATCCATCGTAACATAAGGGCAATTATATTGATGTCTAATGCGTAGAACCGCAGGCTAGGTATAAATGACAAATTGAATTAGCCCAGTCAGCGACATTCAGATAGATGTATGCTGTGCTGTTAATGCCTATTGATGACGCATTGTTACATACACCTAATGGATTATATGCAAGGGTATATGTCCATTTTTTTCAATAGATAGAAAACCAATGGAATGATAGAAATACAGTCAGACTCACTATAAAGTGCGTGGATGGATTTATTTTATATACAAAAGTATATAATATACATAAATATATTATATATTTTTATATATATAAGAAAACTAACTGCCTCGGTGGTGTAGTGGCTAGGAAATACGGTTGCTCATCGAGAGGTCCTGGGTTGAGCCAAGTTTAGTTATTCTGTTTAGTAAGTATTAGTAGGTAACAGCCCCGAGTTGGGAAGTTGGTGGTGTTTGACCCCCGTGTCTCAGAGAGCACTTAAAGCCATCGGTCCTGCGCTTTAACTCTCACCGGTCGTGTCGAGTAGTCGTCCCACCGGAGTATGAGAGTTACAGGAATAGAGAGTGCCCTTGTGTCTGTGCGTACACTTGTGCACCATCTCCTGCGTAGATGGCTAGTCTCAATAAGACTAGCCGCCGTGGCCGAAGTCGGTCGGGAGGTCATTATATAAAATAAATCTAATAAGTGCCACTCAGAACAATTTTTTCCCATGAATTGGGAATACGCTTGTTGTTACTACCAATCAACCAATATTGTTTTTTTAGGAATGCGTAGGCAAAAGGCAAAGACTACTTACTCGGTGACTATTAGAGCTACATGTCTCATGTGAACCTATAGACAATTATGCAGTCAAATTAAAAAAAAGGGTGGTGATTCTATATTTAGGCATTGAGTATTCAATCGTTTTCAGCATATAATCTAAATGACAGGGCATCTTATAATTAAATTATGCTGTTATAATATTGGCACTACTCAGTAATCGTGACATGCCAGGCGAATTCTCCTAGTGGTATTTAAACGCTGTGTTCACTGTTCAATAATCAAATTGTCTGTACATTTCGAAAATCCCGTATGTGAGATAAAAATTTGGACGCCTTGTGCAAATGTGACAACAAATTCCTTCTAATGTACCATTTTCTAATAGAAATTGATTTTCAAAGTGCTCGCCAAAATGGGTTAGTCGAATACGTACACACCCTCATTGTCGATATATATAGAAAAGTGTGACATTATATTTTTAAAAAATGGTTGCTTTGGCAAATCTCAAATGCACAGGTCAAACCCTAAAAGCTAGAAAATTGAAATTTCGCACATGTATTCCTCATATGACGAAGGCATCCAGTAAGGAAGAATTTTTCGAAATTCAACCCCAAGGTGGTGATATAGGGGATAAAAGTTTGTATGAACTTTTTTTATTCATATTTCATATTTCTCATAGTTCGCGAGTGAAGCCGCGGTTTGTGCTAGTTAAACACATTATATTGTTGCCAGCCATGCCGCACAAGGTCATAACTAAAATGTACGCTAAAAATTGTTCTAATACTGAAATTAGGGCACAGTTTGCTAACAATATGTAAATGTAACATCCCTAAAAATATACTCGGAAAAATTGATTGGAAAAAGGTATCAGTACTCACTCACGTTTGAAGCACTAAGGCCCGCGTTGTAATTCCGTATATGTATATCTATGTTGTTTAGATATGTTAGGTCTACACTAAGGTTACCGCTTAACTCTAATTATCGTAATAACTGATCCACACTAATGCTTTTAATTGTTTATGTTTTACGACAAAACGCAATAATTATAGGTGTTAATTAATCTTGACATGACCAACTATTAAGAGATTATTATGAGATTTTAATATCTTTCATATACTCGTAACATTTTAAATACAGTTGAAATAATTTCATAAAGTTTTAACTATGGCTAATCGTACCTGCACATATGCTGTAGACTTTGCACCCTCTTGAATCTCGACACTGGGTATAGCAGTTGCACTCTCACTGGGCCCAGCACCGGCCGAAGATTCAAGAAGAAAAGATATCGCCCACTTCGGGAGGTTTCCACTGCATTCTCGATGAATTCCACGATAGTTTGCGCCTTGAACATTGTGCATCCACCGAAGCAAAAATTACCTGAAAAAATTTTCTACATAAAATTCATTCTAACTACACGCACTACTGGTAGGAGCAGTTTTTACCCAGACATATTTATTTGTTAGTTACTTGGGTATCATATCGCCTAAAAGTTTAAGCATCCACATTCTTATCTCTCTCATATCAATTTATTTCACATTATAACCTATTTAATGATCAAGTTTAAATTCGTTCATCCACTTTCAAGTACATTTAAACACGCAGACAGAAAATACGTGAAGGCAAAAATACTAAAAAATGTAATGAGGTTTACTTCTCGGCGTATTTTTAATATAATAATTTCATTACATGGCTAGATGTTTTCGTATTTTAATTCCTTTTATAATTCTAGATAGTAGAATATTTAGACGGCAATGCATATCATCACATCATATAATTCACGTTTTATAATAATGATGTAATAATTCATTTAATTAAATAATAAAACATTGAATTTCGTATATTAGGTATAGAACTAATTAATTTATTTTGTTAAATAAAATACTTAATTTACTATATATAATAAGCGAGCAATTCTTGTATATGTATATATACATTTATTTCGTGTAACTCGGAAACGGCTCTAACGATTTTGATGAAATTTTGTATTTAGACAAGGTTGCTTTTTAAGTTTATCTATATATTATGTAGGTGTCTTTTCTAAAAAAGGCAATATTTATATCTTTTCCGAAAACGCTGAACGAATTACGGTCGCACAGATACTTTTAATTAATCCAATTTTATGTTAATACTAGCTTACCTACGCTTCGTTCGGGTACGCCCCTAGGTACGCGGATTTTATTCTCAATTTTATGGGTTTTAATTTTTTTTAAAAGTAGCCTAAGTTACTCCTTGTAACATCAGCTATCTGCCAGTGAAAATCCCGTCAAAATCAAACCAGTCGTTTCGGAGATTAGGCGGAACAGACAGACAGAAGTTTTTAAAATTGTTTTTTATTATAAGTACGGTATATACTTTCATAAGCATTTAGTAAAAAACTGTTATATTTTCACATTTCAAAGAAACACTTAAATTTTATTTATCTGTATAAATAATAGTTCAACGCTGATATTCAGGGTATCCATTATCCGAGCTAATAAACTATAAGATAATTAAAACGATGTATAATTAAATCAGTACCCACTGATCTGGAAAGTAAGTACCTACATTCGCAAATAAAAACATTTATGCTACTTAATTAATTTTGTAAAATATTCCTTTTGGATATGAACTTAATTATCTAGGCATTATTTACTCTAGTTGTAGAGAGGTGGACCTGATTGTCACTATTTCTTTAACTAATTATTGTTATTGTTATTAACATAACATTAACAACATTATTTATTATAATATTAACAATTACGAAATTTTTACCAGACTTGAAACTTAATATTTTCTTAGATTTACGCGAATACTTGACATCTATACTATAATAAAGCAGTAACTTAGCGAAATCTGTACATGAAATATTTTTTAAAAACAATGACTGTAACGTATTATGTATACGATATAGACCCCAAAACAATAGTTATTAATTTTTTTGTCTGTTTGTCTGTTTGTCTGTTTGTCTTTTTGTCTGTTTGTCTTTTTGTCTGTTTGTCTGTTTGTCTGTACGCGTTTCACGCAAAAAGTAATGAACCGATTTCAACGAAATTTTGTGAACTGATAACTTATTACTCGGGTCAACATTTAGGATAACTTTTACTTTTGGAAAATCTTTGTTTCCCGCGGGAAATCGCAATAACTGGTTTTATCGAGTCCTCCTTAGGAACCCTCCGCTGGCTAAACCTAAAGACATACATCAAAACAATGTACTAAAAAATTGTAGATCTTGAAAAGGCCAACAGAAATATCTACAACAGTATATGTCTATCTCTCAAGGTACACTCGCAATACCTATTCTTATCTATACCTATAGCAAAACTAACATAGTTAAATCGATGTGCGCGTTTCACGCAAAAAGTACTGAACCGATTTCAATTAAATTTTGTATAGTGATAGCTTATCACTCGAGTCAACACTTAGGATACCTTTTACTACAGGCACATTTTTCGTTCCCGCGGGAAAACGCAATGACTGGTTCTATCGAGTCGTCCTTAGAAGTTTATATGGCTAACGCTGGCTGAACCTTAAGAGATAAATCAAAACAATGTACTAGAAAATTGTAGGTCTTAAAAAGTTATACAGGGAAGTTCGCAATATTATATGTCTATCACCTAAGGTACACTCGCAATTACTATTTTTATTCACTACTCGCGACTCACAGGCTGACTTATCAACGTTTAGCTCAGTTCAGCAGTGAAACGTAACCTAGGGACGAACCCGAGCGAAGCGAGGGTGAGTCGCTAGTTTTAAATAAAACTATTTAAAACGTTAAATTCAATTATAAAACTTATTAAAATTATAAAAATGTTTAAAATTAAAATTAACAAATATTGTAAGGTACTGTGACGCCATTTTTGAATTTTTTGAATTCATTTTTTTTAAATTGTGAGTAGGCTGTCTGTAACAATTATATAATGCTTTTGAGACATCTTAATACTTAGGCTTTCCCATCCATTGCTGTCAAGCATTCGAAATGCCGGGAACCAAAAATCTAAATAAATTCACGAAAAAATCCGAAAAGATAGGTTTATTTAAAAAGACTTGAAACTTTTCGGATTTGAAAAAGTTTCTTAAAAGGGAAGGAGGTTCAATTGAGGATTTTTATAATTTTTTTTATTATAGTATACTTCGAGGTTAATCCAGATACATTATTTTCATTAATATAATAATTCCAATATTAGTGGCGGTGTAAGGAACTTTAAAGAAATTCTAAGCGGTGTAATTTTTAGTAAAAATGTAAATGATTTTTACATGGTATAAATTTTCTATGGCAGTGGTAGCCCAGTGGTAACGCACTCGCTTGGGAAACCGAGTGAAGCGAGTTCAAATCTGAGGTCTCGCACCTCTGATCTCTGATGTTTTCATGTGCGAATCATTTCCAACATGATTACCACTTGCCTTACGGTGAAGGAAAACATCGTGAGGAAACCTGCATGTCTGAGAGAATCTAACAAATTTTCGAAAGACATGTGAAGTCCGCCAACCCGCACTTGGCCAGCGAGGTGGACTATGGCCTGATCCCCCTCGTATTGAAGGGAGGTCCGTGCCCAGCAGTGAGACGTTAAAAAAGGGTTGAATACATAAATTTTCTCATAACCCTGCCCCACTAGTTTGCCTTTTAACATTTATTTCGAATCCATATGAAGCAAATATAAACAAACACAATAATAAAGCATTAGAAAATAAGCATAAAAAATGTAACCGTACTCCGTAGCCTATGTAAATCTATACTAATATTATAAAGCTGAAGAGTTTGCTTGTTTGTTTGTTTGGTTGAACGCGCTAATCTCAGAAACTACTAATCCGATTTTAAATTTTTTTTTTGCATTAGATAGCCCGTTAACTGAGGAAGGCTATAGGCTATATATCATCTTGGAAAAATGTACGGTTCCCGTGGGATAGATTTTTTTTGTCCAGAGACGAACCCGAAGCGAAGCGAGGGTGAGTCGCTAGTATAAAATATACCTACTTAGTTAGTAACTAAGAGCTAACAATTAGCTAGACACAAAGTTAGACGACGATGCCAGTGCAAAATGGATTTTACGCTTATTTAATCATCAAATCAAAGATTGAAGTGTTTTCGAGAATGACAGAGTACATGTAAAATCATCGTCATGCCAATAACGCATTTATCGGAAGTCCTGATCAAAGTCCATCGCTATTAACGGATTTGTCGGAAGAACGACTTGAAATCTTGTTTATCCGAATAGACTCGATCACTCACAAAGAGCTCCTAGAATACTCAACTAGTATTTCACGCCAAAATAGTCTGCCATTACGGATAGGGAGAAGTTCTATGAGGAAGCTAAATATAACATTCAATTGTGGGCGCTGTGGCTAAGAGGCTTAGCTGTGTACTGTGATTTCTACGAATACCAGGATAAGTGCCTATAAAGTGTCTATAGCGTGATCGACATTTCAAATGTGCCTCTAAGAATTTTACGATTGAATGAAATTAGCGCAGCGGATGGTGTAAAAAAAGTTGCGTACTGCTTCTCGTTTAAAAAGGACTGTATTTTGCATTAGCAGTTATATGTATGTATGTGTTCAGCCCTTTTTAACGTTTCAGTGCCGAGCACGGGAGGCTCCCTTCGCTTCGAGGTGGATCAGGTCATAGTCCACCACGCTGGCCTATTGCGGATTGGCGGACTTCACATGTCTTTCGAAAATTGACTGGTTTCCTCACGAGGTTTTCCTTGACCGCAAGACAAGTGGTAATCATGTTGAAAATGATTCGCACATGAAAATATTAGAGGTGCGAGACCCGACATTAGAACCCGCTTCATTCGGATTCCCAAGCGAACGCGTTACCTACCATTGGGCTACCACATTTATTAGCAGTTATCAACAAGTAAAAACTAAAAACTATTTGATGCAGACACAGATTGTGTATATTTTAAAAGTCGCATAGCGAATAAGTAAATATTTAAAATTCACAATGTTTGTTTCATAGGCCAACAGGCTATTTTAAACCTTTGCACTAAAAATTAAAAATCGAATTTACACAATATTGTTGATTTTGTAGTTTTTCGTGGTAGTAATTGCAATAAATGAGCGTTGTCGTCGAATTTAGAACAAATTATGGCCGTTGCAGCAATATATTTAATGTATTTTATTGGAATAGAAATAAAATATGTGCATCTAATTGTACGCCTCTTAATGTCACATTTTTTTTTTCTTTTTTTGACAAATCTATACAAAAACGTAATTTTAAAAAAAAGAAGGTTAATAAATAGCTCTTAACTAAAAATGTAAAAGTATTAAAAAAAAAGGATGTGTGTGTGTACAAAGTCAATATCACATTAGGTATATGGCTAACAACTTAAACAAAAAAGTCCTTGAAAATAGTGTTATTAATAAATTAATTATACCTACTTAAAAACTTATCCAATGTCAAAAATAAACACAAAAAAAATTGTTATTGTAGAAAATTTATTCCGAAATTAATTCAGTACTTAATCATTAACAAGAATTGTCGTTGAATTGAATTGTCACACGGGCGCAGAATAGAGATAGGGTGTTCGAAGCATGAATAGCACTTTGATTTTTTATACAGGAGCTGGTTGGTGCATTTTTAACCGACTTCCAAGAGGAGGAGGTTATGATCTGTTACCGTCGACGCGATAAGAACCCCAAAAGTGGGAAATCAGAGTAAGATATTCGATAAATGCAGCGGATTTTTGCAAAGATACATACATCATCGCAATCTACACAATCATTTAGTATAGATTTTTGATTTTTAGACTGTTGTCCTTATTTTGTAGGAGTAGAGGACGATTGTTCTAGAAATTTTCTGTTTGTAGAAGCAAATAAAAAACCGGTTCCATTCGTTGACAAAGAACAAGCGACTTGTTAAAATAGATTGCCCCAGAAAAATAAAATGCAAATCAATGCTGTCGTATTTCTTAATGTAAAACTTAATTAAAGATTATTAACGGTTTTTTATTCCGTGAAGCTAAAACATTCTTCGAATATCTTCAAAAATGTTATTTGTTGTTAAATTAAGTACAATTGTCATATTTCGGCAGAAGTTAAACTAAAAATTATATTGCAGTCGAAATGATAACCGCAAATTGACATTCAAATAGTACAACGTATAAACGCGAGCTCTCCGTAGCCGCGACCGTATATTAATAATAAGTACATGTACGAATCGACTCGCACTTGACAGATTTATAATTAGACTTTTACTCTATGTATGTAATATATTAACTTCGACCATCGATTACGAACGTTAAAAAACATTTCTTGTATTTATATTATTTGCTGTTTTAGAGGCAATAGAAATACATATTATGTGTAAATTTCAACTGTCTACCTATTGCGGTTCATGAGATACATCCCTCTGACAGATGGACAGGGGAGCCTTAGTAATAGGGTTCCGTTAGCACTGTTCGTGTACGGAACCAAAAAAAGTATTTCAAGTAAAATTTTACTAAAGATATTATCAGTAGTAACAGGTTCCCCGTGTAATATTGGAGAGGAGAGCTTTGATTTTATTAGCACCTATGAATTATGTTATCTATACATATTATAAAATTGTAACTAAGCCGAATCTGTACATTAAATATTTTTTGGAAAATCTTATTGAAATAGATATTATTATCGATACAGAGGCCGAATCTATAGTTTTTAGAATTTTTGTCTGTCTGTCTGTCTGTCTGTCTGTCTGTCTGTCTGTTACCGCATCACGGGAAAACCACTGGACAGATTTTGATGAAATTTGGTATGATGATAGCTGGTTATCCGGGTCAACATATAGGGTACTTTTTACAGCGGGAAAATATCTCATGCCTAAGCTCAACGTTAAAACTAGTGTCCGACCGAAAGTTCGGTTTCGGTTTCGGTTTCGGTTGAGTTTCGGCAAAAAAACGAGTTTCGGTTTAGTTTCGGTTTCGGCGGCGAACCTGCCGAAACTACGACCGAAACCGAAACTGCATTCGGGAATTCTCGCGCTGTGATCGGTCATGTTCGACGCGTCGAATTCCATCTAAACGACGAAGACATTTTGCCGCGTTCACGTACCTAGTCATGTTGTGACTGGTTTGTGTTTGCAGTTCGTTTATTTGTTGTGAGTTTTCGTGTGATTTATTTTGAGTTCGGTAAGTTTTATCACATGATATAGCATAAGAGTAGGTAGTAAACATCAAAAAATAATTCAATATAACAAACTAATACATAGATTATAGTAGAATCAAGTTTAACCTATCTAAATATTATTTTTTTTTTTAATTTAACTTTCTTGCTAAGGCTATACCTTAACAAACATTAGTACTTACTATAGTAAATTAGTGGTGATAATATTGTGGATTGAGAGTTTCAAAGTTCATTTTAATACTTATTTTATTTTTTACCAGGGAATCTAAATAGCAAGTACAGTTAGATACTTTTACAAATAGTCCAGTCAAATAAGGTCTGAAATCAAAATGTTGACACTCAACTTTGCATTTTTGATATAATGTAGTTTAAATGATACAAAAACAATGTGTAAAGGTTTTCGTGTCCGCAACCCCCGGCAAGGGTCCAAAATAAATTGTCAAAAGTTTTTTTTCGCAATTACTCGAAAACGGTAAAAATTAGACAAAAAAGTTTTAGGAAAAATGTGTAAAGCTTAAAATTTTGCATACAAAAGGTTTCATGACTTTTTTTCCTCCGGTCAAAATTAACCGAGTTAGGGAGGTTTTTAGACCGATCGGAATCCGCTTATTTTTAAAAGAAAAAAATTTAATTAAAACCTGAAGTTTTATGGTTTCAAAACATTAGCAGGTATATAAGGAATAGAAATTCGTAAAATGCTCCCGATGCCCAGCTACCCCCGAGAAAAACGGGGGGACGCAAAGCGTTGAAAAATCGTTTTTTTTAAATTTCCGACTTACTGTGACGTTCTATCGAAAAATGTTTTGTACAAAAGTTATAGATCTATTAAAAATCTACAACTTTTATAAGTGACACTTTTACAATAATCGCAAAGTTTTCGAGATACTAACAAAAAACTCGGTTTTTAGTTTTTTCTTGGTTTTTTTAGTTTTCATTTCTACAATAAACTTTTCATTTTCATGAAACTAAGGGTCTGTAATCTTCGAAATACATATAATAAGCAAAAAAAATATAATGAAATATTTAGCCATTTCTGAGAAATTTATATTTTATGGTCTATTTTTTGCAAATATCTCGAAAACTTTGAGATTATTGTAAAAGTGTCATTTACAAAAGTTGTAGATTTTTAATAGACTTATAACTTTTGTACAAAACATTTTTCGATAGAACGTCACAGTAAGCCGTAAATTAAAGAAAACGATTTTTCAACGCTTTGCGTCCCCCCGTTTGTCGCGGGGGTAGCTGGGCATCGGGGACATTTTACGAATTTCTATTCCTTATATACCTACTAATGTTTTAAAACCTTAAAACTTCAGGTTTTAATAAAAAATTTTTCTTTCAAAAATAAACGGATTCCGATCGGTCTAAAAACCTCCCTAACTCGGTTAATTTTGACCGGAGGAAAAAAAGTCATGAAACCTTTTGTATGCAACGAAAAAAAACTTTTGACAATTTATTTTGGACCCTTGCCGGGGGTTGCGGACACGAAAACCTTTACACATTGTTTTTGTATCATTTAAACTACATTATATCAAATATGCAAAGTTGAGTGTCAACATTTTGATTTCAGGCCTTATTTGACTGGACTAAAATACATATAGCCTTTATTTCTGATAACATAAATACATTTTGACAATTATTATCGTTACATTATTTTATAAATTATTTTACATGCTGTAATATTATTTCACAATATTATCATGCTACTAATTTAAAAATATTATTCATTATTATATAAAAGTACTTTCATTTACATTTTATTATATTAAATTTTATCATTTTATTGTACACACCTAATAACATGCAACATTACTTATTATTACATATATTATTATATACACAGAAGAAGGTCATACAAAATGACTAATTAAGTTTAGAAGAAGTTAATTTGTTCTTAAGATAAAAGTGATTTATTTTGTTTTGTTTTGTTTATTACTTAAACATTAAGTACCTTTACGTATTGTGATATTAGATAACAACTTAAATAAGTAATTTTATGTTTAATATTTTTAAAAGTCTATGAATATTATTCAAAAGAAGAATCTACCTATAAGAAATAAACACCAGATAGATTTTAAGTATTTTTAAAGCGCAATATTCTTTTCTTAAATGAGGGATTGTTACTTGTTATGTTGGTTATCAATAAGTGGAAATCAAAGACTGCATAGCTATGTGATTTAAATTTTAAAGATAAAAAAATAAAGACTGACTGATTATAATAACGTTTTCTTTATTATTCCCTCAAAACATGATCCTTGTAGTGAAGTTTCGGTTTCGGTTTCGGTTTCGGCCGAAACTGAGACCGTTGCCGAAATTCGGTTTCGGTTTCGGTTTCGGTCGTAAAAACCAGTTTCGGTCGGACACTAGTTAAAACTTAACTAGGGACGAACCCGAGCGGAGCGAGGGTGAGTTTCTAGTCACTTATAAAATAAACTACACATATGTATAGGTAGTAAGACGACTACTTTATTACTACTCTTCGACATTTGTATAAATCCTACAAAAGAAAATTGAGTAAACATATTTTAATTTATACGTATATTTTATTCACTTCACTTAAATTCAATTCAATTCACTTAAAACTGAATAATAATAATGACCCGAGTGACCGACCTTCGGCCATGGCGGCCAGTCTCATTGAGACTAGCCATCTGCGCAGGAGATATTATAGTGCAGCGCATGTACGCGCAGACGCAAGTGCACTCTCTATTCCTGTCACTCTCATACTCCGGTGGGACGATTACTCGACACGACCGGTGAGAGTTAAGCGCAGGACCGACGGCTTTATTCTTCTTCCCAACTCGGGGCTGTTATTGAGACTTACTAAACAGAAAGTAAAGGACTAAACTTAGTCCGACCCGGGACTCGAACCCAGGACCTCTCGATGTGCAGCCATACATGCTAGCCACTACACCACCAAGGCAGTTCAAACTGAATATAATCTATACTAATATTATAAATGAGAAAGTAACTGTCTGTCTGTCTAGTTATTCTAAACTAACCGTGAAAACGTACCTAGAGACGAACGCGAGCGAAGCGAGCGTGAGTCGCTAGTAAAATATAATTATAAAGTTAATCCCTTAATATTATAAAATATTGATAATAACACGAATCCACAAAGTACCTATTGTAAGACACAAAGAAATGTTATAAAGATTATCTTTAGATAGACTGTTCCACTTTTAGGGCTTTGTACTATAACCACAAACAAGCAACGTCTATCACCCGCCAAATTCAATAATAGACTTAGATTGAATTTGTATGCGGCTAGAATGCAATAATAATTTCGATTTCGCATTTATTCCATGGAATAATATTATAAGATCGTGCTAAAAAAGCACCAGAAGCTCTGCATTAATACAACTTTTATACATCTAATGTGCCATTTTTGCTTAATAGATAGAAAAGGTTTAAACGCCTCACTCCTTTGCCAGCGCACATACATAGCTTACTAAATAGAAAGTTCTAGCACTGACAGTTTATTTTCATAAAATGAGAATGAATATTTATACAGTCAAAAAAAACTAATTATCCTGTGTAGGAATGAAATCCACAAACGGTCACTACGCAAACTCCCTATAAAATGAATATGAACTAAGTAAAGTTATCCTTAATGTAGATATTAATTTTGAAACCAATTTTAGGGTTCCGTACCCAAAGGGTAAAACGGGACCCTATTACTAAGACTTCGCTGTCCGTCCGTCTGTTTGTTTGTTTGTCTGGGGTTCCCATGCAACACACATGATTTTTTTGCCGTTTAATAGATAACGGCTTTTCTATTCTAGCATCTACTTAATTGGTAAAAGCTTAAAAACGCTGAGGGCGTTCTATATACTACAAATAGATTTGAGTAGGTCACTATTTCAAGAGATATATTTAAATGGAAGACGTTACCTACATAATATGTACATATGTAGGTCTCAGATAGCATGAGATAAAGGTAAAGTTATTGAAGATGAAAAAGGTGTTGTTTTGTTAAACACTAACCATGATCAAGAAAATAAACAAAATATTATCAAACAAATCCCGTTCCGTATTACGTAGTGTTTGTTTTTTTTTTAATAAAATATGTATATGCAGGTAAGCGATATGCTTAAAATTTGAACGAAAACTAAAGCAAATAACATTTATTTTTCGAGATAGCATATTTACAAAAGATGATGTTTATATTATAGTATAAATATTAGTATTTGGATGCTGTTATTAGGATTCTCTAGTTTCTATATTGCCTGTAAAATAGTAATTATCAGAATAAGTCAGAGTATACAGTCAGGGTTATAAGCTCTCTACTTAACTCTTAACGAACAACAACATGCATGTCTATTTACTTTCGACGTTTTTAATCAGCACGTAATTCTACCTGCAATTTCATTATACAATGTACTAATAAATTCTTTAAGCAAATAATAATAAGGTGGATATATTATGTACGTTAAAATATATTTTATACACAAATATTGTTTAATTTGATGAAAACGATGTTTAAAGGGCCATTATTATCTCAATTAACGTGTTAATTTTAACTTTATGTTAATATTCGCAAGATTATATCATAATATTATTTATATAAAAGCGAATCGCCATTCACTCATTAACTAAATACGAAATCTAGAAACCTACTTGACTTATAAAGCTAAAATTTGGCAGTTGAGTACCTAGTTTATTAGCTGGAATTTTCAGATAAGGACGGATTTTGCAGCGGGCCGAATAAAGGGGTCTTAAAACCATTGTAAGTACATATATATGAAATCCCTATGTTTTTGCTACTAGTCATTATTTAATTATCTTGGTACACATAAATCAATCATGCGTCGGTGGCGCACATTAGTTTTAAATATCGTCGGTCGTTCGTCGGTCGTTCATCTTTTTTAGCGACAATGATCTGTCACTTACCTCATTTTGTGTCATATTAGAGTATAGATTATTATGTATTCATTGTTCGAATTCACATCCTCATCACTTTATACCTTTTAATACTAAATAATCTTTAACTTTCTGTAGCCAATAGTTATTTTTCATTAAATACTGTGACAGAGTAGTAATTCATAATGATGTCCTACCGAAAAAAAAAAAACACTCTGTCACAGTGTTTTCTCGAAAATCGCCACAAAACAAACAACATTACGGGCATGAAAATAAAGATTAAATAATCCAAATGAAAATTAAATGCATTTGCAAAAAAATATCTAACACTGAAATCAAAATATTGTTACTTGAAAAACTCGAAAAACTGAGAAACACCAATTCGTTGTCACGAGAAAAGAAGAACGACCCATATACCATAAAATCCTTAATAATATTATAAATGCTAATGTGTGTTTGTCAGTTTGTTCTCTTTTCATGCAGCAATGGAGCAAAGGTTTATCGGTATATAACTAGACAATACAAACGAGAATACACATAGGGTTCTAATAAGTGGCAACAGCAGAAAGATGTTTAAAACACTACCTAATTAAATGAATAGTGATTTAAACAAAAACACATTTTTTAACACGGATTTGGATCAAATTTTGTATTTAGATAAGGTTTTGCTTTTTAAGTTTATCTATAAAGGTTTTTTTTTTATTAAAAAAAAACGCATTTTTTTAACCTTTTCCGAAAAAAACACTTTCTTACAAAACGCCGTGCGAAGTTCAAACCCAGCTACTAAGAATTAACAGATTTTACAGCTAATTTATATGAGATGAAAAGGAAAGATGCTGCCCATGACATCTCTAACTTTTATACATTGATAAATGGACAACTGTGAAAAAATTGACATTATTAAATAAACTGTAGGTAAAAAGGAAAGTGTACTTGTTAATATTATTTTTAATACGATATGCAATTTCGAAAGTAAGAAAAGTGTTTTGCAAAATTTTCGCAACGGCGACAACGGACGGGAGCAAAAAATCAATCCGCGAAAAAATCCGAAAAGATAGGTTTTTTAAAATATCAAATACTCACGTAAATCTAAGAAAGTATTATAAGAAAAATGTAGGTATTAATTTGTTTCATGTTTAGTATGTTTCATAAAACAGGATGTATTTTGATCAAGATATTATCCAAAACTTGATATGTACAGCGACGCACGCGACGTAACGTTGCGTCTATATCAAAGCCTTCAAACTCAGCGCTAACAACGTTACATGAAATTGAAATGTGAATATAATGGGGCTTAGATTGACTATGTCCGCATTTTGTAGTCCTTAAAATTGATGGTGGTCAAACAAAGTGGGAATGGCATTAATCAACATTGCTTAATTACGCTCCATTTACAGGCAGGTAAATCAATACGAAAACAAACTAACGCTATCAAATTGTTTGAGTTGTGGTCACCTTTGTGTATGGCGAAATTAAATGAACATCCACACTTTGACTTTTCATGACTACAATACAAAATGTTTGAACATTTTCATTCATTTCATTCTGTTATATGGAGATAAAAGTTATGAAAGGATGTCAAAAATGAACTTTATTTTAAAACTTTATACTTGAAGCGATGCTCGGAATTAGGAATTCGGCGTTAACGGAACGAATGTTGAATGTCAAAGAAAATAATGCTACTAAAGTAACAATAGCCTAGATTTTAAAAGTTAAGTTAATAGAGTAATGGAAATTTCTAACAAAAAAGAAAATGATTTGACAATTTTTCGTTATTTAACGAGTGCTACATTGGACTAGTTTAAAATTTTTATTTATTACACTTTATGCATATGTAGTGTGAAATATTTATTCATGCGGACTATTGCTTAGAATCGGTCAATACCAGTCGCCGCGGGAAGTATAGTATAAATGCACGCCGGTGACGCATATAAAACACGGTAAAAATATAAAAGCGCGAGCGTTGACAGAACTTGGCAGGTCCATTTCAGTGCGCTCTATTGGACTAGGCGAAATTTTTACGTCAAATTATTCATACAATGCAAATTAATATTTATTTACAAACCTAAAATCGAAATAAAAAATAATGTCGAAAGACTTTAAAACTTGTTGTCGATTTTGAGTTGGAGATTTTTTCTTAATCATTTGTATGGTAAAATTTTCTTAGCATTCTAATTAGTTATTTAACAGTTAATCCGTATTAATATTATAAATGTGAAAGTTTGTGAGTATGTATGGATGTTGGTTACTCTTTCACGCCAGAACGGCAGAACGGATCTGGATGAAATTTGACACACAGATAGATTATAATCCGGAATAACACATAGGCTACTTTTTATCTCTGAAAAATATACGGCTCCCCTGGGATAGATTTGTATTTATTTTTCTAGCGGCGAACCCGAGCGAAGTGAGGGTGAACAAGCAAGAACAATAATATACAATTACATAATTATGAACATCGAACTCTTTTGTACATTTTTTACAGAAAACTCTCGTATTAATGAAAGTCAACCGCAGCGGAATCAATGCAGACTTCCATACCTAATAGTCTATAAGTCAACAAGAGCCTTTTTGGTCAACTTTTTTCAGCAGTTTCGAAAAAATATGAACGAGGTGTCATTATATTCGGAATGGCATATAGATGATTTTAAAAAAAAAAATAGTTCCGCTTGCAAAAATTGCTAAAGTTATAAACAATTAACTAAAAATAGAAAAGGTGATTTAGTTTTTTGCAAATATCCCAAAAACGAATTGAGATTTTTCAAATCTTTTTCTCTTTTTTTTCAAAAAACATGCCTTTCCGAATCGAATGACACCGCGTTCATATTTTTCCGAGAATCCTGAAAAAAGTTTTCCTAAAAGGCAGCTGTTGACTGGATTATAAATATAAAATAAACATATAAAAAGAATATTCGCCCGAGTCTAAATATGAATTCCGGATCTTTTTAATTAAAATTACCTAGACATACACTCTGTTATATTTATAAAAATATAGATATAAAGAAACGCATACGAAGGTTTACAAAGTAAACGTGAAGTGGGTCTGAATAATTAATACTTTACCAGGAAAATCGCAACACAATTTATATTTCACTAGGGGTTGATTTCTGACTGAATATAAATTTTATCAATAGGAAATATGCGTGATTTTTTTTATTTTTTATACAATACCTTACATCGTTATATAATTGTGATAAGCATCCAGCTCCAAAAACTAAAATGTAGTATAAAAAAAAATATCATACCGACACTTTAAACGCTCGCCATTTCGCGCGCTTGGAGTGACGTCACAGTATGATATACACAGAAAAATGACGACTCAATTTGTAGCGACAAAATCGCTAATCGCTGTTATTATGATATACTCTGACGTCATATACGGTTTGACCAATGGCATTGCGTTTCAAATACTTTGAGTTTCCCATCTGCTTTTGCAATTTTTAAAAATATTAATATACGCTTAATCCAAAAGCAATAACGATTATAGGAAAAAATATTTCACCTTTATTTCAATCGCACGCATATTCCCTATTGAACTATTTTATTCACACAACTATAATTTTAAATATATTTATTTATCGCATTACTATTACAAATATGAAAATTTGTATGTATTTTTATATTTATTACCTCTTCTCGCTAAAACGGCTGGATGGATTTGGATGAAATTTAGTGGAGTTCCTCATAGGCTACTGTTAGGTACTTAGAGACGCACCCGAGCAAAGCAAAAGTAAGTCGTTTGTATTACACTTACCCTGATCGTGTTCTATCCTCACGTGCCTCAAGCCGTTGAGCTTGAATGTGAGAGTGAAGATATAGTGGTCATCGCTACTGTCACGGACTATGAAGGAGCCGTCTGGTTCGTTTGAGAGAATCTTCTCCGCCGCTTCAACCGAAATAGGCCCCCAGTACCAGCCGTACTAAAAATGTAACATCATTTTTAGTATTTATATTACGCAAACTATGATTGTTAGATAAAATATTTCTTAAAAATCTTGATATTTTAATCGAACTAGTATTACAATTGCGAAAAGAAATGTTGAAGTAGAACTCTTTAAAATCGCTGTGATTTGAAACTCGATGAAACGGAAATGCGACAAACGACGCACGACTAAAAAGAGACTAACACATAAATATATAGGATTAAGTCGGCGAGAGAATTAGATAGAATACGTTGACATGTTGCCATGGTAATCGTTGTTATTGTTTGACAAATATATAACATCATATTCTTTCCGTATATGATATCCTATAAATATATTATTGTAATATGCCTAATATATATAATTATGCTACTCCTGACACTCTATATTCATCTCATTCTCTCGTAGGTTACTTTTCTGAAGTTTCACTTCTACACGCACTTTTTTTTGTATATTTGTTACTTCTTCACGCAGAAATAGCTTTAAAGTCGCTAGCATTGAAATAAAAATAATTATCCCTCCTGCAATATTTTAGTAAAATACATAAGTTATTATACAACAATAAGTAAGAAGTCATATTATTGTTAAGTACGTTATCTCGAGACAATGTTATTTAAATCGTCTACTAAACTCGGCCGTAAGACGCAAATTGCTACAGAATATCCCGCTCTACAGACTGGCGGAACTTTTCTTATAATTTGCAATTCATTACACTGGCCATTTCAAACAGTGAGGATAGCAAATATGTCGTTTAATCCGATACTTGTTCATGTTACATGTTCCATTTGTTTTGATTTGTATTAATTAAACTAAGTGAACGACTTCTAAAAGGAAGAATCTATTTGTTTCTTTGTGTATTTTACGCGCTACCTTTTGCTAATTGTAAATCTATTTTCGTTTTTCTTTTAATAAATGATGCAGAAAACTCTCAAATGAATCTCTTATAAATCTATACATATAATAAAATTGTAACTAAGCCGAATCTGTACATTAAATATTTTTTTGAAAATTTTGTTGAAATAGACTTTATTATCGATACAGAAGCCAAATCTATAGTTTTTAGAATTTTTGTCTGTCTGTCTGTCTGTTACCGCATCACGGGAAAACCACTGGACAGATTTTGATGAAATTTGGTATGATGATAGCTGGTTATCCGGGTCAACATATAGGATACTTTTTACTGCGGGAAAATATCTCATCTCTGAGCTAAACGTTAAAACGGAACTAGGGACGAACCCGAGCGGAGCGAGGGTGAGTTGCTAGTCTCAAATAAATCCTCCGAGGGAGAAACTATTACTTTCAGATAATTAATTTTGGTATATTCATTTTAGTTAAAAAGTAATGTTTTAACGATTAATCCTGTTGTAATTAACAATTTACCGTTTTGTTAATAAATATACAATTTCCATTTGATTAATTCATTTTGATAAAATCGAAATGAATTTTTTATCAATACACCAGTATTTTTATAACAATTAAGAATATTAAAATGGAAAATGCAAACAAATAATGAATATTATACATAACAAGAAAATAATGGTTCAATTCAATTTAATATTGTTACTCGCAAAATTCGAAGAATAACAAATATATTCAGACTTGATCGGAACTGATTGAAGTTTAATAAAGTTCGTTGCAAGCTTTGTTAGTGATGCCCTTCAATCCGATTATTTCAGATAAAAGAGGAACGCTTCGATTTTCTCTTACAAGCGTTTTATTTCCTTTGAGTGCTTTATCTTCTTATTCGAACATGATCGGTAACAGGGTCTTTTGTGTGATGTTAGAAAACGATACAAGCGATATTATAAATGCAAAAAATATGTGTTCATTGGTAAGTCCTTAATTCAGGAAGTTTACACGGGATTTTACGTGCTCAGAATCTACATTACATTATGTTAATTTGTTTGTCATGGTCATCATCCACTATGTGGTTTCAGTGAAATAATAGTATACCTACAATTTGACCCGAAAGAGTTTACGTAGACTTATTCAAGTCAGTCAGTCAGTGATCTTAGAGTTCACACACAAAAATCTATAGAAAAGAGTACTATCAACTTCTCCCTAATTTTCGTCTTCTCTTTGAAACTACTCAATTTGTATTGCCTAAAAATTTTATTCCCACTATGACGAACTTTTAAAAAAATAGCCAAGTCGGTTCAACCGTTCTCTAGTGATGTTCTTCCCTAAAATAGCATTTCGATCTTATTTATAAAGACGGTAGAGTGGTAAAAATCTCAGCGGACTCGGTGGTAACTACATCACTAATATTAGTAGAAAAAAAAAAGAAAAAAAATTATCCTTTCGTTCAATTACACTTAAAACAACATTCAACAATAAAAAAAAACTAATGTAAGAATTTATATAACAACAGTTAATCAATACTCACATCTTTAACTTTCTGGATCGATGTAGCGAAGTCCATTATTGTATCTTCTTCGTTCGCAGAACGGCGAGAGTTCGACGGATGGGGAGACTGCGGTAACGGGGGCAAAGCTCTACGCACTGCCGGCGGAGGGGACTCTCGACCGACCCGTTCCACACTGTCACTGTCACTAGACCTTCGCCACCGAAACAGGTTACAGAAACTCTGTTTCAAATTCATCGACAGTATGCGGACCGGAGACATCTTTACTTTCGCACCCTGACTAGCTTTCTTGCCTTTACTCTCCTCCATAGCAGTGCATTCTTTTGGAATATTTTCCTTATGCTTTTTATTTTTTGTGTTTATGCTCAGAGTATTCTTGTTCGCTTTCTTGTGGTTATTATTCGTTTCTACCGTTCTGGATATGTCGTTACTCTCTTTTAAGAACACAGCCGTACTCGAATCTTTGTTGTTATGACGCATATGGATTCCGACGTTTGTTACAATAGTATTACCCTTTTTATTAATAGTATTCCTACACTCAGAGTCGCTCGAACTAGAATACAGTGTATGAAGATATTTTCTCATTTCGCGTAAAGTTAAGTGGAGTGAATCTGTGTCTGAATCGGTAACGTTTTTCTTGCAAGATGAACTAGGCAGGCTATGCCTCTTCGTCTTCGTGTCTTTGTGTCGGGTTTCTTTAATTTTATATCCTCTATCAGGAGCGATACCCACACCAGTGCTCTGAGAACTACTCTTAGCACGTCTTCTGTTACTTCTAGGTTTTTTCCCTTTGCCTCTTACGTTGCTGTGAGTAGGTCGAACCATATCAATGGGAACAGCATAAATGTCGCTGTCGAAGGGTACATTGTACATATCCGTTATGTCCGATGTTTTCGCGGAGAGCGTATCATGCGATATAGCCTGTGTAATGAAACTGGAATCGTCCGTTTGAAACTGGGTTACGAGAGAATTATGACTACTGGAAAGGCGTGAAGATAAAGAATTTCTGGAAGAAGGCCTTGTGGCACGACATGGGCTGAGATGCAAAAGTCTCGGACTCGCGAATCTATGATTAAGACACTGTCGACGTTCATACAAAGATTCTGGCTTTAACTTCCTCGGATACAAAGGAGACACGTGTCTCGCAGCCATTGTAATTTCTAAGCTCGATGTTTTTGGTTTATTTATATTATCATTGGTAAAAACAACTGATGGAGGCACGCACACAGCCAAACATTTATTAGGCGAACCGACAAAAGCAGGCACACAATCTACACTTGTTGGATTTGGGTTGTCCTGCAACAAGGTTTTCCCAATTATTCACGCGTTCAGCATAGAAGTAAAGTTGTTTTATTTAAAACATAAATATAATATCACTAATATTGTTTGTTTAACAATAAAACATAATAACATTTTAACGCTAATGAGAGTATTGTGTTTCAGCGGAATCTTACTAATGATAAAATAAAACTCTCAGACTAAACCACTTAATTTAAAACTACCCTCTCGGTAATTCATAGTTATACCATATAATTAAAAAAATCTTGATTAGTACAAAATATATACAGAGTGTCCCAAAATTCAACGTTAAGCTGGTGTCTGTTGATAGGTCAAATAGTGACAGTATTCAAAAAAAATAATAAAAAAAATTATAAGATTATAAAATAAATAAATGAGACACTGGGCCCGGGGGACCCTTACACTTAGCTTGGTGTTGGTCAATTTATTGGTAGTTGTACCTTAAACTTAACTTGTACCTTAAAATTAAGGACTTAAAAAAACCCTAGCGCTCATTAGAAACATTTTAGCAAAATATGAAACTTAACTTGAAGTCTGAGTTACTATGGATTTTTTTTTCAGTTTATTAGGAAAATATCTAGTAAGTATTATACCATTTTGGAATCTTGACTAAATGCGCTAACTTTTAAAGCTACTTGCCATAATACCCATAGTACATTTTTATTTCAGTACAAGCAGTTAAACTTAAGTGATGTGATATTATGAGTTCATGATTGGGGGAAAAAATGATAATTTTCTTTAGAACTAAGACAATTATGACTTTTTTTTAGACTCTGATTAACAGAAAAACTATTCAAGATTACATTACAAAAATTAAATTGATGAAAAATAATAAATCATGATCACAGTTCTTGAAAGGTTGTCACAAGGTGGTAAATTTCTCGATTTTTTTTCAAATACCCATAATTTTTTAAGTACATGACTAAGATTTTTTTTATTATTTTTCTGAATACTGTCACTATTTGACCTATCACCAGACACCAGCTTAACGTTGAATTTTGGGACACCTGTATGTACCTACATATATCAAAATATTCGCTGTAATTTATTGTTCTAAATATTAAATTAAAAAATTATTGCTTATTATGCTTTTAAATGTTAATAGTTGCGTTAAAAGTAATAAAAAGATTTTAAGTAAATACTTCGGAATATTATTTTTTCCAAAAATATCACAATTAAAAAAAAATCATTAATAAATTAAAATCCTACCTGAAATTCCGGGGGAGGTTCAATGGCAGTGACAATAACTTTGCCTGGACCTTTCTTCACTGTGTTAAAAAAATCACCGCACATGCGTTCGGACGTCTCCGTAGACTCGCAGAGCGACAACGACTGCTCATCGAAATCGCTCTCTTGCAACTGCATATCAAAGAGCATTGATATATATATGTATGCGCTGAATTAATAACCCTCTATAGTCTATACCGTCGGAAGCTATAGACAAAAGCTGACGTACCGGGATATTCAGATATTTTTGTTAAAAATAAACTTACGCGTCACTGATTATTTGTTATTATTATTATAATAATATACTAGTAACTACAATGGAGCGCGTCATAATCGAAATTGATATTGGGTTAATTAATTACGCCCGTATTGTGTTTGCGGGCTTATTCCGATAATTGATTTCGTCGCTGACACTCATTATACTATTAGGGTTAAAATAACGTGAAATCAAGCAATTTATAAAAATGATATATTTGATAATGCACAACGAATTTAATAAAAGGATGAAGTATATATTTGTTACTGGGATGCCTTTTGGTTAATTGCAAGTCATATTGATATTAAGATTAAAAATAGAGCGATTAGTGATAGAAAAGTTATTTTAGATAAATATTATATTAATATACACGAGTAAGCTTTTTATTTTAATCATAATTAAGCGTAGCAAAAATATAATAATACATAATAAACATATCATCGCATTTCTTGTATGATCGCTTAGATGAGGATATAACAGATTATAAAATAAAGAAAATTGAAATTAATAGGCCGATTGAAATTAAAATCGAAACAGTTTATCCATTTGAGGTTTATAATAACACAAGCTGACAGATAGACAAACAAACACACATACATATATAGAAGATATACAGAAAGACATGCGTCAATCTTTTGACACCCTCTTGTTTCATTGGGAGTTAAAAAATTTGTATATTTTATTTAAGAGTTACACTGTAAACCATGTATAATGCGAAAGCCTTATTAGTTTATGAAAATTTTGCACGGCGTCCGCGATTTCGGACTCGTAAATACGCGTTTCTTGATAGATAATATTTGGTTTATTTTTTATTGTTGTGTTTTCCCGTGGGAAAGAAAGATTTTCCTGAAGTAAAAGGTATCCTAAATGTTGACCTGAGTAATAAGTTATCACTTCATAAAATTTTGGTGTAAAATCGGTTCGTTACTTTTTGCGTGAAACACGCATACACAAATAGACAAACAGATAAAATTTTTAATAACTATTGTTTTGGGGTTTGTATTTTGTACAGTATGTTACAATTATTGTTTTTAAAAAATATTTTATGTACAGATCTTACTAAGTTACTGTTTTATTATAGTAATAGATTCAAAGAATATAGTAATATATTAGTTTTAAATTAAAATCAATCTCATAGCAAAATATTTGGTAATTGTGTTATTAAAAATATTTATAATTTATGATGAAAATATCACATCGAAAATTCAATCGCTTATAGCAGACCACATATTATATAAAATAAATATTATTCTGAGGAATACTATATCTTAGATGCAGCTATTTTCATTTGGCAAGCTCTGCAGGATCAGGTATAATAACAAATAGAAACACTGGCTTTGCACACAAACAGTTCACAGAAGCAAATATACTATCAGAAACTATTCAAACAGGGATAGGAATCCTGACCTTTACATGTATATTCAACATAAAAATATATATATGGAATATTTAGGTCATAAAACAATCAGACAACAAAATAATATTATACATATATAGTACAGTGAGGTCTTATTTCCTTCCATGTAGTATCATTATTGAAAAAGTACTAAGTAAATAAAAAAAGCAAATATATAATGTGTAACATTCAAGTAGCAATAGTTAACTAGCAAAGGAATTTTTATTAAATGCTAGATATTTTATTTTGTATTTATGTTTGGTAATTAGTTATAGACATGAAATCAACAGCTCTTATATATTTTTTTTCCTATCACTCAGCAATATATTTTATATAACTTCATAATATCGTTTTAAAAGTTAAAAAAATATATAAGAAGTTAAGCATACTTATAATTAGTATTAATTGTACATCAATAGACATGTCATAATATTCACTAAGGAAAATAATTATTTACTCACATCTAAAAAATTATTGATTGCTATAATCCTTTATAATTGTAAAAGTGACTACATATTGTTTATTTTGTTCTATTTCTTAATGTATAAGTCCAAAAGTTTAAAATAACAAAAAAGTAAGCAACAAAATAACATTTAACTACAGCGAAATTAATGCAATAAAAATATCTACAAGTAGAACAAATTTTACAACCCCTAAAAAGTTTTAAGTTTTTGTTTGAAACTGTGTGTCTCCTATCCATGTGAGTTTATTTATAACCTAAACAGCAAATTATGCAAACTACGTTACAGAGTGCAGTAGTAAGACGGAAAATTGAGCAAAGCTATGAAAACGATATAAAATATGTCTAAGACCTAATGCTAATGATCTTCTTTGTATTTAAATTATGCAAAAAGTAGTAGAATGATTAAAAATGAAAAAATGCGCGAAGTGCAAAACAGTCTATGTTATGACACATAACTGATAAAACTTACTTCAGATGCGATGTGATGCCATCCACTCGCGGAATCGCTAGAAAATGAGCCACTTGTAATCAGCAGACCACTGTCTTCGCTTAGCGGAGGCACCTCGGAGTGTGTAGAGAACGAAGGTGGTGACTCCATCTCCCCAGAATCACTCAACTTTTCCAAAAGTTTGTTGACAACATAAATCTAGCGTAAATCTTATAAACTCCATAAAAATTACGAAAACTACAAAATTTTTATTACAACATTCAACACTAAACGTACAGCTAAAATGACTAAATCAGCAGTGTTGCCAACTTTATTTTTACGTACCCATCAAATGTGGCATCTTGACCCACCAGAAAACCACTGAAATTACTCTGGTCTCTCAACCACCAGAAAACCACTAATCCAGAGCCACGGTAATATCTCGCACAAAGAGCACGTTCAAACATTATTTTTTGTTGTTGTGGTCGTGTTGAACGTGTTGAACGCGTTGAATATTGAACGTGTACTGTGTAATCTGTTTTTGGTAGAATATACATCGGTACTATGTCAGAGGCTGATCTATAAAATTTTCTTTTAGATTTCCTAAAAAATGGGATGCTAAAACATTTTTAATATTTTGGGTACATTTTGTCATACGTGAGCGATTTTTTTCATTATCATTGTGCATCTGATTAATTAATATGCCTTTAAATTTTTCAAGTACTTTTTGGTTAATCTATAATTCTTTAAGTATCCGTAACGATTTTTTAAAACTGAACTACATAATTTGCATTTAGCTACTGGACCAGCTTGCTCTTTACTCCTTCATACTTGTAACCAATCCTTTAATTCTGGGTCACGTAACTAACAATCACGAAACTTTTGGGTGTACTATGGTTTGAGAATATCGTAGCTTACCACTTACTGAAGCAACCTAAGCCACTAGAAAATCCACTAGCCACTAAAACCAATATTTAGCCGCTAAAGGGGAAGTCTAAACCACCAGATCTAGTGGAAAATCCACTGAAATGGCAACACTAACTAAATGTTCGCTTTCTCGCTTACACATTGTCGCCGTCGCCATTAGCGTTGCCAATACCAATTTATCCAATTCCCCGAAAATCTAACTCAAATTCCCCAATTTGGGGACAAAATATACTGATTCCCCACAAATTCCCCTCAAAATAATTAAAAATAAACAAGTTTCAAGTATTTAAATAATATTTATTTTTTCTTTTATATTTTTAAATAAAATTAAAATAGTCCAATCGGAATCCGGTTTGGGAACAAACAAATTAAAACCTGAAGTTTTGTTTTTAAGACGTTCGCGTTAGCAGATATATAAGGAATTGAAATTCGTAAAATGTCCCCGATGTCCAGCTACCCCCGAGAAATGGAGAGATGCAAAGCATTAAAAAATAGTTTTTTTGATTTCCGGCTTACTGTGACATCCTATCGAAAAAAAATCTAAAAAAGTTACAAGTCTAGTAAAAATCTACAACTTTTATAGATAACACTTTTTACAATAACTTTAAAGTTTTCGAGATATTTGCTTTTCTTCGTTTTTTATTTTTTATTTCTGCAATTATCTTTTGGTTTTCATAAAACTAGGGGAATGTAATCTTCGAAATACATATAATAAGCAATTTTTTTTTTGAAATTGAAATAACTAGCCGTTTCCGAGAAATTTATGTTTCATTGTCTCGGGAGGTTAGTATATTTTAACCATATTTTTTGGATTTTTTCCCCGTAGAATCTATTTAAGTTATTGCTTTTTCGAATTTATCAATATTTTATTAATTTTTGATCAATTTTAATTTTTTTAAATGTATTATGGCATTTTATGGATGCACAGAAGATTAAAAGTAGTTTTAAAAATTTGAATAAATTTTCAATAAAGATAACATAGCTTAAAAAAGAAATTATCATGTTTCATATTTTTTTTATGATTTTTTAACAAAACTTTAACTACATTTTGTGAATATCAACTTTTTTTATTTAATTTTATTTTTGAATTATGAATAAATAAGATTAGATTGTGATTGAGTTCCATTTTTTCTGTTATTACCTTAAAATATAATTTTTCAGAAAAAAAATATAAATATAACTTTAAAATTATTATTATTGTATATAGAAGTTTAAATTAGGAGAACTTGCTAGAAGTCATTTAAGTCATTAATTATTACTAGTGAAGAAATTCGGACTAAAAAATTTGCGGAGTTTTAGCACTTAGTATAGCTTAAATTAAAAGCTAAATTGGTTCAGACGTGGAAACTATGTCCGATTTTTGTTAGTAATTTAAGGCTTAAGTGTTCGGACCCGGTCCGACTATCGATATTCACAATTCCCGCATTTTCCCCACATAATGCCAATCCCCAACAAATCCCCAATCGACTTCAGATTCCCCGCAGTTTGGGGAATTTTCCACAAATTGGCAACGCTGGTCGCCATAGTGCTTGATTTTTTTATGTACAGATTCTTGGCTTTTCGGTTAAGATGACGAATGTATTTTTTTTTGTTTAATTTCCTTCTATTAAGTTGTAAACATTTTAATAATATTAAATGTAAAAATCGTTTGATAGTCCAATAAATAGTAGATTTAATATTTTTTAATATTGTAACTTTTTAAAGTTTCAAACGAAACAAACGTATTATTTATCTGTGGAACATATTTAAGTTGATAGTTACTATATTTTATATATGTAAATTTTAGGTTTATTATTTGGTGTGATTTGTTGTAATAAATTAATATGTCGTCTTGTTATAATGAATATTCGTGTCGTTTGAATATAATTTTCAGTTAAATTTAAATTATGTTGAAGAAATAATACTTAAATTATTATTACGATGGCTGATTCCCAAGTTGCTAACATTGTGAACGAAATTTTGGTAAGTATTCGTATCATTCGATTTTATTTATTCTATTTCTACTTATATAATGTAAGACAATCTTTATCTTTCAGCGAGTTGAAACAGTAGAAGAAGCATTTAGTTGCTTTCTAGTACACAAACCAGAGCAAGAAAATGAGAGGTTATCTATATACCAAAAACGATTATCCGCCGTAATGAGTACCCCAAGTGCAGATATTCAGGAATCTGCAATTCGCCAATATTTGACTCTAACAGCGGTTCTTACTAATAGGCATAAAATGAAACAATTATTGGGCCTTCTAGAAAATTTAGTAAATACTAATGTACTTCAAGCACGGTAAATATATCTAATAAAATGTTGGCATTCTGTAGGGTAACCTGCATAAGTTCAGCAATTTCTTCCAAAACATCTCAAACTCCTCCTTACTTGGTGAATCACATGGTAACGTTATTTTGTTAACTAATATTGCTAACTATATGGAAAATGTCATGTGATGTTTTCTATTTTGCTTTAATTAATTATCATTAAGGCCAATATTTGCTTGTAAACATATACTACACATGAAAACTAAGGATGAGATTCATAGATTGCACTTAAACTTTACAATAATGTTCTATTTTTGGCAAAAGAAATGTTTCATAGTTGTGTCAAACACTTACTTTAGAAAATTGTACTTTGCTTAGAAAAGACAGCAATTTTAGACTATGTATTTACAGTAAAGGAAATTACAAATATACTTAATCTATATTAATATTATAAAGAGGTAAATTTTGTAAGGTTGTAGGGGGTAATCTCTAGATCTACTGAACCGATTTAGATAGAATTTGGTAAGAAGACACTTTGAGACCCTGGGAAGGACATAGGATACTTTTTGTCCCGAAAATCAACTCTTAATCAGGTGAAAAAAATGAAAGTTTGGGGAATCAACCTAGAGACAAACCCGAGTAAGGGTGAGTCGCTAGTTATATATTATATAAAACACATGTACAATTAATTATTACTGTACAAGTCATGTCTGCATGGACAGAGCAGTCATTATTTCGGTTCACAAGTAACATAATATGTCAATATCAAATCATGATAGGAAATTTTCATGTATTTAATGTGTTTTGACTTAAAGTAAGGTTATGACTATGAATCTCGCCCTAAATCAGTAGGATTCATAAGTTGAAATCTTAATACATATATATCTATAAATCTTTTAACCTTGATCCTTTAGCAGCTTCTTTGGAATCTTAATTTAATGCATTAAAAAATATATTTTTATTTCAGAATGTTGTGTGATTGTATATTAACAAGTGAGAAGCTTGTTTATAAAAACAGTGACTATTGGATTGAATGCTTTAATTTAATTAGAAGAATTATAGGTGGTGTTGATTACAAGGGTGTTAGAGAAATAATGAAGGTGGGAGTAATTTAACTTAATATAAATAAGCTATTATATTAATTGATTTTATTTTAATGACAATTTAGTTAGTGGGACTGTTTCATTTAATTTTTTTCATTTTATCAAATATCATGTTTTGCTTTAATAATTTCTTGTTAATTAAAGATGAAGACCAATTAAAAGTTATTTTAAAAGTAGTTATTCTACAATAATTCATGAGGTTATTCACTAAATCAAAACTAACAAAATAGCTTTTCATTTTTTGAACATATCACAATGTATCCACAACAGTTTTTAGTTTTTTAAATAAACCAAAGAAATTAAATTCATATTCAAATTATAGTAAAGCTAACTAATTAACAAAACATTATTTGTAGGGGTGTAGAGAAAAATCACAAACATTACCAGTGAGGCTCAATTCCAGTACTATGCCACAAATGAAAGCTTTATACAATGTGATTGAATACATTTTTGACCGCAATGCATCATTATTACCAGCTTACTTCATTGTCACTGAAATTCAAAAGGACTATCCTGATAACCATCACTGGCCACACTGGGTATGTATAATATATCTTTTTATAATAATAATAATAATTCTTTATTTCAGACCCTTGATCAATAAAATAAACAATGGCCTCCGAGGTTGGGGCAAGGCAAAGTGGTTGCCTCTTGTACATTTTCCAATCTTTTTGTTTTCTATTTTCTCTCTTCTTTACTGGGTGTGCAATAAAGGATATTATTATTAATGTAAATTACAAATAAAAACTAGGTGGCAATATCCACACAGCATCGGTACATGATGAGAGCATCAGCCTGTCAGGCAGACTCCTGATACTGCCATTATTACATGAATCAACCATGGACATGAACGCTGCAATTCTTTTACGTTTAATGGCATTAAACGAATCGACCCTAGTCTCCGCGTACATTTCTGAAGCACTACAGTAAAGCTTCAGGCCCATGAGGAATCGTAAAATGTTATTGTAGGCGACTCGTATGCCATCATGCGACTTTATGTAATAGTAGCTGTTGCTCATATGATTATCAGTGTAGAATTGTACATAATGAATAAATAAATAAATATGTTGGGACATTAACACACAGCAACATCTATTTCCATGGTAAACTACGAGGCTTGTGTTATGGATGCCAGATAGTTGATACACTACACGATACACATATATAACTTTAAATACATACATATATACATAATATAAATATAAGCGCCCATGACTGGAGTACAAACATTTGTGCTCATCACACAAATGAATGCCTCCAGCGGGACTCGAACCTGCGACCGCTGCCACAGCAAGTAGGGTCACTACCAACTGAGCCAAACGTGTCGTCGTCATTAGTAGATATCAAATCAAATAATGAACCTATTGAAGCTTTAAATTCATGACATACTTGAAATAATCAATAAAGATTGTATATCCACGCAATGATATTGGCAATATACATAAGTAAGGCAATATTTACAATAGTTTATTTAATTTTTTTAAATTATATGACATTAATATGATTTTGTATATTGTAATGCGATCTGATGTGGTTTTGTCTTTATTTGCCATTTTTTATCTGCTCAATGAATTTCAATGAAACTAAGCTATTTTAAGTTTGAGAAAATATTACTTGCTTTATAGACAATTTTGTATAGGTTTGCGTTTTATCACTTATTTTACATAATACAAAACAGAAAGATAATTAAAGACGCATTTTAACACAATTATAATAAAAGCCAACATATATACCATTTACACTTTTCCCCGCATGCATTATTCAGTAATTTAATTGCATTAACCAGCTGTGATTTATTACTTATATGTATTTTATGTATTATTTTGTTACAGCAATTAGCAAAACTCCTTACAACATTTGTGGAAAGTTTTAAGCCATGTGCTCAAATGGTGTCTATAATAGGTCACTCACAAATGTTGCCTGTAGTTGAGTTCTCAGGATATGCGGATCATCTTGTCAATCCTTGGAGACTAGATCCTACAACATTGAAGTTTTCACTAAAAGGGAATTTGCCATACGATGACGAATTATTGAAACCACAGATTGCTTTATTAAGGCACGTTTTACAGCAGCCTTATTCCAGAGATATGATGTGTTCAATGTTAGGTCTGCAGAAACAGCACAAGCAACGTTGTATTGCGTTAGAAGATCAACTAGTCGAATTAATGATACTTCCAATGGAGAAAAGCGAACAAGAAAATGAAGATGACGAAATGTCCTCTACACACTGGTGCTGGCTACATTTATCATCACAAGTGATTTATTTAATACTCATAGGTTTCGCTTCTTTTCCTAACATTGTAATGGGGCTTCATAACAAATTAATCGGCCACGATCTAAAGAAAGGCCGAGATCATCTTATGTGGGTTCTTTTGCAATTCATATCTGGCAGTATTCAAAGGAATCCACTATCCAATTTCTTACCAATCATTAAGCTACACGAACTATTATATCCCGAAAAGGAACCTTTGCCGGTTCCTGATTGGACGAAAGCGCATTGCACGCATCAAATGGCGGTAGTTTGCATTTGGATGCATTTGTTAAAGAAGGCTGAGTCCGAGCATAAAACTATGACGATGCCACAAAATCTCAAAGTCCAATATGAGTGAGTAAAACTTTATTATTAAATAATACTATTATTTTTTCATTATTTTATTATACTAAATAAATTTTTCAGACTGCTTCAACATTTGATGACATCAAATAACACACCAACATTGATGGGATCCGACTACAGAATAGCATTACTGTGTAACGCGTATTCCACAAACCAAGAGTATTATTCTCGACCTATGGGTATTATAATTGAAACATTATTTGGAAGTCAGAAAGCTATGCCAAATGGTAACCCAGCAACGCCATTGCCAACAGCCCCTCTTTCTATGTGTATACTGGATAGCCTCACATTGCACTGTAAAATGTCTCTCATACACTCTATTGTGACACATGTGGCAAAATTAGCACAGAATAAAACAAACATCCCCGGCAGTAATATGATGGCACCTGCTCTAGTGGAAACATATAGCCGATTGTTGGTGTATACAGAAATTGAATCTTTAGGCATTAAAGGTTTTATAAGTATGTATGATTTTTGGTTGTGTTGCATATAATTTGTAAATACCTGGGCGGGCGTTTTTTTCACAAAAAAGCACCTGTAAAGTTAAACTTAAAAAGCAAAACTAAATCTAAATATATAATTTGATCCAAATCCTTAGAGCTGTTTCCGAGATACACGAAATAAATATTTATATTAAAATACAATAATTTTTGAAATTAAACTGTCTTCTTTTGTTAATTCTGTAAATGAAAGTTTTTTAGTGAGCAATAAGTAAATGATTTAAGAATTGCTATACTAAATTCTCAATGTCATATCATTTTCAGATCAGCTTTTGCCCAATGTGTTCAAATCCCATGCATGGGGCATTCTCCACAACTTGCTGGATATGTTCTCGTACCGCATACACCATATACAACCGCACTACAGGGTGACCCTGCTCTCAAACATACACTCCTTGGCCGCCTACCCACAAGCTAACCAGACACAATTGCAATTATGGTAAGGACCACATATAGTTTTTACATACATATTAGCTTTTGAATAAGTATAGTGTAGTTGGTTTTCTCATGTTTTGGCATATTTTATTATTTATATATACATTTCTATATTCATCAATAATTAATGAAAAAAAAGGAAATATGTTGGGACATTAACACACTGCACCATATAGTTCCATGGTAAGCTATGAGGCTTGTGTTATTGATACCAGATAGTCGATACATTACACAAATATAACTTTAAATACATAAATATTATAAATTTAAGCACCCATGGCTGGAGTACAAACATTCGTGCTCATCACACAAATGAATGTCGCCAGCGGGACTCAAACCCGCGACCGCTGGCACAGCAAGTAGGGTCACTACAAACTGAGGTAAACGTATCGTCATAAAAATATCTCTGATTTTGCTCACAGTCTTTATATCGAATTCCTCAGGTACATTAAAAGAATTTTAGAAGAAAAAAAAATGAATTTCATATATAATAAATTTTAAAAAACAAATTCTTCTCCTGAAATTGAATATGGGAAAAAAATATGGGATGAAAGACAGTTTGTATGGTATTTTATCATTTTATGGTTAGAAATAAGACGTTATATTGCAGAATGAAAGTCCCGTAGGGCTCACTATATAATTACTTTTATTACTAACAAATCGTTTATTTTCCAGTTTTGAAAGCACTGCACTCAGACTGATAACTAGTTTGGGTAGTTCAGGCGTTCAATTGCAAATGTCGCGTGTAGTCTCAGAGCCTAAGTCCCTCGTGTCAAGCGAAAGTGAAGAACTAAACAGAGTGCTAGTTCTGACTCTAGCTAAAGGGATTTACATGACTGGAGCGGGTAAGGCGTACAAATATTATACTTATTTTAAATAAAACCACATAATTATATGTTCAGGATTTTGTCGCGGATTTATTTGGATTTTTGTATCCCCAAATTTCAAATGTTTTACAGCAACCACGGTCACGGGAAAGACTGAGATAGCTGATGCTATAAGGAATAGGGCTGCTTTTGTTTTAGAAAAAGAATTAAGGTTCCGTGCAAAAAAACAGGAAATTGCGAACCGAATCCGTATAACATAGTCCATACTAATATTATAAATGCGAAAGTAACTGTCTGTCTGTCTATCTGTTACCTTTTCACGCTTAATCTGCTGAACCGATTTAGATGATATTTGGTATGGAGATAGTTTGAGATACTGGGAAGGGCAGGACAGTTTTTATCCCATATATAATATAAATGTGATTAGTATGCAATGGTGTACAACAAACAGGTAACGACGGGGCGGCGGTGAAGGAGTTGCTGACGACAATAATGACGAACACGCCGCACCTGTGGTCGCAGCACACGCTGCAGTGCTTCCCGCCAGTGCTCGTCGAGTTCTTCTCGCAGGTGAGAGATTAATTTGCTATGCCGGCTGTACACTAGCCGAGACATCACGAGACAGACCGAGAGCGAGTGTGTAGAGATCTCGTCTCGTCTCGATCTCTCTTAGTTCGCCTCGTCACCTCTCTCGGTCTCGTGTTGATGATTGCCTAAAAACATCCAAATCGCTCTAACTGTTTTGGAGTCCATAGGGAAAAGATGCATACGCACATCGATTTTTAGGTCCTTTGCTCTTTTTCATATTAGATAATAGCATAAACCATCTTAAATAATAATTAGGAAGGTAATAAATTGAAAACATTTTTTTTTAATCTGGCTAATAATTTAGAAATTAACGCGTTAAAACAAACAAATAAATGGTTTAGTTTCATAATATCCTTAGCGTCCTTATGCGCCCATACAATTATTATTAATTATTTCTTATTTTAATTTCAGTGCATCTAATATGGTGTTTTGAGATGTCGAGGCATATTATGTAATTTTCGTTGCAAACTTTGAATGAGTTTTAAAAATAAATATTGAATAATTTGAATAACCATAATATATAAAATACAATAAAATTGTATATAGGCAACTTAAGGTTATATAACACTATTTTATTCGGTATTCTTAGAAAAATGATAATATCAAGCGGAAGATTCAGTAACACCTTTTGTTGGTTGGGAAATGATCTTTAAGTTTTAATGATAAATTTAAATAAATTATATAATAATTTCTTAGATTTACGCGAATATTTGACATTTTAAATAATACTATCTTTTCGGATTTTCTCGCGGATATATTTTGATTTTTGGTTCCCGACGTTTAGAATACTTTACAACAATCATGGTCACGGGAGAGACTGACAGTCTCTCTCTGTAAATTATATAATTTGATAAACTCAAATACCATTTCAAACAGAATTTGGCACCGAAAGAGAACAAACAGCTGTTAAAGAAGTCAGTAGAAGAAGAATATCGCAAATGGACGTCGATGGCGAATGACAACGACATCATATCACACTTTTCAGTGCCCGGCACTCCTTTGTTCCTATGCTTACTATGGAAAATGATATTTGAGACTAACAGAATCAATCCTATTGCTTTCAAGTAAGTTATTTTTGTACTATTTCATTTTAATAATCCAATTATGAACTTTCTTATTTCATTTAAATTAAGAGTAACAGGCACAATTTGAACGATTACAAAAATGAATGTACAGTGCAATGCATGGCTCAAATGAAGAAAAAATAAGATTGTATATCATTCAATAGAAAATGTTCCACTACAATTGTAATAATAGCTTATTACAACGGGAACTTGTTGTATAGGGATTTGTAAGGAAAATATAAGAACCATTTGTTATATTAATTGTTAAGCGTAGGTATTATACTACAGACAAAAGAATATTCACAAGGACTTAGAGGAAAACTGTTTTCAGTATCTGAACTTGTTGCATAGGAATTTGTAAGGAATCGAAAACAATTATTTATTATAACAATTGTTAAGCGTATTATTGCAGACAAAAGAATATTAAAAGAAACTAACATAAGAGGAAGACAATGTAACTTGAGAGGTTCATTCCTCGCTCTAATCCATTTCAATTATAAATTTTCACGGAGCAATATTTCTATAAAGTCCCTTCTTATATATTATCAATTGGAGTTTTCACATCATTGTTTCTGTTATTGAAGTATAGATTTTAATTTGTTTACATTTTTACAATAGCTCGTTAATGAAACTAAATACACTCGATGCAAGCCGGTTTGGAAATCTAATACCTTTGAACGAGCAATTCTTGTATATTTATTTATGTATTGATTTATTTACTAGCGACTCACCCTAGCTTCGCTCGGCTTCGTCCCTAGGTATATACGTTTTAACGGTAAGTACAATGTACATACATAGGTATAGAAAAGTAGGCAGGTTATTTTATGTTTTTTCTCTTTATTAAAACTTTCCGTGTACCTTAAGGAACATACGAAAAAAAATTACTGAATTGGTCGAGAAGTTCTCGAGTTTTGCGCTTAGCAACGTTCATTTTTTATTTATATAGAAAATAGATATATACCGGCGATATCGAAAACGGCTCTAACGATTTCGCTGAAATTTGGTATGTGGGGGTTTTCGGGGGCGAAAAATCGATATAGAAAGATCTATAAGTATCGTGATCAAGCGGCCAAGGCGCAAGATTAACAATCACAGATGTCCGGGTTTGAATCCCGGTCGGATACAAACTTTTTACTTTTGTTTTTTTTTTGTTTTTAAGCCAAATTAAAAAGAAAATTGTACTTTTGGCCAAAAACTCCGAGCAAAGCTCGGTCGCCCAGGTACTTACTACTCGTGAAGTGAACACGACATAGACGGCTATAGCCTGGATTTAGTTAACACGGATAATGTACATTGTACTTACATGTGTAATCGGTTAAATGTAATAGTATAATGTATACACATAATAAAAGTGTAACTGATCGTCTGTACATGGAAGATATTTAAGAAAAACTATTGTTGGGAGTCTTTATAGACTAATAGAACTCAAAATAATGATTTTTAGAATGTGTGTCTGTTTGTCTGTGCGTTTGTGCGCGTTAATCTCAGAAACGGCTAAACTGATTTGAATGCAGTTTTCACTAATGTGTTGTGGTAAGCTTCACTTTACATTTAGTATTTGTTTTATTTCAATCGGTTCATAAATAAAAAAGTTATTTCAATTGAAAGAATCACCCAGAAGGCAATACCCGAGCGAAGCGAGGGTGAGTCGCTAGTTTGCAAATATAGTTTTCATCATTATTATTCATTGAATGTTATCAAATTCTTTCTTTCTTTCTAAAAATGTAATATTTTATATTTCAATATCAAACATTAAAATCTTCAAACATAATATTTACCTTATTCTAAGGAAATAATATTATATGTACCTAAGAAAATTTACCTTAGGTGTTCGTTTTAACCCATAATAATTTGCAAAGATTTCGTAGAATCTACATATGTTAAATACGATACTACTGCATGCGGCATTTCTTTTGTACTGGGTGCGTTTTTGTTTTGATGTTTCAAGTTTTTAGTAGAACTCTGTTATACTTTTTAGACTAAAGTTAAAAATGATATTAAAAAAAAAAGGTATTTCTGATTTTCTGAGAAAAAATTGTTATGCTTTAATCTCTGATATTTATAACGTAATTTTCATTTTCGTTCAATAAGTAACTTTTACTTTACTGCCTATATTATATATTTATTATGGGTTAGATTTATATAATTCAAAATTCATTAGAACCCAACCCAACACTCATCAAATTACATCGATAAAAATGGAAACTAGAAACAAATTGAAATCACCATTGCATCTTTATTTTAATCTCTATCATTAGTTAGAATAAATTAGAATGTTTTAGAGCAAAAAAGATGGAAACATACAAATATAAAACCAAAGTTCACTGGTACAAAACTAATTCGTTTTTACTAACCAGTTCTTAAATATCACCCGACACCTATTTGGATCAGTCGTCAGGCTTATTATTTTATATTCTTATAATATATATATATATATATATATATATATACAGGGTGGATTTTTGAGACGGGACAGTAAGGGCAGGTACCTTAAATACTATAGTTACAGGAAAACGTTCCTAGGAGACCATCCATAACTTTTTGAGATATTCTGAACTGCATTCACAGATTTTGGAAAAAATGTACAGTCAGCGAGAAAAATGCTAAAACTCGAAAAAAATTTTTTTTATGTCAATCGATCCTATTTCATGTAGGGATCAAAAGACTCTATGGGACCACTTAAGGTTTGAGTACTAGAAATGACAGAAATCGCCAAAATCTTTTCCCATACATTTTGTATGGAAAAACGTTTAATCAACTCGAAATATTCTTTGTTGCCAAACGGTCCTATTTTTTAATGTGATCAAAAGATTCTTTGAGGCCAACTGAAGTTTGAGTACAGAAACTACGGTAAGTCACAATTTTTCTAGTTTTTGTTAAGCCGGTCTCGTGGCGTACTGTACCTAGAAGCAAAATTACCTACCTAAGTAGAAAATCACATTTGCATCGACAAATAAAAATAAAATAAAATTATATCAACTAAACGTGTATTTTTAAACACGATATCCATACAAGTAAATTATCGGCTGCTACTTGCTCAGTACAAAAACGAGTGAACTAGGATGGATATCGTGTTTAAAAATACACGTTTAGTTGATATAATTTTATTTTATTTTTATTTGTCGATGCAAATGTGATTTTCTACTTAGGTAGGTAATTTTGCTTCTAGGTACAGTACGCCACGAGATCGGCTTAACAAAAACTAGAAAAATTGTGACTTACCGTAGTTTCTGTACTCAAACTTCAGTTGGCCTCAAAGAATCTTTTGATCACATTAAAAAATAGGACCGTTTGGCAACAAAGAATATTTCGAGTTGATTAAACGTTTTTCCATACAAAATGTATGGGAAAAGATTTTGGCGATTTCTGTCATTTCTAGTACTCAAACCTTAAGTGGTCCCATAGAGTCTTTTGATCCCTACATGAAATAGGATTGATTGACATAAAAAAATTTTTTTTCGAGTTTTAGCATTTTTCTCGCTGACTGTATATTTTTTCCAAAATCTGTGAATGCAGTTCAGAATATCTCAAAAAGTTATGGATGGTCTCCTAGGAACGTTTTCCTGTAACTATAGTATTTAAGGTACCTGCCCTTACTGTCCCGTCTCAAAAATCCACCCTGTATATATACATTTATACATATAATAAAATTCTGAGTCGAATCAGTACATTGAACATTTTTTGGAAAATGTTATTGAAATAATCATTACTATCAATAGGGAAGCCGAGTTTTTAGATTTTTTGTCTGTCTGTCGTGGAACTCATCACGAGAGAAGTACTGGACAGATTTTGATGAAATTTAGTACGGTAATAGCTGATTATTCGGGTAGGATACTGTTTACTGCGGGAAAATATTTTACCTTGAGAAATCTAACTAACCGTTAAAACCTAACTAGGGACGAATACGAGCGGAGCAAGGATGAGTTGCTAGTAATGTATATATTAAGTATTTTTAAATATACCTATTATATATTCGTTTTCTTCGAAGTACGTGTTTCGCTAAGTTCGATTTATTTAATAGTATGGTTATATTTTTTAATTCTCACGTTCTATTTATTACTAGCGATTTGCCCTCGCTTCATCCGTGCGGATAAAAATAGATGTTGTAAGTGTACCCTAGGTGACACACACATGCTATCGCGGACTTTTCTAAAGCCTACGATTTTCTAGTACATTTTTGTATTTTCCCATAAGATTTTACCGTGCTTAATTGTTGAATATGTTAATTTTTAACCCTGCTACTAATTGTAGTTTTTGCGTAAAAAATCATTATTTTTTTTGTATAAAGGACAACTCGGCCGGAACAGTTATTGTGTTTTCCCATGTGCATGAGAGATTTGTATTCTAAATGTTGATCCGAGTAATAAATGATCACTATACAAAATTTTGTTACAATCCAAATTAGTTCAGTACTTTTGTCATGAAATGCACACAGATATACAGACAAACACAAAAAAATTTCGACAACGATTTCGTATCTACACAATACGTAACAGTCAGTTCTTAAAAAATATTTCATGTACACATTTGCCTTATGTAGTTACTATTTTGTTATATGTTATGGATTCAAAGAATTTTATCTAATGTCCAAATGTAACATAAATAATACATATTATATTGTTCTAAACGTCAAATCCATTATCTTTAAATATTTCAAAATAACTTGTCCCCTAAGATGTACGATTTGAAATAATCAAGTCACGCCTACAGTGCAGTGCCCTACCAAGCAGTAGATACTCGCATATTTAGGTCAGTTGTTCCGTCGGCAGTTTTAGAATAACGGAATAGTTATAGAGTGGAAGTAGGCCGCCCGGTGACAAGGCAGACAGTACTATTTATTATTAATGGAGAGTGAAATTTTTCCCGGCTTGGAATATATCCGACTATTTTCAGATCTCAGTGTTTCCCTAATGTGGAATAGAATTTTTAATTTATTGTGATTTTAGTACATGTTTGCAATCAGTTAAATTTACTTATAAACTTGTTAGTAATTGAAATAATCGTAGTTGTATGTATGTACATATTATATGTATTCAGCTCTATTTACGTCTCACCGCTGGGCACTTCTTTTAATAAGAATCAGGTCATAGTCCACCACGCTGGCTAACTTTACATGTCTTTAGAAAATTTGTTAGGCTCTCTCCGATATGCAGGTTTCCTCACGATGTTTTCCTTCACCGTAAAGCAAGTGTGAAGTGGTAGTCATGTTGGAAAAGACTCGCGCATGAAAATATCAGAGGTGCGAGACCCGTGATTTGAACCCGCTTCACTCGGTTTGACAAGTGAGCGCGATATAACTGGGCTACCACAGCCTTTAATCGTACTTAATTTGTAAAAATAGTCAGTGGGAATCCTCATTTGCTTCTACCGCCGTATCCATTTATATTTATCGGACCGTCCTTCAATCACGTTATCCAAAATATGAATATCCTACAAATATTACAGTGTAATATAAAAAAGTAGCCTATTTCTATCAGTTTTATTGTAGTTTATTTATAACAATAAGTACCTGGACGACCGAGCTTTGCTCGGATTTATCTTTTGTTATATTGTATTTTTTTATACAGGGTAAGTCCGGGAGAGACGCCTATAAGGGAGAGACTCCTAATAAATTTAAAAATTAATTTAATTGACGTTGCGTGACTCGGAATGCGTCCATAATACGTCAGTCGACTATCAATGTCAATGTGGAAGTTTTTACACAAAGACCTATTACTTATAATTAATATTTGGGTGTTAATTTGTAAAATAAGATAAGTGTAGTTAACTTTTACGTTAGAATATAATCTTTGAGATAGTTTGCAGTAATTTTTTTCCTTAAATTCTTTAGTTAAATAGTATTAAATTGTTTGATAGTGTAACATTGTGATCTTGTTTTGTTAACAATCCACCATTTTGTATTGTAAATGCTATAGGGTGTGTTCAGAGTCGATAGGCATCTCTCCCTAATGATCGGGAGAAATGCCCAATGATATTTTGGGGTTAGATGCCCAGTATATTAATTGGTTCCTCCCCAACGTGCGTTTACCTTGTCGTGATGGGGGAGCTCACTAGCGCTCGGCAGTTCATCCGGACGCTAATTAAGGCAGTGGTAGCCCAGTGGTAACGTGCATGCTTGGGAAAGCGAGTGAAGCGAGATCCCGGGTCTCGCACTTCTGATATTTTCATGTGCGAATCATTTCAAACATGATTACCACTTGCCTTACGGTGAAGGAAAACATCGTGAGGAAACCTGCATATCTGAGAGAACCTAGCAAGTTTTCGAAAGACATATTGTGAAGTCTGCCAACCCGCAGTTGGCCAGCGTGGTGGATTATGGCCTAATCCCCCTCGTATTAAAGGGAGGCCCGTGGCAGTGGAGGCAGTAGGACATTAAAAAGGGCTGAATACATACAGTTCAACCGGGCGCGAAGCCAAGAAACGCATTAGGAGATGGCCCACTTTGGTGGGCGCTGTACCATGCGGGTTGCTCCTGGTACTTTTCTGATGGTAGAATGGACCGTGAGAGCAACCTCACGGTTGTTGTAGTCTGCTTCGGCAAACCTGCCGTCGCACTATGGGAAAGCCCCATACAAAGCCGTCTCAAAACCGTTTCACAAGAAAGTTGTTGTTATGGAATAAAAATAATAAATTAATATAGTCTAATAAATAAGCTTTCTTTATCCTATTTTTTTAATTTTTTATGTTGTTATAATGTATATAAATAGGCTTCAAAGATAACTCATGTTCAATAACGTAATTTTGACGCAATGCATTACTACAATTCAACGCCACATTACTCGAAAGTTTTTGATATAAGTGTATAAGTATTATACATTTTTTAAATGCTTATAATCTCCTCTTAACGTTTCGTAATTAGTATTATATATATTAGTTTGATAAAATAAAATTAACCAATATAGTTTAATATGGTATATTTTTAGGGTTAATTTTTTTTTAACGAGACGTTTACCCATTACCGCTGCTTGCCGCTGTCGAGATATTTGTTGTATTAAGATCTTTATACATTAGCTAACGCAAGGAGAAAAAAAAAACTTGCACATATTTGCACCTTTTTTGTCACGGTGTCAAAACATATCGCGAGGTAAAAATCATTATTTTTTCAATTTTTTTTTATTTCTCATAAAATCATTTGTTATCTATTAAGGTCAAATTGATAAAAAGTTCATTACAGTGATGAGTATTATTAATAGTTTTTTCTGGTTTTGATACAGTTTTGACCACCTTACTTGATAAAATATGGTTACTTATCTATTAGGGTCCAATTAAAAACAGGTCGGTTATGGGAAGAGTGCAAATTATTATTTTTTTATCTTTTTGCACATAGCACTATTTCATTGGCCAATAAAAGGAAGGCGAGCCCTGAAAAATTCACAGTTGTTGGTCAGACAGTCAGTTGCCCTAGAAAGCAGTTAATACCTATTTTCAAATATTCCCAAAAGTTAACTGTTTTGAAAAATGGGTGAATTTGTTTGTAGCAAGCGAGAGTTGTGTTTAAAGTAGAGTTGTGTTTTCAGAATGACTCTTGCTCTGCAGACATTACAGGTGTAGACGTAGAATTTATAAAACGAATGTACATAATACTACAAACTATGTCATCTGGAATGGCTATTAATTCAAAAAAGTTCGGTGAATACGCATATAGTACAGCCCAACTGTACGTAAATATTTATAATTGGTATTATATGCCTTCATCCGTGCATAAAATACTTATTCACGGAGAAAAAATCATTGAGTACTATGCTATTTTACCTATCGGACAATTGTCCGAAGACGCGCAAGAATCCCGAAATAAGGATTACAAAAAGTTTAGACTCCATCATTCTAGAAAGTGTTCAAGAGTGGCTACCAACGAAGACGTGTTCCATACCTTATTGTACACTTCTGATCCATACATATCAAGTTTGAGAAACCCCTCGGAAACAATATCGAAAGAACTTTTAGATGAAGCCAAGGCCCTTCTTGCTATCAACGAAAATCTGTAGGAGCTTCCTGAATTTTGTACATATTTTTTTTTCTCGTTTGTTACTATTATTCCATTTTATGTAAATTACAAAAAAAAAGACAAATTTTGTTTATTTTTCAATATGAATGAATGAATATGATATGAATGCATAAATTTTTTTAAGTTTTATTTATTAAATTAATTAATAAACAGAATTTTCAAAATCAAAATTATTTCCATTAAACTTTGTACATACAAGTATATGTGTGCAAAATTACAGATCATTTAGTTGTGAAACAACTGAGATACGGAGTTTTGAGACGAAACATACGCGATTTTCCCATAGTGCGTCGGGGCGCTCCATTAAAACGGGGGAGGTTTTGTTGGGTTTAAGTGGGTAGTGAGTCCCACATAACCACATGTACATCTACAGGTAATATGTATAAATGCGTAAAAAAAGGATTTTTGCGTCACTACGCAAAGTACAAATATAAACTGCCCTCACACTTGTGGAAAGTATTATAATGCCACTAAGAAGAAAAGCGACTGATTATAGTGTTCTTTGTGGTCCATAAAGACTGCAGTGAAAATTCAGCGGAATGCTTAAAATTGTAACGTCTGATTGTCCACTAATTACTCGTGGGTATCTATACCTGACATCTATAGGCAACTAACCCACATGTCTGGGTGAGATGCCTATTTTCTATTATTTTTAAAAAACATTTTTTAATCTAGAATATATTGCACAATAGTTCCAAATTTAATCTGAATGGCATAAGTAAATATTGAATTAAAATAAACTATGCTTATTTTATGTAGTATCTTACACATATAATTAATATGGATCGTTTTTTAAAACTATAGGCAACTCTCCCGGACTTACCATAACAAAAAACTAAAAACTTGAATAAATACAAAAAAAAACAAAAGTAAAAATTTTATATCCGATCGAGATTCGAACTCGGACACCTGTGATTGTTAATCTTGCATCTTTGTCGCTCGACGAAATCATGCCCGAGTGTAAGAAAACAATTATTGGTCATATTCTGCATAGAATAATGCGAAAGAAAATCCCACGAAAACTTGTAAACACGCGTTTTCCCAGACATAAGACTAATCTAGATCGATTTTTCGCCCCCGAAAACCCCCACGTACCAAATTTCAGCGAAATCGTTAGAGCCGTTTCCGACATCGCCGGTATAAATAAATATATAAATATACAAGAATTGCTCGTTTATATATATTAGGTAATAATAATTCATTAGAATCTGAGCAATAGTTCCGCAGTTAACTTTCACATCTAAACCTCACCATTTTTATATCTTTGTAGCGTTTGCGAATTTAGAGAAAATGAAAATGTAATATTAAAGTTATTACCTATACCAACATTTTTAATGTACTTACTTGTATGTAAATGAAAAATATTTATAATTTCCCATTAATTTGTGATTTTAACTTCCATCATTCGGAAGTGATTTATTAAAGCTAAGCTAATTAGGTCATCGATGTTGTTTATAGGATTTTAGAGCGTATAGGGGCTCGAGCACTCTCAGCTCACTTACGTAAATTCTGCGACTACTTAGTGTTCGAAGTAACGAACCCGGCGGGCGGGCCGCATATAAACAAGTGTGTGGACGCGATCAACGACATTATATGGAAATACAACATTGTCACCATCGACAGACTTGTTTTGTGTCTCGTGAGTATGTTATCCTTATTAGTATACATAGTTACACTCATAACCTCGTAGTCTTAAAGCTGCCATTCACGTATGAACTAACCTGCTCTATTATTCTACAGAAACATGTTATGAGTTAAGTTTTCACCTACTAGTAAGTACATACCTACTTTTAATATATATGAGGCCAATTAATTTGTACTAAAATCATCATCCTATTGATAATAAGAAACAGATTAATATAAACGTGCATGATTCATATCGAGTCGTATTCGAGTTCGTGCAATGAAGGTCGTGCTTTATGGTGATAGCAAAGTCACTGCACATAATTAAGATGCATATGGATTCGATTTCCGCTTGTATATTTATTTAAATAATTATAACACATAAAGATTTTTTTGAGCATTGCGAGTTGTTATCAAATTATCATTTTTAACAGAGTGCCAATTTACGATCCGTCCACTAAAAAAAATATTATTTTGGTACCTAACTGTTACGTACTCTCGTTATGCAAATTTATTCTCGTTCATTCGTTATTTTAAATTGCTTCGTTTGTCTAGTGGGTAACCCATGGCTACAGGTCTGGAGGTCCTGATTTCAAGCCCCGGGCCGGGATAAACATAGTTAATTGAATCTGCCAAGAAATTCCCAGTAACAGTAAAGAGTATGGAAGTTGGGGGTGTTTCACTCCCGTGCCAAGGCAGAGCACGTGTTACGTTAATCCTGATCTCTCACTGGTCGCGAATTGTCATCCCACCCTCCGGTGGAATGACAATTCGATGAGAGTGACAGGAATAGAGAGTTTACTTGTGTCTGCGCGTAAACATTCTGCACTATATATATATATCTCCTGCGGAGATGGCTAGTCTCAATAAGATTGGCCGAAATCGGTCATATTGTCCGTATTATATTCATTACCTATTGTTTACTATTTTGTTTGACATTGACTTAATTTAGGACATAAATATGTAGATTGTGTGCTAAGGCAATTAAATTATTATTTCGAATTTAACAATACATTTCAATAGAATTAATAATAAATGATAGTGAAATCATACGTATTCCAGGTCCTGCGTCCCAATCCAGATGGCAATGAGAGCCAAGTGTGTCTCTACATTATACAACTTTTGTTACTGAAGGGCTCTGAACTGAGAAATAGGGCTCAAGACTTCGTCAAAGAGAACTCGCCCGAGCATTGGAAACAAAACAACTGGTAATATATGTACATATATATAAATGTTTTTTTTATTTTACCAAATTTTCTATTTCTATCACGCTGCTCTTATACTTTATTTTTTTATTAACTTTGATTTTATTTAACTTAAAAATAGCCAATGTTACTTATTTACGCTTTAATAGCTCGTCGGATTTAAGTGAAATATGAAATCATGCTTCACAATATAGCTTAGGTCAACACATTACACTGCTTTTATCGATGTAGATACCACGCAGAGTAGAAAAATTATCATTAGGATTCTACTATAAAATCATCCACTATCAAAACTTATATATTTCAGGTACGACAGACATTCGGCGTTTCATCGTAAATATCCAGAAAAGTTTGCTCCAGAAGAGACCAGCGGTGCTTACGGCGCGCCCATACCGGTGTACCTCAGTAATGTATGCCTGAGATTCATACCCGTGATGGACATAGTCGTTCACAGATATTTAGAAATACCACAAGTGAGCAAGAATTTAGAACAACTGTTAGAACATTTGGGTTATTTGTACAAGTTTCATGGTAAGTTCAGTTTTTTTTTATTTTTTATCGATTCGTAATTTTTTCTAATATTATATATGAGAAATTAATTTTCATTTTTAAATTATCGCGATACTGAGTTACAATGTTGTTCTCTGCAGATATCCTGTACTTGATCATATAATTATTTATTTCCATTCGTTTCGCATTTATTATGACTACATTTATTAATTCATACAATTTTCACTGATATTATTAATAATTTAGTATTTATTAATAATAACCGTAACCCCTCTATGTTGGGGTTACGGTTACTAAAATATTTTTTTATTATCTATATGTTTATAGATAGAGTATTGTCGATTTTTCCTTAGAGATCATTTTAAAACACTATTGTTAGTTCTATGATCCTCCACTCTACATATATGTACACACATACATACATACATACATACATACATACATACATTTATATCATTTCCAAACATTGTCTTATTTAATTCCAGACCGTCCAGTGACCTTTCTATACAACACTCTCCATTACTATGAATCAAAATTACGAGACAAGCCTTTGTTAAAACGTAAATTAGTGAACGCGGTGCTCGGCTCTTTGAAAGACGTGAGACCAAACGGATGGGCAACAACTGAAGCGTTCCAAAGCTATTTAGCGAAGAGTGATGTGGATGCTACCTGGACCCCCGACTTGAATTATTATTTGAGTCTCATTAACCGAATGGTTGATAGTATCCTTTTATATTTCTTGTTATATTTTTGCATAAATATGTCTAATTCAGTCTTTTTTCACTTAATTTTGTATTATAATGTGCCATTCTTTGGATATATATCGTTATTTTTTAACAACGGTTACCATGGCAACAAACAGTTGTTATTGTCTGACAAATGACATAGTATTATATTCTTTCCTTCTTTTTTTTTTCTTTTGCGACCACTTTTACATGGGAAGAGGTATTTCATAATGCACAGAAAAAAATTAGCTTTAATTTGATATGTAAATGATGAATATACGTCATGAACGCATAAATGTAACAAAAAAATCTTTAATGACTCGCAATCCCTTTTGCGGCTACTTTTACATAGGCAGACGTAGTTTTTCAGGTACAGAAAAAAATTAGCTTTCATTTGATATATAAATGATGAACATACGCCATGAACGTATGAATGTAACAAAATATGATCTGTTTACACCTGGCTGCGAAGAGGTTGCGGCCAAGTGCGCAACGGCAGCTATCATTTTTCATGTTCTCTACGTATTTACTGTGAAGTGGAGTATAATTCATTTAAATAACAAGTGCATCGATTTTGTCCCAAAAAGTCAATTATTATTTATTTAATTAAACATACTAGCGGGCACATTTTAATAGGTCAAAACATATTGTCCCTTTTATTATCGTATATAAAAAATTGATTTTGATTAAATACGCTATGAACGTAGCAATCTTGCAACCGGATCTTAGTCCATTAAATGTATTAATTAAAACAAACATGCAACCTGATAGAAATTGGTAAAATTCCTTAACCAGCTTTTACTCAGCAATGGTAGGCACATCTCACTTCCCGAATACAGATTGGCGTTTCAACGAATATCCGAATCCTTCCGCCCACTGCCTATACGTTACTTGCGTAGAACTTATGTCTTTACCAGTAGCACCCAACATTGTCGGTAACAATCTCTTAGACGTCGTCACTAAGGGCTTCGTAGTGATACCTGCAACGAAAATTCAACTTTGGATCAACGCAATAGGGATCATAATGGCATCTCTTCCCGATCCGTACTGGACGGTTATACACGATCGTATTCTGGAACTGATAACCCATACGGACATGATTGAATGGTCCTATCAATACACGCCTTTCCAACTGTTCAGTTTGAAGACGACTAATGACGCAATGTTGGAGAATAAGTATAGTCTGACGTTGGCGTTAGCTCATGCAGTGTGGTACCACGCGGGCGCTGGGCAGATAATGCAGGTTCCTACGTGAGTTTGTATACTTTTTTCTTTTTGTGTTTGGTGAGTCCCTTTTAATTGTGGTTAGAGATCCACCCTTAAAAGGGAACCTAACCCTCTGGTTGTGATATAAAACTTGGTTTAATTTATTCCTATTGAGATATTGTGTGTCGGGTGGAAGATCAAGATATGTTTATATAAAGATTTTAACAAACAGACATCGAAGTCATGACTTTTGGCATAGTATTTCTTTATAATATTAGTATGGACAATATAAATTAATTAGTTGAAGCATTATAAACATTAACAATTTTTTTCATAAATTACAGGTTTGTCAAAGAGAAAATATCGCCAGAAATCCGTACGGAGGTACAACTTATTTTCCTATGCCATCTCGTGGGTCCGTATTTGCAGAGATTCCACTCAGATTTATCGAGGGCAGTGATGGATATAACAATAGTGCTATATGAGTTGTTGGCGCACATCGACAAATCACAGCCCCATCTGCAGTACATAGATCCTATATGCGATTTGCTGTATCCTTTTGTCATGTAAATGGTGGTATTTGTAAGATGTATTATAAAGATATATCCACATCATTCAAAGATAAAACTATCTTTTCGGATTTTTCGTGGATTTATATTGTTTTTTTGTTTCCCCACGTTTTGAATGCTTTACAGTAAGGAATCCGAAAAGATAGTTATATTTAAAATGTCAAATATTCGCGTAAATATAAGACAGTATTATCATTCAAACTTTTAGGCTGAATTTATAACTTTTTCGTTATTTGAGTTTTTTTTTTTATTTTAGAGATATAGAAGTTTAAAAAAAAAATGTACTGTTTGATGTAGTCTATTTAAGCTATATATATATATATATATATATATATATATATATATATATATATATATATATATATATATGGTACAGGCTTACAGATTCTGAATTGTATGTTGAGCATTTATGAAACGCTTGTCAGGGACATTTATAATATATTAATTATATTAATATTTATTAAAAGTTGGTTGGACAGACTTGATAGAATACGAGTGACGTTAGCTATATTGTTTCATTAACTCTCACTGGTCGTGTCGAGTAGTCGTCCCACCGGAGTATGAGAGTGACGGGAATAGGGAGTGCACTTGTGTCTGCGCGTACACTTGTGCACTATAATATCTCCTGCGCAGTTGGCTAGTCTCAATGAGATTGGCCGCCGTGGCCGGAATCGGTCAGGAGGACTTTATTGTTTCATTTCATTCGGTGGCTTTCATTCAACAATATCAATTCGACGTTCTATACGCTCTCTTCGAAAGGAGAATTTGTATAGTAAATGTGTTGTAACCTGTACTAATATTTAAAACTGAGGAATTTATTAAATTTTTTTGAATGCGCTTATCGCAGGAATAATTGTATAGCCTACAGCAGAGCCTAATTATTGAGTAAGGTTATCTTCTCTAGTATCACGTATAAACAGAGATCGAAAAAGTAAAATTAGCGACAAAATATGTCCTCACCGAATGAACGCTAATTTGACCATTTGAGCGCGCTTTCAATTTTTTTTTTGTGAAAACAACTTTAAGCATTGCTTTTAATTCAACTAGAACAATTACCCAAACACAATTGGTGACAGTTTTAAGAAAACTTTTGCATGGGATTGTATCTAGTATTTTTGAGATTGAAAGGTAGAGAATAACCTCCTTAACAACAAACAGCTATCACATCAAGTACATGTTCGTCGGAGACACTATGAAGAATGAAGTGGAAAGTGTTATAAGGAAGCTTCGACCCGCCCTACAAATGCGTCTTCGTTTCATCACACATCTGAATGTGGAACAAATAAACACCGCCTAGCAAAACGATTACTACAGCTATACGCCGTCTAGCTCAAGTTCTAGCTCCGAATAGCCTGTAGTAATAAAAAGAGCAAGCGAGAAAAAGTGTTACCAACATTATGTTTACGGGCAGAGTTTAACAGTCAGTGTTGCCAATTTTAAAATAATATTACTGGTAAATTTCCAGTACTGATGTGTGGTTACGCGTCTTTTAAGAGGCTTGTGCTATGTTAATGATATTTTGGTATTTGGAAATCAAATCTAAGACCTCGATTGTGATTTTAATTGCCAATTCATTCAGCGTTAATGCTAGCAATGTTATATGTCACCACGTTTAAATCTACTACCAATATGCACAATAAATGACGTCTTTTTACATGAAATAGTCATATTAAGAAATCATCTCTCATATACTCTGTGACCATTTTAAATTTAAAATTTCTTGTCGATTCAAGTAATACGAAACACCTTAGCTTAACCATAATTAAAGTATGGTCCATAGGAAAAATTGTGACAGAATTGTCAATTATATTCATGCTGCTAAATTATATATTTGATACGCCGTGAGTATACAAAATTTCATCAATATGAGGATCATACACGTCTATATGAGTTGCATATGGATGGTTGACCAAACAAACAGCACAAATAAAGTCTGTAGATTAAGAAATACGTTAGAACGCTAGCTCGATATATTGTAAGGAATTTTTCAGTAGTTGGCTTGTTTGATCGTAGGCTATAGTTCACAGTCCGGTTATCATAAATTACTATGGACATGTTCATATGGAAATAAAAATATTATGACAACCGGGCTGCAACTAATAAATTATTAAAGACTTAGGTAATCAGTAAATTAGTACAAAATAAGTAGTCTATAGAAGCATCATAGCGCCAAATACTGCATAAGTGAAAGCAATAAATGTTACGTACAATCTTTGTATTGCAGATAAATAAGCGAGTATTGTCTTTTGACATTTGTTGTATTTTGATAGTTGCCGACATTTGACCGTGTGTCGAGTTTCTTACAAAAAATGGAGAATATATTTTTTGATATATGTAGGTAGCTACATAACCAATGTTCGTGCACATCGACCGGCCGCAGCCCGCAACGCGTACAGTTGTATTCTTTCATGTTTATAATGTATATTTACGTTGTAAATATTTCTATAGTATAAATAACAACGGCTTGGGCGATTGATTATGTTAATAACTATAGATTTTAAATAATTTACTGTTCATATGTTAATTGAAAGCAATGAAAGAATAAATAGTGAGACGGGACTGAGATATCTGATAATTAATCTAATATATTATGTGTATATGGTAATGAGGTGTAAGAGTCCCGGGTTGTTTCATATCTCATAGAAAGCCGAGAAAGCTTGAACAATCTTATCATATATTGGCATATTAATGATATGATCGTAAATTCAATTATACAAATACTTGTTATTGTTATTGACTTGCTGCCTTTGAACAAATTCTCATTCGCCCATTTTAACGTACAGTAGTTCAGATTTAACTACATATATGGAGCGTCATAACTGTTATATCATCAGTGTGCCTTAACATTATTTACCTGCAAACCGTATACATTTTAACATACATCTTAAATATAAATACTACTTTGTTTAGTTTTGCTGCGCTAGTGCGTGCGAGTACATGGGCGAGCATCAATGTAATTAATGTATATTATGAATTAAACATCACAACGTTTATTATTTAAATTTAAAACGCTTATTCTCAATTATTATATATTATATTGCTCAGACTATTCAACAAACTTGATCAACGTTGTTAGCTATTAATAAGATATTCCAATGATCATCGAAAACTAGCGAGAATATATTGCCTTTAAGAACAAAAGAATTTTGTAGGATTTACAATTATATTCGGTATATAATATTTTATAAGTTTTTCATATTTAGATTAGAAAAAACTAAACAACAGTTCCAAGGATGTAATATCATCTATGCAATAAAAATATATGGAAGAGTATGAATATTTTAAAGATTTTGCGTGAAGCAATAACTTAAAATGTTCCCTTGTAATTTATTACATCTATGAAAATATGTTATTAAATATATAATATACAAAATAAATCGCACACCAATCAATAATCACAATCCAATGCAATAATTATGAATAATCACAAAATTAGATACATTAGTGTAGTTTAGATGTTAGATAATAGTTTACGCGCTAGTGTTTGATAAATATGACAATGGTAATGAAACAAAATGAGATACCCTGAAATATGTTTTTTTTTTTTTTTTTTTTTTTTTTTTTTTTTATAAAAATATTTGTTTTAAAGTCTTCGCACATTTAACGTTTTTGGGCTGGTAATTGGATTTGCATTTGGTTTTTAACTGATCGCCAAAATGATACAAAGAGTGGATCACTTACACGAAATTATTACTTTTCTTGACTTTAAATTATTCTGTATGTTTTTTTTTAATTATTTATATTAATTAATGTGACTTTAAATTGCACCGTTGAAAACATATTAGGTCAAATAAAATATTAGCTTTAAATTAGCAATTGAAATGTTCTGTGGTAACGATATTTTATAAATAAGGAATATGCATACATAGGTTTACCTTTTTTAGTTTTTTTTTTTTTAATTTTTATCATTAAACATCATAGAAATATTCATAATATGTATTGGGGTTTTTTCGATTATTTATTTTATTGTAAGAACTGGATAAAATGTCAGGCCGCAAGGATTAGAATGATAATAACCAAATTTAAGCAACATGCATATTCCTTATTTGTAATATTGAAGTCTTTTAAATTATTGTCATTAGACAACAGATGTATTTAAATTACCCTTATCATATCCAAACATTAAAGTTTTTAATGTAGTACTTTTTAATCAAGGGGAATTGAATTAATTTATTTTAATAATAAATACTGAATATACCTTGTTGGATAGCAGTATTTTGCTAGTTTGACACAACTAAAGTGCTTAAATAGAATAAGTTGGTTTTAATTTCTAACAAATTTTTCAATGAATATTATGATTAATGATACATTTTTATATTGATAATAATGAAATGAATGTTGCTAGTAATTTTTATATGAAGTTTTTTATTTGGGATGTTATTTATAAACTTTTAATATTTTCATTGTATATCACGATAAGATTTTTCTTTGATTTGTACATTTTGATCTGATAATTTATAATAACTTGCCGCTATAATATTTTCATCATTTGTATAGAAACTGTGTTTTTATATCAGTTGAATGAATTGAAACGAGACTATTTATCGATACAACAAAAAAGATTTTTATAAAATATATATTTTTTATATAGTTAATCAACTAGTGGAATACCTACCGGTAATGTAGAAGTCCACAAATGTGAACGTGTAGTCACTGATACTGGCCTTAAAATGTAACAGTTTTAGCAAATTACTTATTAAGAAATTATACGTTTTAATATTATTACGATCAGTAAGTAAAACAGTGACACTAATATTTAGAACCATAAGTATTGAGCTAGTAAAATAATATAGGTTTAAGGACTATGTTGAATTATAAATATTTTTTTTTTGATATACGCCTTTTTATTTTAATCATCCAATTACATTTTGACTTTGAATTTAAACCAGTCATGCAACAATTCAGGAATAAGTAAGAACGCAGCAAAAATACTTATATCTAGGCCACAAGTAGCAGGTTCGATCCTGGCACAAAGTAAATTTTAATTTCTATTTTCTACTTTTTCATTGTCGTCTCATTCTGGTTAAAAGGAAAGTATGTCAGCGCGTATCGTCATACATTGTTAAGTAGAAGAGAAAGAATTGGTAGCAATGGAGTGTGAAGCGAAACAATAATAAAAAGAAATATTGCCACATTTTGCAAAAAATAAAAGTTTATGTGACCATGCTGATTGTGACTGTAGAGTGTAAAGTAATGTACCTATATAAAAAGTTACGACGATTGGTGGAAAAGTAAGTATTGAATGAATTATAAAAGTTGCTTCCGTGGATAGATTATTTATTATAAGTCAAATCAATTTAATCAATTCTATTGATCGCATAAAAAACTAATTGCGATGCAACTTTGTAGTTTAAAATAATTTTAGATGTGTTTTAAATTTTAGTTTTAGCTGTGTATATCAGTCTGAATACAAAAAAAAATAAACAGGAATAATTAAAAGCGTAGGTATGTGCGGTCCTAGGCAATGCCCTATTAAGACGGGGAGGTTCTGTTCTCGGGGAGGTTACAATGGGTAGTACCTACTGGCTTTTCTAACCGATGAGTCCCACATAACCACCTGTATGTATGCGTAAATGCATATTCCAACATTTACAAAAAAGACCTGATAAGTGGCGCTGTCATCAAATTTTGTGAAGCACTATTTAACATTCTGAAAAGGGCAAAAGAACGCCTGCCATGTCAGCTAATAAGCTCATCTAAGTAAATTAATACTATATCTTTCCTAAGCTACCTGTAATAAGTAATTCTGCCCGCGGCGTAACTCGTGTAAAAAGTATTTTCATGAGATTACTTTTTCTATAATATTCATATTTACACATTATATGTTTATAACAGTATAAGCATAAAATACAAAAATGCCGCCCGTGCCGTATCTATTATTTTGTAGGTAGCTATAATTTTTCTTTCCGTTTCTCCTTAGTAGAACAAGTAGGTATGTCGAGTCATAAGCCGATAGTAGCTTATTCACGGTGTGACTACATACTCGTACTTACATAATTAAAAGGACTAGTCAAAATCTATTTAAAAGTGTTGTTAAAGTATAATTTGAATTTCTTATGGCTAAATGATATGGTTCCGGGATATTAGTATATATTTTACAATGTTATTTTGGGACTCTACTAACTTATAAAAAGTAAAACCAATTTTAATTTAAGCTAAAAAGCAGCACTTATCATAAATTTTGTTACCTGCCTTAACGGAGATGACCTACTATTGTAGCAGCATGTATCAATATTTATAAAATAAAAGTTGAAAAAAGGATTATTCCGGACGAGTGTCGAATACCTTTGACCATATTACAATAGTTATAGAAATTTGGAGTTTAGGTACTTTTTATTAGATACGTTTTCAAACTTTGTTAACACCGTGTTAGGTGTTAAAGGTGTATTCGAAGATACAACTCTAGAAAAACAAGATTATTTCTACGAAACTGTAGTGGCCAACCAAGAAACATAGGATTAGGTATCTTTTTTTCTTAGAGAAAACTTTTTTTGAGTCTAAGCACTTAATATGAACTGTATCTGTTATGTCATTAAAAAACTGAGCCCATGGTAATTTTGTTCCTCCATAAATCAAAGGTAGTTATAATAATTCCTAATATTTTATATTCTTTATTCAAACTAAGGAATAATTTAGTCTAAGATTATTAAATATCATAGGACAAACAAAATACTTTAATAGACATTTAATCTGAAGCTATGATAATTATATTTATAGAAATGCAACGGAGATAAGCGTTTAATCCTATTAAATATTATACCTCTTATTCATAGCGAAGATTGCTATCCATTAAAACAATTAAAATATCCATTGACAAGTGTTTAATAATAGTTTACATTTAATCTAATATTTTTATAATAAAATTTATTTGTATTCTATAACAAAACACGCGTTTGATAAATAGTATTAATTTTTTAATAAATAATAGCTAAATATTTTTTTTATTTTATATTCATCTATAATTCCGCAGAAATTAAATTATTTTGGTTTTATAAGAGGTCGCTTGATATTTCCGCAATCTCTGAGGGACCCGCCATTTTGTAATCCAGTGCGGCGTGAATATTGAATAGCGTTGCCTGGCAACCAGTTATTCAGTCAGTTGACTATCTGTTGTGCGGCTTTGCGGTAGTCAGTCATATTGCTGTCGCTGCTAACGCACCCTGTGTTGGCGGTGGTGAACTAATATTATTAAATTCGAACGCGAGTCGTTTGTGTGTGAAGTAAGGGACTTGTGTTAATTTCTTGCACGATGGCTACGGAAGTTATAAATAATGTTCCAGAAAATACAGAAAAAGAGAAGGAATTGAAGGAGGACGCCCCCGGTGATAATGGTCAAACAAAAGATGAAGCGCCGGCATCCGGAGAAAAAACTGAGGTGAAGGTGGCAGAAGAGAAAAAGGTAGAACCGGCTCCGCCGAAACCAAATGTACACAAAATAAATTTCGAACAAGATATTGTATATTTGTATCAATTCCCACGAACTCCTTTGTTGCCATCGACTTCACCGTACTGCTTGAAAGTTGAAACATGGCTTCGTCTAGCTGGCATTAAATATGAGGTAAGTTTTTTTTTATTTCACATTATCGCTACAAACAAAGTTTAATATTCACTTAACTGACTTTCATTGCCTGCGCATCGATCGATCGTTCCATGTTTGAATTAATGATGAATGATTTCAAATTCTATTTTAAAATAGAGTATGAATTTTAAAATAGTATACTTCATAATAGAATGTATTTATTAACATAAATCATATATTATAAGTTTCGTCTTTTATTTTTTCATGGAACTTACATTTGCACTTACATGTTCTAACACCAATGTGGACGACGCCGCTGCAGCGAATTTCGGCTTTGCGAATGTAAATCTGGGTTTACTTTTTTAATAGTTACATACCATACCAACTTTAACAACGTTATTTCGTAAATAAAATTGTTTATTGTTTTTTTATTATTTTATTATGTTGTTTCTCATTGGTTATTGTTAAATAAAGTTGTATAGTATAACGGCTCAGTTCTAAAATAACTTTTTATTTAAACATAAAAGTAAGACTAGTATTGTCTTAAACAATATTATGAATTCTAAAGTGCACATTGTACTACGTCCTCTACGAAACCCTGCAATCTCTCAATTATTATTAATGAATAAATAAATCAGAGCATGTATGTTTGAAGATATTTTCAAATTTGATTTTAATAAAATTATTATCAATTATGAGTTAAATGAAGCGTAATTGTAGTAATATAAACATGTGTACTTATAAGCATGAATATAATTTTAACGTATAATTCTATATAAATATAATTTATAATTCTGTAAAAGTCTAAACAAGAGACAGTAAAATTCTATAATTTGAAATGATTTTTTCGTCTTATAACGTTATGGAGAGGCGCATGCATTTTTTTGCAGTTTGCACTGCGCATGCCCGGATGCAACGATGACGCTTATTTGGACCAACCAGCGCCCTACGTTTATTATTCTTGCACGCCCAATGGTCCTAAGTATCAATTGTGTCTATACTCGATATACAATCGCTGATCTCGCGCATACTACCCGCTATTTAAGATATTTGGATTAAAGAAAAGAGGGGTTTTATAATTAAAATATCTATTGATAACAAAAAGACCTAAAAGTAGTTAATTGAAATGTTTGATGTTTTAAATGTATTCGAAATGATAGAAATCCCGTTATAAATATTATTCAAGCTATATTATAGGTCAATATTATATTAAAATAAACCTGAATTAAATTGAAATAAAGAAATCCAGCTTGAATTTTAATTTAAATGTGATCAAAATCTATTTAAATAAAAGATCCACCAAAAAAATAATAATTAATATTATGGTCTACAATTCTCTAGCTTCCTCCGCCGATCTTGTCCTACCAATAACTACGCATTAACTCGAAGGCTGTACTTGGTCCATTCAACTGCGCCATCAAGGAATAAACTAGTTATATATTTTAAACGCGACGCTGCAAGTAGGTATGTCTGATATGGTTCGACCTCAAATATTTGTGCAAGTCGTACAATTGTCGTCTCGATAAACAATAGGACACAGGAAACTAGACTACAACAATATTTGTTTATAACTGCATTCAGTTGCACTGTTTGGAATACCACACACCTATAAAATTCATTATGCCCGCATAAAATGCTATACAGAACGAATACAAAAAAAAAACATAAGTAAAGAAAGTTTTTTTTCTATTTATCTTTGTAATAAATTGAATACTTATGAATTATCATTCATTCACATTATAGAAGATAGAAGTAGTATTTATGTCAGCCTGTCCTTCATTAGTTATCGATTCGAAATTATATCGACCATCGCTTCTAGGGATACTTATCCTTAAAAGGAATTCCGTACGTGATTTTATGCAACTATATTTTCTCTTTCGTTTCGTGTATATTATTGGTTTATGTTAGCTCTAAAATAACAATAATTAGTAATACGTAAGAAGTAACAATTGATTTATTTTATCGCTTCACTAAATATTATAAGATCTATATAATACAACTAGTGATTCACCCTCGCTTCGCTCGAGTTCTTCCCTAGTTATGTTTTAACGTTTAGTATAGATTTCTCAGAGATGAGATATTTTTCCGCAGTAAAAAGTATCCTATATGTTGATCCGGATAAGCTATCATCATCCAAAATTTCATCAACATCTGTAGAGTGGTTTTCTCGTTATACGGTTACGGACAGACAGACTGTCAAATAGATATAGATTCGGCCTCTTTATCGATAATAATGACTATTTCAATAAGATTTTCCAAAAAAATATTTAATGTACAGATTCGATTCAGTTAAAAAATTATTATAATATGTATAGATATTCAATAAATCGTTGTCACCGTCACTGAAGAGATTATTTTCTTATGCACGCATATGAATAACGATTCGAATCAGTTAAGAAAAACAGCGCATTGCTTAGTAGCTTGGTCGCCAGATGTTGGTCCATTCTCTTATTATTCAAAAGTAAAATAAAACATGGAACGGAACGCAGCGCAGGTTTACTGTTTTTAATACGAAAGCCAAAAATATAAGTTTTGTTGGATAATATATTATTTAAATTGAAATATGTACATGATTGTTGGAAAAGTGTTTAAGGTCCAAACATCCAGTTACCGAGGCCTAATTACTCGTAGAGTTGTTTTATGCAACGTAACTTCGTAAGGCACCGTTAATTTAAGCGTCTTAGCTTTATAACTAGTCTTAGTTTCGACCGCACTTAAATATTCGTGTTCAATACTAAGAGCAGTAGTGTTTCTTAATTGAGATTTCACGATTTAATCATAAATTAGGCTGCAGTTTAAAAGTTTAATACCTTCATTCAGTGAAAAATGAACAAAGAATACCTACTTATAATCTATAGGTATAAAAGCTTACAGCTATATTACACATTTCATTAAAACTGATCAGTTCATTTTCTTGCTTATTAAATGTGGACTGGTAACTTGATACACTACGAAATATTAAAAAGGTTCACTAGAGCGTTTAAAATTGGGATGAGCGAGTTTAGGTGCCCATTCGAAAAGAAATTACTGATACAATACTCTAAATTTTTTAAAAATTAATCGGCATCCCGATAACTGAAGTTTTTTACACAAAATTAATTGAATAATGTAGAAACCACAAAGAAATTATTTGCCTTTTTCACTCTCATATGGTTTTAACGGTAAGTGTCGAAAGTTGTTCGAAATATCGTGAACAGTTATACCAGCGCATAATAAATACAATATGATAGTTTGTATTTAATGTTGCGGTTAGATCCCATGTGTCAAGAGGGGAGCTCCGGCCAATGCCCCCTCTAACCTTGCGCGCTATCAACTAGTAAAGCTGCGGCCCTACCAGCGTTAAAAAGTTATGTCAGCGTGAGTCTACAGACTCGCCACGCCTGCTTGATTCTTCTTATCTATCGACATATTTAATAAATTTAAACGAGTAATTCTTGTATATTTATTTATTTATACCGGCGATCTCGGACACGAGTCTAACGATTTTAATGAAATTTCGTACATGGGGTTTTCAGGGGCGAAAAATTGATCTAGATTAGCCTTATGTCTGGGAAAACGCCTGTTTTCGAGTTTTCATGCTGTTTTCTTTCGCAAAATTCCACGCAAAATATAGTCGATAATTTCTTACGTTCAGGCATAAGCATCGTGGTTAAGCGGCCAAGACGCAAGATTTACAATCACAGGTGTCCGGGTTCGAATCCTGGTCGGTTAAAAAGTTTTTACTTTCAGTATTTTCTTGTATGTATTCAATTTTTTTTTTTAAGATAAAATTGTACTTTTGGCCAAAAACTTCGAGCGAAGTTCGGTCGCCCAAGTACTACAGAAATAAATCTGGAACTTTGACATAAGTAATGCTTTATGTAAAATATGTTACATGTAAGAGTTGGGTGGCATTAATAAAATTTAATGATAATGCACTTTAGTGAAACTCGACAAGATATGTTAAATAAGCGCATATCTATGACACAATTAAGCTGAAATAAAATATCATTTATACCTATGCTTTTTTATGCTTGCGACAACACTTATATGATAGTAGCATAAACGTTATACGAGTCAACAACGCAACACTTTCGCTTTACACTGCAATATGTTAGGAATTTGTAACACAAATCAGGTCAGGCTTTTGTGAATAATTATTCGTAAAAGATTATAATATATGAGAGGTAATTGTACGTTTTACAAGATACTTAAAAATATAAGGAACGAATTGACGTAAATTGTTATGTTTTGTTTACATAAAATAATACATCGAATAACAGGCTAAATTATTTTTTAACGCTACAACAATGCGTCTCCGTAACTAAGTATACTCTTAATTGCCCGTTCTAATTAATTAGGAGGCGCTTTCAGCTTCGGTCAATAACCCAGCTCTATGGAGTTTTATTACGTCTATTATTTTAATTATTCACACATGTCACATCGTCACCCTTGTGTAATAGAATAAATTAATGTTCCAGTTACTTCATCTCGTCCCCTCTATGAGAATAATTGTATCGTGTTGAAACCTCTCGAAAACCAAACATAAAAGTTTAGGGAACTGAATTGTACGTACTCAACGAGAAATATTTTTCTAAAACGAAGTAGAAGTTTCAGGTTATGCATACTTAAGCATTTTATTTAATTAAAAATTTGTGGTATCATAACATCTAACATATACAGATATATTTAGATAGGTGCAATATTATTTGGTAGGTCGATTAATTTAATTCCTTCTTTCCGAATATATTCCTACTAACATCTGCCCATCTGTTAAAAAATGAGTTCACATAGCAGACTAACAAAAGGTATAGGTATGTTAGAAGTATGGAGGTAAAGTAAAAAATATTCAGATGTTTAAAGTAAAAAAATGAATATTGCGATATTTGAAACAGGCGTAAGTATTAACATTAACTTAGAAATTAAAGATTGATCGGAATTTTATGTACGGGGTTAAATTATTTTACAGCTCGTGCTATAAAAAGGTGTGAATGGAATTAAGTAATTGAATGAGTTATTTCAAATGAATAAAAGCTTTGGTAAACATCGTCGTACAACACCGCTGTTACTGCCCGTGTTTAAGTGTTGAGACCGTAGCACGTAGTAGGTATAATCTTAATTTAGTTTCACTTTTAACGATTAAACTTTTTTACCATATAAATCTAAGTAAATAAAAACTTATGTATGCTGTCGCAGTTAGTAAAATATTCATTATTGTTCATTCGTGTCGACTGTCTTGCACGCTTGCGCGCATATATACAATAATAACTATGTTAAGAATGTATTGGCATCACAAATGCAAGTTGCATTCGGTTTGTATTCCTCACAGCAATAAGTACATTTATTATTAAAACGTCGTCTTTCAATCAAGCAGTTATCAAGAATAGTACATAATATTGATAACACGTAGACATACAAGTTGCAATAGCAGTGTGTCATTAATATATCATTATACCTATTAATTGTTAATATATTAGGAAGATATCTTGTAAAAATAAGTCTAGTATATTTATTTACCTAATTAATTGTCCTACTTTAGTTACGGAACTCATATTTTACATACATACATACATGTTATAGATTTAAGAGAATTGCGGTAACTATTATTTTGTTTTGTGGTTAAAGCTTTCACAGAAACGCGAAGTATACTGCGGAAAGCACGGCTAGTTAGTTGCGACATACTTTCATCTGGTAGGTACGCGTTATATGTATAAGAAAGCGGAGAGCAGTTCCGTAGAAACCTATATGGGTACGCGTTTTGTAGATCATAGACTCTCCCGCGCGTTATTTGTCACAAGTCACACAAAAGAAATAATACATTATTTCCTCCTAGTTTTATTACAAAGTTGTAGATTTCTATATATTTATTTAAACCTAACTTTCGACTTACCAAAAATTCAATAGATAGTTAGAATTGGTATAGGTGCGCTGCGTAATTTCCTTTGGGAGTATAAAATTGGGTCTGGTCCTAAGTAGGTAGTTAGGTGGGACCGTCACGCAACATGCGGACCCTCTAGCTCACGCCTCTAATAATAATTAATTAGTGAACGTCGATTATGGCGCCTTAATTGCGTTCGTGTCAAATCCTACTTAGTTTATGGTAACGACGTTATATTGGTGTCGTCTGACACATCTATTCATAAAGACCTCGCTTTGGGAACAAAATTTTCGATAATTATATATCAGTTTAGCTTCTTTTATAGATTCACTTGAATTATTCATATATCGTTTTATTGACTTTCTTGTTTTATCTTATACCCAATTAATAGCTATAGATTGAATATCGCGGCTTCCGCCCTTTTCCGAATATGTAATTTCTAAAACAATTCCCAGGCAACCTTAACAAATATTTCAACCATATCGAAATCGCTCAACCTAAGAGCATATTGAATTCGAGCGCGATCTTGGGTGCGAATATGCCGATATATGTTTGTATTGCGTTGAAATTATTGTCTGATAAAAAGCTAAAATCTTTTGCAGGCCTAAAGAAGTATACATTTTGTTAATTAATTATATCTAATAATACATGATATTATGTGGACAAGAAAAATAATATAAATATATTGCTAGTACCTTAACGTGAAACAGAAGTTATCCTTTGTCCTATAAACGAAACCGATGCATTATTTATTCTTATCGGGATCTTTGTTTCGAGCGAGCATATTTGGCGGTGGAATGCGGCTCGTACGCGTCGACCTCAGACTTTGGTCACTTGGTCCATCACGACGGAAGTTCTCGTTGCTTGCTTAATCACAAACCCGATTCGTATTCGATACAGGCTGTATAAAATAACCGACGTGCACCGTTATGCATTTCAATATAGTAACGCAATGCAATCCCGATTAGGTGCGCTCAAGTTCGACTGCAATCTAGTTTTTCATCCTAGTCACGAAAGTATGTAAATTAATGCGCTAGCGTTTCATTATTGTTATTGTGGAATTATAATATTAGCTAAATCTCAGGTGAATTACATGTATTGTGCAAAACCTGAAAGTTACATAAATATTTAAAGGAGGCATTAATATTATCTTTGGCAGTAAGTATTATACTATGACTAGCGGCGATTCACCCTCGCTTCGCTTCGCTTCGTACGTTTGAACGAATAGTATGAAATAGATAGACTATAATATGTATTTCAGTATAATAAAAGAATAATTGTCCTAGGATTAAGATTGGAGGTTGTAGAAATTGAAACATTATAATTTTCACGTTGATGTCTTCTCTATAATATTATATAGATTATAGAGAAAAGAATTGTTTTTGAAGTTATACTTCTTTTGGCACGTTTAGAAAAAAATATAGAGAGTAAAATTTTTACGATGCGCGCACACCGACATCCAAAAAGTGACATGATGAAGTAAGCTGAAAGCGACATGATGTGTGCATAAGTTCACACACACACACACACACACACGCTTTTTTTTGTTTGATGTTGAATAAGAACACCTGAACACATTGACTTAAGGACAAGCGACGAAGGAACGTAAAATTAATTACTGACAGATCATTTTCGAAGTTTTGACAGTTACGTTAATTTTATTAGGCCTGTTTTGAATGGTAACTGTGAATATTTTTTAAAATCAATTTTAAAAATCCGTAAATAATAAAAATTCAATCGTAAAATATCTTTTTTTTGTGTTTTAATAAAATGATGTATAAAAAAATATTTTTATATTTTTTATCTGTCAATTGAGATCAGCATTTTAAACAAGTCTTAATCCCTCCCGGACAAATTCCGGTGTGCTTGCGGTCCTCGAGGTGTTAACACCTCGAGGACCGCGAGCACACCGGTGTGCTAGATAACAATTGAATTCTCGGAAATTCGCACGGATTTCTTAGAATTTGTCCGGGAGGGACACCTCGAGGACCGCGAGCACACCGGTGTGCTAGATAACAATTGAATTCTCGGAAATTCGCACGGATTTCTTAGAATTTGTCCGGGAGGGATTAATAGCATGATTTAAATATAAGTTACTTTAACGATTGTATTGTAGTAATTTACTTTACAAATATATTATCTGTGTTATTAAATACAAGCTATACAAAGGAGCACGTCGTTAACATTGGCTCAGACAATCATATTTAAAAGATATAGGTTCGTCAAAATGTTTTAAACTTTCGATCGTATATTTTTGTGTGATTAAAATTATAGTTTTAACTGCGAAGATTAAATATCGAAAGTTTAAACCCTAAACTAACAAACACAGGAGTTTAAGTTTGTAATTTCTTGGGGATGGTGTGTGTATTTTATCCAACAAATCTTTGCTTATATTCTTTTTTTAGTTGTTTGAGCAAGAATGTACGTGCAAATTATTATGATCCAATTTCTACAACCGCCAGTCTTAACCATACGACAAATTATACGTACTAAGTTACGCTTACAAAATATATTATGCGAGTACGAGAAGCTAATAAAACGACTTAATATTGTAATATTTGTGGAGATCATAATATTTTTTAATAAAATAATAAAAGGATTGGGTAGGTGTATAGTAATGTGAAGCTTGTAACTTTTTAATATAAGTATGACAGATTATAGCTTTTAAAACATGCTTACTACATAATCTCATAAAGATAGTGTGACAATTGTCTAGCTCTAGTGGCTTTAAAGTAAAACACGTGAAACCTAATGCACAAATTAATATAAAACAATATTTGTAACTTAAAAAATAATAGGTATATAATAGAACATACTAATAAAACTCATAGCTAAAGTAGCTCTCTCAGTTGGCGATCGTGATTCACGCCTCTTAAAGACAAAGACTATGATCGAATAATAAGTAGACTAGCAATTTTAAAATAAAATGCTAACCGATATAATAAACCATGTGTATCTATAGTGTTTTAATCAAATGAATAAAACTATTTAGCAGCATCGACTCAATAGATCAGTAAGTAACACGTAGGTATATCGCAATGAAACGAGAAACCCGAGTAGGTTGGCCACTGAGCTATGAAGTCACGCCACGGTATGCCGACTACACTTTCTCAAGTCGTACTCCGGACGCCTGAGTATGTACAGACAAGCGATAAAAAACTGACACACAAGTCACAACGTCTACCGAACGGAAGTTAGTGAAAATATCCATCCTTGATCCTACCATGTCATAATACTTAAAAGTTAGTGTTGCTACTTTTGACAAACTTTGTATTAACTTGACGGTATACAAATTACAAACCATACTATATTATTACAGTCAAAATACTTGACAAACTATTTTTATTTTACATATTTTTTATCTGTCACTAGTCACTTTTACGACTTTAATTGTGTATATAATTGTTGTAATTATATAATGCCGTACTTTACCTATGTATATAAAATATTAAAAAAAATAGTTATGTTGGTATTTTTGTCTATAGTTTTTTAATCTCAAAAGATAACGCCTGTGGTTTTAAATAACAATTGGACAAAAGGGAGAGAATTATGCTAAATTTTGATTCATAAAAGGGAAGGAAGTACCTATTTTATATCTTTAAGTTGCAGTAACCTTCACATGTCCGTCTTCATAGTTGATAGTTTAGATACAATTGGAAGATTAAATATGTAACTACGTTCCAAGAAAAGATTATGTCCTAGAATTATTATAATAGTAGGTAACTAAACATCTTCTATTAAATAAGAACAGTCTACATGACGTCGTAATTCCAAATAACTTTTTTTTTTTTATTTTCAACTTAAAATTATAATTGAAAGTTTAAGCACAATGGTAACTGTAAACTAATATAGACAGGCAGCGTTACAAGAAATAGAGTACATAAAATGTGGATTCAGTTTTTTGTCATCACAACACTCTCGTACGTACTCTACAGTATATCATTATAGCGGTAATGGTACAAAGAGCCCACGCAGTTGTTACGTTGTCGACACAAAGAGAAAATAAGCGCGGTTGCGACAAACGGTCTTCGTTTTTGTTGGTAGAAAAGTAAGCTTGCCTTTGTGTGTTCGACGGTGGACAAAAACGTTTTATAAGAACCTAAATGTAGAACATATTAATATTACTCTACTTGAAAGTGATATTTCACACTAAACCTAGTAAATGTCCGAAATATTTGTAAACATAAGTTATAGCTATTAAAGTGCTTTGTAAGTCAAAAAGCTGATAATTTAGTATAATTTTAAAATTTATTTTTTCCTATAGACGTGCATAATTGAAGCTATCTATAGTTTACATAACATCCATCGATTACTAATACTACAAGCATTTCAAGTCAAAACTAAGATAAGACACGACATTTTACAGTTGCAATTGCATTAATAAAAACTCTTTCATAACTATTAAAACTATTCATTCTGCTATTTATTTAATAAAATATAATCGAAATTTAATGAATCGAATTTTAATGGATTTTGTGTAGGTGCCCACTTACATAATGTTATGACCAATTGCTATTTACTTCTTTTTTATTTACCTTAGTAAAATACAGTGAATTGATTACACCACCGTCTATAGCATTAGGTAGAGAGCTTTGTGAATCATCCTTCTAATCGTGTAAATTAAACGGAGCTATAACCTCATTAGCGTTAATTACACACAATGGTTGTTAATGTAGGCGTAGATTCATATAATTTTCACTATTTGCGATACTTACAAGTTTTCCTTAAAAAGAAGCTATATCAATATATGTAAGTGTTACAATAAATGTTATAACGTACAAATAAACATTAAAGATCTATTGTTCCATTTAGATTTAAAGTTTAACTTTAAATTTTAAAAATTTTGTCAGTAAGAAGAGGTAACGGACTTACACACTTTTCCATTTATAATATTAGTTTGATATAAGACATTAATATGCAGTACCTGGGCGACCGAGCTTCGCTCGGAGTTCTTTTTCATTATATCGTATTTTTTAGATAAAAAAAAACAAAAGTAAAAACTTTGTATTCGACCAGGACACCTATGATTGTCAATCTTGCGCCTTGGCCGCTTGACTACGATATTTATGCCCGAGCATGCGAAATTAGCGACCATATTTTGCATGGAATAATGCGAAAGAAAACCGCATGAAAATTCGAAAACACGCGTTTTCCCAGATATAAGACTAATCTAGATCGATTTTTCGCCCTCGAAAACTCCCACGTACCACATTTCAGCAAAATCGTTAGAGCCGTTACCGAGATCGCCGGTATATATAAATAAATAAATATACAAGAATTGCTCGTTTAAATATATTAGATATAGATAGAGACACGGTTATTCAGCCTTATAGTTTGTGATGAGTTTTGTTGTAATACGTAATTAAACACCGTGCTTTTTAACTAATGTAAACATTACTTTTAATAGAACGAGAATATAGTATTCCGAAATTTGATCATCCGCCACGAAAGGTTTAGATATTCGTAAGACGATGCCAACTTCCGTTCATTCATTTGATCAGTTAAACAATGAACAGAAGCGAGAAGTGTAGGCTGAACAAACCTTTCTTTGATACTTTAAGGGGACAATCATTCCATTACGGATCATTAGAAAGCAATTGATTCTAATTTAGTTCTTCCCTCGATTCATACTAACTAATAGAGAAGAAATCAAAAACCAGACTATTGTTATAAAAAAATTTACTTTGAGATTAATTTAGGAATAGGAATTATTAAGTTAGAAGGATGGCAAGGAAGGATAGTTATAATATAATAAACTATTCTTTCTTAGAAATAAATATGGTTTTGTTTAATCTCAATTTAATAATAATACCTAATTTATTTTCGAAAAAAATCTATTCGATTTTTCCTTGGGTGTCATGTCATGACCGTAGGCTAAATCTTCTATAGAACATTTTTCATTAAATTTGCCTCTTCTCTGTGTATTGATTCATTTTTGAAAGGAAGCTTAGCATACTCTTATAACTTAACGTGGATGACACTAAACGTGGCGTTGACGGTCATCAATGACTTGGTTGGTTCTGTATTTTAAATTGCATTTACTGTAAAGCGTTCCTGAGACTGTGCTTTCTATTCCTTTTAGTGTTGCTGCTGCGTTGACTATTACTTTGAGTTGTGTTCAGAATGGGTTCAAATCGTGGCCAAGCAGCGAAGGCGCAAGATTGACAATCGCAGGTGTCCGGTTTTGGATCCCGGTCGGATACAAAGTGTTTACTTTTGTTTTTTTTTTTGTATTTATTCATATTTTTTTTTGTTTTTAAGCCAAATTAAAAAGACAATTGTATTTCTGGCCAAAAACTCCGAGAGAAGCTGGGTTGTAAATGTTATTGTTAAAACAAAAAGTGCAATATTACTAAATCAAATATGAGATTGAACGAAGAACCTTTATGGCATTGTCAAAACCGCCATTATTTACCAATCATGCGGTGCGCTATGAAATTGGTATATGTAAGAGTATATAACCTAAGAATTTAGTTTTTGGTCATCTGAACGCAGGCGGAGCTGCGGGCAATGCTAGTTTAAAATAGAATTATTATCCATTAAATGAAATTAGTCACATTTATTATTACTTCAATTATTATATGAGATCTATTTATTATTGAGGCTGTTAATTAATTTTAAATTGACTTTTGACAAAAGCTTATCTGAATAATTTTGACTTGAATAATTAATAATTTAAGTAATGCTTCGGTTATGACTATTCATTTCAAAGGAATGTCTAGGCTCAGCAATTCATTCTTAGAAAAATGTTGAACACTATCAAATTAGTTGCTATAGTAAAACAAATAAACATTTTTTTTATCCGAACTAAGCCAATTTGACCATAAATGGTTAGTATAGCTGCTCCTGTGTACGCTATAACACTGAAATAGCCACAATGTTCTAGTGTTTCCCCGAAAGATGATGTTTAAGTAACGGTGGTGAATTGTGATGCCTTGTTTACACTTATCGCTAACGTTCGCTTGTAAAATTAACTTCGATTCAGTGCTTGTTGTTCGTACCAACTAGCACGATATCTACGTATGTAATTAGTGATGTTACGTTAATGCAGGCACAGTGCTAGGTTGTTGCGTCGGCATACTGATAGCGGGGTCAATGGGCTCGTGTTTGTACGATGTATAGTATCGTTGAAATGATTCGCTAATTTGCCCGTTTTGCATATTATTCACGCAAATTCGATATACACTAATAAAACACTAAGTGTACAAAATACTAAAGATAGAATTAAGCAATTTACAACGGATGAAATCAATTACGCTCGGAATTCTTGACCGAATTTAATTGTCTCAAGAGCATCCGCATTGAGTATCGTTATAAAATCTCGCTACATACATACGAGCATATCTATAAACTAATTATTTATAATATTATACAGTTATACTACTTACATTATTATCACAATAAATAGAATATCATTGAGCATTGATAAAGTGACTAATGTGGTCCTTCTCCCCCTCGCGTCGGTAACATTTTGAAAGTTATCGATAGCTTTGGAATTTATGGGGTGATAGGCAGTAAGGATTTTTTTATATTAGCTCCCTTCATAAGCTGTTTGAGTAATGATTGTTGGATGAAATATGAATACGATAGGGTCAGTAGTTAGCTTTCTTCTATTAAATTGATTTCCTACTGAGGAACTATATATGTATACACGTATGATATGATCTCAACGCCGCGCCGCGTTGTTTAGGGAAAATGCTTGATTAAATGTAAAAATAATTTACTTAAAATTAAGTGTTAAGTAGATGTCATCTGTGCCATATACAAAAGTATAGACTATAGGCGATACGTGGGCGCGTAGACGGGGGTCGGCAACCGCGAGTGCTTCGACCTGCGTGGTGCGCTTGCGCGACCCCGGCCATCGACCAGGGACGCTGGGGTGCGCCCGGGACGCGATGGTGTCTGCTGTCTGCCTATCTAAATGTACAACTATATGTTACGGGCGTGCCCAGGAACCTTAGATTACGGTAGTTATACTATAACATAAGCATAATGTAAGTTACAGTTACAGCTATAAACTGTACTTAACAGAATATTCCAAAAAATCATTTTTCGTCACAGTAATCCACAAATCAAGCAAAACTGTATCATAATATAAAAAATTATACCTATCTACTATATGATGTATGCTAATTAGAACTGAAACATTTAATTCACTAATAACATTTAAAACATTCAAAGGAATATAAATCCCAGGTAGTATAGTGCAAATTTATATGACTCACAAATCATTTTTTTCTTGCGGTATAGTAGTTTGCTTTATCTTTTTAGCATTACAAATTTGGAACAATGAGAATGTTCTTTTAGAGGTTCGGCTACCTGTACATTTTTATAATATTAATCTTTCAAAAGTATGCATCATGTTGAAAGGATTTTTTTTATCTGCTTAAAGTGACAAATCACTCTCTAGTTTTCATTGGTACTTACAATTTCAATCTTAATCTAAATAATTACAATATTTGCAAGTCTTATCGTTTATTTTTAATTACTACTAGTAGCAGCAGCTTGGACCGCGTGGGCATTTTTATTACATACATCACTTAAGCAGATGTTTTTATAGGGGTATGTAGTTCGGGGAGCTTAATTTGGGTCATTAGGATTACTTCTAATTTAAATGAAACTTAACTATAAATAAAAATGTATATGACTAAAAATTCATAAGTTTACTATCCATTCGACGACGTCAAAGATAAAGTAGTTTGCGTTCAAAGTAAGAACGGGCAAACGAAAACAGAAATAACCTTTTTATTGTGCCTCTGGATACAAATTGGGGTAGTAAATGTCACCACACCCTCCAATGCTCGAAACAAACGTATAAATTACATTTGGCGTTCCTTTCAAGTTTCAATATACTTTTCTTAATGCACACCCTTGTGACATTGAAAGTAGGTCATGACATACAACCTTTTCATTACGATAAATTATATATGGAGCCCAGTATGAAAGATTTTATTAAGCAGAAATACTGAAAAAATACCTTTAAAGTGTATTTTATACGTTATATTATGAACGACCTGTGTTCAGCTCACTTTACCTACATACCTGCCTGGCATTCTACACCAACTCTTAACAATGCCCAATGGGAATCACTTGATGCACCGGGATAAAGTGATCCTTTATCTCGTTTCAGTTTATAGGCTACATTTATAAGTAAGTATTGTGAATGGTTCACAAACTACAAATATTTTCGTTTTTATTACGTCATTAAGAATAATTCAGTAACAGAAATACAGGAAGAAGTTTAGAAGTACATATGTTAGATTTTAAAAATAAAAATGAATTATACGTTTAATATTCAATTATTCTATTTAATAATAAAATTTCCGTTTGACTATAATAAATGAAGAAGAAGAATAGTTTTATATTTGTTTGGTTTCAAACAGTTTACCCTAAAGTATACCCACATTCCATTACTAAGCAAACCTATTGTACCGCTGTTTTGTCAATTATTTTATTTTTGCCCGCTGTTCTACTCGTATTGTAGGCACATTAGCATCGACCCAGTCCAGGATTTAAGCTATCTGCATTCTGCATTTCTCATATTTATGGAGCCGTTAGAGCGTGAAGCACTTAAACACATTTAGAACCACAAATAAAACTACAATATTCTACTTTCACACATTTTTAAATATTGTGCTTTTTCGATTCATTATTATTATAGACATTATATATATTGATATCTGGCTATATAGTATGCATAGTATGCAACTAAACTACCTAAAAACATATCACACAGATGCAGTTAAGGAATAGAAACCATATTTTACGATGTCTTTTTTATTTGTAGTTTTTATTTACATGATGTTTGGTGAGTCTCAACGGAATGTCTTCATAGGTCATTAAATTTAGTAAATTTTTAGGACCACTAAATCCAATTAAACTTCCACCGATCTTAAAATATTTCAAAATTACTTATGTTTCATTTTATAATTACATAGTATAATCTATACTAATATTATAAAGAGGTAAAGTTTGTGAGTTTGTGATATTGCGAGTTTGTGACGTTATCAATCTCTGGATCTACTGAACCAATTTAGATGAAATTTGGTAAGAAGATAGTTTAAGACCTTGGGAGGGACATATGATTTTTTTATCCCGGAAATCATCCCTTAAAAGGGTGAACATGGGGATGAAAGTTTGTATTGGGAAGATGCGAGGGACGAATCCGAGCGAAGCGAGGGTGAGTCGTTAGTCTATACATATTATAAAATTCTAACTAAGCCGAATCTGTACATTAAATATTTTTGGGAAAATCTTATTGAAATAGACATTATTATCGATACAGAGGCCGAATCTATAGTTTTTAGAATTTTTGTCTGTCTGTCTGTCTGTCTGTCTGTCTGTCTGTCTGTCTGTCTGTCTGTCTGTCTGTCTGTTACCGCATCACAGAAAAACCACTGGAGGGATTTTGATAAAATTTGGTATGATTATAGCTGGTTATCCGGGTCAACATATAGGATACTTTTTACCGCGGGAAAATATCTAATTTCTGAGAAAAAACACAAAAACTGGTTGGAATAAAACCACGATGATACTATTTACAAATAGTTTAGCAAGGTAATTTACTAAATATGGTAAAAACTATTAAAAATAGCTTATCTTGAAAATCAAATTATCAATAGCGCTATTTTATTCATTAAAATAGTTATTTTAATTAATATTTATTTATGTGTATTTAGATACTCGACAATAGATGTCGCCATGTGTTTTTAAAATACGTAGTTTTAATTCCAAAAAAATGAATGTATGAATGTATGTAGAATTACCTACTACTAAATTACCCGCGGCCCCGCCCGTGTTGAAATTATCAATAAAGCAAACTTTTGATTTTATAAATGAGTAACTATACACATAATAAAATTGTAACTAAGCCGAATCCGTACATTCAATATTTTTCGAAAAATGGTATTGAAATATTCATTATTAGCGATTTAGAGGCCGAATCTATAGTTTTTATAATTTTTGTCTGTCTGTCCGTATGTAACTGCATCACAGCAAAACCAATGGAGGGATTTAGATGAAATTTGGTATGGTGATAGCAGGTTATCCGGATCAATGCATAGGATACTTATTACAGCAGGAAAATATCTCATTTCTGAGGAAAAAATACAAAAACTGGTTAAAATAAAAGCAAGATGATACTATTAACATTTTAGCAAGGTAACTTGATGTTAAAAGGATGTTAAAACTATTAAAAAAATCTTATCTTAAAAGAAATATCAATAGCGCTATTTTATTCATTAAAATAATTATTTTGATGAAAATGTATTTATGTGTTATTTAGATATTTGACAATAGATGTCGCCATGTGTTTTTAAAATACGTAGTTTTAATCCAAAAAAAAATGTACAAATATGACCTTTCTATGACTTTATTAGAATTACTAGGTACTAAATTACCCGCGGCCCAGCCAGTACTCAAATTATCAAAAAAACAAACTTTTTGGCTTTATAATTTAGTAACATATAAGTAATATTTTGTTGGTCGAAACAATTTTCAAATTAAAATATTTGTAAATTTTTATTGTTTCGTAAATAATGTTAATACATATATTTTTTTTTAATCTTTTAATGCAAAATTAGGCAAATGCAAATCCAACTCGCGCATTATAGGTTTCGTATAGCAAAATTCTGTGTTGTTTTCCTTACTTACGTGTTTTGTTAGGTTAACACTATAATAAATACGAATAATATTTACGTTTCCGCAATATCGACTCATTTTATCAACCGTAAAAATAAGTGGAAAACAAGTTAATGGCTATTAAACTGACAAAGCGGGTCACTAAAAATATTCCATATCTCAAAAACATTGCAAAATTATTTTAGGAACTGTTATACCTAAACTTTTTCAGTTTTTTTTGACACCATTTCTTGGAAGGTAAAGGCTTAAAGGACATAATAAAATTCTTACGACTTTAATCATATTAGCCGAGCCATATGAAATAATAAAAAGCATTTGCTTAGAATTATTTACTTATTACACTTTCTTTTGAAAATCGATTTGGAAAATATTACTAACTAGCGCTAACCAATCCCTGTTTCGCGACAAATTAACATTAAGAAAAGTTACCATTGTGTAATTGAAATAATCAGCTAAATATTAAATTAATCAATAGCTATCTATTAGTAAAAAATAATTCAAATTAATTCCGTAGTTTGAAAGTTTATCGCCCAAAACTAAACAAACAAACAAAACAGAAGTATAGACATACATAAATGTTATTGCTAAAACAAAAAGTGCAATATGACTAAATATGAGATTAACGGAGGAACCTTTGTGGCATTGTCAATCACTGCCATTATTTACCAATCATGCGGTGCGCAATGAAAGTGGTATAGGTATGTAAGAGTATACTAATGTGTAAAGCCTAAGAATTTGGTTTTTGATAATCTGAACGCGGGCGGAGCCGCGGGAAATGCTAGTATTTTATATAATTTAACAGCAGTATATTTTAAATCTGCAAAAAAATTTTTTTGCAGATTTGGATAATAATCTAAGATTATATTAAATACCTAGCACAGTCACAGCCATTGTTTTTTTTTCTATATAAGACTAATCAACTGTAATAGTATATAATAATTATTAATTTAATAGATGAAACCCAAAAAGACATTTCTCAAGTAAAATACACTCAAGCTTTCCTACAAAAACCGGTATCACAGGACATACGTGGGACAATATTTAAACTCGTAAAATGTCATGCCGTGATCCCAACTATCTTTGCCTGATAAGTTTTGAATTAACGTTTCTTGTATAAATTTAAAAATGAAGTTTTCTCTAGTGGATATATTTTATTCTTTAGTTATTACGTTGTCCTAGGGAATTAGAAGGTTTTTAGTTTCTACTTTCCAATGCGATTTATTATACAACTAGCATTGCCCGCGGCTCCGCGGGCTCCGGCTACGTATACCAATTTCATAGCGCACCGCATGATTGGTAAATAATGGCGGTGATTGACATTGCCACAAAGGTTCCTCCGTTAATCTCATATTGATTTAGTAATATTGCACTTTTTGTTTTAACAGTAACATTTATAGTATATCTATACTGCTGTTTTGTTTGTTTAGTTTTGGGCGATAAACTCTCAAACTACTGAATTAATTTTAATCATTTATTTATTAATAGACAGATATTATTTAATTTTTATTTAGCTGATTATTTAAATTACATAATAATAACTTTTCTTAATGTTAATTTGTCGCGAAAAAATATTTTCCGAAACGATTTTTAAAAGAAAGTGTTGAGGAAAGTGAGAGTTTCAGAAGTAGGTACATAATTAAAGGAAATAAGTAAATAATTCCAAGCAAATGCTTTTTATTATTTCATATGGCTCGGCTAATATTATTAAAGTCGTAAACGTTATATTGTTCCCTTAAAGCCTTTCTTCTACCTTTCAAGAAATGGTGTCAAAAAAATCTGAAAAAGTTCAGGTATAACAGTTTATAAAATACTTTTATCGAAAATTATCTTGCAGAATATACGTTGCGTAATTATTGAGGTATGGAATAGATTTAGTTAGCCGCTTTGTCAATTTAACAGCCATAAAATAAGTGAAAAAATTATACGAAACGAATTTATTTTTACGGTTGATAAAATAAGTCGATATTGTGGAAACGTAAATATCATTCGTATTTATTTTAGTGTTAACCTTACAAAATACGTAAGTAAGAAAAACAACACAGTATTTGCTATACGGAACCTATAAAGCGCGAGTTCTATTTTGCATTTACCCAATTTTTACGTTAAAAGATTTTCAAACATTAACTAATATTTTTATTTAAAAATTGCTTCGGCCAGCAAAATAATATAAATATTTTACTAATTTATAAAGGCAAAACGTTTGTTTTATTGATTTGAACACGGGCGGGGCCGCGGGTAATTTAGTAGTAATTCTAATAAAATCATAGAAAAGTCACATTCAATTTTTTGGAATTAAAACCACCTATTTTAAAAACAAATGGCGACATCTATTGACAAATATCCAAATAATACATAAATAAACATTTTTGGAATTAATTTAATGAATCAAATAGTGCTATTGATTTTATTTTTTTTCAAGATAAGCTATTTTTAGTAGTTTTTGCCATATTTAGTAACTTACCTTGTTAAAATGTTTATAGTACCATCGTGGTTTTTTTCTAACCAGTTTTTGTATTTTTTCTCAGAAATGAGGTATTTTCCCGCGGTTAAAAGTTTCTTATATGTTGACCCGGATAACCAGCTATCACCATACCAAATTTCATTAAAATCCCTCCAGTGGATTTTCTGTGACGCGGTAACAGACAAACAGACAGATGGATAAAAATTCTAAAACTATAGATTCGGCCTCTGTATCGATAATAATTTCTATTTCAATAAGACTTTCCAAAAAATATCTAATGTACAGATTGGGCTTAGTTACAATTTTATTATGTATAGATTAACGTACTAGGAACATGGTTACACAACTTCGTGTCTTTTAAACTTAAGCTCTCGGATCGCCCTCGCTTTAGCTAAGCTAAAAATAGATCAACTTACAATTCTTATTACGATTAGATAAAGCGATTTGTCAACAAAGTTTTACCTCTGTCACACTCTAGCTCCTTTAAATTTAGAACCTGAGATACATAATATGTAAATCACCCGAGCGGACTCGCGAGTTTTTAAAGCTACCATGCTCACTGTTCACTATTTATGCTTGGCGTGACTAGGTAATGCAGAATAGTCTATAGGTACATTGTCAGATGTTTGTGTGGAAACTACGATTTTATTATGCTTCGAGATTTTAACACCTCCTGGATAATTTCTAAGAAATTAATTGTTAACTGGCACACCGGTGTATCCGCGATCGTCAACGGGTAGAAAACCTCATTTAGCGATTTTTTAAATAAGTAAATAAATACATCAGGTTTTGAGTTTATTTATATATCCGTATAAAACATTAGCTTTAATGAGGTCAGAGTTATGCAGCATCTTAATTTTTAAACATAAGTGAAATATACTAGACATATTATCAACAACGATTAGAATTATGGCAATTTGTCCCGGATCAGTCAAGAGCAGTACCTAATTATTATAAAGTTAATAGAATAAAACATAACTGAGTTTCATTTAACAGCTTGAGCTTTCTGTTCTGTGAGATCAAATGTGGGTTATCTTTACGATACACGTGAGTGAAGTTGCAGATTTAGCAGCAGTTAAAGTTAGTTATGTATAATACTTATATCTCAAAGTAAATGTTTAATACGACTGTGAAATATTTTTTTGAAATGTAATATAAAGTATGAAATTTAAATAATTTAATACAATTTTACCATACTGTTTTTTTTAATCATACCGTAATTGAATATTCTAAGATTAAATCAACGTCATCATCATCAATAACAACATAACAAATATTTTAATTTAAGTGTGAAATCCCAATCAATAATATAATATAAGGTATAATATTGTCGCCCACCAAACCGTCTATTGTATATCCTGTTTTGGCTATTATCGGCAATCCTAACCGAAAATTCACTTATCACTTTTTTGTATACATAGTTGCTCTAGATAATCGTGGGGATGGCGGGAAGGGGGCTTGATAGCTGTAGGGTGAGGAGTGAGGGGGTGAGGCGGGTGACGGCCGGCGGGCGATGCGGCCGCTGAACTCTGTTCGAAATCAATACAGCTGCCGGCTCCCCGCCCAGATTTTGGGCTCGTCGCCATGGTTACGAGACTAGAGAGTAGAGAACTGCGCACACATACAAGCCGTAGACGAACACAAATGCTTTGTAGGACCGTTAAACTCGTTTCCTGTTTACCTGCGGATGTGAGAATTTAATACAACTTTATGTTTCCTTTATATTTATTGTAGGACAAACTAAATCATAATTTATTTACAATATTTTTGTGCAGATTTAATTATGTTGCAGATAATGTAAATAAACCTATCTCAGCGAGATTTCGTTCTAACCATATACGGCAATGCAGGGACGACGCCCCCGCTTGCCTTGCAAGCCGCGCCGCTCGCCCCTGTACCCGAACAAACCTACGCGATCCCCCAACTAACTACTCTCAACACTTAATTTGCTCATTCTGACCACCTGTTGGATGTCACGTGGTGATAACGGATGCTGTTATTTTATTGTGGAAGAACTTATTAGTAAACTTTTAAATTCAAGACCGTATTTGTAACTATCATACCTGATATAAGCAACAGATATATTAATTTACGTTAAGCAATTCTTACTAGATGTGTGAGACTTGTACGAGATAATAGATATAATACTAAATATATATAAAAAAAAATTGATAAGATATCTACAAACATTTCATATATGTCGAATGTTAGCTCCATTATTTTTAGCAATTTTCTCTTTATCGATTCATGTTCTGCTGGAGGCTTTGTTTCCATACAATGTATCTCAGGTCAAGCTCTGTGCGCATGCTCAGCCCGGAGTCTCGCCTGTTGCTATGCTGTTGCTAGGTTGTTATAAATAGTTGCAGCTTACCACTTAGAGATAAAATGAAGATGGCGGCTTCCAAAATGACTTAGGCGTAGCACCCCGATCAACTTTTTGGACATAGTCGAAATGTACTTTGCGTCAGTCACAAGATTTTCGATACAAAAAGACCTCTAAATGTCTAAAAGAGTTTTTGTAAAAGATGCACCTTTTACTAAAAGTAATCTAAACATTTTATACATAGATAATAATTATTAATATAATCTGATTGTGTTTATGATAATATGCCAGCACATGTTACCAATTTTGACTAAAAGCGAACTTGTAAAAATGATTATGAATAATGTTAATATACCTAATGGTTGTCAGTTGATTATGATAATGCAAAAGCGCCAAAGAAAGTCATGCGAAATTGTGTCAGCCTTTTATTAGAAGTCTTCTGTAGTATTTCTTATAATTAACCAGTGTCAATCGTGGGAAATTTGCTTTAGAATTCGTAATAAAAGCACCGCAATTAAAGCTACGGCGAATAAGTCTGACCGTGTTATTTCTTTTGTTTAAGCTTAGAGAAATTGTCATTAGATCATTTTGCCTACTACTACAATAATTATTTTTTTAATACTATATTTTTTATACTAGGTATATTTACACAAATTATTTTTGGTTTGTATATAACAAAGAAATTATCTATTTTAGAACGTTGACCATAAGGCGAAATTCCGCTCCAAAAAGGGACAACTTCCGTTCGTAGAACTGAATGGTGAAGAAATTGCCGACAGCACTTTCATCATCAAAGAGCTCTCAGAGAAATACAACAAGGATCTCGACGCTGGTAAGTATAATCCATTCAGTGGTTACAAAAATCATAAAACAGTCTCATGTTCCTGTTGTAAGATTAAAGAGCTTTCAGTCTTAAATTATTCTAATTGCACATTTTTATAAAAAACTGTTCTTTAATTAATAGCACACCTTCGTTTCTCTTACTTTTTTATATGAACTTTGATGCTTAAAAGACGTTTAAAGTAATTTAAAAGTTGAACGCTTTATATTACTGTGATTAATAACAAAGTACTTTTAAAAACGCTTTTACATTTACCTTTGTGCTTTAGTCTCTCTGCTTTTTAAAAGCAAAGAAGGCGTTTACGTGAGTTAGAATTATTTTTTAAAAGTAAATAAGATATATATTTTACATAAAATCTATTGCATTTTTTTATTTTAAATAAATTATAACTATGTAAATAGTGCAAATTAAATACCAATATATGTTAATGGGTGTGTAATCAAAAGCTAAATCTAGGTTGCCCAGGTAACAGGTGGATGACATGCCCGGGCGATACCCCCAGAAAGGGGGGTACCTGTGTGATTGGACGCGCATGTGCATTTTAACGCATCGCACTAAATAAGTCTGAAGTATTCGGTATGCGTCTTTTACAGGATTGACGCCGGATCAACGGGTAGTGACACATGCTATGGTTTCTATGATTGAGAACCATCTATCTTGGGTGATTCTCTGGTGGCGTGCTAAGTATCCGGACAGTGTGATCAAGGGCTATCAAGTGAACCTCCAGAACGCGCTTAACACTCGCCTTCCCAGTCCTATTCTGAACTTCTGCTACAAATTCACCTCTGGCCGTAAGGTAAGGAATATAATTCAATATTTTTCAGCTTTTTTTGGTTTCTGTATATTAATTATTTATATGTTAGCACTTAAGTGCATCTATCTACGTTTTGCCGGCTCTGGTATAAACAAGCACAACAAAGGGAATGTTTCATAATGTACCTTGTTAACATGAGCTTAGAAAGTTTTGATGTTATCAAGGATCTATTTAGAAATTATATATGTGTTCTTTTTAAAAATTATAAATTATGTAATTGTTTTCTTGACCAAGGCTCTGGGCTTGTTAAGTGACATCTGTTTTTTTTCTACTTCGTCTTATAATAGTATCGTTGATGATTTTATAGTCTGGTGTCTGGGTTATATTTAATGGCTAATGTAATAACCATATTATAAAATTAATATTTTAATAAGTAAACAACATACATAGCTGGCGTTTTATTTCAAAATGGCTCCTATGCCGCCATTTTATATCGGATCCGCCATTTTGCGTGGACATAGCTCACCGCCCGGTCTGTCTGGGATAGGAATTTTTATTATAGGTGTATCCCCCCACCCCATTGCATGTAGGTTCGGCGTTCTCTATAGCGCAACTAGTGCACTACGCATCCTCCCCCTTCCCATGGCGTCTGCAGTCGCCATATTGCTGACAGGAGTAGTTAAATATCCAGGCACCTGTTGAACTTCACCTAGTTGATTGTGAGCTGTGATAGTGAAAAGTACTTGCAGTAGCTCCTGTGTAACCTGTATTAATTAGCTTTTAATGAAATTAATGCGCTCTAAGTGCATTGATTTATAAGAAATCACCTCGATATCATTGAACAGTTATAGGTAAATTCTTAGATTATCATGTTCGACTGGTCCATTGAATTGTGTGGAGGATTAATAAATATTATTTTGGTGATGTGACTGTTACATATCTATTCGGTTTTCAGGGTATGAAGAAAGCGAAAGCCCATGGTATCGGTGTGCACAGTCAGGAGGAGATCATCGAGTTCGGTAAAAACGATCTTCGCGTGCTCTCTGACCTACTCTCCGACAAACCTTTCTTCTTCGGAGATGAGCCAACACTTGTAAGTATAAAGTAACCAGTTTTTGCTCCATTTAAGAGATTCAATCTTCTAAATTTTGCCTTTTCAGTATTTTTTTTTATATAAAATGTCATTATTATAAGGCAATACACTGTTATTCTTTCGTATAGTAATTAAAAATATTTTTGTAATTTATTATAATGTTAAAAAGCAGTGTCATTAAGTATGAACAGCTAGCGAAGTTTTTAGGACGTGTCTTTGTTTTGTACATTATCGCGTTCCTTGATGCAACAATGCGCCGGGTGGGGTGGCCGGGTGGCCCGGGGGTAGAGTGCGATAACCGATCTCCCTTATCAAGTTAAAAATAGATCCAGGCACGCCACTAGGCAGTTGCTCTCCCACGCCACTGTTTATGCGTTATGTAACATATTGATTATGAACCTATCCTGTTTTTTTAATGTACATATTTAAAATTTGATGTTTTCATCATTATTGGTCCACGTTTCGGCAGATACAATCTTATACGTTTATCTTCTTTCATCTTTATATGTATAACTATATTTGTAAGCTTAAAAATAATCTTTAACCGCTATTATCGACAATGCAAATACGGTTAAACCAGCGAGGTAACCATAATTTTATTTCATATTAGCGGTGAATTCCAGAGAATATTGTTCACATTACCAACACTTGTTAATAATATATCGTGGTGGATTTTTCTTAAATAACGGCACCTGACGATTTTAACTTAGTCCATGAATTTTCTGTAGAATATTTTGAAATCTCTGAGAGTTATGTGAGAACAATTCTAGTGCTTATAGATACATTAATGATGATATTATGCAATTTCATTGATATAAAATCGATATCACGTTGTCATGGGAGGTGGCTTATTCTCTGTCCACCCTCACCTCCTACCCCATCCGGGGGTGGCCTAGGTCATGACCTGTGATCTCACCCATTCAGGACACCTATGTCTTATAAAGTTTTAGTTAGTTCTATCAACGAGCCCAAGTTTATTTGCCTACAGTAAACAAGTCATTATTTTGTTTCATTATTGCGAAACTGGCAGTTAATATTTAACTTCACATCAAGCGTTTGCCGAGTCGATTTTTAACTGTTTCTCTACTAAAATTATTTTTTCGTTTCTAAAATTAATAATCTTACTAATATTATAAATGTAAAAGTTACGAACGGCTAAACGGATCTGGATGGACACAGGGATATATTATAATCCGGTAGCACATAGGCTACTGTTTATCCCAGAAAAATGTACGGTTCCCGTGGATAGGTTTGTTTTTGTTTATAACTTTTTAAATTATCGCGTTCCATATTTATATAATAACTATACTACGGGACTTAACGCGTGAATAAATGGCTGTATACCTTATTCCCGACGTTTCGACTGGGTTGCACCAGCCGTGGTCACGGGCAGACTGTTTGTTTTTGTTTTTCTAGAGGCGAACTCGAGCGAAGCGAGGTGAGCCGTTAGTAACGTATAAAATCTTTTTTCGATTTTTATTTAAGTATATAAAACATGTCATCTGCTTCGTCAAGTGTCTGTTATAATAGAGTTCTTTTGTACACAGTATAAAGGGAAAAATATACTTATTTGTACCATGTTCAGCACAATGGAGCAACAAAGTTACGTTTGATTCACACATAGTTAAAGACCATGCATTGTACTGCCATATTGTAATATCCTTTTCTCCCACTATTTCTTACAAATTTATACTATTAATATTATAAAGAGGCAGAGTTTGTTTGTTTGTTTGATTAAACGCGCTAATCTCAGAAACTACTAACCTGATTTGAGAAATTCTTTTTGCATTAGGTAGCCCGTTTATTGAGGAAGGCTTATAGGCTCTATATTATCATGCTACTACCTAAGGTAGCGGAGAAGTAATATAAGTCTATCTATTCCACACTAATCGTTAAAACGTACCGTAAGAACCCGAGCGAAGCGAGGGTGAGTCGCTAGTAGGAAATAATAAAAGACTCATAATAGGATCGTTTCAACAGCTCGACGTGGTTGCATTCGCGAATCTCGCCCAACTACACTTCATCGACAAAGAAGTTCAACACGCGTTACGTGATGCGCTAGACGAGTCATTCCCGAACCTGGTGGGACTGGTCTCCCGTCTCAAGGAGCGCGCCTTCCCCGACTGGGAGGAGATCTGCGCTCCCGAAGCGCAAGTATCACCCCCTAAGAAGGAGAAGGAAAAGGAGGGTACGGGACCCAACGAGAAACAACCCTTACCAGATGAGCCAGAAAAGGGAAAGGTACGTTAGGCAAGCTAAGCTCTCTTAGTTTGTTCTTTTAACTTTAATACTTAACTTATTAAATCAATAATGATTTAAAATGTTTTATCGCTGAATATTATATTACAATTCTTTTTGCAGGGTGACGAGAAGGAGAAAGAGTTAGAAAAGGAGCCGGAAGAGAAGGAGAAGGAAAAGGAAAAGGAGAAAGAAAAGGAAAAGTAAATTTAAAGTGGACGCCAATTCCACTATCATACTTACACAAGTTGATACATTTAGGAGTCAGACTCGTTATTACAATCTGTATATTGTAAGCGTAAATCCATTTGTCTTTCCCGTATTATCATTTGGAGACGCGAGTCCGTCTCTATTATAAATTGCGCTTTCCTTTGAGCCGTAGGCGAGAAATGACCTAGACTAATTATATCAAATGAACTCGGCTATCTGGACGTTCCAATTGTAATATTTAAATAATCGAAAGTACGGGAATACGGTCATTTTGGCCGACGGTTTATTATAATATACATTTATTAAATTTCGCTTGATGTCGTGTTCTACTATGTACATGGGCATATTTGTCATTCGTTGGTGTTTTCAAAATTGAATTGTATTGATGTTTAACGCTTCTTAAAGTTATCAATTATAAAATAATTATTATATTGCTTTGTCCATTTATTTCGGTAATTAAATGATAGAAGTAAGTCGATTGTTAAGGTACTTACAGGAGTAGATAATCACTTATTCGAATAAATTGTAGAAAATATTTAATGTAAGCATTGATTGATGTTATCGATATTGGCATTCAGACAAGTTTACGTAGTGTCGGTCACCTCATCATCCGCTTGTAATTAGCCATCTAGGGAGCGTTTCATGACTCACATGTATCAAGTAGGAATGTACCTTATTTATGAGAATATATACTCAATTTGTTTATTGTATTAGTAATTTAACATTTCAAATCGGACAGTTGAAAGTTGTGAGGTTATATTTAACTGCGATTAGTGTAATTGATACCAAAAATTGGCTGGTTATTAGATAAATTGGTAAAATGTTTTTATTACAAAGACGAACGGAGTTGCCGGCGTGAGTTTAGACTGTTTTGAGATTCGTGTACTCTATCGGTTTTTACAAAAAAAATAAATTTACAATTTACAAATTTTTGATAAAAAACAAAAAAAAAACGAAAACGCCTGGAAGACTGTTTTTTCATGTTATTGTGTATTCATAGTCCGTAAAAATTTTGATATCGTATTAATTGTTAAGATTAAGGTGTATTCAATCAATTTTGATAATTATGTCGTCCGCATATATATGTAACCGCCATCGTCGCGTCTCTAGCGAGCAACCTGCGCCATTCGTACACCACGTCACTTACATCCCCCTCCACCACCTGCATCACCCCCACCACCATCACCTGCACCTTCACTACCATCTGCACTACATGCACGCGCGGCGCAATCCCACCCACACCATCAACCTCATCAACAACACAATCATCACCATCTTCATGATCATCATCATCATCATTGTCTTCATCACCATCGTCAGAATCGTCCCCATCATCGTTTAAGAAACATTTTTAATTCATTCATGTCTTTAGAGTAATGTCATTTCCAACGTTCGCTAAGGAACGATATTTGCCATCTTATGTTGTTGATCATCACTGAAACAGGCTTAATATTTAATATAGATACCTATTAGTAAAATCCCCGTTGTCATTCATCTTGCGTTTTTTTTTGCCTTATTGGTAAACGTGCTCTCAAGTGTTATAGGTGTCATGTGGATCAAGTGCCGTGCTGGCGACCGCCTCAGTGTTTAGGGACGGCGGGTTGAAAGTGTTTGAAACAAGCAGTATTTCAAGTAGAACTCCTCGTTTATTAATAAGGCCCTTTGAGTTTTGAGCAGTCGTCAGACCTATATGGCAGTTTCGAGGTGTAGAAACGTTTTCACCGACGTCCAACGTCACGTCTTTGGACGCCGGCTTGAAATAACTGTCTTGATTATATAGGATCTGCAGTTAAGAAGCGGCGTTGCGAACTTTGGTCTCGCGCGACTTTTTACGTTTTTATATCCTTGCGAGCTGGGTATTTGGCGTTCGGGTGTCCTTGTGGCATTGAAGTTCATGCAATGGTTTGCTTCGTCGAAGACAAGTCTCATATATCACTCTAGATTACGAGTCGACAGTGTTTGACAGTCAAATACCCTGTACATTCGAGACTATGATACTCATCCTGGTCTCAAAGCTTTGTATCATCCCCCGTTAGATGTCAGGTCGTTCGCTAGATGCGACTCAGTAGTTCCACTTCTTCACCTTGAACCTTCTCTATTAATATTAGGATAGGAAGAATATGTATATTTGATCAATGAATCAACGATGTTCACAAAAAGTAGATATCATAACAAGTGGACTCGTCTCACCCGACACGGGCACGGTTCACTAAATGATATTAGATATAGGTGCGTAGGTTGCGTAGATAGCTGTCGACCGCCCAACTCGTCACAGTTGTAAGCCTCGGGTGATTTTACGCCCCGCTCTCAGTACTCAAGTGGTAGTAGTTCAGGTTTTTGATTTCCCGTATTCTTTTCGTTATACATTCTTGGGCATGGTCGACTTACGTCCCTCCCAACAACTGCTGACCATCACTGCCATTAGCCTCGGAGTAAGAGTTAGGATTAGGGAAGTTAGTGTAGGATGTCGATGGTCGTATATATACCGCACTCTATCCATAGGAACTTAGTTGTAATATTGAGGCTAACATCGACGCATCCGCAGACTGAGCCTGTTTCAGTGCACTCTGGCTCAAGTGTACAGTAGAACTATTCCGAGCTCACATTTCGACCATATTTGCACGATTTGCGTTATAGGGTTGCCACATATGCATTGTTATCGTTCTTCAAATGCAATAACCACCTTCCTACAACAAATGAGTTTTTAGTAGATATTTCTGCATATTATGATGAATTTTGAAAAAATTGCTAGTCTTCTTAGACGATTGTTCTTGTAGTGTCGTTGGCAACCCTACGCATCATGCACACAATGCACTACATTGTACCTACATGTGTACTCGTGAGCGCGACGGGTGTTGAACTTCAGGCCGTAATATAGTTATAGGTCATTAGAAGTAGTAATGACGACTTCGACACGATATAGTTGTCGAGTCGCTAAGATGGGACAGTAAAGAAGTAAATCTCAACTGCAAAACGTTATTTGATATGGGAAACGGTTACCGTCGACGAAGGACGCGTTAAAGGTTTTCTTTATTGTCTCACTTCATAGGTTAAAATTTAATCAAATTCAACTCGACTTTATCAAATGACTCAATTTGTGTTGTAAGTTAGTGCTATACAAATTATTCGTAAATAATTATAGGAACTTCTGCTGTATGTTTATATGTAGATCGTAGAAAACAATTTTTATTATAATGAGTTTATAATTATGGTTACGTTTTCTTTTTATATGGATATGATACACTTTTGTGGTTTTTCAATTATTGTGTCAATATCTAATTATAAGTAATATTCGTTAGATAGTAATGGTTCGCCATAAATGTACCGATTAATATAATTATACAACTTAACTCCTCGCGGACCGCGAGCACACCGGTGTGCTAGATAACAATTGAATTCTCGGAAATTCGCACGGATTTCTTAGAATTTGTCCGGGAGGGATTAACTGAGCTTTCAGTGGAATCAATTCTCTTTAAGAACTTCTGTGTAACACTCTATGGACATTAAAGTATATATCTAATAAATAAAAACTGTAGGTACTTTGATGGGATACTTTCAAATTCTGTATCCCGTTACAGTATTGCACAGGGTTTTTTTTATTTCATATTCCTACCCCCATCCTTTACTGTTTTGTGATATTTAATCAAAGTATAACAATATTTTTATCAGATTGCATAGCGAAAGTTTTCATTTATGTTTTTGATTGCGAATATTTTAAGCTATAGGCAGATAACCTTTATTTTTTAAAGTTTTTTTTTTGGGTTTTAAATTATTATAAAATTTGTTAAAACCTACCTAATATATTTAAGCAATTTTGAGCCGTTACACGTTTTCCTACAAGTGAAACATATGTAGGCAGTTGCATCTTGTTCTGAAGACACAACTATACTACTGTATGCTGCAGATTCTAAAGCTTTTGTATCAAAGACTTCATCATAAGTTTGCAAACTTCGTTTGAAAGTACGATTAGGCACTGTGGTACTTAAAACTCGTTGAAATTAACTATGACATATCTATATATACATAAAATGCTTTGTCCTGACTGACTGATCGATCAACGCACAGCCTAAACCGCTGGTCATAGAAACGTGAAATTTGGAGGACTTATTCCTTATACAATGTAGGCATCCGCTAAGAAAGGAATGTTATAAATTCATCCCCTAAGGGGGTAAAATAGGGGATAAAAGATTGTATGAAACTCTGTCATTCTTAACGCGAAATGCACGAAAAGTGGTATTTAGTTTTAAGATAAAAAATAAGAAATATATGTATTAGATTTCTTTCGAAATTCATTCCTTAAAGGGGTAAAAGGGGGTGATAAAATTTTTATGGGCAAACATTTATGATCAGAATTACTTGAAACTTAGTATTAAAGCTCTTAAATACAATTAAATAAATACGTATTTCAGCATTTTTTGAAATTCATCCCATAAGGCTGTCAAATAGAGGATGAAAGTTTGTATGAAACTTTGTAATTGATGCACGGAAAATGGTTTTTTAATTAATGGAAATTTACCTTTAAAATGAAAACTAAAACAATACAAGTATCAATTTTTTGAAATTCATCCCTTAAAAGGATAAAAGGGGATTGTGCTGTTTATATAAGGAAAAAATTGTTTATGATCAGAATTATTTGAAACTTGGTATTAATGCTCTTTAATACAATTAAATAAATATGTATTGTAGATTTTTTTTTAATTCAGCCCCTAAGTGGGTAAAACTGGGCGGTGAAGTTTGAGTTGTTGAATATATTTAAATAGAGTAACATGGCTCAAGTGTGGGATATAAAGTAGAGTAAATTTATTTACAGAATATAAGCTTAACATCTTATACATATTTTTGCAAGTAGTAAAGTACCTATGTATTGCGAAAAAGTTTATTTTTTTCGTAGTTTCATCGCGGGCGAAGCCGCGGGTTCTGCTAGTTATTATATATTTTGATATTAGATATGACAAATAGAACAACGAACCCGAATAAAACAATAAACAAGGATTAGTTTACTCTATCCTCAGTGGTTGCTACCCTAGTATTGATTTAATTGGGATGATAAAATGGACGTATAACTTATAACAGACCGAAAGTTCTGTGATAGAACGAGACAAAATTGTGAAAGTCAAATGTTTTTGCACATTCCTACATTTTAGAGTTTTTGATACACTACTTCATTTTTCTCTCATCTCTTTGAATAATAGTTTTATTATAAAACTAAGAATTATATCAGTTAGGTAATGAAGCGCGTCATAACTGATAGTTCTATAATTGTTTAAGTATAAGTTCTAAAATGAGTCCGGTCTTCAGCCATATACTCGTACACGGATGAAGAGTATGGTACTAATTTGCCTTAAATAAATAATAAATAAATAGAATAATAAACAAACAAAAATATTCCAATACTTTGTCTAATAAAATATGGTCAAGGATTTCCTTTAATAAAAACCAGCGACTTACGCTTTGCTCAGGTGCGTCTGTGGGTGTCTTTTGAAGTTATACGTCTTTTGGCACGTTTGGAAAAAAATATGAGAGTAAAGTTTTTACGATGCGCGCGCACACCGACAGCCAAAAAGCGACATGATGAAGTTAGCTTATTGTAACATACGGGATGAAATTTTTAGCTATTTTTTCTGTTACACCAAAGAAATATAACTTCTTACGTGCGTACATAAGTATACACACACGTTTTTTTTATTTATAACATTATATAATGCAAGCGCTACCTTTTGGCAAATTTTATAAATAACAGTATCTGTGTAGGTACTAAATTTTATCGCAATCTAACATGTGTATTTTTTCAGTTATGAGGGAATCAAAAGTGGCTTCAAATGGTTCGTGTAATATTACACACGTTGCTGCTCGCCAGTCTCTTTGGCGTGAACTTGGCTGGATATAGTTCGTTATATTTATGAGTATCAGCTTTTTTGGTGAACAAGGGGTTGAAATTAGGGATGAAGCGGATAGTTGTTTGGCCGGATACTGGATATACGGCGAGCTGTAAGATCGGTAGGCTGCATATCCGGCGACTTGGATATTCGGAGAGTTGTCACGTTGCATGTTGCGACAAGTACGTATGCTATCGGAAGAGTTTACGCGTATTCTGGTGACCGGATGACTTAGTGATCAGCGAAAGTTTATTGTATAATTGCTCAACGACTTTACGACCCTTATTTAGTGGTGTTAGTGGTCGGTTAACTCGAAGCAGTATCCACAATTCAAAGTTTGTCAGAGTGTATCTTCCAGCACTTTCCTGACCTTTCATGTCAATTTTGTATTATTTGCCTCATAAATACAATTTTTATTACTGTATATTTAAGAAAAAACATACGTCTTTATCATCCGTTATTCGGCCGGATATCGGATAGTAAAATAAGGCCGAATACCAGATAGTTAACCGATACCACTAATTGAAATATTAAACAAAAATATTTCTCTACTGTATTTTGATGAATGTATAATTTTTAATACATATTTATTACTTTGCCTCCTGTAGGCAGACGAGAAATGGAAGACCCTACTTTTAATCTTTTATTATTTCATCGTAAGTGATTCAGAAGCTATCAAGCAAATCAATTGTAAAATGTGTGCCACAAAAATAACCGAGCTGTAGTCGTGGATTATTTATGAGTTTATCAAAAAATGTTTAAAAACTCGAAGAAGACTTTGAAAAACGGAATTAAAAAATATATGCAAACAAGTTGAACGTATTAATAAGTCGGAGTCATACATATTATGTAGTAATACTCGCAGCAAATATGTCACTGTCTACAAGATATGGTAACTATGAGGAAATACATAGGATCGGACATATATACATGATATATTATATATACAAGTAGAACACATAATCCTCTTTTGGGTTTCGCTGTAGGGTAATAAGATTACTTACATTCTATTCTGTAGTTCAGATGTTTTGTAGATAAAGAAGCTGGTAAATTTTATATCCCTCTTGATTTTCTCAAAGTATTAATGAGTTTTGTGAGCAGCAGTTAGTGCCACTTAGTTTTAACCATAAGAGGACAAGTTTCCACATTATGATTAATATAATAACTTAGCGGGGCATTGAACCCGTGACTCATAATACCTTACCTACTGAACCGGCACAGTTGTCTTAAATTGGATTAATATTACAGCGTAATATCAATCCAAATGTCTTTGTTATTTATTACATAGTAGGTATTGCTGTATCGTATCGATTGGTACTAATTTAAGCAAATAAATAAAAAAAATATATAAATATTTTAATTAAAAAAAATCGGGTGTAATGTGTAAAAATATTTTTTATAACATAAATATTATATATTGTAAAACAGTGAAACACTTTTCCTGTTTTAATCGTTGTATTGTCAGTAATTAATAAATTCATAGTAATTAATAAATTTATAGAAAATCATACGTCCCGCCCAAACGTCAAAATATAATCGTCATACTGTCCCTGCCTGCCTGGCACCTGCGTAGTCGAACACCACAGAGGTTGTACGAAAGCGCTTGATGTCTTCGACTGAACTAGCGACGTGTAGGTAACAATATTTTATTTACAAGTGCATATAGTACATGATTCCCTTTGTCCTAGGATAGATGGCGCTGGGGGGCTTCTGCATCGCGCTATCGAAATGCCGTCTATAAAATATAAGTTCTCTGGGGAAATTTCTCATTCAACCATCATCACTGCCATTTGCAATAACACCAAAAGTGCCTTAGATGATAAGCATGTCACTTATGATGCGACTTAATTTTTGAAAAGGGTTTGTTCTCCAAAGGAATAAACCTTTGATAAATTGTAAAACATAATTTTGAATCGAAAGAGAAAAAAAAATGTATTATTTGGACTTCAGATACTTAAGAATTAATAAATTTATATATAAATTAAGAGTATTTTTATAGGTAGGTACACCAATGAAGTATTATTATATGTATGTAGATAATGTCTAGAAAACAAATTCAACGCTTAGCATAATAGATATTTAATTAGATTAGCTTGTAACCTATGCGCAAAATAAAACGATTCCGTAAGTAAATTATTATAAAAAGCTTTTATTTAGGTAGAACTTCGAGAAGAGAATCGTAAGATCAAGGTGGGATATTTATTGAGAAGTTAGCATGGTGTAGAAAACTCCCCACTTTGGGCGCCTCTTAAACCTTGCGATTTACCATCAAATAAATATAATAACGTTTTTTTTTTTAATAATAATATAATATACATATAAAAGCGAACTAAAAAATAAGAATAAATGCAACAAACATGTTTTATACTAGATGCGAGTCTCCTAAGTGTACAAAATATGTCTCCGACTGCATAATATTATTTTCCTTCGTCAGCTTGTTCTCATCTTTTTAGTTAGCTTTTACGCAGTCACGTTTTTGATTTTTTAAATTATTATTTTTTTTGCAGGTTTTAAGTTTAAGATCCCGATCTATGTGGTGGACCCCCCATTTTTTTCCAGACGAAATATATATTTTAAACCATAAAATATTATAACACACACGACCCAGTGGAGTTGTAACTAAAAATTTGCTCCAGGCTATTTTTTATTTAAGAACCTCTAGTCTGGAGATGTTTTGGTATAATAACCCAATATTATAAAATTAGTTATAAAATTATCTACATTTTGTTATTTGGTTCGTCCGGAAAACGATACGAGCAATCAAGACACACGGTAGCGTGTCCAGCCAAGTTCACGCCAAAGGAACTGGCGAGCAGCACCGTGTGCAATATTACACGAACCATTTGGAGCCACTTTTTACCCCCTTATAACTCAAAAACTATTTCACATAAACATGTCAAATTTGGCTCATATATTGAGATTTGCATGATACATATGTGCTCCAAATTTCATAAGCACACCTCATACAGTTATTTAGATATTAACGACCAAAAATCGTAATTTTATCACTGACTGACCTATAGATCAAAACTCTAACCATTAATAACACTAACAACTCTAACAATTTTCCGCCTTATCCATTAACGAATAGTCGCAAATTTATGAAAAAAAGATTGAATTTACTAGTCACTTTGGAATTATGAATAATAATAGTTTATTTACAAAAAGTCATGATATCCCATCAAAAACATAAATGTGAAATGGGAGCCAAGTTCAATATTAAGAATATGCGTGGTTGTCAACTTCAACGACAAAAGAATTGAGATCTAAATGGGTGCCAAGTTCTGTAGATAATCCTTTTTCATAAAAACATACAACATTCTAAAATAAATTTAAAACACAATTTCTTGTTTTTTCTTCTACAAAATTGTTTGCTATTTAAAAATAGAACTTCTTAAATTTGAATAGTCGAATCATTTACACAGAGTAGATACCTTAGGATAAATTGAAGTTCAAGATTTGACTTGGCTAGTTTTTACATACAAGTTATCTTATTTTCGGCTAATCACTTATTTCTTCTTTATGCTATACGCAAGTTACTGTACCTACCGTTATATTGTTTATATTGTAAGGTGAACACGTCTCACTGTTCTAAAAACTTGCTTTACTGGTAAAAACTAGGCAATATGTTGGAAAAAGGCTGCCAAACGATTGGTACTAATTTGTCACAGGAAAAGAGTTCTTGTACTTAAAAAAATAGATACGTGTGTGTGTACTTATGTATGCGCGTAAGAATTTATACTTCTGTGGTGTAACAGAACAAAAAAAAGGTGAAATATGAATTGCGAAATTGTCAAAGTAATAGAACGTAAACTTATCGAAATGAAGCTTGTATAAAATAACGAATAATTAGTATACTAACCTTTTCCATCCAAACACGCTTTTCCGACATAACGAATCCATTATTGTCATATCCACGCTTTTCATTCATTTTTCTTTATCACTACTACGATCTAATTATAATAATTTTCCTCACTGAACACAAAAAATCCTTAAAATTGTTACATGAAACTGATGAATATGTAACGATGATGCATAAATATAATGCTTATAAAACTATTATTATTATTTATTTATTGTATAAAAAAAAGGTGCGTGTAACCTTTACGCGCGGTTGAAGTAAAACTTCTTTGGCAAATATCGCAATTAAATTAAAACAAATCAATGATAAATAAGGCATATTAGGCACATTACAATCATATATTTACAGAATATCATTTAAAGAAAGAAAGATATTATAATAGGTCTACCGGAAAGTTCTGTCCATTTCTATGACAACAATTTTCGATATGTAAGCTGTAAGCATATGTTTATTTGAGTCATGTTCGGTTCTCTATTTTCACCGCTTAATGTATATATACTAACGTAGCATATTAAGTAAAATAAAGTTGATTCACGTTAGTCTTAAGTGTGCAGAGATAGTGTATTCATGGCGACGAATAAAGTTCATTTACGCCACTGTATTTTCGTACGAAGTTCAACAAGGAAGAAATGTTATAGAAGCATGTACAAAATATTGAAAGTGTTTGGTGAAGGTACAGCTTCTGATAGGGCATGCAGAAGATAGTTCGAAAATTTGAAACAGGTGATTTCGATCTTTCTGATAAGCCATATTCTGGGCGATCATCTTTGATTGACGACGATGTAATTAAGACTACTTTGGAGCAAGATCCTTTTCTGACAACATCAGAGGTCGCAGAAAGGCTTCATTCAGCTCATAAAACAATTTTGGACCATATTCGGAAGATAGGATTCAAGATTTGTGCCACACGAATTAAGTCAGAAGAATTTGGATGATCGAGTCGTCGATATGCACATCTCTGCTTGGTTGGAACAAATTCGTGTCCTTATTAAACCGGATAATAATTGGAGATAAAAAGCGGATTACCAACAAAAACATTGTAAGGAAAAGGGCGTATTGCGAACCCAGAAAACCCAAGACTTCCACTTGCGGGCAAATGAAAGTGCACCTATTTCTAGACTAGAAAATTTCCGTACAAATATTTATTACCCAATTTTGGATACCTTATCTGTACAATTAGCTGGGCGTAGAAATGCGTATGATAAGCTTTATGTTAACTTTAGTTTGTTTTTGATAATTCATCTGACGTTGATACAAACGAGTTGAAAAATCAAGCAAATGAACTCGTCAACAAGTATCCTGATGACTTAGAAGAGACATTGGGGGATGAATGTATTCACTTACATTATCAACTCAAAGAATTATTAGCAAATTGTGAAGATGTGCGCTCTGCACAAAACATTTGCAATATATTGCATTCACAAAATCTTCGGGATGTTTATCCTAATGTAGATATTGCTCGACGTATTTTTTTGAGCATCCCAGCAACAAATTGCTCAGGAGAAAGATCTTTTTCTACTCTAAAAAAGGGTAAAAAGCTACTTACCAGCAAACATGGGTTAACATTGACTTAATGCTCTTGCATTATTGTTTATTGAAGCTGAATTAGTGGAAGAAATTGATTATGAAGATATAATCGACGATTTTGCGAGAACTAAAGCCAGGAAGAAAAAACTGATTCCATAAATGATAATTTAAGTAAATTAAGAATAGAAAGATGTTATGTATTCCTTTGATGGTCGTATACACACCGGTGTATATGTTAACGATTAGTTTCCCGGAAATTCGCACGGAGGTAAAATATGGTACCTTTTCTCCTGAGATAGAAAAAGTTTTTGCTGTAACTATGAATCCTATATCCTATATTTCAAAAGGCACTAGGTGTTAAGCTATTGCTTTTATGTTTTGGAAGGTGAAAGGTGCAGGCAAGGTGTTCATAAAAATTTATTGAAAAAAATTCAAACTTTAAGAATTCACTGTTTTCAGATTTTTTTCCTTATATGCATACAATTACCCATCTGGACACCAAGTTTCAGCTTTTTAGGTCATCTGGAAGTGAGTTAGGTCTTACTTCTATATGTCAGTCAGTCAGTGATAAAAATGCCGATTTTTAAACGTTAATATCTCAATTACCGTTTGTGCCGTATTTATGAAATTGGATATTGTTAATCTAAGTGGATTAAATAATGAACCAAATTTCATATTCATGTATCATATGTTAAATAGATTTTGAGTTATTACGAGGTAAAAATTGGCTCCAAATGGTTCGTGTAAAATATACACACGGTGCTGCGACGCCAGTTTCTTTTGGCTTGAACTTGGCTGGACATGCTACCGCGTGTCTTGGTTAATTACTCATCTTTAAAAAGTTATGTCCATATTTATAATTTATATTCGGAATTCTATTTAATAAATTAATATAGATTAATCAATAAGAAGTTGTATTTAATTTAACAAAATTTTATCGATCAAAATTTTAACATTTGAAAATTAAATCTTTAATTTTTAACCCCCGACGCAAAAAGAGGGGTGTTATAAGTTTGACGTCGTCTGTCTGTCTGTCTGTCTGTGGCATCGTAGCTCTCAAACGGATGGACCGATTTCAATGCGGTTTTTTCATTTGAAAGATAGTTTCCTTGCGGTGGTTCTTAGTTATGTTTGGTTAATATCGGTCCAGCAGTGTAAGAGTATCAGCTCTTTTCCAAAATGAGATAAGGCATTTTGGCTTATGATTACTTGATTAAGTGCTTCACGTGCGTAGGGGGTTTTTAAAATTTTAATTTATATTGTTATAATAATCACTCCCTCACGAAGCAAAAAAGGCGGCCTATCAATCGGGGCCTAGGGCGGCATCAAGCCTAAATCCGCCACTGCTTCCACCTCTAAACCAAATTTGACTTTGAATAAGAGAATGTTGTGTATATGGTGGGAAATTACGGGACCAGTACATTATGAGCTATTAAAACCGAACGAAAAGCTCAATTTGGAGAAATATTGACAGCAACTGGATAATTTACAGACAGCAGTCCGAGAAAAAAGGCCGGCGATGTTCAACAGGAAGGAAATCTTACTGCACCATGATAATGCCAGACCACATGCTGCTTTAGAGACCCGTCAAAAAATTGCAGAATTAGACTGGGAAATTCTGTCGCATCCACCATATTCCCCGGACTTAGCACCCTCCGATTATCACTTGTTTTTGTTATTACAATTTTTTTGAAGGGCAAAAAATTCAAAAATGGAGAAGATATCATACAAGCACCGATTCAATTTTTCGCATCAAAAGGTGAATTTTTTTTCAAAATTGGGATATATAAATTACCCTCACGCTGGCAAAATGTCAGAATGAGGGCCCCAAAAACCTGAAATTGCTTGGGGCCCCGTCATAGGTAAATTCGGCACTGTCCAAAACGTCTAGAAAAAGAGAAAGGGGTCCACCATACAGATCGGGATCTCCTACTATTTGGTCAGTTAGACATTTTTAGTTTCATTTAACAAATTTTTTCCTAAATTATTTTTAAACATATAAGTATATATTTGTAATCGCCTTATAAAAACTGTATTTATGACACGCCACTCAATTGATTTAAACGAGTTTTTTTTCATTACACTTTGCGCTTAAGATCCGCCATTTTGATTTTATTATCCGTAATCTGTATATCTTATGATACTCGCCTAATCAAGACGAATCTAACAACAGATAAATTACCAAAATTGGTTGCGGCGTTTAGTAATTATGAGGAAACATAGGGTTGGTCATTGTACATACAAACACATAGCCCTCCTTTGGGCTTCGCCGCAGTCGGATAAAAATAGGCCTTACATATAATAGAGAAAGGCCTTGATTCAGCTAGGGACGATAATAGACTGATAATATACAGCAGACGATATCTATTACCGTCCACACCTAAACGATGGCCTTCTCAAAACGCAATCCATCCTGGGCAGCCCGCATCCATCTGCTGCCCAAATGTATTTTTGAGTTACCTCATCTTGCATAAAGTGTTAAAAATGTTACTAAGAATGTTAAGTTATATGTATATTTTTAAATATTAAACCTTACAGATTTGTGTTAACGTTCATTTTACTATAGTCCATATTTTAAGCACTGCTTTTGATTTAGGTATTTGTTATCGCTTTAGATGCACCTAATTATTCAGCATTGACTGTAACTTACTTTGATGCTGACTATATATGTAACAGCTGGTATGTATGAACTGCCTCGGTGGTGTAGTGGCTAGCATGTATGGCTGCACACCCGGAGGTCCTGGGTTCGAGTACCGGGTCGGGCCAAGTTTAGTTACTGAGTCTTTCTGTCTAGTAAGCCTCAATAGCAGCCCGGAGTTGGGAAGTTGGCGGTGTTTCACCCCCGTGCCTCGGAGAGCACGTAAAGCCGTCGGTCCTGCGCCTTAACTCTCACCGGTCGTGTCGAATAGTCGTCCCACCGGAGTATGAGAGTGACAGGAATAGAGAGTGCTCTTGTGTCTGCGCGTACACTTGTGCACTATAATATCTCCTGCGCAGTTGGCTAGTCTCAATGAGATTGGCCGCCGTGGCCGGAATCGGTCAGGTGGACATCATATCAACAAGGGCAATGAGATACATAGGTAGTTTGTAAAATCAAAACATCATCATATGCTGTATCTTTGCGTTTTTTTGTTGGATTGTGTAAAGTGTACATGAACTTAATAAAACACAAAGTATATTAAACAGAGCAATTTATTACTTAAAATACACGAGGTTACAGTTTGGATCTACTATTACCAATAAATATGAAAATACGTCATCATTTAAAAATATTATTCGAGTCGACACGATAATTATTGATTAAGTGGACAAATCACAAATTAATACATTTATTTGTAGCAACAGAAAGCAACTGCGGTCTTTCAAAGGATGAAATCATCAATAATATTAATTAACAATGTAAACGTAGGAAAGACAGATTTAAGGATAAGCGAGACAAAGAGGAATAAATTAAAGTAATCGATCATTACCATCTAAATTGATAAACGCATGACACGCATGCACGCCTAGATCGAGACTGTACCCAACGACTCGATGTGAACTTGCAACGGTCCGTCGAGATAACAGCTCAAATCAAAGCAAATCTAATTTTACTGACTGATGTGAAAGTCATACTACTTTAAGCTTTTGGAAATTCATGTTCCATAGTTTGAGGCACCATACAAATTTGAAAACGCCGCTGATGCTGGCGTCATGGAAGAGATTTTATCACATAAGAGTTACGAAGTTAAAAGATTGTTTAGATGGAGGGAGTATCAGCATTTCTATGTGAAATAGGCTCTAGTTTCTGCTCCAAATATAAGCTTGTGAAGGATAAATATTCAGCCATAGTGGAGAGAGAAGTGTTGGGTGCACCACTTAAGTCCAGGCTAGATGGCCAAAATACATTAATGTAAGCGTGGTATTAAAGCGATGGGTGTACACGTTAATTATCATGTCGACGACATAGACAAAATAAATCGATATAAATAAAATCTGTAATACTGCGTCGAGGGAGCTGACACAGAAGTATTAAATATTCGGTCCCACAAAGTATATATTCAAAAGGTTTATTGTTGAAAGATTAAAATTATCACGTAAAACAACATTAGATCACTTGAAGTAAGCAATTATAGCTATGGTCGATATACTGCGTGTGCGACGTTGGTGACTGTTGGATTAGTTTTATATACGGTCCTCAATAACCTATCTATTCGTAGTTCATCAAATCAGAGATTATGACAAATTGTGTCGAATCTAGTAAGAGAGGAAAGCCACAGATATATAAGTTAATCAATCACCTAAGTCTTATTTTAACCTGTGATGTTCTTTTAATGTTGTAGATTTTAATTTACATTCCGTTATAGTATAATATAATATATAAAACGCATCGAAAAGTCAATTCCTGAAAAATAAATTTCTTCTCGATTAGTGAATATATATTAAAATGTACAAGAAACTTGACAATAAATATTTTATATATAGCTCTATAGCTTTAACATTATGACAACTTTCAGTTTTCGCAAGCACAGTATGTTTATTTTAATATTATATAATTAAGTTTGTAGTAATAATGTTAAATATGTAGAGCAGATATCTAACATGTAAATGAGTTCAGCGACATTCCGCAGTAAATAGATCACAGTTACAATTTGGTGGTAGATATTATAAAATGCTACTTGTATTTTACTTAATTTTTATATAAATGGATATTATAAAACTACAAAACCGAAGGCATCACCCTCTAACTTCTAACAGATTATACAGACTTAATATATTCTATCGTAAACTCACTGGCTACTTCAAATGATGACTTGCTTTCCAGCTTAATTCGACATTAGTATTTGGCATATAGTTTTCAAATTGCAATTATTTATATCTCAAAACACGGATATAAAATAAACAAAATGTAATATTTGAATGAGATTTCTATTGCACGTACACGTCCATTACTTACTAAATGTCTTATTAAACATACAAATCAACAAATGCAAAGAAAAATCATTGCAACTTAGTATTGAGGTAATTTAAAAAACACTTATGATTTTTCTATATATTTAGTGAATCTTACACCAAATTCTTAATTTCATTTAAATATATTACCTACTGTTTGATATTTGCTATACATATTAAATTATAGGAAACGTCTAATAGTAAGTACACTTTGATGTTTGTTAAATATATTTTAGGTATTTAAATCAAATTAATACTTTGGTGCAAGTGACTATTATAATCCACACAGAATTGCTACAATAGTGAGTTACAACGTTTTTCCTTGCAGATGTCGAAGTGACCACATAAAATCTCTAATAACGTATTTATATATGTATATACAACTATAAAATAAAAATATACTTATGCTGCTTGTTTAAATAAATAGTACGTTAAGTAATTAAAATGTAATATATGATTTTGAAAATTTTAATATTATCAATTTCATTGATTTATATAACTTAGACGATTTCTTCCCCTACAAAATTAGTTATAATTTTAAAGCAACGAGTTATAAATTACTCAGAGCTGCCAAAATATATAAAAATATATTATAAAATGGTTTAAAAATTTATTTAAAAATCTATGATAAGTGATCAATAAAATTATACGCCCTTAAATAATATAAAAATTCGAAATTAGAGAAACATAATAAGAAAAATATAATTTTACTATTAATACATGTTTCGGCGAATTCCTTAGAATTTCACGCGTTACGTGTCCCCATATTACGTTTCGATTGGGTGGTGGGCTCAATTGAGGCCAAACTTGGCCAAGAGACTGCTTAAAACGCTATCACAGTCTACTAATTCATACAGCCGTCTAACGAAGATGTCTATAATTAATTTTTCAATATAATTTTTAAAACAATCGTTATGGGCATGCGAGGAGAGATGCGAGCGAGTTGCTCCCGACTGGCATATGTACTTTTAAATGACTGTAGGGAAAAGTTGAAGCATTCTCCATTACATACATACATTAAAGGGTTGATCGGTAGAATTGTAACTTGCCACGAGATGACACTACAGTGCTTAACTTCGAAACCGTTCGCTATGAAAACTGGTAATTTTTGACATGCCATTGGGATTAGGATCCCACAGGTGGGATTTCTGTTAATCTTAACAACCAAGGCGATCACCAACTGTATGGATTTTTATACTGTGACACTATACAAGTCAGGTCATTTGTGAGTTATTCTGCCTTTCATTTTTATTATATTTGGGAAGATGGCTACTGAACGGGATGTATACACACGTTCTGCGTTAGATTTTAGTTAGGGGAATTGCCCATACGCGTACACATGTATGTATATGAAACATTAAAGGATTTTGATACTATAATATTTGGTGCAATTCAAACTGATACTTTCGACTTGCGAACGTTATCGTACTCTCTTACATACGTTTCTTATTTTAGAATATCGTCTTCACACCATAATTGACAATCTTAATTAAAGACTTCATTTTGTTAATAACAGCAGTTCTAATTAAACGTTACAGTGGTATTGCGAAAATATAAAAAAAGAAGTAGAGAGCACAATGAAGGGTTCTACAAAACAAGTTTCGTTAAACTCTATATAAATAATAATAGAATAAAAACGATTTGGCGCTTGTCCTAAAATGTATTTCAATAAATATAAATTATAAGTCTAAATTATAAGTTAAACAAATAGCTTATATGTTAGGAAATTATGAGTATTATTGACGTTCGAATCAATACATTAATAACCCTACAATAAGCTAAATAACTAAGTACAATGACGTTCTGTCTAATTGTCTAATTATGTTATGTTGCATCGATTTTAAATAAGCTTTTTTAAATTTAACGTTACATAAAACCATTTACGGAGAATTGGTTATATATTATTAAAAGGATCTCATAGAAATAAATATAATTACATTATAAATTAACATTTTAATAGATAAATACATGAAATTAAGATAATTCTCCTATTAGTATATAATTCGGATCTCGGAGCTCTCAAAAACGTAAATCGTTAATTACATACAAAATATGTACAAATTGATAACACACCATTAACTCGCACTAAGGAGACAACCTAGATATAATGGAATGTAAGTTTTTATCAAAAACGAACGTCGTTTTGTCACATCGCTAAATAATAATACTAACAAAAACAAAAGCACAAGGAAACATACAAAGTTAAAATTAATTTTGTTTAATACTGAAAGAGAAAAAAAAATGTATAAAAATATATTTAAAGGATGGAATCAAAAATACATAAAGGCAAGTCGAGATACCAAGTGAAAGGGTCTAAACGATGCCTTAGTTATTTTATTTGTACACCAAACATTGTTTTTAGAGACCACTAAAGATTTTATATAATATAGATATTAATCGACACTGGGTCAAGCTCAAAATACTATTTATTTAATTGAATTGACAACGCCGGCTGGAATTTTAGTGTTCATTTTTTTATTTAAACTTATTCCTAGATTCGTGTTATGTCGACTTAACGTCAGAATTATTTATTAAGCTCAAGTATAGATAAGTTGAAGAAGAAACAATGTTAAAATTGAGTAGGATAGTCATATTATTGTAATAAAAACGTCAGTCATATATTAAATATAATAGAATTCTAAATTCGATTCATACAATTGGGATTATTATTATATTATATTATATAAGATTGGCATCAGGAATTGGAAACTATGGGGATTCTACGCTAAGAGAATAAAATATTAGTGTCATATACTATTACTATTACAGTCTAGTCTAACAATAAAAACTTCTATAGAAATACGTGCCAAATATTTCGTTTTTAAGATAAAAACTAGCCGCAAATTTGTGCTTACCTATTGATTATTCAAATCGTAGTACAAATGAATGGGTACTTTGTTAAGAACGAATAGAATCAAGTGATGAAACGTAAGTGTACTAAAATTGCGGCTAAACTACTAATATTTCAAATTGACTTCGGGCAAATCGACGCACAGCAAAATAAGTTGAGATTTGAGATCAGTGGCTTGGATCGTTACAACACACAGAGATCAGGACGAAAACAATCAAATGAATCCGACACGTAAACAATTTCGAAAGAACGATACTCTTTTAAACAACCTGCATATAAAATATCAGTGGCAAATATTGGTATACAATATATCAGTAAACGTTCACATAGTTCATTAAAAACGAACTACTTATCATTTACCATAAAAACGTTCGGTTTAAAGTGAAAATTAAAAGGTCAGAAGGATGATAGTAAAAATAAAATAGACATATAGTGAGTGCCTAAAATTGTAATAAGTAGACGAATATATGTCGAACGTATATCGTTAAATATAAAGAATTTCATAGTTTGTAATAAAGTAAGCAGGAGAATTGAAATTATAAAGTAATATTAAATTAATTATTGTCAATTAAAAAAGCATACCTTTCGCTTAAGTTTTATATTATTTTAGGGTGTCCATCCACCGAATACTTAGTGCAAAATAGTGCACTCTCGCTTGCACTATACAAATAAAAAAAACGTGCGAGTGAGATACAATTACATAGAACCGTATGTATACAGCGTGATATTTTCAAAGTGGTAAGGATAGTGATACTCTAAAGGGAATTTTGAAAAAAATAATTTCCTAAGATTAAGCCGTTAATTTTAAAAAGCACACCACACTATTATTAGTTTCTTTATTAAATCCACTATCCAAAGCCCACTTAAAAAAATCATTCTGTATATAAAAATTGCTGCAGGTCTTGAGAATCATTCTTATAAAAAGCCACCAATATTGGAGCCCATGTGCAATAATTAAACTATAATAATACAAAAACTGGTCGAGAAAAAAACGGGATCCCGAAATAAAATGTACCGAAAATATAACAAAGTATTCAACAAGTACATACATTTACATATATTATGTATCTGGATTACAAGTAATGAGAGTGAGTGTTACGTCTTTTTACTTAGGTCTAGCGATGTCGATGATTCTCTTCGTAGAATTAGTTTTAGTTTGTCGTCTTCTTCGAGATCTTCTTCGACTGAAACGGTCCTGCTGAGGGAACGGCCCAGGACCCGTGCCTTCCACGCCTCTAATCTCACGACCTAATAAAGTATGAAAATTAAAAAAAAAGTACTTATTATTTTACAATATTTTGACTGCAAAACTAGTAATTTATCTTTATTTGTATGTTGTATTATATATAAGTAAATGATGTGCGATCAATATAAGGTTAAATTAAAAAATATTTAAGAAAAAATTTTAGGCTACTACCTCAAAAAATTCTATAGTTTCATTAGTTTTGCTGTCAAACTATAACTTTGTTCTCGTTGTACTACGAGTTTGAATATTCCATGCTTATTATACCTTATTCTAATAAACGTATTCATGAATACCTCTTCAAGGACAAAATTAAAATTATGTATATAAATATTTATATAATATTTTTTACGTAGACAGCACTAAAGAGGCATCCATGAAAGAAGAAAATGTCTAAATACTGACATTCATAGCAAGTGCCTTTGAGTACTGCGTAGAAGAATTAGCTTTAGGACGCTTTTGTTTAAAACTTAAAAAAAAACACGTATTACAGCTTTCTTCATCTACCAGTACACTGTCATCATCAAAAGGTATTCGAGTTTATTTTTATTTTATCATCAAAATATAACTTTCTTTTGTTGCTGACTGTACTTGCACTCAAAATATACCCACGTCAATCCTGAGCATTACATAAAAAATCAACAAGCACAACTTCAATGTATCTATTTCTCAGTAGTGCTTTTTACCGAAAAATTTACTCAAATCCATTGCACTTAACTACTTATACATAATTCAGATTTCCATTAACACCTAGCTCTAACTATAAACCTATAAAATATATTTCAACTAATATCTCAACAATTTTAATGTTAAATGAAGCACGTGCAATTTAATGCAGATACCCAATCCATATAAAAATAACGAGCGACATGCAAACATGATATGAATTATACGTAAGTGTATGAAAAACAAACAAGCAAGCAAAGAAGAACAAAATTTGTGTCCAATGACTGTGTTAACCTATTTTTTTTTTAATTTAAAGTGTTCATTCACTTTTTTATGACTCGAATCAAAAGAATGTAAGCGAAATAATACGAAGCTCGCAGGGTTTATGAGCCAAGAGGGAATTATAAATAATGTGAAGAAAAAAAAAGAAAAAAAAAATTTTTTTTTTTACTTTATCAAGTTTCTCTGAACAATTATATTATTATTATTATTAATTCCATAGTTTTAAATATTGTTATAATCGAATACTGTATTATCATAGCTTAGCACAGCCAATAGAACCATCAAACCAAGCCAACACAATACATACAGATTGAACTGAAAATTTTCTCCTTTTGGTAGAAGAGCAAAAAATTAATAAAAAAACATCACGCGAATTAAAAACATTGCGGCTATTTGTACATAATGCACAACATTAGTGTGTTGACCTTTGTTATTTTATTGTTAAAAATATTTTATAAAAACGGTCTAGTGAATAACTTTATATAAACATGTTGCGAGAACTGTTTAGATACTTGTTTATTACATAGTGGGACGCACGTTCGATGCTCGATCTTAGTAACAATCAATAGTTGCTATTAGAATATGTTTTGCAATGTTATTATAAAAATAATAATTTAAACTTTTCTCCTGTAAAATGACCAAATGATAAATTATAATATAAACAAAATTTAGCCATAAAATTTGCCGTTATTGTGACAGAATTTAAATGCATTAGAATATACTTTTATAAAGCGTTTTTCAAACATTACGCACACGACCAACTCAGTAGCAAATCAAAGTATCAAGTTGTGTGCGCAAATGAAGGTCAACACACAAAATGAACACGTACTGATGCAAATAATTTCGCGCATCGTCGAACCATTTCCAGGGCTCCCCGTCCGGCGTAGTGATGGGTGTCGGGTACTGTGCAAACATAACTCGTCATACAACCACACGATACCAAATTATACATACATACATACATATATGTTATTATACATGTGTGTTGCATACACTTTATCTACACTTTGTACTCAATAGATAATGATAATAAATATGTTGCGACATTAACACACAGCACTATTTGCTTACATGGTAAGCTATGAGGCTTGTGTTATGGTCACCAGACAGTTGATACCCTACACATATATAACTTTTAAATACATGTATATTATAAATATGAATACCCATGACTGGAGTATAAACATTCGTGCTCATCACACAAATGAATGCCCCCAGCGGGAATCGAACCCGCGACCGCTGGCACAGCAAGTAGGGTCACTATAAACTGAGCCAGACGTGTCGTCAAATCGATGTGCCAACATAATATATGTACAAGTTAGGTAGGAACATTGATTGAACACGTCACAAAATTTTACATATTGAAACCGATATCTTCTAGGGTTAGCTTAAAATCGATTTTTAGTACGAATATTGTGGACTATTTTCTATTGAGTACAAAGTGTGAAACCATGGATACTTTCATAAGTCTGGGCGGCGAATATTTTTTAAGTTCAACGCCAGTAACAGAGAGTTCACGAACGGCGAATGTGTATTATAGTAAAAAATCTAGAAAAAGATTCAGTAGTGTTTAGTTTAGATGCCTTGAATACAAAAAAATTAAGGAATGCGTGTATGAATGTGTACACGCGCAAAAAGTAAAACTTGTGTAGGTTATCGGTACTCTTTATGAAATTCAATTTATGCTTTAAATAATTAGGATACGTGAGATACTAAAAATAACGCATATTAGGCATATTACAATCATATATTTATAGAATATCATTTAAGAAAAGAATATAATATTATATATCATTTGTCAGACGATAACAACGGTTACCATGGCAACAAACGTACGTACATTTTTTCGTAACGCATTCTCCAGCTTACCCCCCCCAAGTCAAGCGTGCGTAAAGAAGTTTTACTTCAAAAATCATATTACAATCGTGCCTAGATAAAACAGGTTCGTTATCGCCGGTATTGAATTCGAATTATTTTTGTGTAACAATACGAGGCGGGTCTGAACTATATAAATTCCAGACAGAGTGCAGTTAGGCAGTGTTGGTATTATATACAAGCGACTAACTTTATCAGGCTATCAATGGAAAATCGTAACAGATATTTGAAATTAACAGTCGAATTTAATAGGTAAAATTAATTTAGTCAAAGTAATTTATAATTTACTTATTAATAGAAATATTAGGAAAAATTTTTTTTATTATAATATTTCTTTTTATGTAATATATTTAATTTTTTTTTTAATTCTTCTCAATTTTTGTATATACAGAAAATGGCAACATATCGACGTGCTAGTTTTTTAATTAATTTTATTTAAAATAAAAAGCTAACTTAACTTATTTAAACCGTTATTTGAGCACAAGAAAATATAAATAATTTAATAATAATTATGATGACCCTAACAGAGCATGATTTTATTATATTTAATATCCTGCACTAAGGATATTTTAAAAAGAAGTGACAAAAAACAAAATGAATAGAAAATAATTACGTACTTGGTGAAAAATACTTATCGTTGTTATAAAATTTAGTTTATTTGAATGCACGGGTTGTAAGCAAAGCAATATGCACAATGTTAGTTTCATGACAGGTGCAATGGCATGGTTTTTAATATTAGAGCACACGTCATGTTATCTTTTAGAAGGAAGCGGATTATTTTAATCAACTTGTAGGTTCTAACTTACAAATAGACTAAAATATAAAAATTCTATTTGTACAGTTCGGTGTTTTTAATAATATTGCAAGTTATTTTAGGCCTAGATGGTATTTGAGACAACAAACCGTTCCTTTAATGGTAAAAACCCCTTTTCATGTTCTCATTGCTGACCAAAGGAATACATAATATGCCTTTTTATTTCAAATTTTATGTATCGGGAAGTGATTTTTTTTAAATAACTTTAAAAATACATAAAGACCGACCAAAACCATGATGAAACACTATCATATATATCAAACATATACTTATTTCATAAGAAAATTTTATATATTAAACTTATGACGAATTAACAAAATTAACTTAATGATTTGATAAAATATGACTCAAACTAATCTAATATTTAAAATATATAATATATAAGATAATGCAGAAGTTTGAAATGAATAAATTAAATTCATATATAACCTAACATTCGTAAAGTAATTATTAGAATTTTATCATGATACTATACTTAACTTTATCAGACCGCATTCAAGAACATTATATCATCTCTATAAGGAAAATATACTGAAAAAACGTAAGGATCTCTTTATATACAAGTGTATTCAAGATGCATCATTAAAAGATGGCGCTACAGGAGCAAAAGGTAAAAGTTTTTTTTTTTAATCTACATCGTATTTAGGCAATAATAATTAATTAATATTAATTTGATACTCAGAATCAGTCACTTGATGAATGGAAAAGAACTTACAAGAAATCTCAAAATAGTTAACTTTCTTAGTTCAATTTCCAATTCTCATTTGAGGCAATTTAGATATTTTTTTTTAAATCTTCGTGTGGATAAAAAAATTAAATCAAGAACTGAATAATACTTTTATATTCATAGTCATAATTCTTGACGTATGACATATTCCATGTAAATAAATATTTTATTAAATTCTTTATAAATTCAATTATTTTTTACTAATTAGTAATTAATCAATTACCAATTCAATTATTAACTGAAATATGTAAATCTAAAAAATTGTTCTTGTCAAATTTTTTAGGAACATAAGTATCAACTATTTACAATAAATGCTTTAAAATGTAGTATTCCATTAAACTGTATTAAGTTTTTATTCCTTTTTTATTTAATCTAAAGGGTTTGGTAGTTAATACTTGATTAAAAGATTGATTTCTCATACTCCAAGTTAAACATGCCCACTTAAAGGTTTCATAATTTTTCATTCTATTACGAAACGGCTAGTCCAGACAGGATTTTTGGGATGAAATAATTAGTAATATATAAAGTTTGATAAAATGTTAAGAGAATGAGGGAGAGAAAAAACGAGAGCGAGTAAGAGAAAGAAGGGAGTAAGAGATAGATTAGAGTAAGAAAAAGAGTAGAGTTAGAATGAGGAAATATTGATTTCAGAATGATTTATTATTGTTTGTATGTCATTCTTTATACAACGCAATTGCAGTCATATTGTATAATTCGATATTGTACAAACGGCGCAATCAGTCTCGCGCGCTTGTAAAATGCCTGAACTTAATTCATTTTACCGGGAAACGTACATACGTATGATTAGCATATAGTGACTTCAGTATAATTTAAAAATAAAAGCTGGTCAACTCAATTTTATAAAACTATTAGCTACAAGCATTACCCGCGGCTTCACCCGCGTTTAAACTTCCTATCGCTACCAAACTTCACAGATCCTATGTCATTGGGCTAATCTGAAGATTGCTTGAAAATTTCATCAAAATCGGTCCAACCGTTTTGGAGTTAATAGAGAATATATATATTTAAAAAATTAGTACAAAACATTGTTATTGATATGTCCTTTGCATTGCAGTGTATTATTAAATTCAGGCTTGGGGGCAGGTCAGATTGGTATTATGGTAGTTAAGATCATGATGAGAAGGGATAGATATTAGATTTTTTCGTTCATGAACCCACAAATTCTTACTACTCACAATGCAGTATTTTAGAGATTGCCTTCGACATTTTACAAGCGCTTGAACATTTGCAAACAGAAAGCGCCATTTTTAAAATATGAATTATATGATATGCCTAAAATTGATATAACGAAGACATCACATATTTTTTTTTCAAACTAAGCACTTGTCATGTCGCGCTTGTGTTTTACTTCAAAAAATATATTTGCTTTAAATACGTAATAAGTTAGTGAATATGTTATAGTATGTATTTTATAATTATCCAATAATCCTGTCTCAACAAGTCTTATTATGTAATATGAAGATATACATTTTACAATAATATATTCGTAATTATACATTCAATTTACCTCGGCCTTTAGTTCTGCAACTTGTTCTTGTAATTCACGGACTCGATCAGAATCATCCATATTATTGCTTCTAAGCTCACCCTCCGTTGCCATTACTTCGTTCTGAAATCATTAGAATATCTATTATAGAAAAGAAAAGTAACTTTACACATTATGTAAACATTTTAATTTAACTAATTCTATCTAATTTTGGTCAAAATTTTAAATAATACAAATGTATAACTATGAATTTAAATCTTTTTTTAATGATACGGAAGAAAAACTGCCAAGCATCACGTTATTTATATTTGTATTAGCTCAAAGGGAAGCTTATAGAGATCTGTTGGCAGATTTTTGACAAATCGCCAACATAGATGAACTATAAGGGGTCCAGAAGAAATTTCAGTCAACTCTAGTATGGAGCAAGTATAATATCTAAAGTCCCGGCGTGAAAGTATCTACCAATGTGTTAAACATATGTCCAGGTTAAAATTATATACATTTCTCCTGAGATTGTAATCGTGATCTCAAGCAAGCAAAATGGCGAGCATCGTTTACGATTTTTGGCTGTGTGGCTACGGCTACTAGAATATGGCCACCCCATATCTTCCCGTGGGTGTCGTAAAAGGCGACTAAGGGACAAACTACCGAACACCATGGTAGTCGCGGTGGTAGGCCTTAACATCGGTCGACGGCACGGTTACCACCCGTCAGCAGAAGTCGTGCCGCCAAGCGCCCAACAGCGCGTTCCGGCATGTGGGGGCTGATGAAGCAGTATGGGGAATGGGTCTGAATAGTTGTGTTGCACAGTAGCCGTGTTGGTAGTGGATCGTTGTTTGTTGTGTCGAGAACTTAGTCGCGGAGGGTAGCGGGATCCGAAGCACGGCTTGCCGCTGGCCGACCGCAGACAGTTGGGGGCCCAACTAGTGGGCTAGCCACCCATGAAAGGCTGCCCCGCCATCTGTGAAAAATCCCAGGGTGGCTCCATCGTGCTGGTTGGCGACTAGGGGAGGGGGCCCGATGGCGATCCTTGAGGGGGTTCGGGCGTCCCCGCAGTCTCCAGACTAAGCCCTCTATGACATGACAACATCAATATCACCGCCAGGCTTGAAATGAAATGAAATTTATTTATTTAGTAACAAAGAGTTATGAGCGTAACAAAGATGAGAGTAACAAAGAGTTATGAGCAAAAAGAGTTATGTTTTTAAGCGGCTGCACTCCCCCTCACTTAATGTGCATCTCACAAATATCCGAGGATTGCACACAAATCTCTCATCAGTCCACTTCCATCTCGAGACTGCGCAGCCACACATGCTCTTTTTGACGGAGACGCAGATTCAATGTCCATTGAGCGCCGCATACCTGGACTATCCCGGCTACACGTTGGAGCATAATTTCAGCTCACGGGCCGGGGTCTGTTTGTACGTGCGAAATGACCTCTGTTTTCAGCGTCTCCGCCACCTTGAAGACCACACATTCTCTACGATCTGGGTTATCGTAGATACAGGAATCGAAAAGATCCTGTATTCCTGTGTCTACCGATCGCACACAGGTGACCAGGAGACAACTCGACTGTTTGAACATCTTAGTGAGGCCGCTGATGTGGCTATGCAACGGTACCCCACCGCGCAACTTGTCTTTCTGGGGGACTTTAACGCCCATCATGAAGATTGGCTTTTCCCATACCAGAAGACGGACCATGCTGGGAGAGAAGCATGGAAGTTTGCGGTGTCACTTGGACTCTCCCAGTTGGTTGAAGAAGCGACGAGGGTACCCGATGTAGACGGCCACTCAGCTAATTAGTCTGGACCTTCTGCTGACAACTGATCCAGACAGATATAACATCCAGGTCTCATCCCCACTGGGTAGCTCTGACCACTGTCTGGTAAAAACTGTATCGTCTTACTCTTCACCTGATAATGACTCTACTGGTGTTAGACGAGTATGGCAATACAAGTCAGCAGATTGGGATGAGATGCGACACTTTTTTGCATCCTTTCCTTGGCGGCAGGTCTGCTTCTCTTCTTCAAATCCGTCAAGCTGTGCGGATGCTATAACTGATGTGGTGCATCAAGCGATGGAATATTTTATCCCATTCTCTGATGTACCCGTTGGTGGCAAAGCTCGCCCATGGTTTAATGCCGAATGCACCTTTGCTGAAAAGCGTAAGCAATCGGCTTACCTTGCCTGGGTTGATGCTCGAGACCGTAAAGCTCCGGATGTAAAATCCAAGAAGAGAGCCTTTAACTTAGCCGCTAAGTCCTACAAAAAGACATTAAAGAAGGCTGGTCTTGACCGAATTACACATTTTGGCGCAAAGCTCTCTGCCCAACCATCTGGCAGCAGAGCTTTTTGGTCCCTTGCCAAAGCGGTCGAGACGAACTTCTCTCGGCCCTCACTACCACCGCTGGTAAAATCGGACGTCTACCTCACTGCGGGATCACAATGCCTGAGATTCATATTACTAATAAGGAGGTAAAGAGAGTACTGTGTCGTCTAGATGTGAATAAAGCCAGTGGTCCTGATGGTATACCAGCGATAGTACTTAAAACATGTGCTCCTGAGTTGTCTCCGATACTGACACGTCTGTACCGCCTTTCTCTTAAGTCTGGAATAGTACCTAAATCCTGGAAGCTTGCCAACGTGCAACCAGTGCCCAAGAAAGGAAGCCGTGCTGACCCTGCCAATTATCGTCCGATCTCAATCACCTCCATACTCTGCAAGATTATGGAGCGTGTATTGAACACTCGTCTTATGGCATACCTAGAACAAAACGATCTCCTCAGTGATCGACAGTATGGGTTTCGCCGGAATAGGTCGACTGGGGACCTTCTAGTGTATGCCAATCACACCTTGGGTGAAGCTCTTGAGCGAAGCGGGGAAGCGATTGCCGTCTCCCTCGATGTCTCAAAGGCCTTTGACAGGGTCTGGCACGCTAGCCTTATAAGCAAGCTTTCAGCCTATGGCATATCTCCTGGCCTGATCGGCTGGATTAAAGACTTCCTGAGCGACCGATCACTCAGAATTGTGGTTGAGGGTTGTTCATCACAACCCTTAAAGACCAACTCAGGAGTTCCACAGGGGTCTGTTCTCTCTGCAACCTTGTTCCTGCTGCATATCAACGATCTGCTTATACCCGGTATCTATGGGTATGCAGACGACAGCACTGTTGTAGAGAGATACCTGCCGAATCCTCGGGCCAGTAGAAATCAAATTCAGTCCGAAAGAGAGGCCATGGTAGAGCGGTTGATCTCAAACTCAGAATAGTCTCCACTTGGGGCGATGCCAATCTCGTGAGTTTCAACACCACCAAAACACAGGCGTGCCTGTTCACCACAAAAAGGAGTCCTTTCACCTTGACTCCTACTTTCCGAAATGTGCCTCTGGAATACACTGACCGTCTGCAGTTGTTGGGGATGGACATTAGCCCCAACATGAACTACGGGCGGTTCATCGAGTCTAAGGCTAATATCGCAGCGAGGAAAGTTAGCATTCTTGCAAAAGTCCGACAGTATTTCACGCCGGGACAGCTTCTTGTTTTGTATAAAGCTCAAGTCCGGTCGTGTGTGGAATACTGTAGTCACATATGGGCTGGTGCTGCGAAATGCCATCTGTCAGCCTTAGACTCGATTGAGAGGCGTGCTCAAAAGCTTATTGGTGACCCTACGCTAGTAAAAGCTAACTTACAAAGCCTCGATCACCGACGTAGGGTTGCCAGCCTTTGTGTATTTTATAGGTTACATTTCGGAGAGTGTGCGCAGGAATTACACTGCTTAATTCCCCCATCCCCTTTCCATCATCGGACAACCCGACGAACGGCTAGCCTCCATCCTTATGTCGTGGACATTCCACCCGTCTGGACGAAGCGTTTCGCTTCGTCATTTATTATACGTGCGGCTAAGGACTGGAACAACCTGCCTGCGTCGGTGTTTCCGTCCGATTACAATATGGGTGTCTTCAAGGCAAGAGTGAATAGGTGGCTACTGAATTAGTGCGACTTACTATCTACGACTGCGTTACCACTTACCATCAGGTGGAACGTAGTCAAGCACTAATTCAGAATACTATAAAAAAAAAAACGATAGTTACTACGAGTTATCCGCCAACCCGCCCATAGCCAGCGTAGCGTGGTGGAATATGACCTGATCCCCCTCGTATTGAAGGGAGGCCCGTGCCCAGCAGTGGGACATTAAAGAGGTACATTGCATGTAACAGTATTCCCGTTAAAGTCAATGGGCGACCGCTTTCTGTATAAATATGTTAATTAATATGTTGGGACATTATCAGACAGCACCATCTAGTTCCATGGTAAACTACGAAGCTTGTGTTATGGATACCAGACAGTTGATACACTACACATATATAACTTAAAATACATACATATTATAAATATAAACACCCATGACTGGAGTACAAACATTCGTGCTCATCACACAAATGAATGCCCCCAGCGGGACTCGAACCCGCGATCGCTGGCACAGCAAGTAGGATTACTACAAACTGAGCCAAACGAGTCTGTATGGATTTTTATGTTATGGTATCCGTGTGGAGTTTAGTGACTAGGAGCTTTACAATAGCCCACCATATCCATATGACGGCTGGCATTTAAAACTACATTGAATTATAAATCTGTAAACAAATTTAAAAATTTAAAAACATAATAAAAATAAGATATTTCTTACTTTTAATTTATATTCTGATACTTCTGTTTCTAATTCAGCTATCCTCTGGGCTACTTCCATGTTCCTAATGTTTGCCTGCATTGATTCGTATTTGGCCTGCAAATAAAAACCAATAAAATGTCGCTGCTCATTATAACCTTAATAAATAATAAAATAATAGGTCTAAGATGATCTAATCAAATTTTGATGGTTTTTAATCTATATGTACATATTAGCAGACCCGGCCACGCGTTGCTATGGCACACATATAAATATCGTTAGATTTGCAAGAAAAAAAGGAAAAAAATAGGGTTAAAAACTATCCTATCTTTTAAATTAAGAACAAATCACATATATTGAAAAAAAAAACACGTTAAAATCGGATAAGTAGTTTCGGAGTTCATCGCGGACCAACATCGTAACACGGGAATTTTATAAAAGATGAATGTGAAGTTTAAAAAACGAAATTGGACTCGAAGTCATGGTGAGTTACCTCGTCATGGTGGAGGGCCGTGTATAAGTGATCTCTGAGATGCCGATTACCACGGATGCCTCAATAGTATAGTATAACAAAGCAGAACAGACGACTGTCATACAGAAACTAGACAACCTGCAAGGAATTGCCTGTCTTATGCCCTTGGAGCTATGTCCACGTTGCCCAGATTTGCTTTCAATGCTTTAGTACCTGGGCGACTGAGCTTCGCTCGGAGTTCTTTTTTGTTGTATCGTATTTTTTAGATAGAAAAAAAACTAAAAACTTGAATAAGTACAAAAAAAAAGTAAAAACTTTGTGTTCGAACCCGGACACCTGTGATTGTTAGTCTTGCGCTTTGGCCGCTTGACCACGGTGCTTATGCCCGAGTGTAAGAAATTATCGACCATATTTTGCGTGGAATAATGCGAAAGAAGACTGCATGAAAACTCAAAAAACACGCGTTTTCCTAGACATAAGCATACATCGATTATTCGCCCTCGAAAACCCCCAGACACCAAATTTCAGCGAAATCGTTAAGAGCCGTTTCCGAGATCGCCGGTATAAATAAATAAACAAATATACAAGAATTGCTCGTTTAAATATATTAGATTTATGCTACACCCTCTTCATGTATTGTATTTATATGTAAAGAGGCACAAGCTAGCACGCACAGGGCTAAAATTCAGAGCAGGACGAACTGGCTCTCCCTAAAAATGAGGACCCTACAGGACTAAGTACTAGAAATACTAACACTTAGTATGACATCTGACACCATGTTTCGGCACTTATTCGAAAAACCATACTCCGTAGAAATACCATGTCATGAAAACTTTACTAAAAGCCAGTCCTCTTACAGAAACGGTTGTGTTATTTGTATACAGATGGTCTAGAAAGGTTCGAAAGTAGGTTGTGAAATATATGGATAGCGACCAAAGTTTAACAAAAGTATAAACTTGGGTCAGTACGGCTCCATATTCCAAGAAGAGGTATACGCCATTTTAATATATACGCCAATCTATGTAAGCACTACACCAACCAAACTATTTATATCAATTTGGTTAGCCAAGTAGCTCTACTAGCGTTGTATTCTAACAGTCTCATCAGAAGTAGGAGAAATGAAATGAAATTCTCTAATCAATAGGAATAGAGTAGCTTTAAGAGTAGCATTAAGATATGGATCACAAATAAGGTTTCATTGACAACGAAAGTGTTGATATGTTTGCAAGAGCTTAAAGGCCCCATGCTGAATACAATGAGCCCACTGCTCATGGTATTCACCTTCTGTGGTATACCGAAAAACCTAGCTCAAAGAACCCTTACTCCTGCACGTTTTAAAACTATAAGTAAACGTTGCACGAAAACACAAGGGATGATACATTCCAAAACACTCATTAAAGCCAAACAAATCAAAGGTAAAGTATCGAAGTCGTAACGCTGAGTAAAAATAACCTACGCATATCGGTAAGAGCCCTAACAAGGCGCTGCTGCCTAGACCTAAGGCTGAGACACAAGCTTTCAGACGATAATTGGAGGCAGATGAAACGCCACTCATCTTCTAGGGGAATACCCAAGATACCCATAATTTAAAAGCACAGTATTTATCTAGGGAAACATTTTCTAAGCCCAGATGAGATAATGGAGTGCATTCTTAAACAAATTTTGCAGTATATAAAAGCTGCAAGGTTTAGTATCGAAGTCTAACTCAACAAGCGGCGATCACAATAGACCAGTCATCGTCGCAGTGACATCTTAGAGCCTTAGCAAAGGCATAAAAAAAGCGATCCGACGACGACCTATTTATTAAGACAGGAAAGATCCCGTTAGCTTTTAGTAGGTAGTACTAAGTTTTCTAACCAGTGTGTACCTCAAATCACCTATACAAACATTTAGGTGGTATGCGAAAATACATTTCTCAACGCTAAAAATAAAGGAACATAGATTTATACAATCAGAGGCATACATATTTTATATGTGTACCATGTCCCTCCTTTGGCGAAGTCGGGTAAAAAGACCCCACCATTAATCCACTAAAAAGTATAAAGCTACTATATGAAAAAGACGTTACCTTGCTTTCCAAGTCAGCGTATTTGTGTTGAAATTCACGCTGGCGTGTTTGCAGGGCTCGTTCACGCTGTAGCGCGGCATCTAGCGACTCTCTCAGTTGGCGAAGTTCCTCGTCCTGACGTCGTAATTGATTCGTCGACACTTGCACTTGCGTGCGTAGCTCCATTTCCTATTATACACGTAGTGTACAATATTCTCATTAGAAATAAATAATAAATCAAAAAGATAACGGGTAAAAAAATACAAGTGTCACATTGCAGTTCTTTTACCGCACAAAGTTGTGAGATCTAATGTAAAACTATGGCGGTTAATGTATTCAGTACCTATATATGGAAGTATCTATCCAACAACTTTGTCATAAATTGTTACCTAATTAGTTAAATAACAACATTTTATAATGACCGTATCAATATTAGATATATTTGTTTCTTTAATAAATAGAATAGAATTATTTATTTTGTTCGCAATTTCATAGGTTTAGTTTTTTGCGCGTAACGATAATCTTTTTTCTTAAATAAAAATAGCCTAATTTAGTCCTGATATCATCAGCTATCTGCCAATGAAAGTCCCGTCAAAATCAGTCCAGCCCTTTCGGCGATTAACCGGAACAAACAGACGGACGGAACGAACAGACAGACAAAAAAATATGTTTTTTTTTTTTTTTTAATAATAAGTACCGTATATACTTTCCCATTTATTAATTAAAAAGCTGTTATTTTGACATCACAGCACTTCAATTTTAGTTATCTGTATAGATAATAATTTTTCGGTGAGTTTCTAGATTATTTGAGAGAAATATGGAATTCGGACAATTTTTATTCTAAAGTAACATATAGACCGTATTTTATAGACATACCTACCCCTTAAGATATGATATAAAGTGAAAACGTAACCTATAAGACCTTAAATACTTTGAAGATAAACTGTCAATCGAAAATATTGATTTGTTATTAAATTTAATGTATATTCTACAAATATTTATCTGTTTGTTTTTATTGCAACGATTGAACAGCGATTCAACATTTATATTACTTGCTATTTCTTAAAAAAACAAGTAACAATTACCTTAAGCCTAAGCTCCTTCAACTCAGTGGCCGCTTCGGCCTCCTTAATTCTAATGGTCATGAGTTCTTCCTCCAACTTCTGCATATCTGTCGACCTTCCTTCCCAAGCACGGAGCAACTTCTTAGGCGTCGCCATTATATCTGAAACTACGTTGGATTGCGCTGGTGGCGGTGGCGTTTCTTGTCTGTGTTCCTATTGTGAATAAATTATTTGTTTATAAAACTTAAAGGAGATATTTAGGTCATTGATAAAAAAAAAAACAAGTATGTGTACTTATGTACGTACGTAAGAAGTTATACTTCCTTGGTGTAATAGAATAAAAATAGCTAAAGATTTGATCTCGTATGGCATAACTCTCTGTTTGTAAAAGTACATCATGACGATGTCAGTGAACTTAGCAGATCATTGTCCAGCAGATCAAAAATAAATGTGAGTTCTATTCGCATGCAGCTGAGTTCTATAGTTCCTGATACTTTTTAGAAATAGTTCTGGCGTTTTTACCTTAAAAAAAGTCAATTGACAAAATGATCTGCTAACTTCCCGTAGCAGATCATTTTGCAACAAATCAAAAAAAAAAAATTGGAAGTTCGAGTTTGAGTTCTATGCGCATGCAGCTGAGTTATACAGTTCCTGATACTTTTCAGGAATAGTTCTGAACTCTCGTCCAAGTTCCAGCAGATCATATCCGAATTTTTGAAAAATCGGAACATAACATTTTTATCGTTTTAAATTATTGTAAAGGCTAGAACTCTTTTGTTTTTCACAGATCTGTATCAGAACTACAATGTACAACTCGATTCGAGTCCAGAACTCACGTCCAAGTTCCTTACGTTCAGAACTATTCCTGAAAAGTATCAGGAACTTAATAACTCAGCTGCATGCGAATAGAACTTACATTTATTTTTGATCTGCTGGACAATGATCTGTTAAGTTCACTGACATATCATGTCGCTTTTTGGCTGTCGGTGTGCGCGCGCATTGTAAAAATTTTACTCTCGTAATTTTTCCAGTTCAAAAAGACAAAAAGCGACATGATGAAGTTAGCTGAAAGCGACATGACGAAGATAGCTACATTCCTTTAACAAACAGAAAGTTGTGACATACGAGATGAAATCTTTACTTATTTTTGTTCTGTTAAGCCAAAGAAGGTTTAGTTTCCTACGTGCGTACATAAGTACACAGACACGTTTTTTTTATCCTGGAAAAGAATTAAGTCCCCATATGTTTCAATTTGTATGTTACATATTACATATAAGTATAAATAATATTATACAGATTTACCTGCAGATGTTTTTGCCACGCTTCCGATAATTCCGTAACACGTTGTCTGAGATCCTTTAAGGAAAGATTTGCTTCTGCTTCGCGCAATTTAACTGCTATCAACTCGTCCTGTTATTAAATAAATAAATATGTTAGGACATTAACACAGAGCACCAGCTAGTTCCATGGTAAGCTACGAGGGCTGTGTTATGGATACCAGATAGTTGATACACTACATATATATAACTTTAAATACATACATATTATAAATATAAACACCCATGACTGGAGTACAAACATCCGTGCTTATCACACAAATGAATGCCCCCAGCGGGAGGCACAGCAAGTAGGGTTACTACAAACTGAGCCAAACTTGTAGTTAAATAAAATTTTTACATAACTAATTAGCTAATATTGAACAAATTAACATAATATAGATATTTCTTTATTAATATATAGGTTTATGATATAGGCCAAATAGTTTTTTTTGCACAAGTTTGAAATAATTCCATAAATGGTTATATTTTATTGATGAAAAGTTCATGAATGTTTAACCCTATAACGAATATAAAGTACCTAAAAATATTTTATTTAGATATAGACTATTCGTTTGTTATTAAAATACAAAACTGCTTTTGTTAATAGACTAAACTATTATTAGTCCGGTCAATTTAGACATTCGAAGCTACATAAATTCAATAATATTTAAACATACGAGGGGAGGTCAAAAAGTTCGCGGAATGACAGGGAAGAAGGGTGAAATTAAGTATGAAACTATTTTTCCTTTTCAATGTATTCTCCCTTAACACTAATACATTTATTGGATCTATCAAATAACTTATTTATACCGTCGAAAAAAAATTGTTTATCTTGTGCGTCAAAATAAGCCGAACTCGCTGACTTTACCTCATCATCGTCGTTAAATTTCCTTCCACGCAGCTCTTTTTTCATCTTTGGAAATAAATAATAGTTGCTAGGGGTCAGGTCTGGACTGTAGGGTGGATGGCGCAGTTGTTCAAAACCGCATCGGTGAATGACAGCGGTCGCTACATGACTGGTGTGCACGGGCGCGTTGTCATGCAAAAGCAGCAGTCCTTTGGTGAGTTTTCCTCTTCTTTTTTCTTTAATGGCTTCCTTCAATCGGTCTAGCAAGGAAGCGTAGTACTCTCCCGTTATGGAAAGGCCACGTTCCTTGTAATCCACCAAAAGGATACCGTCAGAATCCCAAAAAATTGTCGCCATGATCTTTCCGGCCGATTGAGATACCTTAAACTTCTTGGGAGGGGTAGTGGCTTTTTTCTGCCATTGCATCGACTCTTGCTTTGACTCAGGTTCATAATGATGAACCCAAGTTTCATCCCCAGTCACAATACGGGCCATAATTTCTTCGTTTTGCTCTCCAGAGCGGTCCAAAAACTCGCGGCAACAGGCGACGCGGTCTCGTTTTTGAAGTGGCGTGAGCATTCTCGGTACCCATCTCGCGCAGACTTTACTCATGCCAAGATGTTGATAAATTATATGAAAATGGTAGTTTTTGATACACCAACTAATGCTGCAAGCTGTTTCTTCTTCAAACGGCCATCTTCCAATACAAGTTTCCCAACTTTATCGATGATTTCCGGCGTGGTGGCCTCGATCGGCCGCCCAGGTCTAGGGTCATCTTCAATTGACTTGACTCCCTTCCTTGCTTGAAAAGATTATACCACTTGTGAATCATAGTTTTTCCAGGAACAGAGTCCCCGTAAACAGCTAACATCTCTTGAAAAACAGTTTGAAGTGTTTTTCCCTGTTTGGTGAGGAACTTTATGACGGCGCGATGTTCAATTTTTTCCATACTGGTGACTTTCTTCCCGATTCACTTGTTTAATCGTTGATAACTCGAAGACTAATGACCCAATTAGGCTGAAACTTGGTATTTATAGCAAAAATGAGTTACTCAATTAGCGAGTACCTGGACAAGCATCCCTACCCCCGCTAATCCCTCCATTCCGCGAACTTTTTGACCTCCCCTCGTATATTACAACTCTGGAGGTGTATGTACGAGGCGTACTCATGCATATTATGACGATTACAACTTTTACAAATTTTTGAATCGTTATATCTCAGAAACCGTGGCGTGTAGGAAAAAATGTATTTATACATTTTTTTATACATAATTTTATGATCTACAATTTTTGTCTGAGATATTTTTATGATAAAACTACCGTTTTGCTGAAAATCGCTAAAGACTCATATTTTTGACCTTTGACCTTGAATATTTTATTTTCCATACAGGGGAAAGATGGGGAACTTTAAAATTTCATTTATAATTATATTTTAAACGATTTCACCAATTTTCAGCTTGTTGTGAATTTATGTAGCTTCACTCTCATTTTTTGGTTTAATTTGAGCGGATTATATAATCTATACATATAATAAAATTCTGAGTCGAATCTGTACATTAAATATTTTTTGGAAAATCTTATTGAAATAGTCTTTATTATCGATACAGAGGCCGAATCTATAATTTTTAGTTTTTTCTGTCTGTGACTGATCAGTGATCACGAGAAAATCACTTGTCAGATTTTGATAAAATTTGATATGATGATAGCAGGTTATCCGAGTCAACATATAGGATACTTTTTACTGCGGGAAAATATCTCATCTCTGAGAAATCTATAATAACATTAAAACGTAAAAAAGTTTCTATTATAAAAATCATATAAAATGAAACGTACGATGACATAATGTTACATTGAATGATGAAGTAATATAGTTAGTCCAAAAATACTTTATTTTTAATATCTATTTTTCTGGCGGATTATTTGATTATTTTATATTTATGACTCAATCTAGTCATTTATCCCAGGGGCCTCATTTATATAATACTAGCGACTTACCCTCGCTTCGCTGGGGTGCGTCTTTAGGAACGTTTTAATTTTTTTTGAACCCTAATTCTTTTTCTAAAATAAAAGTAGCCTAAGTTACTCCTTATAATACTAGCTATCTGCCAGTGAAAGTCCCGTTAAAATTGGTCCAGCCGTTTCGGAGATTAGCCGGAAAAAACAGACAGACAGACAAAAGTTTTAAAAATTGTGTTTTTCTTATAAAGTACCGTATATAATTCCATACGCATTTAGTATAAAGCTGTTATTTTGACATTACAAACAGACGCTTCAATTTTATTTATCTGTATAGATTTAATAGACTAACTTACAAAAGCCTAAGCAGGACCTAATTATCATAATTTAGTTAAAAAAGACTTATTATTGTAAAAAGAACTGATTGAGTATAGTTTATACAGTAGATTTCAAATAACTAGAGGTTTACAGACTAGAAAAGCCTCCTAAAAACGTAATTAATATTAAAAAAAATTTAAGCGGGTATGTTTATACAGATTTTTACAGATTACAGTATATACAGATTTATATATAGATTTTTTTTTTACTCTAAACAACTAAAATATATTATAAGTTTTCCTCACCTGCAAGTGAGCTACATTGTTATCTACGCGTTGCTTCCTCAATATCTTATTTTCATTTTCCAATTCAGCAATTCTTGCATTCAATTCTCTTTCAGTTGCCTGCCTTTCGGCCGCGTCAAGTCTTGCCCTTACTAGTTCTCTTTGAAGGCATCGGGCAAGTTCTTCGCCTTTTGCATTATTACTTTCAATGCCCTCTAGTGATGACTGTCGGGAGTTATTCTGAAAATTTTTGAGAAGAAATATAATTTTGAGTATGAATAAAAATTAAGTAATCTTAAATATATATAATTCTTCGGTACGTGTGTTAGTCACTTAACTCTTTCTAAACAGCTGGACCGATTTACGAGGGGAGGTCAAAAAGTTCGCGGAATGGAGGGGTTGGCGGAGGTAGGGATGCTTGTCGAGGTACTCGCTAATTGAGTAACTCATTTTTGCTATAAATACCAAGTTTCAGCCTAATTGGGTCATTAGTCTTCGAGTTATCAACGATTAAACAAGTGAATCGGGAAGAAAGTCACCAGTATAGAAAAAATTGAACATCGCGCAGTCATAAAGTTCCTCACCAAACAGGGAAAAACAAGTATGGATACTAAAGGATTCATCACCACCAAAACAAAGGTGGCATCGGAGGGACATCCCGAAGAAGCCCCTACAAAAACACCAGACACGAACGCGTCCGGTAAGCCAAACACAGGTCTTCCTGTGAGAGGTTCCCACGCTGACCGTAAACAAGGTAACAAAGGGAAGGCGGGTAAAGGAACTAAGGGGCAACCCAAAGTCCCCAAGCCTGCCCTACCTGGCCCTACTCAACCGATGAGGTCAGTGGAGGCCTTACAAGGCCCCCTCACTTCGTCTCTTTCGGGCCACCCTAAACCGACTGCGGCAACCGCAATCGTTGGTGGAGAGGAGGCAGCCAGAACACTGGAGGCCCCCCCATCTCTGACTGCGGCTGAGGCAACCGGCAAGGGGACAAAGGCAGTTGGAGGTGCTCCATCGGCCCCCCGGACCGGCTCAGCGAGGGCCGCCGCCGAGGTAGACGAGGAAGCATCCAGGAACCTGGTACTGCCCCCGTCCGCCAAGGCAACGGCTATTGCGAAGGCTGGAAAGGAGGCGGCCATGGCTGCACCTACAACCACCCAACCGAGCCCGGCAGAAACAGGAGGACCATGGACGGTGGTAACCTCCCGTAAACCAAACAAACACCTGTCTTCAAATAAGGACAACCAAAACACTGCCAACGAGACAGAAAACCAACCAGGGAAAAGGCGCAGGAAAAGACCGAACCCTGCAAACAGGTGGAAGCGTAAAGTGCAGGCCGGCGCAGTTCCGGCAGCGCATGCACCCAACACCTCGGCATACAACGCCAACCCAAACGCCAGCGGTACGCAGCCTCAAATGGCAGGGACCTCTGGTTCCGCCAGCGGAGGCAGCAGGACCAATAAGCGGCACAGACCGGACGAGACAACAACACCTAGCGGAGCCAAGAAGAAGGCCCGCACAGGCGCAACACCACGAACCTACGCTGCGGCTGCTAAATCAGACCTAATAGCAGCCATTACAACTAGTAACTCAAGGCACCTAAGTAGGGAACAGGCGGAGGAGATCCAGGAGGTGCTCAACAACAAGCTCTGGTCTTTAGTCCAGGCCAAAGCCAAAGATTCACCAACATTCCAAGGTAGACCTACCTATGCGAGTGGATCTTTACAGATATGGTGCATGAACGTGGAGGCCATGAATTGGCTGAAATCAGCTATTCACGGCCACACGCTAACTTCTGGGATTAAGGTTGAGGTCCAGAAGCAGACGGACTTCCCAAAGAAAGTTAGATGCGCCATACTAATACCGGGTAAAGTCGAACCAAAACAAATTGGGGAGGCTCTCCACTACTTTAACCCGTGGGCAGGAGTCGAACGCTGGCTACTGCATACCGCCCACCAAAAAACAGCAGGAACCTTCATTATAGTCAGCATACCAGAAGACATAATTCCTGCAATAATAGAACGTGGACGGCAGCTTTGCTACTTGCTGGGTGCCGTCTACGTTAAATTTGAGGTACTGAAGGGTAAGTTCTCGGACCTACCACCTGAGCAAACAGAAGCCAACAACGAGGCCAGCAAACCTACGGACATCACCGAGCGCGATCAACACCCCAGCACTAGCGGTGAAGACAACAACTTCCCCTCGGCGGATCAAACCGACACACCGCACGATCAGGCGAGCGTCGAAATGGCGAGCGTCAGTGATGAGGCGGAGAGTGTCGGGGATTGGGTCCAAGGGATGGAAGAACTCGACCTTGGTACAGGGGATGACTCTGATGATGGAGTCCCTTTTACCCAGTAGTCGAGCTCTACAAATAAACCTCCACCACAGTCTCGCAGCCACAGCGCAGCTACGCAAGTGGTTGGAGGTAAATAACACAGCCGTAGCCTTCATCCAGGAACCGTGGTTATCTCGATCAGGGTCCATACAAGGATTGAACAACCTCAAAGGTAAGATAACAAGCAACGAACCCCAAACAAGGGTCGCTATATACATTACAAATAACATCCCTGTGCAGATCCTAACCGACTTCTGTTCTAGAGACATCTGCACTATCAAAACAGCCAGAGCCATGACGACGTCAAGGGAAGTGGTCCTCTCGTCGGTTTATATGCCGGATGGGGAAGACCCACCTCCCCAAGACCTGGTGCGACTCGTCAATTACTGTGAAGCTGAAGGGCTAGATATCATCATTGCCACAGACTCGAATTGCCATCACACGATCTGGGGTAACGAAAACACAAATAACAGAGGTAAGATATTCATTGAATACTTATCGACCACAAACTTAGATATCATTAACACAGGTAATAAACCAACTTTTGTAACAAAGCCAATCGTGTCGCTACCTTCCTGCTGGCTCAAAGGCCAAATACAGCAACGCACACGACGACTGCATGATAACTTATGGCGTAAAATTATAGACTGTAGACAGGCAAAGGAGTCGCTTCCTACTATTAACACCAAAATAACTAACCGCCTGATTAATCTTAGTAGACCTCAACTCAGGCAGATAACCGCGGTCCTAACTGGCCACGGACCATACAACAAACATCTATTCAATATAGGTTTAACTGACAGCCCACTCTACAGCGCCTGCATGAGGGCAGACGAAACGGCTGCACATGTAATCTTGCACTGTCCAGGTGTAGCGGCGTACTGGGCTCAACATCTTGGCACCACTAGTACACTCCCGGAGGTCTTCAGCAAGACAAAGAGATTGCTGAGATTCCTGGAGGAACTGGGTTGGCAAGAGTAATAAGAGTGAATTATTTCCCACACACGCAAAATAGGCGCAAAAACGTCGAGTTGCGGAAACTAGCCCGTTTATACCATACCATACCAAACGGAAAAACACCTCAAACTGTTTTTCAAGAGATGTTAGCTGTTTACGGGGACTCTGCTCCTAGGAAAAACTATGATTTACAAGTGGTATAGTCTTTTCAAGCAAGGAAGGGAGTCAATTGAAAATGACCCTCGACTTGGGCGGCCGATCGAGGCCACCACGCCGGAAATCATCGATAAAGTTGAGAAACTTGTATTGGAAGACGGCCGTTTGTAGAAGAAACAGCTTGCAGCATTAGTTGGTGTATCAGAAACTACCATTTTCATATAATTCATCAACATCTTGGCATGAGTAAAGTCTGCGCGAGATGGGTACCGAGAATGCTCACGCCACTTCAAAAACGAGACCGCGTCGCCTGTTGCCGCGAGTTTTTGGACCGCTCTGGAGAGCAAAACGAAGAAATTATGGCCCGTATTGTGACTGGGGATGAAACTTGGGTTCATCATTATGAACCTGAGTCAAAGCAAGAGTCGATGCAATGGCAGAAAAAAGGCACTACCCCTCCCAAGAAATTTAAGGTGTCTCAATCGGCCGGAAAGATCATGGCGACAATTTTTTGGGATTCTGAAGGTATCCTTTTGGTGGATTACAAGGAACGTGGCCTTTCCATAACGGGAGATTACTACGCTTCCTTGCTAGACCGATTGAAGGAAGCCATTAAAGAAAAAAGAAGAGGAAAACTCATCAAAAGAGTGCTGCTTTTGCATGACAACGCGCCCGTGCACACCAGTCATGTAGCGACCGCTGTCATTCACCGATGCGGTTTTGAACAACTGCGCCATCCACCCTACAGTCCAGACCTGGCCCCTAGCGACTATTATTTATTTCCAAAGATGAAAAAAGAGCTGCGTGGAAGGAAATTTAACGATGATGATGAGGTAAAGTCAGCGATTTCGGCTTATTTTGACGCACAAGATACACTTTTTTTTCAACGGTATAAATAAATTATTTGATAGATCCAATAAATGTATTAGAGTTAAGAGAGAATACATTGAAAAGGAAAAATAGTTTCATACTTAATTTCACCCTTCTTCCCTGTCATTCCGCGAACTTTTTGACCTCTCCTCGTAGATGAAATTTTGTGCTTATATTTCAATGGGTTCCTGAATGGTTTGAAAACACTAATGGCCTCGGTAAGTGGCGCTGCTGTCAGTACGTTACTGGTCTTCTCCATTTTCCGTGCAATAAATACATTTAAATTGTTGGTTAAATAAAAACCGATATGTATGTTCCCTATGAACTAGAAAACGGTTGGAGCGATTTTGATGAAATTTTCAGGCAATCTTCAAATTAGCCCAGCGGGTGATAATGTAATTTTTTTTAGCGATCGGAAGTTTGGACGCGGGCAAAGCCGCGAGTATTGCTAGTATGAATAAAGATCTTTGGCCTCGTTTATTAAACTAAACGACTAAAATAAGGTTAGACCAACATTGAACCAATTTATCACCTATACTGTAACATACCTCAGCTATAGTCATTTCCAAGCTTCTAATTTCATCTTGAGCAACCGCTAATCGTTGCTGGGCGTCCATATTGGCTCGTCTGAGGGCTTGGACCTCCCTTGCAAGGGCGAAGGTTTCCTCCTCACCCTCTGCCCTGTCCACTTGACCCTTGACCAGACGTTCCGCTAACGCAGAACTTTCCTTCTCTAACAGTTCCACTCTTTGCTTGAGAAGACGGTTCTCTTGACGAAGACACTATAAATATATTGTAGGATTAATATATAGATTTATTTTTTATTTATTTAGGTTGTACCAGAAGTTTTACAATTCATACTAATATTATAAATGCGAAAGCAACTCTGGTCTGTTTGTTACCTTTATCCGCTTAATCCGATTTAGATGTAATTTGGTATGGAGATAGTTTGAGACTCTGGGAAGGATATGAGATAGTTTTCATCTCGGAAATCATCCCTTAAGGGAGTGAAAAGGGGATGGGGGATATAAAGCATATTTTGGAGTTTATAACCAATCAAGGAAAACTAGGGGATGATTTCAAGCTTTTTTTAATTTTTTACCTACTTTTCTATACACGTATGACATATAATCACCCTATTCTATAATAATCGTTAAAGCGCGAGCCAAGCGAGGGTCAGTCGCTAGTAAGTTCATACAATTATTATATTAAGGTAAACACACAATATACGCTTATTTACTAAAAATAACTATGTTGTCTGTAAATCAAACAATTTTTATATTTTTATAAATAAAAATATAAGTAAAGCAGTTTTTTAAGTTACTAGCGACTAATCCTCGCTTCGCTTTGCGATGCGTCTTCAGTGTCTTTTTGTCATACATTTTATTGCGTTTTTTCAAACTTTTTAGGCATCGCACGCCGAAAAGTAATGGTCATTGAGGCCATTTTTTGACTTCAATTAATATTATCAACATTTCTGACAGTAACAACATTTTTTCAAGATATAAATGGGACTATAGTACTCAACGGTAATGTAGCTTCCTATTAGTGAAAGAATTTTTAGAATCGGATCAGTTGTTCTAGACATTACCTCTTTCTTTTTTTTAATGTTGGGAAATGTATTTACGCATACCACCTGTAGACACACAGGTGGTTATGTGGGACTCCCCGGCTAGAAAAGCCAGTATTACCCACTAAAACCCAACAAAACCTCCCCCGTCTTAATGGGGCGTCGAAGGATCGCTTACGCATTTAACTACGACGCCCCGACGGCAGGTCTGCCGTGGGGTTGCTCCCACAGTCTACTCTGCTATCAGAGAAGTACCAGAAGCAACCCACATAGTACTCCACCCACCGAAGTGGGCCACCTTCCTGTGCGTTTCGTGGCTTCGTGTCTGGCTGGGTTGCCAGACGCTAATGAGCCAATGGGAAATGTGAACGCACGTTGGGGAAGAGACATTGCCTCCTACAATCCTCCTCATAATATTAGTGCAGATCGTTGTGTAGAAATTTTTATTTCAATATTAAAAACATCAACAATGAAATTGATTTTGCTAAAAATAGTCATTATTTAACTACACAATATGGCGGTGAGATAACATTTTATCTTAGCTAATCTTAAGATAAGCATTTTAATTGCGTGTCAAAATAGCTTTGCAAGTTTCACTGTGTAACTAAAACATCTTTATTATTATGTTGTTTTTAAGTTTGAATATTATAATACTATTAGAAATTCGTGAAAAATATGTATTTGTCTTCTATTTTTAAAATAATCATATTAACTATAGGTACATATACACTAACTAACATTGAAAATGCAGTAATTTTCGTATAATCGGGCAATTTTTCATCAATTCACTTTTTATTTTTACTGTACGAGAGCATTTGTTTCAGAGAATAAATTATGCGCAAAATATGAGTTCTTAATAATCACAGCGACATCTAAAAAATCACAGAAAAAAAAAACCTTATCATATAGCAAAAAAACATAATTGAAATATAAAAAAAAACAAACTTACTCTAAGAACGGCGATATCTCCTTGCTCTTTAGTCTTAATAACTGTATATTCCTTTTCTAGTTTCTTCATTTTCTTTGGATTCACTTTTATTGTGTAAGCAAGATTCATAAACGCGTCTTGGTCGGCTTCAGCCTTCGCCGGCAACTCCTTCTGAATGTACTGTTATCATATAATTGTAGATAAATTGATAATATTCAACGCGATTCACACAAATATTGATAGTGATATGCAATTATTGTTTTAACTGATAAAATTCATAATTTAATCTGTGATTATTATGTATTATAATATAATAATAATAAATATGTTGGGACATTAACACACAGCACCATTCTATGGTAAGCTACGAGGCTTGTGTTATGGATACCAGATAGTTGACACACTACACATATATTATAACTTTAAATGCATACATAATATAAATATAAATACTTATTACTGTAATATAAAGATTTGTGCTCATCACACAAATGAATGCCCCCAGCGGGAATCGAACCCGCGACCGCTTGCACAGCAAGTAGCACTACAAACTGAGCCAAACGTGTCGTATTTACATGCACTATAGCATTATAGTTGTATACAATTGTCAATTTATCCTTTTTTTGGGCGATTTTCGCTATTTATATGATTCATTTTTATGTACAATTGTTTTAAAAATAATTAGTAATATGCTAAGTTATTAAATTATTCTTAGACTTGAAAAGGACATATTTAATTTGAGAGATTTTATGCGTATGTTACGCTTTAGCGTCGCAAATTATAAAACTAATTTAATAATTATTTCATAAGCAATTAAACCTTAAGGGTAAAATTTCAGAAAAAAAGTAATCTTGTAGTCATTGTACCATTTTAGTTAAAAAGTCTAAAAAGACAATAATACAAATAATTAAAAAAAAATTCACAGCGGTTTTTCGTTAAAATTATGGTAAATGACTCTTTAATATATTCTTAATAATTTATTTTACTCTTAAAAAAAATATAACACATTCGCAAAGCCAGCAACAGCAGCTAATTGCTTAGCCAAATACATTTTTAAGAAATTATCAGAGGAAATAAAATGTTTAATTGACAGTAATACGTAATATTATATATAATCTATCCCACGGGAATCATACATTTTTCTGGGATAAAAAGTAGCCATGTGCTGCTTCAGTCTATAATATATCTCTGTGCGAAATTTCATCCAGATACGCTCAGCCGTACTGGCGTGATTGAGTAACAAACATACATCTAAACATCTAAATTTTCACATTTATAATATTAGTAAGAAGTAAGATTAATAAGTATGCTAATGTTATATGTATCTAAAAACATTGGACACGTAGTATTATTATATAAAACTAGCGACTCACCCTCGCTCTAGTCGGGTTCGTCAATACGTTATGCTTTTTCCCGCAGTAAAAAGTATCCTATATGTTGACCTGGATAACCAGCTACCATCATACCAAATTTCATCAAAATCCCTTCAGTGGTTTCTCTGTGATGCGGTCACAGTCAGACAGACTGACAGACGGACAAAAATTCTAAAAAAATATTATAGATTCGGCCTCTATATCGATAATAATGTCAATTTCAATAAGATTTCCTAAAAAATATTTAATGTACAGATTCGGCTAAGTTACAATTTTATTAGATGTATTGATAATTATTTTGTTCGCAAACATTATTTCATCGGGGTTCCAAACACACTGTTGTGATATGTAAAGCTATACCAATATTTATGATTCACACAAATAATGAAGGACTAAGAAGTACTGCTTAGCGTGATAAAGGAGCAAGAAAGTACAATGGAAACATGACTTTCGCATTTATTTCGTAAAAAAACTCATTCTTTTTTATTAATTTTATTTTTGATTACTTTGTAGCGTGAAAAAGGCAATATTTCGCGTAATTTAATGATTAGACTTAAAATCGAATCCTATTCGCTTCAGCAAACATCGCATTTGGCGAATAACAAATCATTTTATTACAATCATAATAAACAAGTAATATTACCTTCAAAATGCTTTCCATATCGAGTGATAATAGGTCGTTTTTGCCCAAAGTCAATAGAGCTAGGGCGACTTTGAACACAATCTCGATTCCCTCCGATAGAAACACATCCATGATACGACAGGCAAGTGGTAACGAGAGTGTGGTCGTGAATAATGTCAGAAACCAGCTGCTAGCGTATATCGATGTGCTGAAACTCTGAAAATATTATAAAATATTTAAATTATATATTACGATACGTGTGACTTAAGTAGTGTAACTTAAGTATTATTGTACGGCATGTATTAGTTTATTGGCAGTGGTAGCCCAGTGATAAAAGATTCGCTTTGGAAACCCATAGATGCGGGTTCAAATCCCTGGACTCACACCTGTGATATATTCATGTGCGAATCATTTCCAACATGATAACCATTTGTCTTAAAGGTGAAGGAAAACATCGTGAAGAAACCTCCATGTCTGAGAGAACCTAGCAAGTTTTCGAAAGACATGTGAACGTACCCGACCGAAGCGAGGCTTAGCTGCTAGTATTGAACTAAAACAGGCTTTTTTATATCTCTATACCAACCCCGCGAGCGTAGACACAGACAATAACTAGATATTTCTAATAACTATTGATCTCTGCGTGGTTAAAAACCAACCATAATTCATTAAGATATATATTTATTGTCTTGCGTATATTACAATATTAATCTATTCTCAATTTGACCACAGACTTTGACAATAAACAAAAGAGTATATATGCGTGTGTATGTCAAATACATGGTACTGTGTGTAATGTTTTATTACTGATTTAATGTATTTTTTATGCATTTTTTTTTTAAATATTAGCATTCTGCACTCCTTTTCTATATAAACTATAAGTATGGAAAATTTCATACTCGTCCGTCCGCGCAATTTTCGTAAAAAGGGGTACAAAGTTTTTGCTTCACGTATTAATATATAGATACTCGCGATTCTTTAAATTAACTTTTAAATTTATGAACTGACTGAAATAAAACAAATACTGAAACTTAAATGAAGCTTGCCGGACCTCCTTCTAATGATAATTCACTCGGCGGCCGCGCATGTTCCATCTTTGCACCAATAAATGAATTTTACACGTCCGTACACACTATACAAATATTATTTATAACTTTTTGTACGTTTTAACTAAATAATTTTAATTTCAAATGCGCACCGCTGCCACCATGAAGTAAAATACAAGATCCATTGACACAGACTGTTTATTTTGACATATCATCATTCAAATTATATATTATATACTACAACCCACAATACATTACTGAAAACCTCACCCAAATCGGTTAAGCAGTTCCTGAGATTAGCGCGCACAAACGCATAGACAAACAGACAAACATTCTGAAAACCATTATTTTGGCTATTGTGTTAATAAAGACCCCCAATAATAGTTTTCCTCAAATACCTTCCATGTACAGACGGCAATCAGTTACACTTTTATTATATGTATAGATAAAAGAAATTTTACCTGTGATTGAAAATGTACATGTAAATCCGGTAACAGCTCCTGTACGAGGTTTTCTAATTGGAACATACATAGTCCCAACTCGGCCATACTGGGTTTGAACATATCTCGCATACGATGGTGCTGCATTATCTTTAACAGAACAGCGAATGCTTCTTCCTCTGGCATCTGTTTGAATGTTAAAGAATATATTAAACTAGCAGAACTCGCGGCTTCGCTCGCGATCAAACTACGAAAAATACGAAATTTAATGAAATTTGTCTAAGGAATAAAAAGTTTCATGCAAACTTTTATCCCCTATTTCACCTTCATATTTCATTTTTTTATTTATGAAAAATCCTTCCTTAGTGATTGCCTTCATCATATGAGAAATACGTGTGTGAAATTTCAATTTTCTAGTCTTAAGGGTTTGACCTGTGCGTTGATACATCAGTCAATCACTTTTGCCTTTTATATATATAGATATATTATTGAGTTTGATATGTAGTTAGATTTTTTTGTAATAATTTTACCCTGATTTACCTTCATTCAAGTTAATATTTAAAAGGTTATGGCGGTTAATTTTACATACATATTATGTACAGGTGTACATAAACTCTCACGTTCCAATGGGACGAAATCTCAACACTGAGAGATAAGACACAAAACCGACAGTTTAAAGTGCTCTACCTCGGTAGGAAAGTTCACACACCGCCAACTTTCCAATTCTGGGATGCTATTAGGTGAACAGGGACTCGAACCAATGACCTTTCGACTTGTAGCTATACATACATGCTAGCCACTAGACCATCCCTAGGCAGTCTAGTATATAATATATAGAAAAAAAGAAAGATATACTATATAAATATATTGGGGCATTAACACACAGCACCGTCTAATTCCATGGTTAGTTACGGAAGGTAGGTAGGTTTGTGTTATGGATAACAAATAGTTGATACACTACACATATGTAACTTAAAATAAATACATATTATAAATATAAACACCCGTGACTGGAGTACAAACATTCGTGCTCATCACACAAATGAATGCCCCCAGAGGGACTCAAACCCGCGACCGCTGTCACAGCAAGTAGGATCACTACAAACCGAGTAAAACGCGTCGTCGTAGATATTGTCATATCAAATACAAATTCTCACCTGCATCAATAGCAAGCCGACAATAAACCCAGAGCCTTGACAATAACCAACTTCCCTATCGTGCAGAGAATACGCCTTCATCACGTTGAACAGTGACTCCTGTCCAAGACCATCTTTCTCTTTGAAAAAATCGTGTTCTGGGTACGTTCGAGCGATGTCACGTCGTATTACTTTTTCGCATGCAGATTTGGCCTATAAGATGGATATTAATGTTTAAAATACAGAGTTTTATAATAGACTAGCGATTCACCCTCGCTTCACTTAGGGTTCGTCCCTAGAAAAAATAAATTTATCCCACGGGAACCGTACATTTTTCCGGGATGATATATATGGCCTTCCTCAGTTAACGGGCTATCTAATGCAAAAATAATTTTTCAAATCGAATTAGTAGTTCCTGAGATTAGCGTGTTCAACCAAACAAACAAACAAACTCTTCAGCTTTATAATATTAAAGTATAGATTTTGAATATATGTAGGGTCTATAGATTTGGAAGATATTATTAAGGAATATATTATACTATACCAACGACTCACCCTCGCTTCGCTTGAGTTCGTCCCTAGGTGATTGTTTAAGATGACATAACTTCTTATTTATGAACCGATGAAAATAAAACAAATACTAAATGTTAAGTTAAATTAACCAAGTTAAGCCGTTTTTGAGATTAGCGCGCACAAATGCACAGACAAACAGACAATAATTCTAAAAAGCATTGTTTTGGGTTCTATTCCGTTAATATCCCAATAATAGTTTTGCTCAAATATCTAGACAGCGATCAGTTACAATTTTATTATATGTACATATTTCATTTTACAGTAAATGAGTTATATCGAGTCCACAAGTACACAGTACCTGGACATCCAGAAGAATGTCACGAAAATTATCTTTATTCAATTAGTCTCTTACAAGCACTTATCAATCGACTATTTCATTTTGGTAAGGAAGTTGATACTAATACTTACATATATGAGTGATATAAACAATATTTTGAGCAGGATTTGAACCTGCACTCTTAGGCTTATAGACATAATTCGCCAGGTTAAAAATCTGTAGAGAGCAATACAAAAGTCTAGTTCTATTGTATCAACTTACAATGGAATTTCCCATTAATTTTATCATAAAATGTGATATTTATAAAGGAGATAAATATCACATTTTATGAAGATAATGCACAATCTTAATGAGATTAGATCTTTCAATAACGATATACGATTAAAAGAAAAATACATAACACATAACTTTTCCGCACTCCTAACAGAGTTAGGACTCAACTATAGGAGTCTATTATATGACGACTATTAATCTACCATTTGTTTGATAGCGGTATCGAACCCCCAATCACCTATGTAATGGCCGGTTTCGTGGCTACTGTAGCAAATATCAATACAACCTTATAGAATCAGCTGCACACTGCAGTGTATTTATTTGATAATATATTCGAGTTCGTAATCAGTATAAATATGTATGCAAGTGCGAACATACAATAATTGGTTGGCCTACATCTTGAAACTGATTATGAACTAAACTAATATTCGATTAAAAGTCTATAGTCTGCGGGGACTCTTACAATTTCTGGCAGCACACATTAGATTTGATTGAGAAAAATTTACCTTTATATATGATGCGTATAATTTTTTATCAGGTGAAGCATCCACACCCGCGAGTAGTTGCCATACTATGCCCCTAAAATGATGGGGCACGCCTTGTCTAACTAAATCTCGTACAAATTGATTGCGTCTACGCCATTCTGTTTCCCAGTTACTGACTAGCCTGCCCCAAAGACTCCATAGATCTTCTTCGCCGTTACTGCCAACCCTTGCTTCGTCATGGCTCGAGCTAGTGGCTAAATGAAATAAGGTCAATTGTTAATATATTATATGGAATGTGTATGTTAAGAATATATTATAACTATTTTTTTGTTTTATAATTATTTTAATATTTCGCAAAAGCGTAAGATTATATTTATATACGTAGATATAGGTAAGCGAAACATGATGTAAAGTGGTTCCTGATTATTGTCCTATAGCCTTGAGTGCATTTAAAAATAATTATTTTCAAGCGCATGGGTATTTAACCCTTTCAAATTTGCCTCGGTATGCCGTAACTATGATTAATGGAGCTTAAACAATTAAACGATCTTTTTTACATATTTTCTGTTATTTCACATTATTTAAAATAGTAATATTATTAAAAAACATTCGCTGGCCTTATTTAAATGTTAAAAAATCGCAATCGCTACCTTATTACAATTTACTGTTTATAATGACGGTAAATTATACAACTTATAATTTCAATAGATTTTACTGAATTTTAATAAAATGAATGTAATTAATGTTATACGATTCAAAGTAATTTTAATGTTATGATTTCTAAACACACATTTTTATACATTTAAATTCAAAAAAATAACGAGATCAGTAGTTTTAGAGGTTAACTCAAGCAAATAAATCATCTAAGTAGATATGATGAAGCTACGGCCAAAAAGTCAAAAATCGTATTGAGGTCGATATGAGTGACTTACTATTTATGGCAAAATATTTGTAACACGATCGTGCTCAGAAATAAATACGCAGATAAAGTTATCATAGGAATTACTGTAACAAAACGATACAAAAACACATCTGTCTAACCTCGTATTGTTATGAATGCCTTTCGCATGTTGCTGCGTTCACGTGAATCTCTAATACTGATGTAGAGAAGTAAGTGAACCGATTTTAACGGAACCTCTCACACGTACTTAATGGTCTTAAGCTATTATACATTCTGAAACCTATATAAATAGCCAGCGTAGCTATATAAGTAGCTTGCGTAGAAAATAACGTTTAAACATGATAACACAAATGAAAAGGTCTTCATAATTAATTAATTAATTTTATAATTATAGTTTTTGTTTAGAAAACAATATATTTATAAAATTACTAGCACTGTTTAGTAATTAAGAATGGTATTTATAGTAACTGTTTTTATTTAGTTATTAGTGGAAATATAATCTGTAAATCACTGTTATTAAATGTAAATTATTCGTACAGTTAATGACAACCTCGTTTTTAAAACAGATATTGGAAATAGAAATTTAATTACCAAGTGTGGTTGTACTTGTTATATTATACTTTGTTATTACTTTGATAACACTACAATGTAATGTGATTGCGTTTGATACTTTTAAATAGAATTCCAGTATATTTTCAATGGCAATATAAATACAAAAATTGATTTAGCGTTACGAAAAGAATAATTTAGGACTCTGTAGGATTTATATCTTCATTATCAACACTGTCATACTAAGAAAAAAGATAATAACTGATAAGACTTTCGGCAAAACCGAATGAAGACTTTACTGGCACATACGTAATTTTTGTCGCCTAAATACAAGTGTGTGTATTTACACAATCTTTTACTAAATTGTGTGCTACTTATAAATATATATTTAATTTAAAAATAAAATGAGTTACTTTTATTGTTTTTTATGTACGCAGATGGATTAAAATATCGGCTCAGTTATTTAAGCAAAAGAAAAAATTGTTTTGTTGATCACTGAACTCAGTTTAACATGACGATTAAATTCGAGTGTCGCAAACAATGAAACTAAAATTGCGCATAAAGTAAATGTAAGGCGTTAAGTAAATCAACGCAACGCGGTATGCACATGTGACGCAAGATTTACACCAAAATAATAAAAGAACATAATAAACTTAAATATTGAGCGCTTTAGTTTATTTAAAATTAACTTTTATCCATATCTATCTATCTATACATATAATAAAATTCTAACTAAACCGAATCTGTACATTAAATATTTTTTGGAAAATCTTATTGAAATAGACTTTATTATCGATGCAGAAGCCAAATCTATAGTTTTTAGAATTTTTGTCTGTCTGTTACCGCATCACGGGAAAACCACTGAACAGATTTTGATGAAATTTGGTATGATGACAGCTGGTTATCCGGGTCAACATATAGGATACTTTTTATTGCGGGAAAATATCTCATCTCTGAGCTAAACGTTAAAACGTATTCTATATATTGTAGGAAGTTAAGCCCACACTTAAATGTATATTATGAAAAAAGGAGTAAAAGTATGTATAATTAGTAATTGCTGCATGAATCAAGTTAAAATTTATGTACATAATGTAGTCATTCTACATAAAATCTACGTAAACCAGCGATTATGCATGTCAGTTTACAGTTTGCTTTTTCTAAACAGACGAAATGGGAGAAACGTTAGTATAATGAGAACTGATAGTTGTTACAAAATTTGGAAATTAAATTCGCGAATGGCACAGGAGCTTTAGGACAATATATTTTGCGAAAATTTAAACTAAATTCCAAATATCACATACCTTCAAATATAAAGTCGCGTGCAAAGTGGCTTAAATTATGTTCAAAATAAAAAAAAAATCTTAATGATTTACCTGAAGCCAACGAAATCTGTGAGGTGTCAGAGTTCTTGCGACTGTGTACAGTGGTTAACGAGGGGCACTTTGCGTCCGCCTCGATTCTTCTGTTCTCTTCCTCCAGTTTGGCGAGCAATGCCCGCTCGGGCGTCGGGATCGAATCTGAGGTGGTTACACCGCAATCTGTCGACGATATACATAATAACTACTTTCGATACTACATGTCTCTATTGTTATTAGTATATTATCCTACATATATTCTTTGGCTTATTAGGTATTTTATACATAAATATATTATATACCTAGCTTGCAAAAATATATATTATGTACAAATGTAAAACACATTTGTGACCAATTAGATTGTCATATAGATCGAGTCTATACCCGATATTACATTCGACATCGATCGGTTTACATTGTTAGTCTATTTTATCTACTATAAGTAAATTGTTATTATTTTAATTAATGCATATTTATTTGTCCTTATTCTTATAGGTATCTATTATATAAACGAATTAAATTCATTTACCTAATATTTTCAATAAGTTAAGTGTTAGATTCCTACTAATTAACGGATTGAATTTCTACATGTAAATAAGTTTTATCGAAATAAAGTAGGTACGTACGTACATATAATATATACATATTATATGTTTCGTACGTACATATAATATATACATATTATTATATGTACGTACGAAACGTTATTCGTTTCGTACGTACATATAATATATACATATTATATGTTTCGAAATATTGGATTAATAGGCATTTTAGGGATTTCCTTACATGTAAAAAGTTTAACCTTTAATTTAATAATAAAAATTCACTTATTTTATAAATAATATATCGACCGATGATTTAAGGAGAAGCAAATTAATCTACTTTAATATAAGTAATTATTATGTAAGGATATATTAGAAGCGTTAGTAAATACACTTGTCATGGCATTCCCTTGTATAATAAATACGACCAAAGTTAGCTGATCTAAGTGCGTATAAGTCCAAAGACGCTGTGTTATTATTTTGATATGTAGTTAGTAAGTGCGAGTTTAAAGCTGTGTTTTGTTAGATAAATAGTGCAATGTAGGCGTATATACAGTGCAGTCTTGAATTATGAGAATTTCTGTCTGCTGTCTTATTCATGTATTGGTATAAAAGTAGGGAAAGTTCTGACCCTAAATCTAAATGTAACTAATATATGGATCAGGTGAGAAGCTGTTACCAATTTTCTATAAAACGGCACAAAACATGATTATCACTAACACTACGAAAATATTTTATGCAACTTTAACCTTTTATCCTTTATAAGAGCTTACCATACTCGATATCCCACGTGTATATCCTTCGTTACGTTAATAGATGTCTAAAGCAGGAGTTCTTTAATGTCCCAACCAGACAGACCGAAATCCTCACGCATATTAGTGTATTAATAAGCCAACAAACCGTCAAGGAATGAGACAGGCGACTCTGTATTACTAGGAATCGGAGTAGCACTGCAGGCGGCGGCTTCCCTGGCATCCACGTCCACCTTCATGTTGAGCCCTCTGCCATAAAACGGGCACGGGAGCACCTCTCTGCACCACAACTTCACGTAAGATCCTTGCCTCTACTAATATCTATACGATTTCCCTTATTTATTACATTATCATTCAGTTTATTTTCCTTTGCTTTCATCAATTGAAATAAGTTGTCGAACACTCTACGACGCAGTTGTTTTACTTCGTTTAAAAAAAACGTCATTTGCCTAAATTACACGTGAATCATCGACCGTTGATATGCAAGCTTTGTGAATGTTGTGAACATTATGGACCAAGGTGCTATATTTTAATGAGTTTTATTACAAATATTTATTCGGTTTACATTTTACATAACAGGCGTTCGTTTATGACCAAATACCGAAATGTACTAGGCAGTGCATACATGCATATTATGGATCATATGATAAAGTTTATGATTAGGACCCAGGGATTCTTCCACCGTTGATAGCAAATTTTAACATGCCGAAAGGACACGTAGGTACATTAAAGGCTACTTTGGACTCGCACTAACAAAAGTATGCATAATAACATATCACGGTAGTTGGGCACTATTCGTCATGGGAAAATAATTCTATTATTATATATATATATATATATATATATATATATATATATATATATATATATATAAAAAATAAAAATAGAATTGAATAAATACATTATTGCGTGTAAAGTTTTAGATACTTACAGAGACCTACGTAAGCACTAATTAAGCCGTTGTCTGAATCTTCAGGGAAATTAAACAATTTTAAGCCGCAAAGATCTGAATAATGTCTAACGATGTAGCTCTAATATGCCTTTTCACAACACCACAAGTCTAGCATAATGAAAGAAAATCTTAATTTAAACGCAATTATTTTCACGACAGTACATATGATGAAGCTGAAGATCGCATGAGTTTTGATGAAGTCGCGTAAGTGAAAGTTTGTGATACGCGCGGCAGCCGGCCGACCACTAAGCATGAAGGCCGCTCGTCCGTCACTAGTAGGGTAACAACGATGTTGTTTAGGAATTGAGTATGTATGTATGGTATATTTAACAATCATTAGCATTAGTACTACCTTGAGTTAATTAAATGTTGTTTGTTTGTCTCTAGAAAAAAGGACCCATGTATAAGATCATTCGGCTCCAGAAATGTTGAAATCTGTCTAATATATAGTTCACCCAATGATGGACGCTGAGAGAAATAATGATTTTGATTTTTAATTTTCGGGATCATACTATAAGATCAAAAAGTTTGGCAAATGCATCATTTAGCTAAGATATTAAAAGAAAAAGCTCGCTATAAGAAATAATGTACAAATGTTTTTATAGTTTTAAAAAGATTAAAAAAAAATCACGAAAATTTGTCCAAATTCAAATAAACTACAGTCTATATAATATATCAATATTTTTTTTATGCCATAACGTTCGAGACATTCCCTTCACGCAAGTTACACTTGCCTTGGCCATTTTTTATTTTTCAAATAGAAAAGTATAATTGTGTTTATTTACTAATTGCATTCTATTAACATATAAATAAATATTATTATTGGTATTATTTTCATTACAAATAAGATTAAATATCCACATAGAAATACAAATATGTCAACCCTAGTCAGAAGCGCGCGCATTATCCAAATGATATAATAAAAATTCGCGTTAATTGTATGTAGTTTTCATTTATTAATTTATCGTAGTTGATATATGTAATTAAAATAATAGTCATGAAAAGGAAATATTTCTGCTATGTACTTACGCCATGATATTCTTTTTTCGCGGAATTTAACGCATAAAAAGAGAGTAAAATACTTTATACAATAAAGTTGGTGAGTTATTGACTATTGCAGACTTTATAATAGAATTATTAACAGATTTGTATACTACTAGCGACTCACTCTAGCTTCGCTCGGGTTCGGGATTATGTAATGAATAGCCTATAGACTCCTTAATAAACGAGCTATCTAATGCAAAAACAATTTTTCAAATCGGATGAGTAAGATTTTGTTTTGTTTTAAAAATAACGTTTATTCATTATACACATAATTTGAAATTTAGTATGCAGATAAGACTATATGCGGAGTAATACGTAGGCTACCTACTGTTAATACAAAAATGTATAACAGTTGGCGCAGGTTGCGGGCTAAGCGAGGTTAAGTCGCTAGTTAACTAACATTTGACATACGAATATAAATATGACAACAACGACTGGAAATAATGGCCCTTAATCGATTTAAGTTGGTTTTTTACTTGCAGCCGGGCCGGATGAAGTATGCTTGTCTCTCAATCAAAAATAATTATATGTATCTCTATAAAAGAAGCCTCAGTTGATATTTAATTAGTCTTCTTTTCAAATTAAAACACTAGACTGGGACTACAAAGATGAATATTAAAATTTTATACTAGCATGCTTATATCACTTTAAATATTCTTTGAGACAACATTATTATATATATATAATGAATATTAAAAAAAATATTTCTAAAAACAAGCTTTTATATCATATAAATTGTGTAGTGTAGTTTGATTTAATTTAAAGTTTATTTTTTATTTTCTACTTATTTATTCGTATTCTTTTCAGCAAACCCTTTCATTTGATATCCATAATATGGGAGTGCATAAAAAATGTTCCGCCATCTTTGGGACGTCATATTGGATTGAGAATTACGTCACCCGGCTAACCATGCATTGTCATCAAAACTAAACGTGCAGCAAAATTTCAGCTATTTAAAACTTTTATTTATTTTAACTTTTATAACTGCTTTAAAATTCAGTTGCAATATTTGATCCAAAAAAATATACATACAAACATTGCCAGTTTAATAAAAGCTTGTAAAAAGCGGAGGTAACAGGTAATTTTTTTTTAGAAGATTTATGCCAGAGATGTCAAAATTGTAGTGCTGTATTGGAAATCACAAAACATTGTTCAATATTAAACAAAACAGAATTATATCAATAGTAATAATTTATTTATATCCTTTAATTAATTGTCTCCTCTTTAATATAAAGTATTTTAGGTTTTTATCAAGTTGACTATTAAAAAGGGAATCATTCTGATTTCTTTGTAGAGTTCCGAAATCGACTTTGACGTCAATAGTAATTATGGGTTGGGTAGACGCAATACACCTGGGTGGGTGCGACCAGATGGGGCGTAGCACTAAACTTTTATTTATTAGGCATTATTTCAGTAGGTTTAGTAATGTAAGCTATACAAACTCTGAGGGTATAATAATCCATCAATTTTTTTAACATTTTCATAACTTTGTACAAAACAATAAAGGCCGTTTTCAGATATATTGAGAGAAAAAAATGGATATAAAAATATATTTTTAAAAATAATTGTTCCAATTTAAAATCAAATTTGAATATTTGTGACTTATAGTAGCTATCTTTTAGCTTAAGGTTGGATATTTATGATATCAAGTCTGTAAGACTAAGTGATCCTAAACATCCTCCCCAACGTGTGTTCACCTTGTCGTGGTGGGGGGCCTCTCATCATCGTTAGCGTCCGGTAGTTCAGCCGAAGCCAAGAATCGCACAGGGAGGTGGCCCACTTCGGTGGGTGGTGTACCATGTGGGTTGCTCCTGGTACTTCTCTGATAGCAGAGTGGACTGTGGGGCAACCCCATGGTTATTGTGGTCTGCTTCAGCAGACCTGCCGTCGGAGCGTCGTAGTTGAGTGCGTAAGCGATCCTGCGACGCCCTATTAAGGCGAGGGAGATTTTGTTGGGTTTTAGTGGGTAGTACTGGTTTTTTTAGCCGGTAAGTCCCACATAACCACCTGTATCTCTACAGATGGTATCCGTAAATGCATTTCCCAACATTAAAACAAAAGGTGATACTAAACATACTACATATATTGTAACTCGAGGTTAAATAGTGTCACGAAATGGGTATAAAAATCGGTCAAGTGTAAGTACGCCTCGCGTGACCGGGTTCCATACATTATGTGACTCTAAATACTTAGGGCTTTGTGATTATTAAAAAAACCCTAAAATTCTGTAACTTTAATTTAACCTACAAAATTAAACCTAACTGAGAATTTATTTCTTTACATTAGTTAATAAGGTAATAAATACGGAGAGTAAAATTTAGTTTTCTCTGTTCTGTAGATTCGATGAAAATATAAGGACTAAAGTCTCATGACATGATTTTCAAGTGATAATGTTTATTCCAGACATGTATGGAGAATAAAGCAAAGATGTAAAAGTAATACGTTCGAATAATCGGCTTACTATGATGGAAAATTTTATAAGCACGAAGTGAATACTTACGAGTATATTGCTCGAAAATATGTTTGCCGAGACAAATACTGTCTGGGTATGGGTACTAATACTTTTTTGTTATGACATAAATGTTAATATCAAAAACCGTTATGTAATATCAATACATTTTATCTTGACTGTCCTTCAATGGAAATGGCGTGATGATATCAAAGCTAAAACCATTAATCAGTTCTAAAGTATCGGAATTCATTTACTGACTATACGTTTGTCATTGGGAAAAGTACAAAATTTTATCATTTTCTTTCTAGTAGATTCGGAGTAAATATGTTTAGAAAGGCTAATTCAGAAAATTGACGAATCATCGTATGTGACGCAGTTTTCTGAATGCCGCCCAGTCGAAGCCACCTCGTTGTACAGTTTGGTGAAGTTAACGTATTCTTGCATAAGAAGCAGGATTCATGTTAGATATCTGGTGTAAGGGGGTCATGTGTCCCTTTAGTCATTTTTGTTTTTTTTTTTGAAGCTTCATTCTAAGATCCATCGTCTTGACCACCTTCTACGCAATCTTTTTCTAGTCTTATAGTTTACGCTATGATGACTATGTCGCCGGCACATCGCGTTTCTGTTTTAATGGAGCATTTTGATAAGGTCCTCCGTACACTTGTTGCCATAGTTAACACAATTTTGAAAAAATTATGTTGCTCTACCTTACCGCAATGTGATTATATTAGTTTCGTGCTGTTTACATACTTAAACAGACATCAACGCGGTTTCGTGCAAACATCTCAAATATCCTCTGAGTTATTAAAGCAAAACTTCTATATACGTGACTGAGGGGTAAGTCAATACATTGGAAAAATGAGTGTAGTGGATGTCGCGGAAGTGAGAGTCAAATTTATTAACTATATATATATATATATATATATATATATATATATATATATATAATACTAATAAAAATGAATTATAATTAATTTACGCACAATTAAATAAAGTTATTATGACCAATTGTTGCCATGGTAACCGTTGTTATTGTCTGACAAATGATATATAATACTATATTATTTCCGTATATGATATTCTATAAATTGTAATATGCCTTATTTAATTATTGGTTTATTTTAATTTAATTTAATAATTTAATAGTTTTACTTCAACCGTGTTTAAAGGATAACCTTTATATGTGCCTGTGCGTATAAACGCACCCACTTTTTTGCCTAAATGTGTGTCAAAATCAAAAATACCTACTTGGAAAAGAAAAGAACTAAACTGGCTAAGTATTGTGACTCTGATTTCATAAACTCAACTCTTGATTTAATAGTAGCACTAAAGAAATGCTCAAATCGATTTGACCTAAAATCTTAGCACGCTAAACACATTTGGTAAAGTCTAAGTCATTTACACGAGTTTTAGTATAGTAGGTATTATTATATTGTAAATCGATTATTTGTGCTATTGATATTATGTAATTTATTTTATTAAACACTTATTTTGAAATATACCATTTTGTCTACTTTAAGGTGTTTTATACTCTTATTGTTAAGTTTTTTAATTATAAACTTACTGACATATATATGAGTAAATATTAAATATATTGCTAATTATAAAGAAAAGGTATAAATCTGAATAAAAACCAGTAACAATCTCTTTCAATTTACCTAACTAGCTTTTTACTCTTTATGAACGCATTTTTTTCCGTTGAAAACTTATTTATCTATACTAATATTACACTAAATGTGAAAGTTACTTAATCACGCCAGAACGGCTGAACGGATCTGGATGAAATCTGGCATAGAGATAGATTATAGTCTGCATCCTGTGGTACTTTTTATCCCGGAAAAATGTACGGTTCCCGTGGACTTGATTTATTTTTGTTTTTCTATAAGGCGAACTCGATGCCTAACTAAAGGCGAACGAAGGTAGTTTATCAGCTTATGCAACTCGTATAAAATGTTATAAAATCAAATAAATACGCGTCCCAAAAGGAAATTGCTATTCCACAGGTTAATACGTCGGCTTGCAGGTTTTGGCAGCAATAGTGTAGCCCTGCGGTCATATTATTTGATATACATATTTATCAATGTGCATTTTATATTTGTTCATCCAGTCTTCATTGTTAACACTTTGAACTTTGCAACATAGCCTTGCTGACGTCTCTTAAAATAATTATATTGCTGAAAAGGTTTTCCCGAGCGCAGTGATTATTGCTGTTGAAAAAACGTGCCCGGTTTTTATGGTTGCTTTCTGCATAAAATATTCGCAAGCACGTCTAGTCTGGAGAACTTGTTACTATAGCAAAATACCTTGTAAATCATTACGTGACCTTATTATCAAAAGCGAAATTTTAGATGTACGACTGCTATTATCATTAATTCGTATTCAAATAAAGGTATTAGGACTAAGAATAAGTATGTATTTTGCCCACCTTGTTCAGAAGCATTAAAATTAGCTGAAAAAGTCATGTTTTAGAAAGAAAACTGACTGAAAAATACAAAGGATAAGGTAGAGCGATATATTTTATGCAGCGCTTATTGTATTTATATCGACAGTAAAAAAAATCTATATTTGCCGTGTACTCTGTTAATTGGAGGCATTCGAAACCAAACTCACAATTACGATGGTTCTCTTTATGTATGAAATATTCAATACACTTGTGTCCGGTTATTTTAGAAACATCTTGATATTCTTGAGTGCTCCCGATATAGGCAATCTCATTGCATTAAGAATATGTCTGGAGAGAAAGTAGGAACACTTCTAAAGTTTTGATACTACTTTTTCCATAATGGAAATTTTGCCTTTAGTTGGTTTATTTATAGCAACAAGTAATGATAAATGTTTTGGGCATATTAATAATATTTTATTTCAATAAAAGGTTAAGCTAAAAGGATTTCGTTATTTAATGAAATCTTCATTTATGCTTTTACACAATATTATTTGGTTTTCTTCATACAACAATGCATTGTTATTCTTTCATTTGTGAAATGAAGTCGGTTAATAAACTTAACGCAAAAGGCAAAAGTTCTCTTTAATTGTTTAAACCTAGAAATATCGATAAAATTTATATTATAAGGCCTTGAATTGCAATTCAAACAATGCTAGCTTGCAAAGTACGTACAGTCTATTTCCTAAAAGCGTCTACATTTTATTACAGTATTTATTATAAACTCTGTTACATTTTTAATATAATGCATTGAGCGAATTAGACGATAAATCAAACTAACAATTTGATGCAGTTACAAAAAGCGTAGATAAAAATCTCACGCAAAACTCAATTCAGCAAATGCATCTCCGAACTTCGAAAAATTTTCCAAACGTAAGAGGATATAATATTCCCGTATATTCAGATGATGCATTGACTCAATTCATATTTCATACATTAATAAAATACGTTTCAAAAGCAAATACTTGCAATCAACGTAATAACTTCAAAGCCATTACTTACCTTTAATTAACGTAAAAGTCGATGTACACGTCACGGTTAGCGCTGGCTCGAACATTAACTGAAAAAAATATAGGTAAATATTTTATTCTGCAATTAAAACTTATTACATAACATTTAATACTAATATTACACAAACAGAATAACAATTTTAATCTATTTACCATACTATATGTACGCCTGGTAAAATTATGTTCAATATTATTATTTGAAGCAGTATAGAAAATCAAAGTAATAGTATCTATTATTTACCAAATAAAAATAAAAAAGATAAGATTACAAGGGTATATTTTGAGACAGTTTAAAAGCTAAGTACGCGTTTATTACGGTTGGTGAAGATCGTCCGTCGTCTACGCGGCATTCATGAAGCCTATTCATCAAGGTTAATAATCATTACCAAATCACGGGGTATTAAGATACAAAATTATTCTCTTTACTAGGTATACTGAATAGACCTGATTTGTTGCATTACATATGATATTTTATTTTTTACGAATAACGTTATTGTGTCCATTGCAAGTTCATTTTGGATATTATACTTATACAAGCACTTTCATTTAATGTCACACATTTTTAACTTAAACTGACCCGACTGACGTCGCCCTCTCCAAATTCCAATAAATGTATTTCTAATTTTTGAATTTATATCAAAATCATACATGTATATTCAGTTTTTCCAGAATTTTCTAGAAATTCAAAATAATTTTTCCATTTCCTCCTTAAAAACCTTGTTTGAGCTATTGAAAATATTTTATAAAAAAAATTGCTAAATTGGTCCAGCCGTGTCCATCTGATGCGCTTTGCGCTGCGCACCGATGATTTCGCATTGGCGCATTTTATTTTTGATCGACTTCCAAAAAGGAGGATGTATCTGTATGTATGTTTTTTTTTTATGTATGTTCGCCGATTTCTTGGAGAAGGCTTGACCAATTTTGCTACTTTAAACGTTATTGTATTATCATTAATATAGATATTCGATTACTTTTATTTTATTTTATTTTTTGTTTTTTTTTTTTTTTTTTGTGAGAAATATATAAGTATAGTTACCAAGTTGTATTACCGATGATAAGATATTTCAGACATATAAATTGTGTATAAACAATTGATAACTTCAAAATTATAAAAGAAATGTACACCACAGAAAAGAACTGATTGAGTCAAATTTGTAAACAAAAATGTTATAAACGTGAGGCCAACTTAGTACAAACTGTGTTTTGAGCGTTTGAACAACCGAGGACAGACCACGTGGGTAGTGTGAGTCACTAACAAACTAGTTTTCATTAATGCAAGGCAGGACGTACACGGTACACGCACTAGTTCTCCTTGTATCGTCCAGTAGAAACAACAAATATTGATGAATTTGTATTTATAGGAATAGAACTAAATGTATTAGCAGAATAAACGGCAATTGCGTATAAAGTCATCAAACTTTAGTTTCAAGTAAAATTAAAAAAAATATAGGTAAAATAATTGAATTGGACCTTTGGAAATAACATACTATATAGAACATACATACCTATTTCTTTAATTAAAATTGCTTTTGTATACTAGCCTGATTGTTATAACTTGGTAGTTAGTGGCACGACTACAAAGACGAAGGTCGTAGAGTAAATGGCTAGTCACAACGCATTATACTTTATTATATAATTTTTGAGTTTGAGAAGAATACGTTAAATAACAAGATCGTCGTACCAATAACATACTTACTCCCTTTACCTCTGTATATAAATACTATAAATTTATAGTGTTGCATTTTTGCTTTTGAATAATATTATACAAACATAAAAAAATATATACATTTTATATCTTACCAAACAAAAATTCTTTACAATATTCTATTAATTTTGAATTATAATGTGAAATATTTACGTAAATCTAAGTATTCCAGCATTAAAATTAATATATATATATATATATATATATATATATATATATATATATATATATATATATAAAATTAAAATGGTGGACGTACGTTAGTTATTAATTATATTTTAATTTCATAACTGAGTATGCAGAATAGCGTACCAGGACTAAATACAATTCATATAATAAAAAATCTTTGAAGATTCATAATAAGGACACAGTACTGTAGTAGCATAATTAAAGATCTCAAAAAGCATGAGCTTCAATGTGCCGCTATTTTTACACATGGGGAGCGAGAGGATGATTGTAGGCATGTCATATGTCACTCCGGTGATGCATATTTGAATGAATTACATGCACAAACAGGTTATCTGACACTGGCGGTGACTCACATAGACAATAAACACAAACGTTCACATTATGCATTCTCACATACCTGAGTAGTTTGTAAACAGATATTCCCAAAATTTTAACCCCTTCTCTTAATCTTTTCTTAGAATGATACCTTTTTAGTTACTCGTTCTTAAATACGCACTTACTATTGGAGTTGTATAAAGTTATCTTAAATATAATATGGTACAAAAATGTTTTATGTGATTATTTAGGTACGCCTTTTATAATAATCTACAATATAAAAATGAATCGCTGAATGTGTTGTTAAGCGCAAATCTCGAGAGCAGCTGAACCGATCTCGCTAATTCTTTTTTTATAATATTCCTTGAAGTACGAGGATGGTTCTTACGGAAAGAAAAAATTAAAAAATTGCCTTAAAAAGTCTAAAAACAACACTTTTCTATATTCCCATATACAAAAGATTCGTAATAATACTTAAAAGTCAATTTGAACTTTAATACCATACCATAAAGTTAATTTTTTTTTCGTATATTCCTTAAGGTCCACGGAAGGTTTTAATAAAGAGAAAAAATGAAAAAATTAACGAAAAAAATAATATATGGCTGACGCTGGCTAATAACTATTTATATCTATTAATTAAAAAAAAATAAAAACCGACTTCCTGGCACTGAAAAGTAAAAAAATAACTAAACAGAGGTTTTCATTTAAAATAGATACCTAATCAGATATTTTCGAAGTCGGTGTACTTTGATTTGTATTGGCTGGCACCGACTTCGAAAATATCTGATTAGGTATCTATTTTAAATGAAAACCTCTGTTTAGTTATTTTTTTACTTTTCAGTGCCAGGAAGTCGGTTTTAATTTTTTTTTAAAAAGTTTTTATTTTTCCATTTTTAGTGTAGACGTAATAAGCAAGTAATTTGTAAGAAGAAAGATTTTTAATAAAAACATAATATTCGATTAAGCCATTTATTTAAAAACCGCTTGACCGATTTCGATAAAATTTATATGGGACCACCGGGGAAGAATACTCTTTGAAACAAAAAAAAAATTTTCCAAATCGGTTCAGCCGTCTTTGAGAAATCCGTGAACATACATAAAAAAAAAAAGATTCCGACGAATTGAGAACCTCCTCCTTTTTGGAAGTCGGTTAAAAAGGTACCTAGTTATTAATAAATCTATACTAATAACATTGTAACTCAGTCCAATCTGTACATTAAATATTTTTTGGAAAATGTTATTGAAATAGACGTTATTATCGATACAGAGGTCGAATCTATAGTTTTTAGAATTTTTATCTGTGACCGCATCACAGAAACCACTGGAGGGATTTTGATTAAATTTGGTATGCTGATAGCCGGTTATCCGGGTCAACATATACTTTTTACTGTGGAAAAATATTTCTTATGTTCATCTCTGAGAAATCTATACCAAACGTCAAAACGTAAAAAACTAGGGACGAACCCGAGCGAAGCGAGGGTGAGTCGCTAGTTATATAATATTAATAATGAATAAAGCGATAAATTAAAATAAACATAAATAAATGTCATATAAATAGTCTAAAATACTACATATATTTCAAAATTGAAAATTATGGAATAGTTGAGGATGTGTTCAGGATTGCATTTTCTATTTCATATCCCGTGCAAATTTCCTCTTAATCTGGGAACATGTCTACTTGAATATCAATGTGTTAAGCATTTAAAATTATTTTAGTTATATTTAAGTTTTAATAACATAGACAGACAAAAAATATAAAAAAATTAGTCAAATTTAGAATATTAATTAAAAAACGAGAGAAACAAATGTGCAACGATGAAATAACATGTTGTAATAAATAACTTAATAAAGGAATTTTTTTTACAGTGTAGTCTATGTTAGTTAAGCTTCTTCGTTTAAATAGGATTTCTCTTTAAGAGTCTGCGTATGCTTGCTATTTAACGTAGTTATTACTTTAAAATAGAAGTTTTTAACGTTTTTAATGTACAGTGTAAACTCTGTATAACGAAATTGAAGGGATCGAGTATTTTTTTACGTTATAAAGAGTTTTCGTTAAACGGAAAGTAGAGGAAAGCAACAATAAACATAGAATTTAATATATACTTTATACACACCAAAATTATATTCTGCTAACTTAGTAGTTTTTTACTTTGCCAATATTTTCTCTCCCATTTCTATCGCGCAAATTAATGACATTTTGTCGTCAATACACAAAGTCTTTCTTTTACTCGTCATGTGTACAATTCAAAAGTTTGAATGCAACTAAGAATATTATAACAAAAAGGACCATAATACGAAAGTACAGTAAGTAAACATGTGCTAAGCAATTATAATAAAATATGAATACATTTCTATGAATTGTTCTAACAAAATATTTAGGACTCTATGTCGGTATTGTGTTTGAAGGTCAGTGAAATTAACGTTTATTGGCGTCTAAATAATGACTTATTCTTTCACTATTTAAGAGTTGTTACGTTATAGGTCGATGTTAACAACGTTGGTTGTTACGGAGTGTTTCAATATATGGTTAACAATGTAAACTAAATAAATTTTAACAATATCTACGTTTTAAGGAGTTTTTGTAAGGAGTGATAGCCCAGTGGTAACGCACTCGCTTGGGAAACCGAGTGAAGCGGGTTCAAATCCAGGGTATCGCACCTCTGATGTTTTCATGTGCGAATCATTTATAACATGATTACCACTTGCCTTACGGTGAAGGAAAACATCGTGAGGAAACTTGCATGTCTGAGAGAACCTAGCAAGTTTTCGAAAGACATGTGAAGTTCGCCAATCCGCACTCGGCCAGCGTGGTGGACTATGGCCTGATCCCCCTCGTATTGAAGAGAGGCCCGTGCCCAGCAGTGGGACGTTAAAATGGGCTGAATACAAGGAGCTTTTCGTTAAATAGTAACTTCGCAATATAGAGTTTACACTGCATTATAATATCTTCAGGTAGGTAAATGAGCTTTTCGGATTTTTGTCATATTTTGTTTTTCTCAATTTAACGTCTTTAACTTAGTATATTATTATTTATAAAGAAGAAAAAATAGTGGAACACCAATTAAAAAATAAAAATCTGAATAAAAACAATACAAGCCCAATTAGTAGAGTCCTTAAGCGGAATTCCAATCTTATACAAGTTTATATTTAACCCCCAATACCACGATGGAGAGCGATTTTTGTTGCAGGTCCTCTGACCATACATTGTTAAATGGCATGGACGGAAAGGGTGGAAATAGGTAGCAATTTTCTATTTAATACAAATTCTAAGATATTGGCCCCAATTTAGCTTTTGAAAGCGTTCTGAGGAAAAAGCGATACGTACGTTTGCCTGTCAGCACTATGATTTTTTTTTAATAATACCTCCTACGAATGCAGCGGTACGACGGAGAGAATCCTAGCATTATTAAATGTTTCTACTTAAACAGGGCGCGAATGAATATTCCACTTTTCTTTTATATTTGAACTTTTAAGCGTACGTAAGTTGTTTACATTATTAATTAGTACCTGGGCGACCGAGCTTCGCTCGGAGTTCTTTTTTGTTATATCGTATTTTTTAGATTAAAAAAAAAACAAAAACTTGAGTAAATACAAAAAAAAAAACAAAAGTGAGAACTTTGTACCCGACAGCTTTGGCCGCTTGAACGAGCGTAAGAAATTATCGACACTATTTTGCATGGAATAATGCAAAAGAAAACTGCATGAAAACTCGAAAACAGCGTTTTCCCAGACATAAGACTAATCTAGATCGATTTTTCGCCCCCGAATACCCCCATATACCCAGCGTAATCGTTAGAGCCGTTTCAGAGATCGCCGGTATAAATGAATAAATATACAAGAATTTCTCATTTAAATATATTAGTTTATCAATTTCTGTACCTAAATGATTCTATAAGAAAAGGTAAAAAAAGAAAATTTTGCAACTCATACTTGTCATACAATATTTTCCATTTATTCAGATAATATTTTTCAGACAAAAACTGTTCAAGTTTTGAAAAATTGGTAGGTATTGGTTAGTTATATAAGTATAATAATGTTTTGAAAATTTCCTATAAATGAAACAAATATTCTAGTATTAATGACGTTCAAAGCGATAAGAATATAATCGTAAATGCATAAATAGAAATGGCTAATTCTAAGTAACAGTTTATCGATTTGTTTTCAAGTTGATAGTTATAGATGAGCTAATTTAAAATAGCTGACAACATTTTTTTTCAATAACGTCAATGCTGACATGGCTTGAATTCCAATAGCAAACCAATATAGCCTCTTAGCCAAGATAATGCCTTAATTATCGTCAAGTTGCCGCCACATTACATCTCGATTAGCTATAGAGATCGCAGTCATACACGAGTACATCGACCTAACCATGCTCTCTTGCACTCGCACTCAAACGCTAAAACTATCTCCATCCCGTTCCAACCAATTAATTTTTCGTAGCTTTTTCTCTGATACGTATTTCCGCACGCCTGCTTCTGTTATTCGCTGGTAGCTATCACGCAATCATATCTTAGTGACGACAACGTAATATTACCATTTTTTTTATATTGGGCCACCACTTTACTGTACAAGATCATCCGTACTATTGTCGCGTCCCATCGTAGCGAGTACGTCAGTAACCTATGTAAACTGTGATTTTAGATAGCCCAAACAACGTCTATTGATTAGTCTACGGTCAACGTATTTAACTTTACATCTGTGTATGACTTGGATCAATGGTAACGTCTAACCTCTGAATTAAGCTCGTACTATTGACAATTTTAGCTTGGTATATTAGTATAGGGGATGATTAACTTTTCAAAAGCAAGATATACCTCTTCGATATAATAATTTTCATTATTCTTCTAGAATACTCTCTCATGACTTATTCACAGACATCCAAAAGCTTTTGGATCAATAAAATTGAAATTTACAGAAACTATTCCTAAAATACTGTAGGGATGCACTGAGATTTTTAAAATTTCTCTAATAGAAAAGTTTGTATGAAACAAAATTTAGAATTAAAAATGGTCTTTTTACTTTGTAAATATACTTTTTGTAAAAAAATATATAAAAATGCTTTAATATTCTGAAAAAAAAAAAACCTGAAAATTATTCATAATCTAAGCTGGTAAACATGAGTGCCGAAATTGAATATTATTGGTAAGAAAAGATGTCTCTCACAGGACAAGGTGAATAATATGACAAGTTGCTTTTTATAAAAATTAGAAACAGACAAATGTAACATGTAAAAAACATAGCACTTGACAATTTCCAAAATATGTTGATAATAGTGCAAAAAAATAAGCCCCGAAATCAAAGTTACAGTCGGAAAACAATAAAAAGCACATAATATGAAATAAATCAAACTCTATTTAGGATTGCCGTAATGAGACAACAATCACAAATGGCATTATTTTTTTTTGCTAAAATAATTCAATATAGGTGGTTGGTTAAGTGGAAATTAAATATTGTGTAAAATTTTACATAAAATAGTGTATACAATTGTTTGCAATATCTCATACTTAATAGGTAGCTTTTGATGTGGATATCTTTAATATAAAAAATATAATACTTTCGATACATTTATAAACTTGCAGTAAAGTTTTTATACAAGCCAATTAAGTCTGAGTTTGCTTCACAAATATGAATAAAATATGCCATTATTACTTTGTTATATAGCTGTCTTTTGTAATAGCAAGATAAGAAAATATTCTTGCTCATTTATTTCATAGCTTACAACAGTTCTATTACATTTTAACAAAAAAAAAAGCAGAAGAAAAAACATTTGGTAGTTTGTAATCAGCAATTCTTTAACACTACCTCAAAACCATCTTCAATGTAGATAGTAGTTATTTAATAGAATAGATTGACTAAAAAATTGAAACCTGATAAACCTAAACCTTGTTTATAATTACTTAATTACAACATTGCATATTAAGGAGATACTTCGCAAAGGTTGTTCTCAATATCAGTTCACTAATAATTAATTTAATTGCTTACTCAATTATTTTGGTTCGTTTTTATACAGTATGTATGTGTTTTAAGTGTTAAATAGTAATGAAGTTTAGAATAGAAAAATCTTTTTAATATTATCAAGCACAAACTGATAGCATTAACATCCCAAAATAAAAATAAAAAAATTAAATATGGGTCAAGATTTCTAAAATGAGTCATTTTGATAATAATAAATATAGAATCAATATTATAATAATATAATTTTGTGTAATATAATGAAAATAATTTCGTGCTTCTATATTTTATCACTAAAAACTTTTAAATTACTAAAAACACAAGACTATTTAGAAATAATTTCGCTGAATTTGTTAAGATCTCATTAAAATACATAGAGAAATTATATAAATAAATCTCACGTATATGTACATTATTATGTTATTTGTTTTGCGGAGTATAACACAGTTACAGTAAATATAAAGCATCGGAATTTCTATTTAGTACTGTTACTTTCGCAACAAAGTTCTTATAGTAAGATTTCTCGATAATTTTTTTAGCAAAGATAAATAATAAATAAAAAAAATTACTTACATTTTGTTGTGTAGTCACACAATGGCAAGAATTATTTGTTTTTGTTTAATTATAATATGAAAATCGGAACCGCCCAGCTGGCAGATTTGTGAACACATTACACAAGACATAAAATAGTAACAGACTAAACAATAAAAAAGATTTGGGTTATACTTTTGCGTTCATAAAAGATAATAAATTCTTAAACGAATAATTGAAAAAAATAATAGTAAAATATTTATAAAATTAAATAATTTTCAGATATTTAACAGCTGTCTTACATAATATTACTTTATTGGTTTTAATTTTTATATTACTGTACTAGTTATCTGTATCGATTTCAAGCGACACCTAGACGTGTCACATTACGAACTAAGAACTTGAAGCTTACTTGGAGATTGCTTAATCTAGTACACATGGATTTAACATAGATGGCGTAAGTAAGAGGAATTACCTAGTTATCATTCAAAAGATTCGTCTACTTTGAAACGTTTTTTTTTTAGATATTTATTCATCCCTATTGAAATGAAACTTTGTAGAGTTATTGTACAGTCCCATAAATTGAATTGCATCAGATAAGTTTTTCGTTGAATTTATTTGATTACAAGTACAACCATACCCAAGTAAATTAAGTGTATTTGTACGTGCATGTGTGTATGCTAGAGGCGGATGTGATGTCTATAGGCTGAATCACATTGCTGTTAATGACATTTTTAACAATATTAAAATAAGTATTACAAAAATTAGTTTTTAAAGGCTATGTTGTGTTGAAATCATAGTTTTAAAATGCAAAAAAAAAAAACAATTTCGGTGCCAGTCGATACAAATTAAAGCACATCGATTACGAAAATATCTGATTAGGTATCTATTCTAAATGAAAACCCCCGTTTAGTTATTTTTTAGTTGCTGGACGTCAGTTTTTTTTAAGTTTTTATAACTGTTAACATATTCTTTCTGTACATATACGTACAATATAGGTAGATAGTTTGTTCACTGAAATCTTAATGTGTGCAGAAAAAGTACTGGTTCGTGAAATATTACCATAATATGTTTATGAAACTTCTTCAAGCCTATTATTTAGACTAAAGAAGTACTCCAACTCTGGGCTTTTATACCGAGTTTGCCGTTAAAGATATATAGACAGCTATATAGAAGTAATAAGAATCCAAGCACCTAAGTAAGTAATACTCCAGTGTCTCAAGATAAAAATCTTCCACTTTTCAGACCATCGTGTGTTGTAGGTCTGTGTTCGTGGAATACGCAGAAAGGGTAAGATCGGCTTAATTGCTCTTTAAAGTTTCAAGTTATAATGATACATAATGTAGTTGATCAATGGGAGTCGACGTGTTCTCAAGAAGAGACTACATACTGAAGGTATTAGAACTGAAACTGATTAGATGGTCATAAGATGGTCAACGAATGGTGAAGGACCCAGAAATCCAACTTTTTAAACTGTCTGAACCGTTATATCTCAGAAACGGTGGCTGTTAGGAAAAAGTATTGGAACATTTTTTATAGATAATTTTATGTTCTACAATTTTTGTCTGAACTAATTTTTTAATAAAACTTACCATTTTGCTAATAAATTCGAAAATCCCGTTTTTGTAACCTTTGATACCTTGAATACATTTTTTTCCAGGTACGGGGTCGATGGGGACTTTTCAGATTTCACATATATATAATGGTGCTCCGAACATTCCTAGCAATTTTGACATTTAATAAAATAAAAAATTGTAACTAATCGATGTCTGTATATTGAAGATATTTGAGAAAAACTATTATTGGGGGTCTTTACTAACGCAAAAGAACCCAAAACATTGATTTTTATTTTTTTTACTGTGTGTCTGTGCGTTTGTGCGCGCTAATCTCAGAAACGGATTTACCGATTGTTTCATTTCTATCGGTTCATAAATAAAAAATTTGCCAATTTAAAGAATCACATAGGGACGAACCCAAGCAAAACGAGGGTGAGTCGCTATCTATTATATTATATATCCAATACGTTTCTTCTCAATCAGTGAGAAAGGTAAAAGCCTAGTGTCGTAGTCGTAGCGTCATTCGTGTATAATATACACTGTATGTAGGTACATGTGCGTTACTTAATACCTCGGTTGGCCAACATTGGAGACTAGTTAATTATAATATATGCAAGCAAAGGCCTACAAACTGCAAGATTTAATTCATTATCGAAATATTTTTTTTATAATTAATTTTTGTATATTGATTAAAAATTCATTTTGGTAAGTATTACCAAACTGAATTTTTAATAGGATATTTAATAGTTTAATCATTTTATAGGATAGGATAATGTCTAAGTTTTTAAAACATGCCTAATTGTAGTGTGTATGTGTATCTACTATTATAATTAGGCAACCTTTTTGGCGACATCAAAAAAGTTCTTAATTCAGCTTCATGTTATGCAATATGAACACAAAAGTGATTCTTTTTAGTTCAACTGGCACCTTTTGAAGCCATTAACATGAAAATTGAATAGAATAGAATTTTATTTTCATCTTCATGAAAAAAACTTGCTTCGTGGGGTTGGAATTGTTTGTTTCTTCTGAAACAATTACGCAAATAGTTGTTATTTTTTTGTGTTAATTTACACAATAATACATTTATGTTTTACTTAACCAGCTTAGAAAGTATTTCTTCTAAGAAGACGCAGCCAGAAATTCAGCAGTCACTCTTATTAAAAAAAAATTGCTCTACAATATTATTAAGGAATTAGATTATTTAATTAAGTGGTTCTTGAAATTAAAATATGACTTTCTGATTTAAATTTTTCTCACACTTCTCTGCACGGCTGCCTTGGAATGAGCTTGGACAAATTTTAGATAAGTGCCATTAATTTTGTCAAGATGACAACTTTACCCCAAACCGGCCGATAGTCGGTGGCAAGTCGGCAACTTAATTACAGAGCAAGTTTATGAACGTGTAAATTAATTAAGCTTTATCTCTGGTCAAGACGGTTACCAACTTCTGCTACAGTCGTAATCATTTCAACAAGTTCGCTCCAATAGATATTCTTAGGGACTGATTTAACATAAAGTTTATGAATATTAATGGGTCACAATAAGTACTATAGCTGTCCTTTATCTATATTATAACTATCTACTAATCTCTAAAATAAGACGTACCTAAACAATATATTATGATGTAGTAATGTTTGCGAATTATATGTATACATGTACATAATATATTATGTCGTAACTTGTAAGTTTTTGAAGTTATACTTCTTTTGGCATGTTTGTTAAAATTATGAGAGTAAAATTTTTACGATGCGCGCGGATACCGACAGCCAAAAAGATGACATGATGAGGTTAGCTGAAAGCGACTTTTACAAACAGAGATTTGTGACATACGGTAGGAAATCTTAGCTATTTTTGTTCTGTTACGCCAAAGAAATATAACTTTTTACGAGTGTAATAACGGAGGAACCTTTGTGGCAATGTCAATCACCGCCATTATTTACCAATCATGCGGTGCGCTATGAAATTGGTATATGTAAGAGTATACTAATATGTAAAACCTAAGAATTTGGTTTTTGGTCATCCGAACGCGGGCGGAGCCGCGGGCGATGCTAGTTATTAATATAATTCTAATATACTCGTATAATATATTTTTAAAAGTATATTTATCTGTTTAGATTTCATATGCTATAGGTATGTTAGCTTGGAATTTATAGAATTTAATGTATGCTGTGGTAATAAACACATTAATTTTCAATTTTAATCGATTTCTTTCAGAGAATAATAATCAGTATTATGATTAATTGGTATTGGTTTCATTCGTAAGTAAATTGTTTTTTTATAGCTGCCTTAGGGACTGACTGCAAGAATATATTGTGAAGGGAACATCTTAATGTATTCGTGTTTACTTTCAGTTGTTAGTAACATGGCTCTTATAACAAAATAAAGTTGTAAATAGAATAACAAACTGAGCTTGGGGCTGCAAAGGAGATAATGAGCTCAGTACGTAACTCTTTAACGAGAAACGGGAGATAGGAATACCTTGTTAACGCTTAAGGCTCTAGGTCGGAATAGTAAAGCTTAACAATCGGTTTAGCGAGTTTAACATTTATTTATTTATTTAAAAATTTATAATTGTATTTTGTTGAGTATAACCGAAATAATGTCTAATATTGTCTTTTTAAGGTTCCGTGGTCTAAAAACCAAAATGAAACTCTGGTAATAAATAGAGGTGGCACTTCTCACTCATGCAATTGGGGGCAAACTAAGGGGAGAAAAAAAATGACCACACTTAAGGTATCTCTGGATAGGCATTTAAAATTGAGATAAATGTTTCAAAGCCGCGTTTATATTCAAGCCAGTAATTGCCGAGCTTCTAAAATTGAAAACATTTTAAAACAAACTACTAATAATGTTCTTCTATACTAATATTATAAAGAGGTAAAGTTTGTGAGTTTGTAAAGTTGTAACGGGTTATCTCTTCATCCACTGAACCGATTTAGATGTTTGGTGAGAACATAGTTTGAGACTCTAGGAAGGACATAAGATACTTTTTATCTCAGAAATCATCGCTTAAGGGGGTGAAAATGAGATGAAAGGTTGTATGGTGAATCAACCTAGGGACGAACCTGAGAAAAGCGAAGGTGAGTCGCTAGTAATGTAATAAAAAGGGCACGGGCAATAAAAGCCTGTGGATGTAAAAAAAAATCTATCTCTAAACCAAATTTTATATAGACCCATTCAGGCGTTCTGGCGTGAAAGAGTAACAAACATCCATCCATCCAAACAAACAAACTTCCATACATCCTCACAAACTTTCACATTTATAATATTAGAATGGAATGGATAGTTATAAAAAAAATATTTCACAAACGTATGATTGGCTTCTATTAAAAAACCAAGAAAATATTTCTATTTTCGTTTTAAGTAGGTATAGAGTCTTTCGGGGAAAAAAGATTTTATAGCTTCGTTTACAATACAAATTTTATAACTTTTAAAACCAGGTAGTGGTTAAACATTTTTAACGAGTCATTTAGTTTTAAACGAAAACTGCTACGAGCCTAATCTCTATGTAACGAGCACTTATTCCACTGAGGTTATTATAACATTAAGTCTTTTATGCTTTACATAACTCACTTGCTTGCGACTCTATCTATTTATTTCTTGGGATGAAATCTATATGTAATATAACTTAAACTTAAAATTATAGTGCGTGTTTAGATTACACTAAAAGAAAACAAAAATCAGCCAAATTGATTAATGTTTAGAATATTTATTCGTTATATCGGCCATTCAAAGATATTAATTGGTCGAGCAAATCTAAAGATAGAAAAGCGAGAGACGTATTCTGTGTTTAATGGTTGTGGACTATTACTAAGTGCATACGAATGAAGCCTAATCAATGGTTAGTAATAATATCTCTATTTGTATACAAATAATATTTATATAATAAACTGGTAGATAGATTCCATTTGCAGAAAATAACAGTCCAAGTACGGTAGCTTTACTAAGGCAGCGTTGAATTTTAAAATATATTCACAGTAATGCGGTAGTAACCGCTGAATATTAGAGTGAGATTTATAACAAGAATGTTTTAATACACCCAGAGCGTAGGTCAGGGTGTGTGGAGGTCATCAGGTTGTTTCAGTAGTCGGGTGAGCAGAGCTTATCAGTAAAGCGGCGCTAAACTCTGATTTATATTCACTCTGCGAACTCGCCTCGCTTGCGCCGATGACTGCCAAGTGCCAACAACGCAATTACTATCTACGAGATATTTTAAACAGACCTTGATTGTATAGTTTTAGTTACCCCTAAACATTGTAATGTTTCTCACTTCTTGACATACTTGAATATTAAATTTGGAATTGTTTATTTTTTCGTTGTAGCTAGTTCATACTATTTGAAGATATGTACTTACATTATAAAATTTAAACTTTTACTCAGATATAATATGTAATAACTCTTAAATTAAAAAAATTAAAAAAACCCAACACAATAACTCATTCATTGAGGCCATTTCAATGAGCCGAAGCAAGATATCTCTGCAGTATTTTATTAGAGTTGAGTATCTTACTGATTCCAGGTGGCGACTGGCGCTGCAGCATCGGACATAGTTCCCTATCATTGCAATGTCATTAAAGTAACGGGACAACAAAGTTGTTTATATGATTTTACCATCTTAAGAATGGCTGATAACCTGTAAATGGTTAAACGAATTTTCCTGATTTATACCTAAAAGTAAGAACATTTCCGATCAAGTCAGCTTTCAAATAAAAAGAACTAAATTGAAATGGGTACATCCCTTCGGGCGCTTCCATGCCACAGACAGATACACATGTTAAATTTATAATTCCCCTCTTTTAGAGTCGGGGGTTAAAAATAAAACAAAACTTACAATAATGTAAGTCATATTCTCCTGAAAATTAAAGAAAAATTAAAATTACAATGTTATTAAATCTATACTCTAATATCTATTACAAAAATTAATATTTAAAGACAGACATACATTTAATTACTATAAAAATTGCATTATTTTAAGGGATACAAATCCTTATACCACAAGACTTGATTCTATTGCATTCCCATATATTACTCTATTTTTATCGTCTAGACATTCAATATGTACCTTTTATTCCACATGGAAGGTAGGAGTATCTGTTGAAATAAGGAATACAAGTTTAAAATACGTTTGCATTAGGTCTGTTGTTTCAAGACGTTTACTCACTAAGGATTGTGGAACGGTGTGGAAAAGCCTTTAAATGAAAGTGGTATTAGTAATGGATTTACATTGAAAGGATTTAGTATTGTTATCTTTTTTATTTTGTTCTAATATTCTGTATTAGATTAAATATTATATATTGCTTGTTTTAAATATGTAGGTTTTGTATACTTTTGATCTATACTTATAATAAAATTGTAACTAAGCCGAATCTGTACATTAAATATTTTTTGGAAAATCTTATTGAAATAGACATTATTATCGATAGCCAGAGACCGAATCTATAGTTTTTAGAATTTTTGCTGTCTGCCTATCTGTCTGTCTATTATCGCACTCTAGAAAAACCACTAGAGGGATTTGATAATATCTGGTAAAAAAATACAAAAACTGGTTAGAATAAACTGACGATAACACTATAAACATGTTAGCATGGTAACTTACTAAATATGGCGAAAACTATTAAAAATAGCTTATCTTAAAAAAATATCAATTGCGCTATTTGATTCATTACAATAATTCTAAAAATGTTTATTAATGTGTTATTTAGATATTCGACAATAGGTGTCGCCTTGTGTTTTTAAAATACGTAGTTTTAATTCCAAAAAATTTAATGTGACCTTTCTATGATTTTATTAGAATTACTACTAAATTACCCGCGGCCCCGCCCGTGTTCAAATCAATAAAACAAACGTTTTGCCTTTATAAATTAGTAACACATTAGTAATACTTTGTTGGCCGAAACAATTTCCTAATGAAAATATTTGTAAATCGTTATTGTTTAGGAAAAAATGGGGAAATACAAGTCCAACTCGCGCATTATAGGTTCCGTATAGCATAATACTGTGTTGTTTTTCTTACTTATGTGTTTTGTTAAGTTAACACTAAATTAAATACGAATAATATTTATATTTCCATAATATCGACTCATTTTATCAACTCTAAAAATAAGTTCGTTTCATATTATTTTTTAACATTATATGAAAAACAAATTTATGGTTGTTAAACTGACAAAGCGGGTAACTAAAAATATTCCATATCTCAAAAACTAGGAAACGTATATTATGCAAGATTATTTTCAATAGAAGTATTTTAGAAACTGTTATATCTCAACTTTTTAGATTTTTTGACACCATTTCTTGAAAGGTGGAAGGAAGGCTTTAAGGGACCAATAAAATGCGTATGACTTTAATCATATTAGGCGACCCATATGAAATAATAAAAAGCATTTGCTTAGAATTATTAACTTATTTACCTTAATTATGTATTTCTAAAACTCGCATTATCCCCAACACTTTCTTTTGAAAATCATTCCGGAAAATATTATTTACTATCGCTAACCTATCTCTGATTCGCGACAAAATAACATTAAGAAAAGTTATTATTATGTTATTTAAATAATCAGCTAAATAAAAATTAATCAATAGCTGTCTACTCACCCTCGCTTTGCTCGGGTTCATCCCTAGATTGCTTCTCAAAATAAAATTAATTAATTAATTTGATTTTTTTTGTGGGATCCTATTTTTTTTTCTATAATAAAAATAGCCTAAGTTACTCCTTATTACATCAGCTATCTGCCAGTGAAAGTCCCGTCAAAATCGGTCCAGCCGTGATTAGCCGGAACAAACAGACAGACAGACAAAAATTGTAAAAAATGTTGTTTTGGTATATGTACCGTACATACATCCATATGCATTTAGTAAAAAGCGGTTATTTTAATATTACAAACAGACACTTCAATTTTATTTGTCTGTAAGATGAAGATCCAATTATTTGGGAAAAAACGATATTTGACGCATACATAGTTCAATGAGCAATTTCTCGATATTTAAATTGAGAATTTTTATGATATATAATTTGAAGGTTTAGAATCATGTATTAAAGGATTGCTATAATGTTTATTGGAGCTAGACAAAATTATTTTATGACCTTTAGTACTCCTTAAGACGTTGTACCTATATAATATCAATTTTTAATATTAGTATTTTCGCCTATCTTATATTTCTGCTTGTTTATTAACCAACTTCCAAAAAGGAGGAGGTTCTCAATTCGTCGGAATCTTTTTTGTTCTTTTTTTTTAATGTTTGTTCACGGATTACTCGAAGACGGCTGAACTGATTTGGTTGGGTGTGCTTTGATTTGTATTGGCTGGCACCGACTTCGAAAATATCTGATTAGGTAGGTATATATTCTAAATGAAAACCCCTGTTTAGTTATTTTGTACTTTTCAGTGCCTGGAAGTCGGTTTTTTTTTTAAGTTTTTGTCCAATTCGCAGCTGTGTTTAAAGTTTTAAGTGTCTAGGTCATCACGATGTTAGTAGTTTGAGCACGAAATATTGTTCTACGAGAGTATGAGCTTTTGTAGTTTAGCCAATACAAAAATAAATATATTATTCATATTAATTATTTTCAAGAAATACTATGACAACTATAATAAAATACCGAACAAGAACCGAACACAGATTACGCATCGTTCTCTATTAAAAAATAAATAAACAGACTATTTGAAATAATTAATCTCAAATTTCCTGTATTTATTTTTTTAAACAAGGTAGCCCAGTTGTAACGCGCTCGCTTGGGAAACCGATTGAAGCGGGTTCAAATCCCGGGTCTCGCACCTTTGATATTCTCATGTGCGAATCATTTCTAACATGTTTACCACTTATCTTACGGTGAAGGAAAACATCCTGAGGAAACTTGCATGTCTCAGAAAAGCTAGCTTTTCTTAACTTTTCGAAAGACGTGTGAAGTCCGCCAACCCGCACTTGGCCAGCGTGGTGGACTATGGCCTGATCCCCCTCGTATTGAAGGAAGGCTCGTGCCCAGCAGTGGGACATAAAAAGGGCTGAATACATACATTTTTTTAAAATAACGTATTATATTTTCCTTGCATAGTATTTTCCGCCTACATATCTACATATTATGTGCCGTAAAAGTGGGACGGGGATTTTAATAGGATTTTTTTTGTTGATGTTTAGATATTTTTAGAACTTTTTTTCTTATATTACCTCACGAGAATTTTTAAATATACTGGGATAAAGACCTCATATTACATTGTATAAATTGGTCTATAAATTATTCTTTGTATGTAAAATATCTCGTTAACATAGTTTCACGTATTCCATACACATCAAAGTACCAGGAACCAACAAGTTAATAAACATGCTGTCGCATTTAGAAGAAAGTAGGGATATATAATGTGCTTTTCTAAATTGAAAATAGCGCGGCACTTACAAGGATTTACCACTAAACATGAACGAACCTTCATTTTACAGCCTAAATTGTTTGCATAAGTAAGTCTCAGGGATGGGAAGAGTCACAAAGCGCGGCGGTCCCTCAAATTTAATTATTGCTAGGGTTCATATTTAACATTCATTAAGGATATTTTTAGGTAAATTTGAAGTAATGTAGGAAAAAATGTATTCAGATGAAAACTTTAATAACTGCGTTCTCTTGACGCTCGAATCACACTGGCTTCAAAATGTAACTCGATGAGATGGAGATCGAGGGAGGCGGAGCAGCCACCGAGACATCATAGTAAGTACTATTGTGTTTGAACTTTAAGTGTTTTTCGACAATATTCCACCGTAACGTCTATGTAAATAGAAACGAAGTTGACAGTTCTTCTTTATAATAAAAACGAACTACAATACACGTAGCCAGACTCGCAGCCGGTATAAAACATGTATGTCTCGGACTGCATGATATTTTCCTTCGTCAACTTTTTTTCACCTTTTTAGTTCGTTTTCTACACAGTCGGGTTTTTTTATTTATGTAAATATTTTTTTTATTCATAGCTCATTACTTCTAGCCAGTTAGACAGTGGGGATTTTATTTAACAATTTCTTACCCTTAATCCCTTTTAAACATGAAAGTTGCATATATTTTTGTAATTACATCTTAAAAACCTGTATTTTGATACCCATCTCGATTGATCCGGATAAAAATTTATTTTCAAGACACACAAATTGGTGCTTAGGATTTGCCATTTTGATTTTTCATGATATCTATATACCCTTTGACACTAGCGTTATCAAGGCAAATCTAACGACGTACGAATCATCAAAATCGGTTGAGCCGTTTAGTAATTACTAGGGAACATAGGGCTTCAGGTCAAAAACATAACCCTCCTATGAGCTTCGCCACAGTCATGTAAAAACAATACCAGCGCCGATATTGAAGCATCGACCTCCGCTGTAGCAGACTGCACCAAATTAAAATGGTAGTATGGGATGCTTCGTACGTTAATTTATAAATTAAACATTCAAATTAAGTAAAAAAAGTCTAATTTAGCACATAAATTAAAAGTGCGTTCGAGTGAGTGTGATTCGTACACAGATACTTTTTTATATTTACGTGAATATTTGACATTTAAAATAAAACTATATTTTCGGATTGTTTCGAGGATTTACTTTGATTTTTGGTTCCCAACGTTTCGAATGCTTTACAAGAATCAAAAATCCGAAAAGAATTTTAACTGCTTTGGAAGCAATAGCTCGGCAACTATTGGCTAGAATAAAATAGTCACTTGTAAAACATATCTTAATTTTTGAAGGCTTACCTACAGCACACTCCTATATTATTGGAGTGCCATCCCTAATTTTTACTTTTCTTGATTTGACTTCAGATTTCTGCTGGCGGTCCGAATTCAAAAAATTACAAGTACAAAGTAAAAGTAGTATTTTATTTTATTTTGTAGTGATTTATTATTTTGATTGAAGTTTGTACTTTAGAAGTCGGGTTTCTTAAATAATTTTTTAATACAGTGAAATATCTTGCATATAAATTAACTTACCTTAATTATAACATTTTCATCAAAAAAAATTTTCTTTTATTTAACTTGGTATAGTAGATACTTTTTTTATATATTTTTTTGAAATTAAATACAGGTAATTTATTGAGTCGAATTTACTTAGGCAAAATATCAGTTTGTTTCTTAATATGGAATTACTGGGAATACCTAGCTCAACAGTATTTTTAGACTTAATACAATTTCACAACGCTATTGAAGGTTCTCTCTTTTGGTTTTCTTTGAGTGAACTTTGAAAGTTAGCTAACGAATTTCAATAGTGAACTTTAGTGAAACCATACATAAACAAACAACGCGCGGAGTCACGTCCAAAAGCTGGTATTTTATATTTGTACATAAAAACTTTAGTTTTTACCCTCTGCTGTGTATATTTATAAGAAGAGTAGCCTGTGTAGTGCAAACCTTTGTTATAAGTTACCCTTCAATTTAAATTTCTTACTCCATAAATACGATATAAACACATTCAGTTACAATTCATAAACGAAGAAACGAAAATTAAGCTAAAATACATTACCTATTTACTTATAGACCATCGACTCACCCTCGCTCCGCTCGCCTCTTACATTTTAACGTTTAGTATAATTTTCTCAGAGATGATATATGTATTTTCCTGCAGTAAAAAGCATCCTCAAGCAAGCAAGCATATGTTGACCCGGATAACCAGCTATCATCATACTAAATTTCATCAAAATCCTTCCAGTGGTTTTCCGTGATGCGGTCATAGACAGACAGACATAAATTCTAAAGACTAAAGATTCGGTCTCTGTATCGATAATAATGTCTATTTCATTTATTTCTCGATCAAGCTTAGCAAAACCGGTAGTCATTTTTATTGGTTGCGATTTAAAGGACATATGGGCTTGAGATGCCGCAAGCATGTTTATGTGTTCGTACGGTAAAACCTACTGTAAAGTGTGAGCGATATTTAATATAATAAGTTTATCTTAGAACTGATCAATTTGATCTTATAATGAAAACTTCTTATTGGTCAAACTCAAACCACTCAACATTTACATAAATGCTTATATACAACTTAGATTTTGCAATTAAGCGGGTACACATTGCTTATTGTGTTCGTTCTGGCAAGATTGCAGATTGCAATGTTGTTTTAGTGCTTTTAGAACGTTCTATCTTCTAGACAAAGCACATTTACCACAATAATAAAATGTTATCTTCTGTTTGACTTACCTATGAAGAGGTGGTTTTGATTTTTGGTATAAAGTTGAACTTTTAATAAAAAATATTATTATACTTTTAAAATCTTGTGTACAGCCACAGCTGACCTGATTTGGTTTACTATTCCATAGATCTCAATTTTCATGCTTTATAAATAGCACTAACTGGTACATTCATGTTAATTCATTTTAATTATCATTAGCTGTTTAGTTTGTTTTGCTTATTATGGTGAATTAGTGTGTATTACTTTAGAAGTATTTTTTTACATTTATTGATTAATTAATGTATTATATTTATGTATTATAGCTTCTATCCCTTACCTTATATGCTTTTTATACCGGAAATCATCCCTTAAGGGGGTGAAAATAGGGATGTAAGTTTGTATGGGGAATCAAGCTAGGTACGAACCCGAACGAAGCGAGGGTGAGTCCCTAGTATTAAATATTTTTTATATAATAATATATACGAGATTGCGGAAAAGTATATCATTTCTGAGAAATCTATACTAAACGTTAAAACGTAACTAGGGTCTAGGGACGAACCCAAGCGAAGCGCAGGTGAGTCGCTAGTTATCAAATAGCTTGTAACAATACTCGTTATTCGTTATTTGTTACATTTTATAAGGTACTTTCATTCTAAAGTAAATAAAAAATAAAAACTAAATTAAATCTGACCACACTATTGCATAAATGTAAAAATGCTTAATGCCTAATTTTGCTTTTACCGATTATAATTCAAATCTAACTTTGCTGCTTTGCTGCAAGGAGCAGCAAAAAAGGTTGAGTGGATCAGACAGTGAGTGACTCTCGACGAGGTCGGTAATTAAGGGCATGGTGGTGAAAGATGACGGAACGGGGGTGGATACACAATTTGCATTAGAATCGATGTAGCACCCTGCTGACACAAAGGAGTTCACTAGAACATAATACACGTTGGACGTAGGCATTTATAATTTAATCCTTATGAGTAACTTTCCAGGAGAAACGGATGTAGTATTTATATCTCCTTTTTTTACTAATTAAAGATAAATAGTACCATAACTTTGTATACTTGAACATAATAACAAGAGAGATAATAATATTTTCATACGGTATTAACATACCACAAGATTATAATCCTTCTGAATGTAATATTGACGTGCTCTGAAGAAAACATGTATTTTAAGCATTTAACTTTTCCTTTTTGAGACTGAGTACAGCTAATCGATGATCGAATAAGAAACCTTCTAATCGTTGAAGAATATAAACCTTATAAAATATATAAAAATAAGATATTGATTCTGCGACATCACGATTAAAGTGATTTCAATACAATTTTTAAAACGTCTATTCACAACGATTGTAGAATGATATCTTGCCTTAGACTTCATTATTATCAATTTCCGTTTGAATCGATATTATGTACCAACAAAGTAACAAAGGAAACAATGTACTTATTTGTTTTATCTATATATATAATAAAATTTTATAACTGCCTCGGTGGTGTATAAGTGGCTAGCATGTACGGCTGCACATCCTGAGGTCCTGGGTTCGAGTCCCGTGTCGGGCCAAGTTTAGTTATTGAGTCTTTCTGTATAGTAAGCCTCAGTAACAGCCCGGAGTTGGGAAGTTGGCGGTGTTTCACCCCCGTGCCTCGGAGAGCACGTAAAGCCGTCGGTCCTGCGCCTTAACTCTCACCGGTCGTGTCGAGTAGTCGTCCCACCGGAGTATGAGAGTGACAGGAATAGAGAGTGCACTTGTGTCTGCGCGTACATTTGTGCACTGTAATATCTCCTGCGCAGTTGGCTAGTCTCAATGAGATTGGCCGCCGTGGCCGGAATCGGTCAGGAGGACATTATATTATAAAATTGTTAATAAGCCGAATTTGTACATTAAATATTTTTAAATCTTACTGAAATAGACATTATTATCGATACAGAGGTCGAATCTACAGTTTTTAGAATTTCTGTTTGTCTGTCTGTTACCGCATCACGGAAAAACCACTGGAGGGATTTTGATGAAATTTGGTATGGTGACAGCTGGTTATCCGAAAACTATCCGAAAAACATCCGAAACTGTCTCATCTCTGAAGTCGAATCTGTAAATTAAATATTTTTTGGAAGATCTTATTGAAATAGTCATTATTAACGAAACAGAGACCGAATCTATAGTTTTTAGAATTTTTGTCTGTCTGTCTGGGAACGCATCACGAGAAAATCACTGGACAGGTTTTGATGAAATTGTTGATTATAGCTGTTATGTATTATATAGGATATTTTTTACTCCGGTAAAATATTTCATCTCTAAGAAATCTATACAAAACGTTAAAACGTAATGGAGCGAGGGAGAGACGCTAGTATAAAATATACCTTCAGGTAGATACATATACTTTCTAGTTGATGTACTATTTATGACTTGTTACAATTAAAAGTATATTCTAGAATCAACAATTTAAACGGTTATTTTTCGATAGCTAAAACGCCAGAACAATTCCTAAGCGTACAGGAAAAAGAAAACAAAGAGTGACTCTCAAAGATGTCGTTAATTAAAAAGTAAGGTGCTGATGAATGACGAAATGGGAGTCAATTTCTAATTTGCATCTGAATTGAAATTTCGCTGTGAAGTGCAACAGATACGAAAATATTTTCCTATCTTGAAATTATCATTTTTTTGACTAGCAATTTACCCGCGCTTCACTCGGGTGTGCCCGTGTGTTTTTTGATGTACTAGCGATTCACCTTCGCTTTGTTCGGGTTCGCCTCTAAAAAAAACAAAACCAAATCTATCTCACGATAATCGTACAATTCTCCCGGATAAAAAATGCCTATTATGCTATTCCAGACTATAATCGATCTTTGTGCCAAATTTTATCCAGATTCGTTCAGCCGTTCTGGCGTGATTGAGTAACAAATATCTATCCAAACATCTAAAATTTCACAGTATAGTAAAAATTATATACATGTAACTGACGATACCTGCTGACGCTAACAAAATTTGCCAAAGAACTCCTTTGGCAAATTTTAACATAATTTAGGTTAACAAAATTAACAGACGTCTAGGTCAATTTACGTTATTCTATCTATGTCCCCACAGAAGTGTGTTCATCTTGTCGTGGTGGGTGGGGGTCTTTATTAGCGTTTGGCAATCCAGCCAAACCTGAAGCCAAAAGTTACACTGGGAAGTGGCCCATTTCATTGGGCAGTGTATCATGCGGCTTGCTCCTGGTACTTGTTTGACAGCAAAGTGGATTCTTTTCCCAATATTAAAAAAAAAGAAAATGTGGAAATAAAGCTGCTATTAATACAATTTTTGTCCTACAGAAAAGAGCTATTCGTGCAATTTATAGTTTATTTTTAGAATAATTTTAAAGAAATAAGAATATTGGCTGTCGCTTGTCAGTACATGTACGAAAATGTTATGTATGTTCGTAAAAATATACATGAATTTCCCAAGAAGTGTAATGTTCTCCTGACCGATTCCGGCCACGGCGGCCAATCTCATTGAGACTAGCCAACTGCGCAGGAGATATTATAGTGCACAAATGTACGCGCAGACACAAGTGCATTCTCTATTCCTGTCACTCTCATACTCCGGTGGGACGACTACTCGACACGACCGGTGAGAGTTAAGGCGCAGGACCGACGGCTTTACGTGCTCTCCGAGGCACGGGGGTGAAACACCGCCAACTTCCCAACTCCGGGCTGTTACTGAGGCTTACTATACAGAAAGACTCAATAACTAAACTTGGCCCGACCCGGGACTCGAACCCAGGACCTCAGGATGTGCAGCCGTACATGCTAGCCACTACACCACCGAGGCAGTGTGACCCAAGAAGTGTATGGATAATATAAATACTCGAAGCAAACACATACTTGTAATGCCTAGGACTCATTTACATAGAGTCAGTAATTCTTTTTATGGACAATGTATATGTTTTTATAATAGGATCCCAGAAAACGTTCAAAAAGCCTTTATTGTAATTTTTTTATGTAAATGGCTTAACTATGAATGTGTTTTGTAAAAAAAAAAATTGTAAGCATTAAGAGATATGTACATCAAAACAATGTACTACAAAATTGTAGGCATAGAGAAAAGTTCACTATAGTATGTATCTATTTCCTAAGATACGCTCACAGTATTTATTTTTATCTATTTAAAACGTATCTAGACACGAATCCGAGCGAAGAGACGGTAAGTCGTTAGTTCTTAATAAGAAAATTGCTACATCGATAACAATTTTTTAAAATAAATTATCTATTTCTCAATGAATAGAAGTAGTAGTAGAAGTAGCATAAAGTTGTAACAATAATTTGTTACAACTTTATGCTACTTTTACTCATAGTCTAATGACTACGAGTTAAAACTGCTCTAAAACTGCAAAGTAACTTTTAGTGCTCACTTTCTATCATTGAATAGTTTAAGTTTAGTTCAAAAGAACACTTTGAAGTAATTTTTCTGAAGAGATGAATGTGCTCATAGACCTCCACCTTCATAATTTCGAAGCAATCAACAGGATCTTAACTGTCGAATTCGTCTAGTGGAAATATCGTGACGTAGATTTATTTGCACTTGATTAAATATGAATTAGTTATGGACATGATTTGACTAAAAGGGACCAGGGTATATATAAAAATATATTGAAAATATTACACTTATTCTCACTATATCTAATGTAACACTTTTTCGACTACCTTTTTTAAGGATGAGCTACTTAATTCGAACGATGTTTTTATGCTTCGCATAATACGAATCGCTGAATTGCTGATTGTGAACCCGATATTCATAATTCTTTTTTAAAATTTCCGAAGTCGGTGTGCTTTGATTTGTATCGGCTGGCACCGACTTCGTAAATATCTGATTAGGAATCTATAGTAAATGAAAACTACCAATCAGTTATTTTTTATTTTTTAGTGTTTAATTTTTGAAGTTGGTTTACGCCTCTTGTACATTATCCAAGTGTATTTATTTATTTTCTTTGTTCTTGGTGTACAATAAAGAGTTTATTAATTAATTAATTAATTATTTTTTAAGTTTTTAATTTTTCATTTTTAGTGTAGACATACTCGTACTAGTAGCAAAATAAGAAAGCATTTTAAACATTCAGTTGGTGAAAAATCAATAATCCTCTATTTTCTACACTTAGGGGTGGATTGTTTTTTTTAAATTTAAATGGGACCATTTCGGCATAAACCTCTTTCGACCAAAAATATAAACATCCGGATTGAGAACCTCCTCCTTTTTTAAGTCGATTAAGAAGGGACCAGGCTATATAATATAAAAAACATATTGGAACTATTAAACTCATTCTTACTATATCTAATGTCATATTGTTTCGACTACCTTTTTCAAGGATAAGGATGAGGATAATTCTTCTTCTAAATTCTAGACTAAGTCAAAATAAAACTATCTTTTCGGATTTTGATTTTATTTTATCCTTTTTGTGGGTAGGTAGGTGCTGTCTGTAATAACTACATATATTATACTAGCATTTACCGCGGCTCCGCCCGCGTTCAGATATTCAAAAACCAAATTCTTAGGTTTTACACATTAGTATACTCTTACATTACACATTACTTTCATTGCACACCACATGATTGGTAAATAATGGCAGTGATTGACAATGCCACAAAGGTTCCTCCGTTAAATTGCACTTTTTATTTTAGCAATAACATTTATAGTATGTCTATACTTCTGTTTTGTTTGTTTGTTTAGTTTTGGATGATAAACTCTCAATCTACTGAATTAATTTTAATCACTTATTTACTAAGTATGTACATGGGCGACCGAGCTTCGCTCGAAGTTCTTTTTTGGTATATCGTATTTTTTAGATAAAAAAAACTTAAACTTGAATAAATACAAAGAAAAAAACAAAAGTAAAAAATTGTCAATCAATGTCAATCTTGCGTCAATTTCTTCGTACGTATTAAAGTTCAGTCTAGACTTATCACACCTATATAAATGTATAGCTTAGGCTACGTCCGCACAGACAGGCGGCTTGCTTAGCGCCTAGAGCCTAGCGAGTCACCCAGCTAGTAGCTTAGTAAAACGAACGTTTTAGAATGTTCGCGACCGGCCGCACTGCGCGCTTGGCGCCTAGCTAATCGCTTAGCGAGTATCTAAGTAAACGAACTTGTTGGTTTTTTGTCACGAGGCGCGAGGCATTTTAAAATAAAAAATTGATGAAATATTAATTGCATCAGTTTTTAAAAGAGTACCTCTGTGGAATCCGGCTCCAAATCCATAAAAATGCAATTATCTTAAAAAAAACTATGGGAAGAGATAACAGTCGAAGTAAAAAAAGATGGTAAGTACAAAAAAGTTATTTATTTATTTATGACTAGCGACTCACCCTCGCTTCGCTCGGGTTCGTCCCTAGATACGTTTTAACGGTTAGTGATTCCCATACAAAATAAACAGTTTTTTTTTGTTTTCGCTAATTTTCTTTTATATTTAAACCACCCCTGACACACCCCCAACAAAACAAAAAAAGAATTATTCAAATTGGTCCAGCCGTTTTTGAGTTTTAGCGAGACTAACGAACAGCAAAGCAAATGACCAGGTCACTTAACGACCCACCACGCAAACCACCTGCAGTGCGGCCACTGTGTATCCTAGCAAGTAGCCAAAGTGCAAGCCACTAAGCTCTTGGCGCTAAGTAAACCACCTGTCTGTGTGGACGTAGCCTTAAGCTTACAGAGGATATTACTGAGCTGTAAGTAATTATATTTTGTTTTGTTTTTTTTATAAATATAACTGTTTCCCGGAGTTAGACAGGGATTGTATAACTCACAGTTCGTACCAAATAAGAATAATTAATTTATATTCAAAAGAGTAAACAAAGCTTTTCTTTACTCTGTACAAATAATAAAAAAAGCAATCGTTTCTTAATGGACGCGAGGAATGTCTTAGTAAGGAAATTCAAGGAAAATGTAAGTAGGGTTCAAAATTGTGAAGGACTTTAAGATTGAAACTTAAGCTATTGTTTTCAGCGAGAGTTAAATTATAAATTCTTTATGAAGATAAACTTCGAAGGTAAAATTAAAAAAAATATATTACAAAAGATGAACAATATATAACGACTGTATGCTAATTAGTGTATGTACTCGTATTGATTCATGAACGTATACGCTAAAAATTAGATAAGAAAGAAAGGTACTGCGTATAAGGGCTTGAGTATCTATTTTAAAAATTATTCTTAGGAGAATATTGTTAATATCATTGGTGACAGAAAAGCTCGGTGTTGCTACGATTACGCATATCCCTATTCATAACCGGCCATATTAAGGTAAAGCGGAGACCTAGAACGTCCTGGGCTATTCCACAAATGACTACGTTAAGATAAAAAAGTAAGTTTTATAAACTTTAATACTATGATTTTTATGAATTGATTGATTTGGGCTACTGTGTAAATGCGACATTGGTTTATTTTCTTCATTATTTCGGCATTGTAGGAAGCTATTGTACGGATTCCATGTGAATTATATAACTGGACTGTCCGTTATTTAAAAAGGACATAGTACTGTAAATCTTAATTTGTCATTGAAAGTTTCATATTTCTTGGTTCTTTGAGATTTCATGACGGTTATTTATATTCATCAAATAATCCACCATTATACTTTTAGAACTAATGCATATGTGATTTATAATTAGAAAAGAGCTCTTTTTCTGTTTCCTTTCGTTGTTACTGAGTCTACTCTGTGCATACGTCGATCTTTATTAAGGAACGTATTTTGGATTTGAAAGCTTAGCCGGGTTAACCCATACTAAAATATATTATTATATAACAGAGCGAATAATAGAGCAAAAAATTATAAGAAGGAAAACTTGCTAGACAAAAAACGTTTTAGGTTTTTTTTTTGTTTTTATGTTGCAAAAAAGGTAACTAAAGCGTTGCCATAACTATAGTATAAGCCATAAAGTAAAATTTAAGAAAAAATAGAAACTGGCCAAGTAGGAGACGATGCTATTTGGACTTCAACCGATACTCAATTTAAGATAATATCTTATTGATAAGTACTTAACTAACGTAACATAATATTGTGATACTCTCAGTGTACAATCATGTTTAAAACCTGCTACGATATTAAACCAAGATGATTTGTCACCTGCAACCTGCATGTAAAAGCTGTATGATTTTGATACAGAGATCTTACAATTCGTAGCACACATCCATTTATATCATATCTGAGAAGAACATCCTACAACTTCTAAATAAACTTTTTTATAAAATAAATTTTGCTGACTTTTCCCTGCTAGCGTGATGTATTTGTCTACTTATTAAGCTATTTAGATATTTTTGCCTAACCTATTTTTACGATGAGTTCAGTAAATTGTATGGACCACGCATTCCACCCATCGTCCAACCACCAGCTCTTTAATTTTCCGGGATATTATAAATAAAATATTAAATGTTGACCGGGGATATAAGGTACCACTATACAAAATTTCATTTAAATTGGTCGAACAATTTTCGAAGATTAGCCCGTACAGATCATTTTTTACAAAAAATGTGATAAGTGAAGAACCCCTCGACTGATTTTGTGCAAACTTCACATAAACCATCTACTAAATAGTCCGAACAAAACCTAAACATTTGGTTTGCATAGGTGAGCCCGTTCTTGAGTTATAAAATTTCAACGAAAAGTGGCATGGATTTTTATATATATAGATAATATTTTAACACGCGTCAAAATACGTGTAGCATAAAGGTTAAGCGAATACGTTTATTTAGTCTGAGATAATTTTTGTTAGCGAATTAGCATTCTATATATTTATATTATAATCTAAGCTTTTGTCATAAAAATATAATTAGTAATAGGTTAACAATAATAATAAACACTATAAATAAAAAATATGGACGCAAATGTAATTCATTGGAATTAGATTAATGCAGCGGATACATTGGTAAGCCAAACCACACACAATAGGCGGTGATTCTTAAAAGCAATTCAATTTGGCCGGATTATAAAACAACAGTATTAAGTCCTAACATTTGTATTTCATAACGATGAATATTTCATATGATGGTACTTACTGAGGTTTAACATTTGATCCTGTTGTCTATTAATAAAGTTAATTAAAATATAGTGGCTGGTAGTTAATGATATTGATATCATATTTAGTTATTTTTAATTTAATATTATACGAAACATGCTTCGAAAAAGTCCAACTTTTTTATTCGCCATCAAAATGTCTTTGTAATCTCAAGTAGCTGCCTCGTTTTACGTCCCCTACAGTACCGTCCATTCTGCGGCAAAGGCGCACGTTCTGGAGTTTTAACGTCAACCCGGTGCGTGAGACCAGCGTCACCGAATACGTAAGCTAAATGGTTATAATTGAATCATTGAATTTTCACATTTTGTTAAAGCTATGAACAGTTTTTATTTACTTTTGCTGTCATTTTCATTGTTTATTATATTATCCTGAGTCACTGGCTTCAGGTTAGCTTACTGAAGCTTATTATATGATTTAGTGGAAGTTGCTTGAAAATACATGGGTATTTTTGTTTCGAGTTATACAATTTGTTTTGCATGTCTTAGGATAGATAATAACGTCGCCTCAAAGCTTTTCGTCAAGAAACTTTAACAGCAGTCGATGAGGACAGATCATAAATTTAAATAATAAAATAAACGAACTATGATCGATAAAATAATTTCTTATACGAGTATTATCAAATAATACACGCAAAAGTAAACCAATTGCTTGTAAAATAATTGTAAAAATCGTCGGTTAAAAATCTCTGTATGTAGGACCGGCGTCAGCAAGAATGTATGTATGTGAGTAAAATTGACGTCACCAATGGCGGGTTAAATAAAATCTTTAATCATTTCTACAATTACCATCTTTACAGTTTTTCTAAATCTTTTTATCATATGGGTTAGTAATATATTAGATATACTTTTTACGTAATATGACCTTAAGAGAAATACAACATTTATAAAAACAACGATTACCACAATATTACCTTACATTTTAATTAAAACCGTGAAGTCATTGCGCATAATATCAACTTGATAGAAACGTTTACTAAATAATAGGTACATATAATAATACTTATAAGATTTCACCGGGATGTTACGAAAAGCCAGGTCTGATGAAATGGTAATTTCCTCTTTGTTACATTCAAAGCCATAAATTTTTGGGCCAATATTATAAGTAAAGGTATACCTTTACTTATAACTACTTTAATTATAAAATACCTTTAATTATATTATGCAGAAATTACCGCTCTTGGTTATTTCTTGATTAATATGCAACCAAGGAATATTGAGTTACTATGCAACTAATGCCAATCAACAATAACAACATTATCGAAGCGAACTCGAACATAAAATAGTTATTGTACTAACTACACCTATACCACTACACCGGATCGACCGCGTGTGTCATTTTAATCGACTTAAAAGGAGGAAATTCCACAAATGCATTTTTGTAAAGGAAGGAAGTTCCATTACTTCTAAACATGAACTCTCCTATACGTGGGAGCGGTAGATCACATACTTAAAAATAAAATAAAATGTAGGTTTTAATCTTCTAAACCGATTAAATTCGTTACGTTTACGTAGCTACGTTTTACTAACTGCCTAACTCTCGGAGAATAAAAAAATATTTCTATTCTCAAAACTTTATAACTTGTCAATAGGAATATTTGAGACGAATATTTTTAAAACGTAATGTCAATAATATCTTAGAGCACTTTGTGGCAAATGTGGTATGTATCTGACATGTACAGGAAACATAATTCTGTCGATGCCGACAAATGTTGTGAGCAAAACTGTGTAAAGTCTCAAGAAAGCTGTGTAGTTCCTCGGTGGCAGCAGGCGACACATATCTTTTGGGTTATTACCGTCCGTCAAATGCTCAATGTCTGACTATTGAAATGGCGTCCGGTAAGTAGTCTCGTAAGATAAAGTTTTTACGTTTTTAAGTTCATCCAGGCTACTTTCAATATTAGGTTTATTTGTTAATGTCCCAACATATTTATTTATTTATTTACTTTTTTATTATTTTTCATGGTTTACTCATTAAACGTAGGGGCTGGTAACTATATTCAAACAAGTCCATATGTTACTCAGATTTGGATTCCGGTTAACGCATAACATTTAACAAATCAAACCTCTTAAGACCCTTACGTGTTGAATCTGCATCTTCACGCAAGTCCAAGGGTTTCTTAGAGCCCGTGAACTATAAAGAGATCCATAATAATATTAGTGAGGATTTAGACTGATTTCAACTACAGTGGTCAATGTCAATCGCACTTACACAAGTGCACTTGTGAGTACGTAGATACGTTTGCACTCTCGACGCAGGACCGTACATACATACATATACCGCTAACTTCACTCTCCGTCAACTTAGCTCTAGGCTCTTACTTAGAAAAATCTTAACAGAAAAATCCGATATACTTGGCCGTACTCGGGACTTGAATCCAGGACCTCCAAATCTGCAGCTGTACAAGCTACATTTAAAAGATACTTAATGATAAATCATGCTTTTTTTCATTGCTAAAAAATATACATAGTCATTTATGGTTATGTTTTATCATTTACGTGTAAATAAAACTTATTTTTTTTTATTTCATTGTACCTCAGGCTACAATGAAATATAGGCAGTCACTGCGACCATTTTTGGTACCTGGACATGTAACTTAAGTAACATATTACATATCAACATTATTTATTAATGTTTCACTATAAATAGATATTTTTTTTATAAATTTTAAGCTATTTTACGTGTCAAATATATTAAAAAGATTTTCACATTTGCATTTCTCTATCTTATATTGAAAATTCAACTAACACTATCTAAAATATAATGTCATTGTAAAGAAACTACAAAGCGACATGCTATTTTCAAAGCCTTTAGTTGTACGGTTATGTCACTCATTGTCGCCTGTCAGTAGCAGTGGAAATATTGTGTAAGCTAAAAAATACCTTATTTTTCAGTAATGCTATTTCTTCTACAGTGGTAGGAGGATGCAGACTGTAGAAACATATTTTACAGCTGTCGATCGTTACTATTATTTTATGTGGATCGGATATGCAAATCGGATTACTAGAAAACTTGGAAGTTAATAAAGAGAAATCTTTCGGTTTTGTTACAAGTGGCATTCTATGGGTTTTATTTTAATTTTTATACCATTCATATTTTTTATGAACAAACTCTAATTTTCTTTTATTGACACGCATAATGTAACGTATTGAAATTATATAGAACACACTTAGGAATATGAAAAAAAAATTATATAGCAATAATTAATCTCTTTAATTCTTAAACATACTATAATAACTTTGATATCAATATATAGAAAATTATATTACATAGGTTAATTTATCTACTTACATTGTACATATTATGTGTATAGTATGGCAACAGAGGATACCATATTATTACTCTTTGTGTCGACACCATCCTAAAATAAGTTATACCTATTGCTTAATATTAATGACTAGTGACTTACACTCGGGTTCGGGTTCGTCTCTAGACAAAAACAAATCTATCCCACGAGAACCGTACATTTTTCGGAATGATATATAGCCTATAGCCTTCCTCAGTTAACGGGATACCTAATACAAAAATATTTTTTCAAATCGGATGAGTAGTCTGCGGCGGGTGTCGAGAGGTGTCCACCGGCTTCACCATCGCGAGAGTGCTTGTGAGCGGGTTTCCCTGTTATTACGCAGATTGAACACTTCTACCCTTTCGAGCACTTGGCTCTTGCGCTCCACTCTAGACAGCCAGTGAAGGCAAGTCAGAAGCGGGGGACAAACGTTGTTTCCTTCGGGAGATCTTACTGTCATGGTGTCGCTCCTCGCCACAAACTGCCTTGCAGGCTTATTATTATTATTATAAAATGATGTAGGAAAATATGTAGTGGCTGCATGCATATTTTAAATACTACTGACTTACTTCTCTCACTTCGCTCGGGTGCGTTCTTAGGTGCAATTTAAATAGATAAAAATAGTTATTGTGAGTGTACTTTAGAAGACAGGCGCATGCTATCGCACTTTTCTGTAGGCCTTTTTAAGACCTATAATTTTCTAGTACATTATTTTGATGTACATCTCTTAAGGTTTAGCCAGCGTTAGCCATATAAATTTCTAAGAACGACTCGATAGAATCAGATTTTGTGTTTTCCCATGGGAATAAAAGATTTCCCTGTAGTAAAAAATATCCTAAATATTCGAATACACAAACAGACAAAAATTTTAAAAACTATTGTTTTGGAGTATATTTTCTGTACACAATATGTTACAGTAATTGTTTTTAAAAATATTTCATGTACAGATTTCGCTAAGTTACTGTTTAATTATATGTATACTCGTAGATTATAGGAAAATAATATGTAATATTTTCTTATTTAAATAGACTAAGTGTTACATTTAACTTGTGTTCGTATTAAATTAAATAAATATACTTTTTTTTTTATAATATAAAATGTGTAGGTATGTATTTTAGTGCGGAATATTAAATTATTTTAAACCAAATGTACAATGTACATATACCTACATATATTCGATAGTTCAGACACATTGATTCCTAATTACCATATTCTAGATCCGTTCGTGTCTATGGGGACAGTAGTCCAGGTCAAACCTATTAAATAAATAATGTTTATGCATGTCTTGCTATGGTCCTCTAATCTTTGCAGCTTGTATTCGAACCGATGTAACGTTGTTAGCACGTATTTCTTGAGGTATAATCGTTACTTGTATTCGACTTATTTACTCTGTATACAATATTTAAGGCAACATTGTTAGAATTAATATAGACAAACTTCTTAGTACTTACCATCTCCATATTGCACTTGTATGAAATGTTTTTATTATTATAATAATAATAAAATTGTAATGAGATTGAATCTATATTACTTTTTAAATATTTTTAGATTATAATAGAAGAGTTAAAATAAATGAAGAAATTAAGTGACATGAAATTCAACATTCATAAACATGCTCGTAATTAGATTAATAAAATAGTAAAAAAGCGAAATTTGTACATGAAAATTAAAAAAAAAAAAAAAAAAAACAATAACTGTTACGTGTCGTGAACTAAATATAGACCCTAAAACAATAGTTGTTGAAATGTTTGTCTGTTTATCTTTTGTCTGTCTGTATATCTGTTTGGCTGTGTGTGCATTTTGCACAAAAAATACGGAACGGATTTTTACTAAATTTTGTGAAATGATACTTTATTACTCGGCTTTTACTACAGGAAAATCTGTCATTCTCACGGGAAAACACAATAACTGGTCGACTGAGTTGATTTATTACACAACAAAAACTATTAGTAGTAGGGTGAACATATTTAAAAATTTAGTGTACTGAAACTGCTCATTTTCATGAGAAAATGCAAAATTTAGTTGGAGCGCAAGTCACTGCTCTATACCTAAACCTATATACATATATTATAAAACGTCGTTATCTGCCTTTGTCTGTTTCTCCGCTTACTATTTCTAAACCACATACGGATTTGGATAAAGTCTTCACTAATAGGATGAATGATAAATTAAGAGGAATTGTTTGTATAATATGTAGATATTTTGTACAAGATGGCTGAGCTACAAGTTACGACGCTGTTTGCAAAAAAAAAACTGTTTTCGTACACTTTCAAGGCTAAAGCTTGCTAAAGCTTTAGAGATACGCTAAAAATGTACTAAAAAATTACAGGTCTACAGAAAAGTCTAGGGTACTATGTGTGTATATTCTAAGGTACACTCACAATAACATTTTTTATCTATTTAAAACGTACCTAGACGATGTACCTAGCTAGACCTTTGAACGCACCCGAGTGAGCAAGGATAAGTTGCTAGTCTGCAGTAATATTGCAAAAGTTAGTGGAAGTTTAGTTCACAAGGCTGGATGTTGACGCAAATTGGTAAAAACAAGGCCAAAAATGTATTTCTTATAAATAAAAACTAAAGATGTAGCATATTACTGTTAAAAGTGTATTGAATAGTGAGTGAATATCTATAGTATTTTTTTTAATTAGTACCTAGTTATTGTGACAATGTGTAACATAAGTGCCTCTACGCTTTGCCAAAAATTATGCGACCATTTTTATAATAGTACAAGCATAGTCCGCGGCTACGCCCGCGCTCAATCTACACAAAAAAAAACTCTTTGGCTTTATGTTATAAAGCGGTGTTTGTATCGATGAGTTTACGTTATGTATAAATATAATATTCTCCATACAAAAATACTAAAATGGCGATTAAAACATGGGGGGTGGGGGTAAGAGGGTGAGAAATACTTTACGACCTATTCGCAGACCTATCAAATATACAAAAAAATCATCAAAATCGGTCGAGCCGTTTCGGAGGAGCGCGACCACAAACACCGTGACACGAGATATTTAAATATTAGAAGATTTGATATTAATATTTTCATACATATTTGCAGTATAGATAGGTCACAAGTATACTACTATTGCTCATAACGCTTTAAACATAAGAGAATATAAGGTAAATTTTCAATTTTTAAGCAAAATGTGATATCATGGCTTGATAATAATATCCTATATTCTTAATATAGAATCGATTGATATTCAAAATAGATTTAAATCAATGCACCAGACGGGGCCCAATGCGAGGTACCCATTATTCAGTGGTTCTTTGTGGGAAATTATGCTAAACAGTGAGGCTTTCAGTGTTCATTAGTTTAGCCAAAGAAATTTAAACCTGGATTTTTTGTAACAGTTTGTTTTGAAAGCATTTTCTTTTACTAAATTACACGCTTTTTTGCTTTACGATTTGTATTTTTTTATCTATCAACCTGTCAATATACTCCTATTAATATAATAAATGCGAAAGTTTGTGAGGATGTATGGATGTCTGGATATATGGATGTATGGATGTTTGTTACTCTTTCACGCAAAAACTACTAAATGGATTTTAATGAAACTTTACAATAATATAGCTCATACATCAACATAACACATAGGCTTTTTATCCCAGAAAAATGTACGGAATGGGGTAGATTTGTGTAAGGGTGAGCCGATAGTTAATTTATAAGGAAGAGCGAAATAAGAAGAGTTTAACAAAATCTACTAAACCGTTGACTAATTAAAATGAATTTATTATAGTTCTAAGTTATAAAATAAAGTGAGAGACAGGTCATGTTGGGGCCGAAAGCTAAAAAAGAGGTCTAAATATTGGACTAGAATACAAACAGCCGCTACGATCGCATATTTAATTCATTTTTTTCCACAATCACTAATTATGATTAACAACTCTCAATAAATGTAGCACATACATATATCAAAACGTAATATAATTATGACAAATATAAAAGTCTTGAAGCATATTTTAAATAAAACTATCTTTTCGGATTTTTAGCGGATTTATTTTGATTTTTGGTTCCCGACGTTTCGAATACTTTACAGCAATCATGGTCACGGGAAAAATCCGAAAAGATAGTTTTATTTTAAAATCTCAAATATTCGCGTGAATTAAAAAAAATTGTAAATAAATTTCATACAGTAGTTTAACATCAAAGTTTTTTCTATAAGAAGCCTTTAGTATTCTGTTTGATTATGCCCTTAAGCGTTGAGAGAGACTGCACCCTTACTCATATTTGACTCGAGTACTAAGGATTTGTTTAGTTTTGTCATCGTCTAGATATGTCTCATTTCTACCCTTGTAGACTATACAAAGGAGGTAATATGACACTGAGATTTTATTGGTTTCCTATTTATTAAAAATAGCGTTTTTGTACTATCCTCATGCCTGATTCTAATAAAATGAATAATACGATTCAACTTCAATTTTGATATTATTTAATGTTTCTTGTTTTTATACAAAAAATTATACTCGAACATATCTATAATATAATAAAATGTAATTGAGACGAATCCGTATATTAAATATTTTTTTGGAAAATCTTATTGAAATAGACATCATTATAGATACAGAGGCCGAATCTATAGTTTTTAGAATTTTTGTCTATCTGTCTGTCTGTTTGTCTATCTGTCTGTTACCGCGTTACAGAAAACAATATATAGGATACTTTTTACCGCGGGAAAATATCTCATTTCTGATAAAAAATACAAAAATTGGTTAGAATAGAACCACGATGATACTTTAAAGATTTCAGCAAAATATTTTACTAAATATGGCAAAAAGTATTAAAAATAGCTTATCTTGAAAAAAAAAAATCAATAGCGTTATTTGGTTTATTAAAATAATTCCAAAAATGTTTATTTACGTGTTATTTAGATATTCGTCAATAGATGACGTGATTTGTTTTTAAAATACGTAGTTTTAATTCCAGAAAAATGAATGTGACCTGTCTATGATTTTATTAGAATTACTACTAAATTACCCGCGGCCCCGCCCGTGTTCAAATCAATAAAACAAACGTTAATTGACGAATAAATAAATTAGTAACATATTTGTGATATTTTGTTGACCGAAACAATTTTTAAATGAAAATATTTGTAATTTTTTATTGTTTAGGATATTATGTTAATTTTGTAAATCTTTTAATGTAAAAATCGGGCAAATGTAAAATCCAATTCGAGCATTATAGGTTCCGTATAGCAAAATACTGTGTTGTTTTTCTTACTTACGTATTTTGTTAGGATAACGCTGAAATAAATACGAATAATATTTACGTTTCCACAATATCGACTCATTTTATCAACCGTAAAAATAAGTTCGTTTCCTATTATTTTTAACTTTGTATAAAAACCAGTTTATGGTTGTTAAACTGATAAAACGGATAAATAACAATATTCAATATCTCAAAAATTACGAAACGTATATCTGCAAGACAATTTTAGATAAAAGTATTTTAAAAACTGTTATACCTCAACTTTTTCAGATTTTTTGGGACTATTTCTTGAAAGGTGGAAGGAAGACTTTAAGGTTAAAAACCAATAAAATGTTTACGACTTTATTTATATTAGCCGAGCCATATGAAATAATAAAAAGTATTTGCTTAGAATTATTTACTTATTTACCTTAATTATGTACTTCTGGAACTCTCACTTGTCCCAACACTTTCTTTTGAAAATCATTCCGGAAAACATTAACTAGCGCTAACCCATCTCTGTTTCGCGACAAATTAACATTAAGAAAAGTTATTATTTTGTAATTTAAATAATCAGCTAAATAAAAACTAATCAGTAGCTGTCTATTTGTAAATAAATGATTAAAATTAATACAGTAGTTTGAGAGTTTATCGCCCAAAACTAAACAAAGAAACAAAACAGAAGTAACGGAGGAACCTTTGTGGCAATGTCAATCACCGAGATTACTTAAAAATCAGTGCTCAATGAAATTGGTATATGTGAGAGTTTACTAATATGTAAAACCTTAGAATTTGGTTTTTGGTCATTTGAACGCAGGCGGAGCCAAGGGCAATGCTAGTAAATTTATATATATGATGACACAACGATTATATATTTTACTAAATTGTTAACAAAAAATCGTTAAAAATTAAATGTTAAGTTACTAATAAATCGTTCAGCAGTAGTAGCTCATTAGCAATAGTAGCCCAGTCGGGTTAGCATTTAACCCCAAAAAATTCTAGGCGAATATTTTATTTCACCACCCTTTAGGGGGAATCACTTTGAGTGTAATTTTAAAATCGCAACCAAATCCGAGCGGTGCGTTAGCCGCCATCTTGATTTGAAAGGGGTATCGCTTTTCTCAATATCTCGGCCATTTTCAATTTTTCGAGATAAAATAAAAGGATTAAAGTTGTTCGTTATTCAATTTTCTTTACTTTATTTATTGTTAATTTTCTCGTGCAATCGATATTTTCCGATTTAACGGTGGAAAACGGGTGGAAATGTAATTATAGAATTATCTCATTTATTGACTTTAGGGCCTGAATGTACAGCTTATATTTTCTGATTCAGATGAAAATATCATGAAGAAACCTTCGAGTTTGAAAACAACTAGGATTCCAAAGACGCATGAAGTCTACCAACCCCGCCCCAAAAACTTGGTCGGCGAGATGAACTAATGCCTGATCCTGTCCGCATTAATAGGAGGACCTTGCCTCTTAAACTATATAAAGTGTGGCATGGAGTCTGGATGGACTACAAAACTGAGCTATTACGTAAGATCATATAGGAAGACAGTGACTCGCTTCCCATTTATTATTTTTAGAAACCGTTAAATTTTATTTACCTCAGTGAAATATTCAATTAGTTTATCTCAAATAAATCCCACAACACATACATATATATTTCCACGCGTAGTCTAAATGATACTCCAAATAGCTTATTGAATAATTTGAAATAATAGGCCGTATCAAAGAAGATGCGATTTTTCTTCTGGAATACCTATGATTACAAAAAAAAACAGAATATTTAAAATGGGCAATAGTTGAATTCCCTAAGAATTTTCTTGATTGCTTTTATATAATATCTTCATGTTACATTTAATTCATAAATTGTTACTTAATCTACTGTTTGACGACGCTTTTGCCGCGATGAGTTTGAACGTGTATAAGGTATTTCTTTGTAGTACCTACACATTTTCACAACAAAATCCCTCTGATACTCCAAAAACGTAAAAAAGTTAACGTATCCTCTCCAAATAAAGCCTTTGGAAAAATATTGTGATTGACATTCACTGTTCAAATAAGTTCGACAAAAACATATTGGTTTGAGATTTACCATTAATTTAATAAGCTACACGTAATACGCGCATCAGACTGAATGCAAGGGAAAATTTAATTAGGCAATCGAATGTACGCTTGTAAAGTTCAAACAAAGGTTCAAACAAAGTTGTACTAAATATAACCATAGTTTAGTATGGTTTTGATGGAATTTCATGTCACTTGCTTTCGTTGATCCCCTACATTCTCTCCCTTTGTTACAGTAGATTACAATGTGAAAACCGTAATATCTATGTGGATTATAAATCGGTCTATGTACGTGATGATATTTTGTTAATTATATATTATATATTAATTATATAATAATATTAATTATGGGCAGTGGTAGCCCAGTGGTAACGCGCTTACTTGGGAAACCGAGTGAAGCGGGTTCAAATCTCGGGTCTCGCACCTCTGATATGTTCATGTGCGAATCATTTCCAACATGATTACCACTTGCCTTACGGTGAAAGAAAACATCGTGAGGAAACCTGCATGTCTGAGAGAACTTAGTAAGTTTTCGAAAGACATGTGTAGTTCGCTAATCTGTACTCGGCCAGGGTGGTAGACTATGGCCTGATCCCCCTCGTATTGAAGGGAGGCCCGTGCCCAGCAGTGGGACGTTAAAAAGGGTAGAACACATATATTAATTAAACTTATTGCAACTACAAAATATCTACATACATACATTTAATCAATTTGAAACTCTGTATCTCCTTGTTTTAACTGTAGGTAAACATTTAAAGTTAGCATAGAGTTTATAATGATTGATTATATATAAAACACAGTAGTTAGGTACTCAACCAACCGATTTAATTCAATATTTTAAGTTATTTTACAATAAATAATGGATGTATAAGGGCTAAAGGGATATACACATACGTGCACTTTTCGACTATGCCGACTTTGCCTGGAATAATTTGAACGGAGCGCTCTAAATAACTGAGCAAATATTAAACAACCAAATTATGTTCACCATTTACATGTTTATGTTTTTAGTATAACATAATAAAATATTTGATTTTGTGTACAAAGAGATATTAAATCTCTTAGTATGAACGTGGATTTATTGTAAAGCAAATTTAATACCAATTACGGGAACCTGATGCCAAATTAATCAGTACAATTAACTACCAAACAGGATGCGCTCTCTAAAATGATTGTTGAATTTTTACCCTTCATATTAATATTGGAAATTCCGCCGTCTATTAGCGTGATCGTGCTTGTATGCCCTCGAACATTTTCTGGTAATCGAATATTTTATTTTGTTGGGGAAGATAGCTTTAGGATTTAACATAAATATAGATACGTATACGATAAATTGCAAATGAAATGTTATTGCATATTGCGGTACTGCAGAAAATATAATTTGCAAGGGAAGTCATGTGATTAACGAATCGCCGAAAGCAATCGTGGGGACTTCCACTCTGATGGTTGCTTAAATACTGTGAAGTACGTCACGAATAAAATATGATTAACTATCGTTAAATTATTAGAGATGGTGGTTTAAAATGGTTTATCTTCTCAAAAAATAACCATAAGTAATCTCAACTCTCTTTTTACTTGTAAGGTTACTTAATAAACTTGGAGTATCTTTCTTTGACTTGTACAATGTATTAATATCTCACCGGAACCTTTATAGAATCAATGAGGTGGATATTTTTATGGGCGAATAAAATAGAAAATAATCAAAATTGTACATTTTTAATGCAAGTATTAAAAAAAATAATGGAACGTAAAACCAGGTTTTTTAAAAGTAGAATTTTTGTGACGAAAAACAACATTATCGTAATTATAAATAAAATTGCATCAAAAAATAAATGAGTCACATAGAAATTATTCATGTTTTTACATATTTTTTTATAAAAATGTAGGCGTTATTATATATAAATTCTGTCTGTCCAGTGTTTCTGGATCCATTAATGTAAAAATAACTAGTAGTACAACTTTCAAGCTTGAGTTCATTTGATTCCTTTAGGCAAGTAATGGAGGTGGCAGTCGGTTGGAGCACATTTTTATTATTGTTTTTTTATTAAAATTAATATAATATAAATAAAAAAAATATCATTATTTTAATATTAAGTATTTTGAATAGTAGGATAATGGCGTAACATTCTTTTAAGCTTAGATAAGTTAGGTGAGAATAATTTTACCGAGTCCCCTTTGAACAAAACTGGGTTACCTCAATATCTTTATATGTACTTATCACAATCTTTAAGTCCATATTATACTGTGCTTTTATATATCGATATAAAAAGAACTGTCAACATCTGTGCACACCCTTCTATTACAACAAGTTTTAAAAGGATTTTAGTGTATAATATCAGTATTTTAAAATCAAAAGCTAACCTTTATGCAGAACCAGTTCAGTTTTATTATGCAAAAGGGTACATATGAGATGAACATCCTCTTTATCGAATTTGCGTAGCAAATTGTCTGTTATGCGCTTGACCTGAGCCCCGGGGCTTGTGAAATAGAAATAATAATAAAATTAAAAATTGTATAGCCTGAACATGATCTCCCCTCTCCGATTATATGACACAGAGGGTGTTTCTTTAATGAAAATGTAGAACGTAACTATATTAAAAATTAATCAACTGTGAAAAGTAAGTAAAAGCTAGTACGTATGTTGCACACGAAAAAGAAATTAGTTCTAGCGGCGATATGTTTACCGAATATTTGTATATCTACTATTGCTACTTCGTATATATTAAATGAAAAAAGCTTAAAAGCTTAAAAAAGCTTTAGGTATTTATTTTAGTGCGCTCTAAGGTAATTGTTAAATGGTGTTAATATTCGTTTGAAGTGCATGTGTGTTCTTAGATGCTTCATTACGCATGCATGCCACGAAATAACGTAGCGTTGTACGTGTGACTGCTTGGTTATTGCCACTTATTTTTTGACTTGACTATTCAGCTTCTATAGATATATTATCCAAACTACCGACATAAGTTATCTTTATACAGTGATTGTTTAAAAGTTACTACCGACACACCCTCACTTCGCTCGGGTTCTTTCCTAGATAACTTTTAACGGTTAGTATAGAGTAGATAAACTATATGTTATACATGATATATAGCTTATAGCCTCTCTCAATAAATGGGCTATCTAATACGGAAACAATTTTTCAAATCCTTGTAGTTTTTGAGATGAGCGCGTTCAAACAAACAAACAAACTCTGCCTCTTTCTAATATTAGTGTAGATTGGTATAATTACGTTAACTATGTAGATTTAGAATTCAATCGTTTAGTTAAATAATAAATATTAAAACCTTACTAAATAAATACTGATCTTCTTTTAAAACATTATATAATTTAATACTTTGGCTCCCATAACAAGTAAGAGTTCCTCATAAGGTCAATATGTATAAATCCGTTTTCATATTGGATGTTCGAATACATAAATCTTCTTTTATGTATGACTACTAAAAAACTAAAAATGAAATGAAATAATAGTTTCCACGTTATGCGGGAGATAAGTTTGTATAACTGTCTGTCAAACACTACCATGACGCTATGAATCACGAACATTACTCGTATTATGAGTCATTACGTCTGTGATTAATGCAATAAATTTTCACGACTCGTAATTGTACATCACAGAATAAAGTAATGATAGGTGTCTATAGATGGTCTATACATATAATAAACAAAGTTGAATCTGTACATTAAATACTTTTTGGAAAATCTTATTGAAATATTCATTGTTATCATTTCAGAGGCCCAATCTATAGTTTTAAGAATGTTTGTTTGACTGTCTGTCTGTCTATGACCGCATCACAAGATAACCACTGGACAGATTTTGATGAAATTTGGTATGATGATAGCTGGTTATTCGGGTCAACTATAATATAAGATACTTTTTACTGCGGAAAAATATCATCTCTGGGAAATCTATACTAAACGTTAAAATGTAACTATGTGGCTGGTATTTATAACTATACCTTTTACGTGGTATATTTTGTTGATGGCTCATTTATTAACCCTACCTATGCTCCCGGTGTCACGGAGGAATAATGTTTGTAGGTTCTTAAGATACACCCCAGCAACACTTAAGAAGACACGTTCTCGTCTTTACTGAGACACATACTCGTATGTATACCTACGTCTATAGAGAGTGCATTATTCCAAATTTCATGATATAATTTATTGTGAAATATTATGAAATGCCAAGCAAGAGAACGAGATGAAAAGTACCATTATTATTAACTAACGTTTGCCCGCGGCTCCGCCTATGTGTTCTATCTGTGTCTAACTGCTCCACTGCCAAAAGATTGAATCATGATGATTCAATCTTTTGGCAATCTCAATAGATAGCCTAACCTTCCTAGCTAGGCTGTAAATTGCAAAAAGATTTTTTCAAATCAGATTAGTAGTTCAGTTTTATATATTAGCACAGATCATATATAGATATTATTAAATATATCTACATTTCCTGTGTAGTACTAATTACTAATATGTAGTACCAATTACTAGACCGAGGAACTTGAAGTAAGGATAGGGTTTCTTTTTATATATTTCATTCCTGTCGAACCTCAAATATTAATATGGAGATACTGTCTAATGTTTTATAATAATTAATTAGAATTCCTTAAATAAAAGTAAAATCTTAAGATTTAATTCATCCTACTTAGGAATATAATATTATTTTTGTTTACCTTTTGTATAATTATTTGAATGTAGCAACAAGTTTTGTAGAACCTAAGCGAGCGCTTTACTAGTAATTATAATTTGCTGATAACATTTTATTTACACTATTGGTGACTTACCCTCGCTTTGCTCGGGTGCGTCCCTAGGTACGTTATAATTTTTAAGGGCGGAAACCTAATTCTTTTCTTAGAATAAAAGTAGCTCAAGGTATCCTTCAGTTATCATTCAGGGATTAGTAGAAACAAACAGACAGGTAGACAATATTTTTTAAAGTTGTGTTTTTACTCACCCTTGCTTCACTCGGGTTAGTTCCTAGTGAAAAGCTATATACTATAAATAAATCTATCCTACGGGAACTGTACTTCTTTTCGGGATAAAAGTAATCTATGTGCTATTCCAGACTATAGTCTATCTCTGTGTTAAATTTCATCTAGATCTGTTTAGTCGTTCAGGCGTGTTTAAGTAACAAATATCCATCCAAACTTTAGCATTTTCCTATAATATTAATAGAATGGGATGTGAAATAAAAAAAATCCGGCCACATAAAGTGTTTAAGACACTTTTCTTCCATGTCCTGTGCGTATTTTCCACGATGTTTAGTCGATATGTATAATTTGTAAGATTTCATCGTTTTCTTCAATTCTAAGAGTCAATGTTTGTTCGAGAGATTCGACTTGTTTTATCCTTCCCATAGGTTTGTTTCCCGGTTCAGGTAAGCTTTTTTTTAAATTAAATTCAATTATTATTATTATTTAAAATAAATAAATGTTTCCTTTGAGTAAATAACTTCAATATTTAAGGTACTTTTCTTCTATGTCCCATCGATTTGTTCTACTCTGTATATACACATACAATACTTAATAAAAACAATATCTTTTTAAGAGCAATTGGATTAATAAAATACATGATTAATATAAAATTACATTAGCGGTCTACTTCATTGTGAAGCTGCAGTTTTATGTACCAGTTTGATTAGCTTTTAGCGTAGCAGTGCATTTTCCTTTCGACTCGATTACGTACAATGTTGCTCGAGAGAATACTCGCAGGTGAAAAGCTATTTTAATAACAAGTGTAGGATGAAGTATATAAAAGTATATACGAGTATAATAAAGTATCTTGTACTTAAATGAATATAATGTTTGCTGATTTTTTTATTATTCATATACAGCAATATATATCCAATTCAGTATATGTATATCCATATTTCTCATTAATTTTAACATCTCTCTTTATTAGAGCACATTATTTAATTTAAATTATTTTATAATATATTATTGTTACTAAGCCTTTTGCAGGATAAATCTATGTATAGTTTATTTGTAGTTAGAACTGCCGCGCTGCCCGAGCGGCTCTTTCATTGGTGTTTCAGTCAAAGCAATAGGATTATTCTACGTACTATACACAATATCATCCTATTTCCATTACAAAATTAATAAACACACAGCTCTAATAATATTGCTAAACAATTACTAATCAATATTCCATTTCAAAGTGTATTGCATATAATATGTATCTGACAGATTTAATTATAGACCCTCTATGTTAATTCCAGCTCCCTTTGAAGTCTAGACTTCCAATGAATAATTATGTACTTATGACATGTCCACATAGGGTCCTAATTAATCCTAATATAATATCGTCAAGGTATTGATGAGTTCCCCTACGATAGGTAAAACGTAGGTATTATTTGAATACAACGCATCGAAAACATGTCTGGACCAATTTGTCTGGATTGTACAGGGTACCTAGGGTGTTGCTAGGTTTCAATGGGGGATAAAGGGATCGAATAAGGGTGGTAAATACGCAGTTTGCAGACAGTATAAAGGGGCGATTTGTTATATTATGTCTCACTCTATCATCGGAATTAACTAAGGCTACATGTCAGGGGTTATGGTAGCTTAACAAATTATTAATCTGTTTGACAACAGCTGCCATGACCAATTGAATTTCGAAGATGTTTGGCTTCAAGGCATACCACACAAGAGACAGTTAACCTAGAAGAATGACTTACGGTGCTTAAATTGAAATTGAATTGAAAAACTAATAATTAAATTTCAGGATGAAGATAGAATTATGAAGTAAAATTAAGTTAATCATATTTCGCAATAAACCCACGAAAAGAAAAAAGAGAAACAGAAGCTAATATAATATCCCTCACTGCAAGCCATTACACCAGATATACAACTTTGATCAATAACATATTTGTCTTCATATTGATAAAGATGGACGAGGTAAATCTAAAATCTTTTGCGCTGGGTTTGCTGGAAAATATAAGCGAAAGTTGCATAAACCTCTATTTTTATTTTTCAATGTCAGTGAAATAGTACGAAATTATAAGCAATATCAACAGCACCTGTCTTTTGTCGAAATGTTCCAAAATGTATCTGTACTTTAATATACATTAAAATTACATAATTTTGTTATTTGTAATGTCTGTGATTTTAAAAGAAAATATTTGAATGGAAATAGTGTATTCTAATTACTTTTTGTGAACTGTTGTGTCCTCCTGTTTATCTTTTTTAAAATATGTCAATTTTTATATATAAACTAGCATTTCCCGCGGCTCCGCCCGCGTTCAGATGATCAAAAACTAAATTCTTAGGTTTTACACATTAGTATACTCTTACATTATACATTACTTTCATTGCGCATCGCATGATTGGTAAATAATGGCAGTGATTGTCAATGCCACAAAGGTTCCTCCGTTAAATTGATTTTTTTGTTTTAGCAATAACATTTATGTATGTCTATACTTCTGTTTTGTTTGTTTTTTTAGTTTTGGGCGATAAACTCTCAAACTACGGAATTAATTTTAATCATTTTTTACTAATAGACAGCTATAGATTAATTTAATATATAGCTGATTATTTAAATTACATAATGATAACTTTTCTTAATTAGCGCTAGTTAGTAATATTTTCCAAAACGATTTTCAAAAGAAAGTGTAATAAGTAAATAATTCTAATCGAATACATTTCTTTATTTCATATGGCTCGGCTAATATGATTAAAGTCGCAAGAATTTCATTGTGTCCTTTAAGCCTTTACCTTCCAAGAAAAGGTGTCAAGAAAAAGTGAAAAAGTTGAGGTATAACAGTTCCTAAAATACTTTTTCATAGTTTTTGAGGTATGAAATATTTTTAGTTATCCGCTTTGGCAGTTTAACAGCCATAAACTTGTTTTCCATAAAATGTTATAAAATAATATAAATTGAACTTATTTTTACGGTGCAAAAAATGAGTAGGTATTGTGGAACATAAATATTATTCGTATTTATTTTAGTGTTAACCATACAAAACACGTAAGTAAGAAAAACAACATAGCATTATGCTATACGAAACCTAAAATGCGCGAGTTGGATTTACATTTGCCCAATTTATACATTAAAAGATTAAAAAACATTAACATTATTTACTAAACAATAAAAATGTACAAATATTCTCATTTGAAAATTGTTTCGGCCAACAAAATATTACTAATATGTTACTAATTTATAAAGCCAAAAAGTTTGTTTTATTAAAAATTTAAGCACAGGCGGGGCCGCGGGTAATTTAGTAGTAATTATAGTAAAGTCATAGAAAGGTTATATCTGTACATTTTTTTTTTGGATAAAACTACGTATTTTAAAAACACCTGGCGACATCTATTGTCAAATAGCTAAATAACACATAAATAAATTTTCATTAAAATAACTATTTTAATGAATAAAATAGCGCTGTTAATATTTCTTTTAAGATAAGTTTTTTTTAATAGTTTTAACATAATATATAAGTAAGTTACCTTGCTAAAGTATTAATAGCATAATCGTGCTCTTACTTTAACCAGTTTTTGTATTTTTTCTCAGAAATGAGATATTTTCCTGCGGTAAAAAGAATCCTATGTGTTGACCCGGATAACCTGCTATTACCATACCAAATTTCATAAAAATCCCTCTAGTGGTTTTTCTGTGATGCGGTCACATTAAGAAAGACAGAAAAAATTCTAAAAACTATAGATTCGGGCTCTATATCGCTAATAATGAATATTTCAATATGATTTTCCGAAAAAATATTGAATTTACGGGTTCGGCTTAGTTACAATTTTATTGTATGTATAATTACTAATTTATGAAGCGAATAAGTTTGCTTTACTGACAATTTAAACACGGGCGGAGCCGCGGATGATTTAGTAGTAATTCTAATAAAATCGAAAAAAGGTCATATCTGTACATTAATTTTTTTGGGATTAAAACTATGTATTTTAAAAACACATGGCGACATCTATTGTCGAATATCTAAATAACACATAAATAAATATTAATTAAAAGTAACTATTTTAATGGATAAAATAACGCTTTTGATAATTTGATTTTCAAGATAAGCTATTTTTATAGGTTTTACCATATTTTGTAAGTTACCTTGCTAAACTGTTTACAAATAGTATCGTCGTGGTTTTTGTTCCTACCAGTTTTTGTATTTTTTTTTCAGAAATGAGATATTTTCTTGCGGTAAAAAGTATCCTATATGTTGACCCGGATACCCAGCTACCATCATACCAAATTTCATCAAAATCCCTCCAGTGGTTTTTCTGTGATGCGGTAACAGACAGACAGACAGACAGACAGACAGACAGACAGACAGACAAAAATTCTAAAAACTATAGATTCGGCCTCTGCATCGATAATAATGTCTATTTCAATAAGATTTTCCAAAAAATATTTAGTGTACAGATTCGGCTTAGTTAGAATTTTATAATATGTATAGATTCTAAAACAATATTTTCACTTGTCATAACCGCTTAAATTATTATTATTATATAATTTTTTACTTGTTCACTACCTACACCTACGAGTATATATATTCAACATCTAGAATATCTTTATGCGACCTTTTTAACATCTATAATTGGACTAATGATAACTGCATTTAATAACATTTAACCGCATTTAATCAGGTTTATTAGTTAATAAGTATACTATCCACTTTTATAAAGTATTAAAAAAAATATTTCAATTTTTTTTTAAATATGAGGACTAGATAAACAGTTAAATAAGATATTATTTTTAATTCTGTATCACAATTCTATAAAAATATTCTGTAGTGTTTCACGAAATATGTTTTTAGAAAACCACTTTAAAACAAAATCCTTTCTTTTAAGAAAATTCTTATTCTGCAGGTATTCTATATTATATTATGTCTGCGATAGTTTTCTCATGATAATATTAGTGATAATATTCGTAGCAAATAAAAATTTTAAAGAAATTTATGTTTTATTTTGTCCATTCCTTACTTAGATAGCCCAATAACAGAGGGATCAAGGTTAAATATAATATGTATAAAAATGATTTTTTACAGATATTTATTTCTATATATATTTAAGTAAATACATATACTAAAATTTTTATTATTTAATAAGATCTTTTTCAACCACGTTAGCGACACAATTACGCTTCGCTTTCGTTCTTGCCACATCACGCACTCTTCTATGTATCTTGCAAGAAGTATACTAATATCGATATAAAAATACCAAGTGTATATCAAATAAAACGTGATGTGCATAGACCCTAATATTAAAAGTCGAAAGCTTTGCATTACTATAATAGTGTATACTAGAAAGAAATGATTTTTTAAATATAAACTTTATAATCATTATATTTTAAGCTTATTTTAAAAATTTACGTGAGTAGAACTCATTGTTTTGTCCGCGAGTTAATACTTTTTAGAAAATTGTCATTTACACATAAAACACCGATCTACAGTGTATTTTGTCCCTCTTGTACAAATATTAATCTCACATGCATATATGTACATATGTAACAGATTCCTAATAAATGAGTCCATAAAATTAGCTAATTTATTAGCAAGCAGTCATGCCAGCATGAGGAGATAGTTCGCCGTTTGTTGTTAAATATATTTACTATAACATCTGCATGATCGTAATCCCTACGCTCAGTTCATGCACGTGTAGCTAAATCAAAAAGATTATAGCTTATATACCTACAGTATAAAACATGAAGGGTGCTTTAATAAAATTCAAGCCCTAAATTATATTTTCAAGGTCTTATAGTATTTACGCATGGTAAAGGGAGGGTTATAATAATGTAAATTTACAGTCTGAAAGCAATTTACTTTAAACTATGATTTAGTCGCACTGAGAACTAACGGGCTATTTCACTAACGTGATAAGCTAGTTTGTATATTTTTAGTTTAATATTAGTAAAAAAGGGCGTTTAGACAAGATTTTATTCTGCAATCGTTGAAGAATCAAAATTTTAAAAATATTTCGGAATGATACATTATTATTCTAGGATAACAATTTTTGTGATTTCAAATGAATTTTTGGAAAATTCTTAATAGCAAGGAGCTAGGAGTTTGATAGGTATCGTTCGGTAACATGACTTCCGTCTTTCGACCAAGCTTGTGAAAGTAATTATAAATAAATAAACGGAACAAAATCTTGTTTATTTAAAACTAAAATTTTAATATGCTTTTATTAACATATTTTCTGAGACTAAGGAATAATTGAGACGAATATTCATAGAACATATCGATACCTCGGGGCTCAAAGGGCGTAACCGCCATTTTGGCGAAATTGACTTTTTAATGCAGTCCTACTAAGTTTTTTCTCCTCTATCGATCTGTGTATTTAAAGTCTTCCAATTCGCCAAAAAATGGTGTTTACGACCCTATTTTTTGTAGAAAATAAAACAGATATTTTTAGTTTTTGTGTCGTAACAGCAACCACTGTTAATGATCATAAACGCGAGGGTAGTAAGCGACACCGTAGATGATACAAATGTTTTTACGCCTAACATTTTACATCGATATATTTGTAGTTTTGGGGCGTAAGAGCAATCACTCATATTAATCAATAATTGTAAGGGTAGTAAACGACATTTCTATGATTTTATTTAGGTGATTTTTATAATGAATACGATGAGTAATCGAATAGTTTTTAGGTTAGTTAGTTACAAACCTTTTTTTTCGAATGTTTAAGTAGTTTTTCTGAAGCTATTTGGCATTCTGGCTCTAAAATGAAAGCCGTTTTCATCCATCAGCTTTGGTTTTTCAAATATGGCTTATGTGTATTTTTATAAAAAAGTCAAAGAAATTATACAAAAATAAATTTAATTTGCGAAAGCAGCTAAAAATGATCTTTTTAATGAATTTAACACTTCTTGTAGGTCTCGTTCAAAAGTTAAGCAGTAATCTGCCCTGCAGTAGTAGTAATGTGTATCGTTCCTTCATGGTTTGAAATTGTTGGTAGAATATTTCTTCTTGTTTATCACTTAAGTGGACGTGATTTTCAGGAAATCGGTCCTGATGAGTGTGTAAATAGTGAAGTTCTACGGTGATGTTGCAACAAAAAAATTTCAAGCATATTTTGGACAAAATATTGATAGTACCAAACTTTAGTATTATTAAGGAAGTTTTTGATTACCAACACAAATGATTACCATGCATTAGACTGTTTCATTTATTGTTTTGATTTAATTTAGCTAACAGTTGTAATTGTGACCTATTAAATGTTTCAGCTTTTAACTTTTCCGTACTTAGTCAAAGGAATTTGTGTGCAATAGACTCAAAACAGTCTCCATTTGTAATAAACGCCTTAACGGTATAGACGTGGTATAGACTCTTGAGCTGCACTAGATAGCAAAGCGGGTCCTTCAGCTTTAGATAGTAAATTAGGATAAATACATTTACGGTTATTTTAGTTAATACTATTTAGATTGACAAAGTCAAAATAACAATCATGATGGTAGTTTATAGGTTCTCGCCAGACATAGGGGGTTTGAAGTTCAGCGAACTTCTTTTTCCACTTGACCACTGTCCCAAATTCAACAGCACAATTTTGACAATGATTTTTGGGCACCCATGGCTTGTAAATTACACAATTGTACTTTGAAGTCCGACTATAAAGTTATAAGTAGTTGTAGTAATTGGTTTTCTATAATTTTTAAAAACATATTCTCCACAAATAAAGCAAATACACTGCGGATTGTGTAAAACACGTATCCTTGATGAAGATATCACAATAATTTTATCCTTCTGATATCAAAATCGTAAATGCATATCTACTTTATAGTAAAGTATCAAGAAGCTGTATACGAAAAATAAAAGCTGTTAGATAGAAACGGCTGGTAAATTTAAATTTATTGTAACTTAATTTAAAGGAAAAGTAAAAAAAAATACCATAAAAGTTTAGAAAGTAATATTTGCATGTGTAATTTTTTCTATAATTAGTTATCTGAGTTGAATTTAGGTATGCTAAGTTAATAAAGTCCATATAAAATTGCAATTAAATATCAAAGAAAACAAAATAGCTGTCTATAAACTGATAGAATTAGTAGGCAAATTGACGGTTACAACCATCACTCATCACACATCCATTGATTTTTGGGGTGTAAACTCCCCAAATATGCATATAGGAAAGCTATTTTTGTTACTTTTAAATCTATTCGAAATATAATTTTATAGTGTTCTGCACCCAAAAAAAAATTAAAATTTTGGTCTTAGAATGGTTTATTTAGGCCAAAAATCAAAAAAGATATGTCGAAAATAATATTATTTTTTTTTTGTTTTTTTGCTCTCCTGTAAAATCGAGTTTTGGTGCTTACGCCCTTTGAGCCCCGAGGTATCGATATGATATTAGAGTAGAAAAATCGGTCAAGCTGTTCTCGACAAATTCGGTGAACATAATATGTACATAGAATACACACAGATGAGAGTATTGCCCTTTTTTGAAGTCGGTTAAAAATCATTGTTATGTTTAGTTTTATTTTTTAAATATCAAGAATACCAACTTAAAAAGATTATTCAATTTGTATTGAGCGCCCGCTGCTCTTGCCGCCATATTGAAAATTAGTGTTTTCGTGAATATCTTCTCTCCAGCGACATTTAAGCCAAAAATAGTTATTACAAAAATTGTCTAGAGCACCAATTATCTGCAAAGTTTTGTATGAATTATTTTTCGAATATATTGAGTTGACGCGAAATATTAACAAGCACACTAAATGTATAAATGTACCAAATTAGAGCTTTATTTGACGTTTTGTAGGTAAAGTCCTTGTTTATGTCTTTATTGTCTGGATTACAAGTTTAATGACTCGTAATTAAAGAATGTTTTTTTTAATAGTAAAAGGAGCAAACGAGCAAATGAAATAATGGTAAGTGGCTATCGTCGCTTATCGCGAATGCATTGCCAGCCTTTAAGAGCCCTGAAGACACGACTCTTTAAGAGCCCCATGTTATACCGCTCAGGGAAAATCTCAGAAAAAAGATCATTCAAAATCTTGCATGTGCGAGGTACAAATGAATGAGATGCACGCAAATTTGTGGGATGCTGCATCTAAGATGTGTGGATGATAGAGGCGCGTCAAGAGTTGAATTGGATGCAAAAAGAGAGCACAGAAGATTAGAAGGTAGGGAATTTATCAGATTTTGATATAAAAATTGTCTAAGTACTTAGTTTTCAATAGCAGAGAAAGTTTTATAATGCTAGCTTATATTTTAATTATTATTAGATTCAAGGGATATTTTAATTATTATTAGATTCACACCCAAGGGGTTCAGCCGAAACCTTACTACAAGGTTTTTAATAACCTACGCTGTTGGTCCGACCCAGCGTTAAAAGGCTATATAATATATTCTCTGAACTATACCTAATAGATAACCTATTAATATATTCGTAGAATGTGAAAGTGTAAAAATAATAGTATATACTAAAAACAGAAACGTGGAAAGTGCTTTAGCTCTACCTGCTTTAGCAAACCCTAAAGGAAATCAACAATAAAAACTCCAAGTCTGACTTGGATTTACGCTAGGGGTTTCAACCGCTATTCAATGTTAAGTCTCCTTTTATCGGCAAATAAGTATATGCGGACGATGAAACGTCAGTGATTTTAAACTATTTTACTCTAAAAAATGTCTGTGCTGAAGATAAAATAACAGAAACACACTTCTGATCAATGAATATATAAATTTTAATTCAAAGTAGGCATAATAAATGTTAGTTATTATATCCTTTTATGGATCAAACGAGCTACTTGTTTATCTAACCCTCGGTAAGTTCACAGGGGGTACAAGTCCAAGGCCAATTGCAACCCCTTCGAGCTTTTATATTCTATATCACTAATAAACAAATGGTAGGTACACTAAATAAGTGTACTAGCATAACCTGTATTTTATAAGCTAGTATTAAATGAACATCTGCCTCATCTCTTTATAATTTTTAGCATTTTATATGCAGCTGTCACGAGTTTAACTATAGAGTGTTTTACATATGAAATGTCAATAAGTAAATATACTTATGTACATAAATGCATTCATTGACGTACAGCTGGCAGCGTCACCAATTACTGCACTTAGGTAAATAGAAATGCATAAAACGAGAAACTCAAGTTTATTTTGAGTTGCTTCTACCAAACTGATCAAAAAAATTAATAATTTTTACCTGTACAGTAAAAACCCTTTCAAACCATTTGGTCATCCTCAAATAATAATATGCATTCAAACAAAACTATTATCGCCAGAATTTCATGCCGATTAACGTGAAGTTGAATTTTTAGCTACTATTTATTTTTGAATATGCACAAGCAGATTAAGCATACATATTCCATTCAGTTTAAAGCCTGTAATAAATAACTTTATGAATAAAACACATGAACCTACATGCAAATAACACAAATAAAATCCTTAAAAAAACTTGTTCGTATAAAATTTTTACTTGAATTAAAAACTAGCCAGTAACACAAAAGTTAGTTCACCATAAATCTTACATTCGCTAGTAAAATGAAAATGCAATTAGTTTTCCAATAAGTCGCATAAAATTGAATAGAATGAAGTTTTTAATAAAGTTGTCAGTTCAAGTTTTTAATCGTTCTACTCATTGTTAGTAAAAGTGCAAATAACCTCATGGCGTTTCAAATTCAAAAAAAAAAAATCCTTACTGATTATATCGCTATAGTACAATTTTAGTCTTCAAAGTCTACGTTTCAAATTAGTTAGGCCTTACTTGGTATGTTTTATATAATATTGACTAGCGATTCACCCTCGCTCCGTTCGGGTTCGTCCCTAGTTACGTTTTAACGTTTAGTATAGAATTTTAAGAGATGAGATATTTTCCCGCAGTAAAAAGTATCCTGTATGTTGACCCGGATAACCAGCTATGATCATACTAAATTTCATCAAAATCTGTCTAGTGGGTTTACTCACGATGCGGTCACAGACAGACAGACAAAAATTCTAAAAACTATAGATTCGACCACTGTATCGATAATAACGACTATTTCAATAAGATTTTCCAAAAAATATTTAAATGTACAGATTCAACTCAGAATTTTATTATCCTTTTTTTACACATCTAAATATATATATAATAAAAATGAACAAATTTTTTGAATATTTTTAAAGAAAAATATTTCAATGAAAACTTTTTATAGGAGCAGTAAAAATCAACTACAAATGAATGTTGCGCCTGGAAAAAGTTTTTATGATCTAGTATTTAATTTCCCTTCTCTGATTTTTATTCTTTCATTCCACTCACGTAGATATATTTAATGTTTAATATTACAATTTTCGGTCAAATATTCTTATTTTTATATAGAATGCCCTGTATCATAACATGAACGTAGATTTTGTAGGTATAATAAAGCGTTTATAAAACGTAGTACGTCAAAAATGCATGCTTCGCATACAGTATTAAATCAAAAATGTTAAAAGTCATCGTTTGGTCTCCTGCCTGTAGTTGTCGGCGGTTGCATTTTTTTTATGTTCTATGCTTGCTTCCTGTCTGGCGGCGTCAAACAAAGTTATTGACATATTTGTTTTATACATATATATGATAGATGACGCGTTTGGCACGTTTGTTGTGCCAGCGGCCGCGGGTTCGAGTCCCGCTGGGGCATTCATTTGTGTGATGAGTACGAATGTTTGTACTCCAGTCGGGGGTGTTTTATAATTATGTACTTCTGGAACTCTTTATTTTCCCCAAAACTTTCTTTTGAAAATCGTTTTGCAAAATATTAGTAACTAGCGCTATCCTATCACTTTTTCGCGACAAATTAACATTAAGAAAAGTTATTATTATATTGTGACATTGTCAATCACCGCCATTATTTACCAACCATGCGGTCGCAATTAAATATGTAAGAGTATACCTACTAATATGTAAAACGTAAGAATTTGATTTTTGGTCATCTTGATTTTTTAAAATTTATAATATGTAGGTATGTATTTAAAGTTATATATATATGTCTATCCATAACACAGGCCTCGTAGCTTACCATGGAACTAGATGGTGCTGAGTGTTAATGTCCTAACACATTTATTTTATAATTTCGTTATCTATATAGCTATTGAAATAACGATATGCATCTAATAAGATATATTCTAATATAATTCACCGGTTAAGAACTAGATGAACGTATCTACAAATTTACATATTTTGAGAAAAAGCGATTAAATGAAATTAGTCTACCATTTTTACCTTTTATTGCAATAAATATCAGGTAAATGAATAAATTAAGTTTTGTTTAAAACGTTAAATTAAGTTTTGTTAAAATACGTTGGTACCGAACAGATGCATCAGCGTATACGTTGTTCTAGTTCCAAAAAGGTATCTTCGTAAAGTTAATACAACGTAATTTTTATACTTCATTGTGGCACAAATAAATTTTATTCTTTATTTCAGACACTTTGACGCTATTGAAAAAACGTTCTTGTAGCACTTATTTAAAAAAGATTAATGTAGTTCTGTCGAAATTGCATTAAAGTATCAAAAAGGCTTAGCTGTACGTCGTATTAGCACATCATATATGACGGTAATGTAAGAAATTTTGTGTCAAAAACTCATTTTCGTTAAAGTAGATTCGCTTATCTGACTCTTAGTCGGTGAATTGTTAGAAGCCCTAGTTCTAGTACCGGAAATTGAAGCTAGTCTCTTGCAATATCGATGTTTTATTGCTATTATGTACACGAGAGTCGCTTGTAACAGATCATGTACACTTGCGCTACATGCACAGTTTTGGCATATGTCAATAAGTGCACGCAATATTTTACCCTTAGTTTTGGAATGTGTTTTGTATATAACCCAAAAAAGGCAATAGGATTATTTCGTTTTGACAATTTTCATTTAACATTGTCCTCTCATTCTATTTTGAGGTAAAAAAACTTAACTCGCAACTATGCAAATATTATATTTGTAATATTACACAGGTGTTATAATTTAGTTTTTTATATATGACTAAAGATGACTTTCAGTTCACCTTGATATGTGCTTTTATCTAATATCCAATGAAATTCAACGGAAACTTTGAAAACCCGTGCCGCAATATCACTTTTGTATTCAACTACGAAGCACAGAAGGCTGGCATATCGAAGCAGACCTCCTTCTACATAATGAAGCCAGCTGCCATCGGATCACGTCGGATATATTACGCTCAGCTCACTCGATCTTGAGATTAGACATCATTTTTAAATGAAGTTATTTTTCTCAGACAATAATCAGAGGGATGTTCTAAGAAAAGTACCACGCACGGGCCCATTGAGGCAGGCCGCCTTCCAGGTACCTTAAAATCCTTCTTCAAAGCTTAGCTGGATAACCCAGCTATCTTTCTAACCCCTAACCCTTCACATGACAACATTTTTACAAAAGGCATAAAATATACTACTTCTGTATATTTTGTAATAATATTGACATGAGACTATATTTTGATATGATGCAATAAACAAATATAGACTATGTGCTAAAGTTTCATTGAGCGATCTATATATACGACACTACTTTAGGCAAATGGATTAAATATGAATTACAGAGAAAAAGTTACAACAACACCCGCAACACATTCGTTTGCAAAGATTTAAACTTTGAACTTCATTTACAAAGATATTTTTCACGATTTTCTCAATAATATCCATTAATATTTGATTTTACAATAAATAAGAAAACAGCAAACCAAAAATACAAATTATTGTCTTCAAATAGAAAGCGTGATAAAATATGCTTGAAAAATTATAAATAGTTTATTGAAAGTTTTAGGATGTGTGCAACCTATCATTGCCAAAAATACATACATATATTTTGAATTTTGATTTCAGAAACTAAAAGTAATAATCATTTAGAAGAATGGCCGTGGAGTTTCATGTTTGGACACACATGTTTATGTGAGTTTCAAAGTGCTATGGTGTCAATAAAATACTTTATGTTAGCGGAAATCTTCCACTATCCTTGTAAAGTTGAGAGCTATAAGAACACTAGAAATTATTGAATATTGTATTTGTATGCCCTACTTCGACTTTATACTATGCCATCAAGAAATTAATGATCTTCTACAGGCACTTGAAGAAAACAACTTCTCTACTAGATTAGTCCAAGAACATAATTTGAGGCTTTAATGATTTTTGAGAGAATTCGTTAAGTAATTTATAGTTTTAAAATTACGAAACCTTTAAAAATATGCTTATGACCAATTGTAGCGCATAGAATTCGTCAAAATGAATTACATGAGTCTATATTCAAAAGTACTGTCAGCCTTAGTAAGCCATTAAAGAATTCCACTATTCAGTTCCTGGCTTCGAGATCAGATCAGCTCGATTATATCAAATATTAGGCATTTACGTAGTTTCAAATCGATACCACAATAAGACAGAAGTTGATAGAATAAATATATGATTATATAGCGTATTAAAACAAACAAAATACTTTACAAAAAAAGCAGTCATGAAAACTGCCGACAGAAGTGAAAACTTAAAACTATAAATAAACAGTTGGTTTTTTTTTGATATTCAAATTAATTGTTTGATTTTAAATTAAAATGTGTAAATTAAAAGTGTTTACATTTATCTGGTTTTGACATCTTTCGGCACTATGAGTGTTAGCGTTAACACGTAACGTGACCATGTCGATGACGGCATGAATTTACTCCCCATCCAAACCTGCCTATAGAAGTTTTCACTTCAAAAATAATTTTAAGTAATACTATTGAACACTACTAAAACCAGCGTGTAACATTAATTAGAAAAAAATATTATGTAAAAATAAAAGAAAATACAGGTATTTTATATTGAGTCTTATGTAAATATTTGCTCCCGCTGTTTATTAGTTTGGTCATTCCGAGGTACACAAAGTGTAATTAATTTGTTCCTTTTATTTGCGCTGGTTGTTTATGTAGATCATTTAAATTATGGTAACATTGTTTTCATGTGTACACTATGCTATTTGAAAGAAGAATCAAATAGAGGCATATATTACTTAAGTTATGTAAACATTGTAGACATTTACTTATGAGAAAAGAATATTTAAGAATGCACATAACTTAGCTAAGCTTGGCTTGAGCTTAGCTAAGCGAAGTTTTATATATAATATATTTACATATAACTGAAAAATAACCATTTAAACGGCTGTAAGTTCTAATAAGAGTGACTAGACGTTTATGCGAATCATATAGAACATTATTATAGTGGTTATATTTTTCATGTGAAATGTAGTTCATTTCTTTTAACATGTATTTAGTTGTATGACGACACGTTTGGCTCAGTTTGTAGTGACCCTACTTGCTGTGCCAGTGGTCGCGGGTTCGAGTCCCGCTGGGAGCATTCATTTGTGTGATGAATACGAATGTTTGACCTCCAGTCATGGTTGTTTATATTTATAATATGTATGTATTTAAAGTTATATATTATGTATAGTGTATCAACTATAATCTAGTATCCATAACACAAGCCTCGCAGCTTACCATGGAACTAGGTGGTGCTATGTATTAATGTCCGAACATATTTATACTTATTTCATTTCTGCTTTATCCCTGTCCTATCGTAGATAAATCCTATATTCAGCTCTTTTTAATGTCCCATTGCTGGAAACGGGCCTTTCCTCAATACACGGGGGACCAGGCCGTAGTCCACCACACTGTCTTTCGAAAACTTGCTAGATTCTTTCAGATATACAGGTTTACTCACGATGTTTTCCTTAACCGTAATATAGATATTCTTTATAATTTTATTATTGTCGTTTTTTTTTAAAAAAAAAGCTAGAGTAAAAATATGAATTCTACTATTACTTAAACTATTTTGAAATACGTGTAAATTTTATCTTTCTGCAGTATCATAATATAAACATTATTTATGTTATCGCTTAACTAAATTCTCGGAAATGTTAAGCAATTTTGCAGCAAAATATGTTCATAAATATTTAGTTATTTAGTTTGTTTATACAGATATATTTCGTTATAGTAAAGGCAGATTGCATTTTAGATTCTGCTTATGCCTTAGTCTGTGTTTTGTTTAGTAATGGACGTGAATCTCGGATACTCTGATTTATTTAGTATTATATAACAGAACTAAACTAATTCATATATTATATGCTAGAAATTTACTCTCGTTGCGCTCGCGCTTGTCCCTAGTCACCTAGACCTTTTCCATAGATTTTATTGCATTATTTCAAACTGTTTAGGTAATGCACGCTTACAATCTCAACTAAACGGTCAGTTTTTTTTCGACTTTAAAGTGTAAATTAAAATTATTAATATAAATGATTTTTAATTAAAGTTATTATGATATATTACAGTAAGAATATTTTTATCGGGAAAAAAAATTACTTTGACGATATTCTAGCTTCCTATTAGTAAAAGAATTTACAGAATCGTAGTTGCATAAATTACCTCCTACGTCCAAACTTACAAATACCCCTTTATAGTGTAGTTCTCTAGTAAGAGAGTTTGAGAAACACTTCATGACTAGTTATAATAGTAATTCATTATAGTAATAGTTTTCCTCTAATAGCTCTGAGAGCTCTTAGCCACTTAACGTTGGAGCTAAAGGCGAAACAGCATGTAAACATTTTTGAAAGTTTGGCTTTGAGTGCGAAATTCCATGAAATTGTTTTCAGATTATTTTGAACTTAATATAATCATCAGCTTCATGGACTATATGGAATTATAGTCACGTTCAGACTCGTGATGATTATGAACCATGGTGAAAGTTCTTAACTATTACTATATACAGTTACTTTGCACCATATGAAATTAATATGGATCAATTTTAATACTTATTATTACAATTAAGAGTCGTACTTTTAGCAACCTAATAATAGCCTTTTGTATAATTATGATGAATGCAGACATCACTCACTTTTTGGTAAATTTTATTACCATATGTTACTCCAGGTCATCTTTTTACCAAATTTTATCCAAATTCATCCAGCCATTTTACAATATAGTATTACTAATGTATAGATATTATTAACTAGTGACCTGGCTGATCGAGCTTCGCTCGGAGTTCTTTTTTGTTATATAGTATTTTTTAGATAAAGAAAACTGAAAACTTGACTTAATACAAAAAAAAAAAACAAAAGTAAAAACTTTGTATCCAACCTGGATTCGAACCGTGACATATGTGATTGTCATTCTTGCACCTTGGCCGCTTGACCGCGATGCTTATGCCCGAAGTAAGACATCATCGACCATATTTTGCGTGGAATAATGCGAAAGAAAACCGCATGAAAACTCGAAAACACTATTTTTCTCATACATAAGACTAATCTAGATCGATTTTTCGCCCCCGAAAACCCCCACGTACCAAATTTCAGCGAAATTGTTAGAGCCGTTTCCGAGGTCGCCGGTATGAATAAATAAATAAATAAATATACAAAAATTGCTCGTTTAAATATATTAGATTAAATAAATAAGTTAAATACATAACACACAAAGTATAGTAGAAATTCTATAGCTCTATAATGCATTTTTCTTGTAGCTGCTCGATTTCATGAGATTCCTACCGTTAATGTCTTTCAGGCTCGGACTGACATTATGTACACATCGACGGTATTAGCTTTCATGTTTTACTGTTCTTTTTTTCTTTATACACCTGCTTTATCTTTATTTTTTTATTTATTATATTTTTTTTGTGTGGAACACATTTGTTTAATCGTTTAGATGTTATCAAGATAATAAAATAAACATCTTTTTATTCGAAAAATATATTTAATTAACCCGGAATTCATCTGATGATGTTTGAGATATCTGAATATAATAATAACGATTGATGCCTTCACCTAAAATATAATTCAACGTTTTACAATATGAAAAAAATGTGAATCGTAGCCATTTTTTTTAAAGGGTATAAGCTTCAAGTCACATATGACACGCCCAATTTTGTGTTACCGCATGATGTTGTCAAAACACAACTTTGGTTTGAATAGTTGTTGAAAGTTCTAGTTTATTTCCGACTCGTACTTGGCTAATTTCTTATTTTATCATTTTTCATTATAAAGAGTAACCATTATACTCACAACAGCGCTTGCTTGAATAAGCGTTTTTACTGTATAGAGATAAAAAAAACTTTACTGTGTATAGAAAAATGTATACATTTTTTTTATTAAGAGTTTTTCTCCTTATATTTTTTTGTTTGTAAATTATTTTAAGATTCAACACATATCATGTGAGTATTTCAGTAGGCTATGTATAATGACTTATAAGCGCTACAATTTATAGCTTACAGATTTAGTAGTAATAGCACTCTATCTTCACTTTTCAATAGCGGAACAAAAATATACATATTATCTACTGTAATATATTTATACTCTATAAGTATGTATAAGAGACGGGCGACGACATATAAATAATTCAATCAAGGCCCCACAAAACTCACAGTAGAACTCGGTCAGCTTCCTATAAGAAATAGGTAAATAAAAGTACATTACAATGCATTAAAAATATTGTGAAACATAAAAATGTATACATCAACTCAAAGTACAAAATACAATTGTATTGAATGAAACCTGTAAATATTGAGTGAACGAGTTTCTCGTTTAATTTATAAAGTTGTTCATACCGCATACGTTTTGTTGCTTGGAACTTAAGTAATTGGAGTGCTTCAATTCCCTTTCGAAAAGAAACTGAACTACCCGGAAATAGTGCTTTTCCTAGATTTCAATTAAGCAAATCAAAGGTTTTGATTTTAGTCTGAAGTTATTTCAATTTTTTTACCTAAAAGATAAAAATAACAACATTATTTTTGTATAGTTTTGTTGTATTGTTTTGTGTATCAAGTTTTTATTTAAAGGCTTTTGACCTCTTGAAATTGTTGTTGATGGTCTAAATAAACTTGATTATTAAAAATACTTATTAAGGTTTGAGTTTCTAATATTCTTATATCTATCTATATGTATAAAAATTAATTGCTGTTCTTTAGTCTCGCTAAAACTCAAAAACGGCTGGTTCGATTTAAATAATTCTTTTGTTCTTTCGTTGGGGGTGTGTCAGGGATAGTTTAAGTATAAAAAATAATCAAACCCAAATCAACACCTGGAAAATCGAAATTTTTATTTTGTACGGGAACCACTACTTCGGATTATTTTCAATAGATGGCGTCAGTGGTGGACCTATCATCTACAACAATGCTTCAAGTTTAAGTTGGAAAAAAATTGTGGCGCCACTATCCATATGAAAATAAAGGACAGACAACTGCCAGTATTAATTTGACGTTTTCAAGACAATTCGTAAGATTTACGACTGTGAAATCATTTCCGTGCCGTTTTATAAAAAAATTATACAAAGTCAAAATTAAAGGAGGAGGCAAGCGGACATAGGTCGTCAAAGCCAATCAAACGCGCAACGAACTACCTCACGTACAAACCGCTGTGATGACCAGCAAGCGACAAATAATGATAATAGTCGTATTGATATGTCCGAATTGCATTCAAGAGTGATTGAAAATGAACGACAATTGGGTAGTGTACAACGGCTTACGCTGCGTTTAAACACCCGCTCAATCTCATCCGAGTTGAAATCCCCGTGCGAAATATATTTAAGCAGAAATATAGCTCGAGTTCTACGAAAGCGCACACTTACAGTTTGAGATATAAAATAGGGAACGGAGATTATTTTGAATCCAAATAAAAATTATGTATAACTTCTCGGCTGGCCACAGTACTGACAACTATAACAGACGAGAGAGATAACCTAGCTAGAGTATATTCTGATGTTTGTGAACGTGCTACACTGACCCCCAAAAACAAAATGCTAGTGCTTATAATGACATCTCATTCGCGACTTTTTAGCGTAGACTAAGTGAATCTAGAGTGATTACATAAATGTACACATAATATTACAAATACGATATGAGAACATAATATAAATTCAATGGAAATTAAAACTGAGCAAGTTTAACGAAATAAGAATGGCATTTTATATAATACTAGCGACTCACCCTCGCTTCGCTCGGGTTCGTTCCTTGGTTGATTCCCCATACAAATTTTCATTCCCATTTTCACCCCCTTATGGGATGATTTCCGGGCTAAAAAGTATCCTATGTCTTTTCCAGGGCCTCAAACTACCTTTTTACCAAACGTTTAAATCGGTTCAGTAGATCCAGAGATTACCCACAACAACATCACAGCCTCACAAACTCACAGACTTACACACTTTACCTCTTTATAGTATTAGTATAGATTTTAAATAAAACTATCTTTACGAATTTTTTTATGGATTTATTTTGATTTTTGGTTTCCGACGTTTTGAATACTTTATAGTAATCATGGTCACGGGACAGCCTCTCCCGTGCTCCGAATCAACATCGATCTTAAATCCTCTTTGGAAAATCTCTCTAGAAATAACTGTCCGTCTTTGAAATGCAAGCTCAGCATGTATGAAATTATTTGAAAAAAAAAAATCTTTCTTTATTAGTAAGTTATAAAAATGAGTAAAAAACATGTTCCTATTAATCGTATAAATCCCCTATCCTATAAATTAGCTCTTAGAAGTAAAAAAGTTTGTCGACAAGAAAACTATATTACATTTTACATTAGAGAAAGCGAGTTAATTAACGAACGCTTCCCTGGGTACATCGAATATTATTATCATCGAGATCTAGCTCTATTTATAAAATATGAATATTGAAAATTTGCTATCTCTAGGTAAGATAACTAGATTATTCGCTGTACATTTCTACTATAGTCACAACATAGCGCTATTGAAGTAACTGACACAAATTTTATGAATGGTGTTAAGTATCTATATTTCTTTATTTATATTTAAATAATATTTTTTGGATTTTTTTGTAAAAAGTATAATTTTCTTTGTAATTTGGCTCAAAAACAACAACAACAAAAAAAAACTAAACACTTGAATAAATACAAAAAAAAAATCAAAAGTAAAAACTTTGTATCCGACCGCGATTCCGCGACTTGGCAGCTTGACTCGATGCTTGATGAGATGCGTGATGACCCGAGTGTGCGAATGTATTAACATATTTTGTGTGGAATATTGCGAAAGAAAACCGCATGAAAACTCAAAAATTCGCGTTTTCCCAGATATAAGACTAATTTACATTGATTTTTCGCCCTCGAAAACCTCCACGAGATCGCCGGTATAAATAAATATACAAGAATTGCTCGTTTAAATATATGAGATTAGATAGATCGATATGAATAACAAGAAAAAAGTCACTCTCGACCAATGCAGTTTTCATAATAATAAAATAGCCTCTGACGGTCGCTTAAACTGACTAGTAATTTTTCCATTTAATAAACTCATCGAAGAAAGGTCTGCACAGAGTGCACACGGATTTATTACAACATATATATTCGTTAACACTTATAAATACTTAGTACTTACGATAACATTGCAAGGGATGCTCTTAGTAAATAATAAAAAGTGTCGTGACGGTCGAAATATTACATTTTTTCCTGTATAACTAACTCTCATCCGTCAAATGTGCCGAGTAACGTGCGAAGTAAGAGGGTTTGAGAAAAGAAAAAAGAAAAATTTAAGGTTCTATTCTTACTCTATTTTTGAAATGGTATAATCAAAAAAAAAAACAACCGACAATCTAATACGAGTATACTCGTAATATATTTAGCCCTCATAATAATTTATCTAAAATATTTACGTATTGCTTGCTGGTTAAAGTTAACTAAAGGTGGATAACAATGAATATTTAGCTATTTTTTATAAAATACCTTATATATCAACAATTCGCTTTATTATTATTTGGCGTCTGTCTATACAATATATTACGTACATATTATATAGTTCACTGGAATTTGGAGTTGTGAATGTCAAATATCAGCTCGAGCATTTGTTGAACTAATTCAGCTCGGGTCAAAAGGCAAATAATATGCTCGCATTGTACCTGAAAATCGCTGTGTTATCCGACGAGCAATATTTATTTCGGTGTTCCGAGAACTTTCTGTTTGATCCCAATTAAAACGTTAATATTGTTTAATCTGAATTCGTGTAACCAATATGTTTTTTGATTGCAATAGTCATAGATATGCTCATTAGATACATCAGTTTCACAAACCAGTGTAACCACGGGTTCGAAGCCAATTATCGTAGAAATGGTATAATATGATATTATGTAAAAGAGCAGTACGGGCTATTTATGATCTAAGACCTTGTGTATTTCTGCGAGATACTTAGAAAAATGATATTCCTATCACCTACGCATCACAAAAGTACTTTCATTTCGCATCTCATACGAGGAATACATTTCATGAAGCTCTTTCTTATCTATGTACTTTGTTTTAGACTCTATCTATATATAGAATACATTTATACATATAATAAAATTGTAACTAAGCCGAATCTGTACATTAAATATTTTTTGAAAAATCTTATTGAAATAGAAATTATTATCGATACAGAGGCCGATTCTATAGTTTTTAGAATTTTTGTCTATCTGTCTGTCTGTGACCGCATCACGGAAAAACCACTGAATGAATTTTGATGAAATTTGGTATGATGATAGCTGGTTATCCGGGTCAAAATATAGGAGTATCCTATCCTTTGATGCGAAAAAATATCTCATCTCTGAGAAATCTATACTAAACGTTAAAACGTAAGTAGGGGTGAACCCAAATGGAGCGAGGGTGAGTCACTTAGTCTATTATAAAAAGCTTTATTGTATTAGATAAGTAACTATCCGCAAATATAAAATGAATGTCTGTCAGGTTGTAACGTACGGGCTCCTATTTCGTTTATTCAATTTTATTAAAATCGGTCAGGAGGACATCATGTGTCGCTTATAAAGCCAGAACAAAAAGTCAAGACGAGGTGATAGTATTAAATAAGATTAAATAAAACTGAGTCTTCTGTACATTGTCATCTATCTTTTCTTACCATACTTGTATGATTTAAAAGCTTATTTCACGCGTCACTTTTTAACAACCCATTTAAAGTGGGATACAACTTGTTTTTACGAAGTACATTTAGTCCTAGCTGTGGGTTTAAAGAAACTTCTACTTTACATTTAAGTTACTAAAATTTCAAAGCCAGAATATAATTTTCTTGCTTAAATAATATTAAAGTAAAGAAATCTTCAAACACAATGCAATGACAGGCGGTCGTGGCTATACAATTCCACAGCCACGATGCAAATTTAAAAAAAAAAGTCTTTAATGTCAAATATTTCTGATATAATTGTTCTGTGTCTAGAACACCCACTCAAATGGTTTGAAGTAAAAAGACTCGGATATTGTTGAGTAGTTTGTCTATAACTAATTAATGAGCTTGATGCACTGTAGGAGAGGCTATTTCCAAAGAACACTATCTCAATTTAAATTTTACTGGAAATTGTTTTTCCATTTTTTATACAAACTAAAAAGTTTTTCTTTGGACGATGTATAAAACTGAATATAAAAGTGTATATTCAAAAATTTTTATGGCGGAAAACAAGTAAATTTTCATAAATTGAGAGTTAAGGTATATTATATTTTAATTTAATCAAAACTTATGCGAGTACAATCTAACTTAAGTCCAACTACGCCCAACTCTACGCCTTAGGGCGAAGTGCGCTGTGGCGAGGTCATGCTATTATCTGAAACAAAGATAAAAATTAAATATTCAATATCCATATATCCATTTGATATTAAGAATGTTTTACAATTAAATTAAAATATTATTTTTATTCTATCCCAGCTTAACTCCTAGCAACTTATAAAAATAGTATACTTCAATTTTTGTATAACGAATATATACAAAAAATTGGCAACTAGAGTCGAATACAATCAGTACGTTAGAGAAACATAGAAATAGAAGGAAAATTTTCTGGGAAACAATAAATATTTTCACTTTTCACAATTTTTATCAATACTGTATATAAGACTAATGTTATTGTTACATTATTCGTTTGTTTAAAACTCGTATACAGTCCAGAGACCAGAATGTATGAACATCTACGTATTCTTAGGTTTAGTCTAATATATATTAGGCTATTCCAATGAGGTCCCTGTATAACATCATTGGGCTATTCCGTCGAATAATTTTTAGAAGCAGTTATGAGTCGAAATTAAGTTGGTGGTCTTCTCTATCTTAACTTAGTGCTTACACTTGATTTTTTACCGGTTGTGGCCTATTGCTGTCCCATCGTACGTGTTATGAGAGTTAGTGAATAAGTGCATTATAAAATCTCCCGAGTTATCCCGATTTTGCCCCCATTTCAAATATTAGCGTATAAAAACAGATAAACAGACTTTTACTACGCTTGTTTCGGCTTTAGTCTGGTATAAATCCTTGCAAGTTATATATGAGGTCTATTCCAAAATTACATGTAAACAGCACAATTGTATTTATTATTAGCACAGATATTAAAATACTTTACTAGATATTATTAAAAAAAAAAAATGTTTTTTTAAATATCTGCAGTTGTATGAACTTCAGATACATATTAAAAAACAACATTTAATTTTGTGAGTCGAATCATGCAGTCGGATCATGTACATTGTACAGGTAATAAGTAGTTACAAAACAATTATTTGAATTGGAGTCAAAATAGCTTCGTATTTTCAGGCAAAATACTAAGTTACGTTTTAGTCATTATGAATCCATGTTACAATGTTAAGTATTATGCAGACATTCGCTGTAACTGGCGTTGATTTGTATTTACCCTCAGTGCCTTGCTTTACACTATTCGTATGGTACCATTTATTACAACGCCTCACGGAATGATCGCAAATACTACTCTTAATGAAACTGTATCACGAATCGTATTTAGTAAGTGTCATGGCACGCTTCACTAGTCTTAATTTATTTAATGTGCATCATCTAATGCATGTGTGTGCGAGTGCTGAAATGTTGAAATTTTTTCAGCACTTTTTTGTTTTTCCTTGCAATAATACTTCCAATGATTTTCAAAATGTTCATGGACTACGAACTTTTTATATTATCCTCATACTAGTCTATCTATACACATAATAAAATTCTAACTTAGTCGAATGTGTACATTAAATATTTTTTGGAAAATCTTATTGAAATAGTCTTTATTATCAATTCAGAGGCCGAATGTATAGTTTTTAGAATTTATGTGTCTGTCTGTCTGTGACCGCATCACGGAAAAACCACTGGAGGTATTTTGTTGAAATTTGGTATGATGATAGCTGATAATCCGGATGAATAAATAGAATACTTTTTACAATGGGAAAATATGTCATTTAATTAAAGATTAAAACGTAAGTAGGGACGAACCCGTAAGTCGCTAGTGTATTATAAAACTAGACTTCTAATTCCACTAGGAGTTTAATTATAATATTATAGATCTATAATTTATATCTATGTAATTGTACCTATGTATGTACATACATACATACCTATGTATGTATGGTGTACGAATTCACATAATCGTATTAATTTTTATAGTCTTAACACATGTTAGTTAGATTTTACTAAGTTAGTTGTTGTCTTTATAAAGTTTGCTATACTTAAGTTGTTGTTAGCTCATGCAATATCTGTTTAGTAAAAGTTAAATTATAATCAGTAAGTACATATATTGTATATTCATGCTTTTAATAGAAAAATCCAGTACACATGTTTGATTCTTATTTGTTTTGTAGATCAATGAATAAAAAAAAATCTTTATAATCAAAAGAAGACAGTGGTAGCCCAGTGGTAACGCGTTCGTTTTGGAATCCAAGTGAAGCGGGTTCAAATCCCAGGTTTCGCATCTCTGACATCTTCATGTGCGAATCATTTTCAACATAATTACCACTTGTCTTAAGAAAACCATCGTGATAAAACCTGCATGTATGAGAGAACCTAGCACGTTATCGAAAGACATGTGAAGTCTGCTTATCTGCACTTGGCCAGCGTGCTGGACTAAGGCCTGATCGTCCTTTGAATTGAAGGGAGGTACGTGCCCAGCAATGGCACGTTAAAAAAGGTTAAAAACATTAATATGAACAAAAATATTAATTTTCCCTTTGTAGTTCAAAGGTGAGCTTTATTTTATTGTTAAAATTTATATTATATTACATACAATTTTAATCTACTTGATTATTTTATAGCTTTATTCATTCTCCAATGTACAATTTTAAATTACGTGGAATTTGTAATTACCGTCAGTCAGCCGTAACCTCAGTACTCATCATGTACTTATTACAAGCTTTTGTAGGCAGCTTGCTACTCGTTTAAGCTTCACAGTTCCAGGAATTTATACCTTTTTCATATTTAATGGTGACAAATAGGAATATTTTTACTAACAGCTCTTTGAAAGTAAACATTATTTCAGATAAAAGCGGGCAAAATTTTTGATGCTACTCTTGAAATGTCTAAAGTGCTGGGACACAACATCGAAGTAAGAGAGAATGATGCTTTAAATATATTCCTAAGTATTTATGTTTTTTAGTGTTGATTTTGGAAAAAAAGACTCCTTTTAGAATTATTTTTTTAATTATTGATAATATGAACGACACCATGATTGCTGTAAAGCATTCGAAACGTCGAGACCCAAAAATCAAAATAAATCCGAGAAAGAATCAGAAAACACAATTGTATTTAAAATAATGATATTTAAAAATATATTATACTAGCAACTCACCCTCGCTCCGCTCGGGTTCGTCCCTAGTTACGTTTTAACGTTTAGCTCAGAGATGAGATATTTTCCCGCAGTAAAAAGTATCCTATATGTTGACCCGGATAGCCAGCTATCATCATACCAAATTTCATCAAAATCTGTCCAGTGGTTTTCCCGTGATGCGGTAACAGACAGACAGACAGACAAAAATTCTAAAAACTATAGATTCGGCATCTGCATCGATAATAATGTCTATTTCAATAAGATTTTCCAAAAAATATTTTATGTACAGATTCGGCTTAGTTAGAATTTTATAATATGTATAGATTTAAATAACAACACAAATATAATAATATTAAATAATGCCATGGGATAATCCTAAATTTTCTAATCCTAGGTTTCCACAATTTTTCCGAAATATTTATTTAAAATAAGACTAACATATAAATTATGAGCAATGTCTAATTTTAATCTGAATAATATTCAGAATTTTTAAAACAGGGTCATTAAAAAATTTACAGTCGGTTATATGTACTTAAAATATTTTCTGTTTCACCAAGAATGTAAATGGTTATCAGGATCTACTGAAGCGCGGTCTGGTAGACGCGTCGTTGTTTAACGCTCTGCACCAGCAATTCATAGCACAACTCAGTAAGCACGGTTTATTAAAGCTGATAGACGGGACTATAATATTACGTTAATACACAAATGTCACAGTTCTTATATCATGAAAATATAGTTTATTTTCATATATTTATGTATTTTTACATTTACATTTTACAATAATAGGAATATACATAATATACTATACTAATACTTTTTTAGATTTATGCTAATATTTGACGTTTTAAATAAAACTATCATTTCGGATTTTTTTGCGGATTTATTTTGATTTTTGGTGCCCGACGTTACGAATGCTTTACAACAATCATAGGCATGAGAGAGACTAAGGTTTTAGACGTTTCAAAGGTAGTTTTTACAGACAGAAATTTAAAAAATATTAGTTTGGTTTGAAAATCATTGCCACATTTACAAATAAAAAAATAATTTGATTTAAATTGACATAATTTTTAACACAATTTTTAATTTATAATTAAAACTTTTTGGAACAAAATGTATATTTATTATTCTTGTATTTATTTATTTAAAGTGAATCCCGTGAATTACCGTTACTGGTTTCCAAATCCTCTTGTACTAGATCCTTTAAATAAGTGGGTTTATCTAAATAAATAGAGGTTTAAAAAGTCATTGCTTTTTTTTAAAAGAACACAGTTTCAGCTGTAAGCCAGGTTTATATATTTCACGTTTTACGCTTTTGGAAATTGTAACACAAGTCAATCGGTTTTGTTTATTTAAGTTCCACGGCTCCATTGCTGTTATCTCTCTTATGTCAAGATAACTATCAGACCGCGTAGTTAACAATAAAAAACAACATTTATTTATTTAATTACAAGTCACCGGTGTTATATTTTTTAATTTCATTTCAATAATAAATAATATATATAAAAATCGATGAGTGTATGTATGTTCCCTATGGACTCTAAAATAGTTGGAGCGATTTTGATGAAATTTTCAGACCATCTTTCAGATTAGACCAGCGGGTGATCCCGTAAAGTTTCGTAGCGATCGGAAATTTGAACGCGGGCGAAGCAGCGGGTACTGCTAGTCTATATTAATAATATTGTAAAGAGTTAAAGTTTGTGGGCTTGTAAGTTTGTGAGGTTGTAGGGGGTAATATCTGGATCTACTAAACCGATTTAGATTAAATGTGGTAAGAAGATAGCTTAAAACCCTGGTAAGGACATAGGATACTTTTTATCCCGCAAATTATCCCTTAAGGGAATGAAAATGGGGATGAAAGTTTATATGGAGAATCAATTTATAAAATGCATAATTGTTTGAATTGAAAAGATGTTTGAATTTTAGTCAGCAGCTACGCTAATTTTTAAGTAACTTACAGTTTCACGGACCAATTATTGTCGGTCGATAATATATCGCTTTTTAACCGACTTCAAAAAGGAGGAGGTTCTCAATTCGATTGGTATTTTTTTATGTATGTGCACCGATCACGCTGACATTTATGATCCGATTTACGTGATTCTACTTTGGTTTGACGGCGGAATAGTTGCCATTTGGTTCCATAAAAATTTAACATAGTTTGGCCCAGTAGTTTTCATTTTGTTTGATTTGACAAGCCCAATACGTTAGAATCGGATTTTAGAGCCAGAATTTTTTGTGTTACTAATAAAAGCGAATTTTAGTTTTTCAGTTTTCATACTTTGCTACTACTATTATGTCTACATTAAAAAGGGAAAAATAAAAACTTTTTAAGAAAAAAATAAAAACCGACTTCAAAAATATAAATAAATAACACTAAAAATTAAAAAAAAAATATAACAGATATTTTTGAAGTCGGAGCCAGCCGATACAAATCAAAGCACACCGACTTCGAAAATATCTGATTAGGTGTCATAGTAAATGAAAACTACCAATCAGTTATTTTTTACGTTTTAAAGTTTTATTGATATTGCCACCTACGCACTTCTTCTATATTGCTTAGTTTATTCAAATTAACAATTATATATCGATAAAAGTGTTATAAATAAAAAAAAAATAACTATGTATTTTTTATCTTATTACGATTATGAATAAAAACCATGAGAAAATAGACATGAAAATATGTGATTAGAAAACAGCAAATAAACAAAAAAGTAGAGCAATTTTTTCAGCTTTTTCTTGCAAAGCAACACTAATAGCATCAGATAAGGGTCAATATAACTTCTAGTTTTTTTCAAATAAGTTTTCTACCTGGAAATTTACGAGGACTTATGTAAATTATTTCGAACGTCTCATTTAAAAAAAAATCGGTACAAACATTTACGAAGGATATTAAGGTATTTTAATTTACTTTATTTGCTAAAAGTTTTCTCAACAAAGCTCAAGATAGATATAATATATAAAAACTTCGATGTTCAATTTACCTATTAGTTTTTCTTCAATTATTGCGGAATCGGCTTATCAGTATGGTGTAAGATATAATATTATGTTATCTATACATATAATAAAATTGTAACTGATCGCTGTCTGTACATGAAAGATATTTGAGAGAAACTATTATTGTGGATCTTTATTAACGTAATAGAACTCAAAACAATGATTTTCAGTTTTTTTGTCTGTTTGTCAGTTTTTTTGTCTGTTTGTCGGTTTGTCTGTTTGTTTGTACGTTTGTGCGCGCTAATCTTAGAAACGGCTTAACCGATTTGGGTGCGGTTTTCACTAATGTATTGTGGTAAGCTTCACTTAACGTTTGGTATTTGTTTTATTTCAATCGGTTCCTAAATAAAAAAGTTAAAGAATCATCTAGGGGCGAACCCGAGCGAAGCGAGGGTGAGCCGCTTGTATATGAATATAATAGCATTTTATAGAAATAAATGTATTATTTAATATACACTATACACGTACATGATATGTTTTTTGAGATGCCATAGCATAATACTGATATATTCTTTGAAATTCCCGTAGTTTTAAAAGAAGTGTTGTTTATACGCTCCTTCGTTTATCTTGGCACTTGAAACTTGGGTAATTGGAGTGCTTCTCAATTTCCGATCAACGTGATACAGCCTCCTTTCAATATAGGTTATATACCTACAGTTTTTAAAATACTGTACATAAAAAATCTAAATAGCAAATATATAATTTCCTGTTTATTTCAACTATTAAAAAAGCCTTCAGGAATATTTTACTGCAAACTTTTCTTAATATGATTTTTTTAATAAAAATGTTACTCAAAGATACTCGTGCCGTGATATTTTTATTAAAAGTGCTTCTGAAATATACTAAGTGATATTTTAAGTAGTAAATTATAAGTTAATGGCAGTTTTTTTTAGTACACTATTTAAAAATTATGCGATAGTAAGTTTATGTAGTGATAATATTGGAATTTTGTGTTAAGTACGAATATACCTGCTAAGTAGATAGCTAGATAGCTTCAGGGATAAAATTATATCTTATGATTTTTTTTGAGTTAAGTAAAAAAACATGCTGTTTTATGAAGTTAGTTACTGCCGATGGGTTTTGCTCACGTTATACTTACTGCACAATTAAAACTGTATTTTTGGTTACTCGAATGATTGAAAAGCAACTTATATGGACATATAAGTTATATAAAAAGAGTCTTAATTTTTTTATTTGTTTTTGAGTTATAATGGTTTAGATAGATAGAAAGATTAAAATATAGATTTGTTATCTATTTTTAAGGTTCTTATTTCAAAAAAAAAAATATTGAGTGTTGAAATCATTGCAATTATTACAAGCAAGATTTCATCTTAGAAAACTTCTGGTAAAAATTCATTCAGAAAACGCCTTTGTAAGTCTTCATAAAAATATATTTGATATATTTTCTTTCGCAACGGTTTTCTATTGTTTCGGGTTACGGTGCTCTAATTTCAAAACAAATATTTCTATTGTTACTTAAAATAATAACCATTTTATTTTTTGAGCTTTACTTTAAATGGGAAGTGGAATAGTATTTTTTAATTAACAACTGTAAGTAAACAACTTTATGGAAATTTAATTTATTTGTTATTTTTAACCGACTTCAAAAAGAAGAGGTCGTTTTCAATTCGACTGCATATCAGTCGTTCTTCTTTTTTCGTGACAATGAATTGCTGTTTCTCAGTTTTTCGAGTTTTTTAAGTAAAAATATTTTGATTTCAGTGTTAGATTTTTTTTTGTAAATGCATTTAATTTTCATTTGGATCATTTAATCTTTATTTTCATGCCCGTAATGTTGTTTGTTTTGTGGCGATTTTCGAGAAAACACTGTGACAGAGTGGTTTTTCTTCGGTAGGACATCATTATGAATTACTACTCTGTCACGGTATTTAATGAAAAATAAACACATGCAAAAAAACTATTAGCTACAGAATGTTAAATATTATTTAGTATTAAAAGGTATAAAGTGATGAGGATGTAAATTCGAACAATGAATACATAATAATCTATACTCTAATATGACACAAAATAAGGTGAGTGACAGAACATTGTCATTAAAAAAGAAGAACGACCCATATATTTTTTAATGTATAAACTATAAGCTACCTGCTGGTGGGAAACACCGACTCTTAATTCGATACAATTATATATTTGTTAGAGGAGGATTTAGTAGAAATGAATTAAAAACTTATTTTTTCTAAAGTCACTACGTTACTTTACATCAAATCAAAATCAAATAAAGAGCCGAGGCTATGTCTTAAGGGGAGCGAGGCGCCAGCATGACATTCGTTGAAGATCATTGGAGAATTGTGTTTCGATATTTTAGATCGGTGTCGAGAACCCGCTGCTCAATAAAACGCAATTTACATGGAAAGAGTTTCTTGCTTCGATACGATTATCGAGAACAAGAAAAAAAAAAGATTATGTAAATTAAACATACGATATCGTACGTGGACCGAATGGCGATCACCTTGTCATTGAGAACTGGACGTCTCTGTGTAAACAAAATTTGAAAGCAAGAATCATATTTAAATTTCAGCCATTCAACTAGAAGATGAAGAGACAGAGAAGTTTTTCTTAAGAAAAGAGTTATGTCCAAAGCGTGGTACTAAGGCAACTCAGGAACATAAACATTTTCGGCTCCAGGTCCAGTCCCCAAAGGAGATTTTAATTTTTTCCCTTCTTGTAACCTTTGATATGAATATTTTTACAAGCTTTTATTAATTTTAGTTTGTATCTATGTATGTTTGTTCGGGTTAAATTTCGTAACTGAAGTTACCTCGATTGATTGAGCTAAAATTTTGCATACACTTTTAGTTTAAATGATAATCCATGGTTAGCTAAGTGACGTAATTCTAAATCCAATATCACTCCAACGCGGACTCCGAAATGTGGCGGAAAGTGATTTTTTTATGCACTCCCATGTAATGGATATCAAATGAAAGCGTTTGCTGAGAAGAATACGAATAAATCACTACACAATTTATATAAATAAATAAATATGTTGGGACATTAACACACAGCACCATCTAGTTCCATGCTAAGCTACGAGGCTTGTGTTATGGATACCAGATAGTTGATACACTACACATATATAACTTTAAATACATACATATTATAAATATAAACACCCATGACTGGAGTACAAACATTCGTTCTTATCACACAAATGAATGCCCCCAGCGGGACTCGAATCCGCGACCGCTGGCGCAGCAAGTAGGGTCACAACAAACTGAGCCAAACGTGTCGTCAATCGTATAATATAATCGTATAATATAAATATACAAGCTTGTTTTTAATTACGTTCTTTTAATATTAATTTGTTTTGTGCTACGAATAAATGATTATTTATTCGTAGGTATTGTCTTACATATCACTTCTCTTTGTTTACATCGACACAATTTATAAATGTTCAATTATGTGCATGTATTGTCAAAAGCACTTACATAAAGTGTAATAATCGAATGAATAAAAAATTTACTATTCGTCCGAGTATTGTCGTTTTGTGATATATAACTGCGACTATTTTATGTGTCTATAAACAATCCTATCTTATTGGATTATAAAAATTTCAAAGAATATTAATAGTTATAATATTAAGTTTTCGAATGAGGTCGAATGGACTTAACTAAAAATCTTTAGAGTCTGTTAAAAAAATTGTCTTGTTTTCTATGTCATATATCGAAACATTCTCCTAAAAATGAGCTTGGTTTGTTAAAACTATTTTATTTTGTTTTACACATAGGAAATTATGCACATAAAATCAATTGTTTTATTAGAACATAAAGTGGTAGATATTTATACACACACCGATGATAGGTGGCTGACAAATATTATTGGATGAACAATTTCCTAATCATTCGATTATTATGTAATTATGAAACGTAAAGTTCATTAATATTGAAAAAAATTAAGTTGTGATGAAAGGTTTTAACGTTTAAAATTTAGTTTACGTTTGAAGGTGTCTTTCACATTAACAGAATAACGGGCCGACATGTTATTTATGTTCATAGCTTAGTTTCAAGAGTGACTTGTACTGTTGTGGATAAGTGGTTGGTGGGATAGAATATTGCAATAAATTACTGAAGGACGAGCAGACTTTAGTGATGACCATAATGAATGTAGCGAAAGGAGAGCAAAATTGACAAATATCAGAGCAAATTTTGTTGTAGATAGTTTTCAGATTTACATGAGAGGCAATTCAATTTATCCATAGTAAGTAAAATTTTAAAAAATATTCACTCAATCTTTGCAATAAAAGATTACGATCTTAGAAATATAATTATAACAATTATTTATAAATAATAATGGATTATTTTAGGAAAAAGAATTAAAACTGTTTTTCCACATTTTTTTTAGCCTTCTGTTCGTAATAATGATTCCCTTAATCTCTTTAGAGTGTGATGAAGAATGTTTGTTTTGTATTCATTAAAACACTGCTAAATCCTGCGTAGTTGTTTATTTTAATAAAACTAGAAGATCCGTGCTGCTCCGCAGCATTGTGTTCATAATATATTTTAAAAATAACACTCCTATATAATGAGTAATTGTAATCTAATCTAAATTTACTACAAGGGATAAAGAATTATGAAGATGATACGATAATACTGATTTCACATTACTGCTTTTCAAACAATATTGGCTGTGCGTCGACCCTTAGGTATAATTTCGACCTTCGCATTTGTTAATAATTTTCCGCGCGATAGGGCTACATACGACTGACCATGACCGAGGACTGGTTCAGATAAGTAGATTCTTACTCGCTCATTGGTATATCCTTGCACCTTGTTGATAATTATGCAGACCACCACTTATAAGGAAATTGTCTTCACTTGCTTTAAGTCAATGCACGGTAACAGTACCCGTTGTCTAACATTTGTACCAGTTATGATCTCCAAGTCTAAAATGTTCTCATACATTTTTCTGACAATCAGTCTCGTGCCATTCAATAATCCCTTTACTGGATTCAAATTCCTCAAAAGGATTACAATGGCCACTTCCTTCAAGATCAGCTCATGGGTTGGTAAACCAGGAATGTCAAGGCGTCAGTAGTAGGGTTCAAGGATTCAGTAGGGAATTGCAGGAGTTCAATTTTATCGTCAGTTATTAATGTATTTACATTTGTGTAAGTTCTTAAGATAAGGCTGAAAGAAGATCAAAAACTCTTTTATTAATTTAATCGCAATACTATTATTAGGTGGCAGAATTGCATATCTTTAGAGGTATACACTTTCAACAGGAAATGAGGTATTTTGGTCATATATTTTCTTTAATATCAGAGTCTGAAATCAGAGAGGAATATAGGTCCACTAAACGATTATTAGAAAGACTGACCATCGCCAATTTTCAGCAGGAAATTTTCAAATTAACATTCATCAATCAGCGCTTACCCTCATATTTTTTATGACTTTGAAAACTCTAAATATGGTCATAGAGTTGAACATTTAATAGAGTTCTGCACTGTAGCAGCCCTAGATACATGAGATACGATAGGCAAAACTTGCCAGAAATCTGTTCCTAAAATGATGATTTTTCCACCAAATGGTACATCGTTACCCATTATGTCTTTTAATAATCGATTAATCCACATTAAAGAATGTTTGTTGACCACAGGTGCCTTATCCCAAATGATAAGCTTTGCAGAACGAGTTATGGCGGCTTCTTTACTATCATACTAACCATCAGCCAGATACCGAATGCTCATGCAAATTTAGTGGCAGTTTGAATCGACTGTGAGCTGTACGGCCATGAGGAAGTAACTTGGAAGCAATCCCAGTCCATGCTATAGATATAACTTGCATCCTTAAATTATTGCCACTCTGGATCAAACATCGATACTCAAATGTGTTTTAATATAACTTGGCCCATTTATGAAGTATAAGTATACTTCATAGATGAGCCAGGTTATATTACAAAAACATTTGTGTATCGATGTTCGATCCAAAGTTAGTTATAGATTCATCGCTACAGTGGAATAAATTTCATCAATGACAACACGTTGTTATCTTTTAATTTGAAACGCATATTGAAAGTTAAGTTGAATGTTCACACCTAGTTTCCATCCAATTTAACCAATTTAAATGGGCAAAATCTCAAATGAAAGAACTTGTTCCAGCGAGTGTTCTTAGGCTTAAATAAAGTGCGTACCTCAATTAGAATCGTAGATATAGAGAAAAAAAGCTATGAAAACATAAAAAGTTTGAGTATAACTTGAGAAGGGTGAAATTTAGGTGATTTCCAATGATTGATAAAAAATTTATCCATTAATAGCATTCATTTAAAAAAAATATAAGATAACCGGTTGAATAGAACAGCCGGACTTGTAATAAATTTCAGATTTTTTTTTTATATAGAGAAGATAAATTGAAGAAGAATAGCCCTAACAGAAGTCGCTCATAAGAAGGACAACTCTGGATACTTATACCACAAGTACTAAAAATAAATTTCTATAAATATTAAAAAATGCTTGTATGTATTATTTTCTTTCATTTTTATTTTTCATCATTGAACTTTCTCAACTAAAGTCACGTTGAAGTGAGGCTTTGTTAAAGTTATTATAACTTTCATAACTGGAATCATTTATTCCCGGTTTCATAGAACGTATTATATTGTAGAGCTAATGGTCTAGGTTAAATATTAATCAAGCGGTATTATTCCATTCAAAACTGCTAATAGTTTTTTAAATACGTCCCTAGATTTCTATTTGTGTTGAAATTTATAACTGGTCGGCTGGCTGCGAAGTTAACGTATTATACTGTAACAAACTATGTGTGATACATTAATTTTACTAAGCATAATATTAGTTTGTCCTGAAGCAAGTATTTGCCGAACATTGTTATAATGTCTTTTGTTTGATAGGTGGAAAGTTTAAATATAAGTCAAATAATAGTTCTATTGTGTCTGTAACTAACTAATATTGCTAAATACACTGAAATTCTGTAACGTAACATGAAATTGGTGTGTATAAAAAACAATGAAATCTATTAATGTGTGTGTGTGTGACACGCAACGAGTTTAAGTGTTTATAATATAGATATTGAATATTACAATATAGGCTATCTGTCATCATTAATTGGCTTTCTAATTAATTGAACGGAGCTGCATTCAGAAGCTAGATGATTAATAAATACCACTTTATATAGCAGTTATCTTAGCGAGGGTCAGATCGACACTTGGCTAGTTTTTATTTCATACCAAGTTTAACGTATGTATTAACATTTTTACGATAGAACCCTACAAACATTTCCTATAGAGATACCTCTTTGAATTTTATCCTTTTTTTCGGCACAAAAGTTACAAGCCGACGCAAGATCAGATCTATAATTTGATTGATGATTAAGAAACAGATCGACGCCTGATAGAGACAAGTGATCCTATAAGAGTTTCAACAGATATACTGAACCTCAAAAATACCATTAAATAATTAATGATAGCATTTTTAATAACATTAAGTTGGTATATTTTCCGTTAGCATTAGTGCCCGACGGGTTCTACATCTAAAATTATATTTTGAAAATAACTTACTTAAAAACAATTTATTAAAAATTATGCAATTTCTGCCAATTCCGAAAGTTCTTTTACGAAATTCTTGATTTAAAAGATCTTTTTGCGATGAAGGCATCGAAACAGAAAGATACTTAAAAGAAAACGAACGACAGAACCAACATTTGATAGAACTAATAAAAAAATTCTAGCTTTCATGTTTATTTATTTGGTGTTATTTTATTTCAGTAAGCCTTGAGTCAGCGCTTTAAACCGTTTTATAATCTAAGTTTTAAGTTTTTCAAGTGCTCTTTTTAAAATTCATCTCATGTTCCATGTTTAAAGTAAAATATTCACAAGCAATATGATAAAATACTCGATATCGTCCACTATTTGTAGATTAGAATTTACTGTACTTGAATCGAGGAAAGTTATTCGACCGTCAAAATATAAGTTGGGAATCTGTCTAATTGGTACTACATTAAAAGTCGTAGATTCAAATAGTGCATGGGATACATGTGCATTTTGCATTACAAAAGGAGAGACTACAGGTAACGTCGCTTGAAAAGGTTATCATGTCAATCTCTATCCTGAAAAAGATATTATATTAACTTAGAAACTCTATCTTACTGAATATCGTATCTTACGAACATAATAGTAGAATATTCTAATCTATGTGATAGACCTCTCACTCTTTGTCTAGGCGAAATATATTTTTTAAACAATAAGGCATATTAACAAACACGACCCAGGGGCGTTGTCACCAAAAATTTTTCTCCAGGCTATTTTTAATTTAAAAAATTTAATTGATTTTCTTTTTAAAGTACAAGAACTCTTTTCCTGTGACAACTTAGTTTCAATTGAAAGTAAAAGATTTGTAGAAAATGGCATCATACGGTTGGCCTTTTTCGAATTCACATTACCTGACATCCAGATATACTCGTATATGTAAACAGGTAAATTGAAGATGTTAATTGCTCGTATCGGATCTTATTTTTCGGAATCTACCAAGTATCAAAATTTAGATAATTTTATTACAATTATACAGGGTTGTTAGACCGAAAAATCTCCAGACTTAGAGATTTTTTAATTAAAAATAGCCTGGGGCATATTTTTGGTGACAGTCCCTCTGGGTCGCATTGATAATATGTTTTATGGTTTAAAAATATATTTCGCTTGGAAAAAGAGTGAGGGGTCCACCACATAGATCGGAATCTTAGACTATACGAGTAAATATAAAACTGTTGATATGACATAAAAATACGAAAGCCGCCGCTAGGTAAATAATCCGGAGTAGATTTTTAGTCAAAGTAGTTTTTGCTAGGTTTCTCAGGGCTAGGAAAAGTTTCCAATAAAAATAGTAAAAAAAGTATGTACCTTAGATTAAATTAATTGGTTCAGAGCTTTTACAAAAATTATTGAGCTTTTTTCTGCAAACTTTTTATTTTATGTCTTCTACAGTTAAATATAGGTAGATTCTTACCTATTATATAACATGCTTTATATTTATCACAGTCGCGATTTTTAATTTTGACAAAAATATTCTATATTGTAACTTTCCAATTTTACTTCAGAAATTTTCCACAAGGAAAAAATAGTTATGGTAATATATAGATCATATTTTAATATCTAAGAAAATGGAATCTTTACTATCGTTAACGTTTGACTACTTATCTGCAGATTTAGTAGTATAGTATATTCATACAGTATAATATAATATATATCGCAGTCTGTAAACGGAAGATATTTCAGAAAAACTTTTATTGGGGGTCTTTATTAACGCAACAAAACCTAAAACAATGATTTTTAGAATTTTTGTCTGTGTGTTAATATCAGAAATCGCTAAACCGATTTAATGCAGTTTTCACTAATGGTAAGCTTCACTTAACATTTAGTATTTGTTTTATTTCAATCGGTTCATAAATAAAAAAGTTGGTATATAATTTAAAAAATCCTCTAGGGACGAACCCGAGCGAAGCAAGGGTGAGTCAGTAGTATATAAATATGGTGTTTGTTATGAATCATAGTAAAACATTTTATCTAGTTATGATGTCAAATGCACGGACGTGTGTCAATTTCTGAAAAGTCCAGGGGCCTTACCATGAACTCTTATAGCATGAATACTATAATCTTACTTTGAGTTTTCGTACCATGACGTCTTAAAAGCAAGGTTATTATAAGCTTGAAACATTCTTACTTTCTTAGCAGTTTTGTGACGTCACGACACCAAAATTACTAAGAAAATGTTATTATCGTTCATTCAATTCGTACCATGAGGTGAATTTTGACAAATAGCATTCTTACTTTTCTGTCATAATTAGCAATCTTGTAAAAGTTGTTGATACGTGACGGATGTATTATTATTTTCAAAATTTACAATATAAAAGGTAATTGATTGTGCCGGATAAATTGAGTAAAACCTATTATTTTCAAAAACCTATCGATTGATACACGTATTGTGTAATTTTAGTACTTCGGTATTTAATGTATACTTTGATTCTAGAAGTGTAATCATTTCGAAATACTTATGATAATAAAAGCTTATAAAGCAGAAGCTTGTAGAACACAAAATCTCGTTTTCAGCTATGTTTCGAATGTAACCTTTGTGACATCAATTGAGAAGAATTTACTAAGCAATATCTATTATAAAAAAAGTAAAACAAACTCTGTAGCGAGACTCTCTGATGAGAATTTACGTATGCAAAGGAAATATAGTAAAGAAAAATACCTATAGAAACTTTATTTCTAGTTTAGTAATTCCTTTAGTACTTTTACTTTTAGTCTTTCCCTTTCGCATTTTCGACCCCCTACTCGCTTTACTTGATGCCTACATTACAAAATATTGAGGTTTAAGTGTGAATACATGAGAGGATAATAAACAGACAGACAGAATTACTTCCGCATTTATAATATTACTAAGAGTTTATATTATATTATCCAAAAAATATGTAAGAAGTTGGGTGGAAAGATTTCTATACATATTATATAGACCCTTTAGGTGTGGAACCCTAAAAGAACTTATAAAAATTATAACAACTATGTATTTATAATGATATATTTATTTTTATAAAATAACAAAATATGTAATAAAGGAAACTCAATTACAGCATCGTAGCAATAATCAACGACACAGTACTTCTTTGATCAGCAGCAGAATTATTAGGCTACGTGGAGGTATTTTCTCCACTGATTCAGGGAAAAGCAGCACTTAAAATCCTAAAAAAAAACAGTTTTAATTAAACGTTTTTAAAGTGTCTATTTTATTTTTGTGTTTGTCAAACTGAAAAATTATAGCTTTATGATATTAAAAAAGTGTAGGTGATGATAATATAAGTTATATTAAATATTAAATTGAAATAAAAATCCAAAAATATTAAGCATTTTTTTCTTGCTTCTCCAAATGCCTCCTTTGCGAAGTACTTGTGAAACTATGTAGGCTAGTATTTCATTGATTTGAAAATTTATTTAATGAATAAAACGTTTCAGTACACCTTACCTTGTTTCTTACTGTTAATTTATATTGTACAAATTACTAATAAAATAAGTCCAACATGTTTTATTCTAATCTAAAAGCTCACATAAACAAACTATCATCTCATTGACTTTTAATTTTCGCTCGTCGTCAGACAAGTAAACAAATAGTCAGACGGTTGTCAAGTAAATAATTTGTTCCGAATTTTGTATCACAATTTAGCCGTAATTTATTTTATTTTCTTTTCTAATAGTTTTCCTAATTTTTAAAACTATACTAAAATTAATTGTATAAATAATATAAAACAGACATAGATTGCGTATATTTTGTGTAAAACATGTACATTTGAAATTAAATAATATAATATTTGTCTTTAATTTTATCCTAGGTAAGTACTAATCATATTTACGAACGACTCTCGGAGTGACAGGGATAACGCTATACAACTTATATAGCACTATTTCTTTTCTTTTATAGGCGGAAATAGACAAATCATTCGTTCTGTCGCATCACTAAGCAATTTTAAAACAAGCTTGCTTTTTAAAGGTCATGGTACGAATAAAAGTAAGATTATTGTAATCTTGAAACAAAACAGTCTTGAAGTATGAATGTTTTAAAATAGGTGATGGTAAGGCCCCAGGTTCAATTAAAACATAATAGACATACACTTACAAAGTATGCGTTAGATGTAAAATTGTTTTTACACAAAGCTTTCATGTCCGTGTCAAAGGATATAATTTACAAAAATGAACTTTTCAAAATAACAGTTTTGGTGAATTTTTTAACGCTCTATCAATATTCTACATAGAAATAGTAAAACGCGTAAGAAGGAGAGCGGTGATACCAGGATCATTTGAATATCACTTCAAAATCAGTTGTGTAAGGCTCAAAATATGTCAAAGTTGCAGTATTTTATGCACATGCCGTTCTATTAGTCGGCCCCCAATGCAGCCCTTTGGCGGATCCGCCCTTACCTCCCCGAGGAAGCGGAGGTGAGGGGTTGAACCCTAGTCGTAGAGCGTCCGCTCGCTTGACTCGCAGTATCGGTAGAACCGTCCTCGCGCTAGCATCCTTACGCGACTCGAATGCAATGAGTACGGTCAAAGTTTATATCTGCTGTAAATTTTAGCAGAGCGAAATGTGTTCTGAATTTCGGAGTATAAGGTAAGTGATTATGTGGATTTTTAATACAATTGTCATTTATTGCAACGCGAAATGAAGTTTTTGCGAATTATTTTGTTTACCGCGCGATTGTTTTTGCTGTGCGACTTTTGATAAGGGTAGTTACTGGTTAGCTTTTCCGTTTCTTGTTATTTTTAGGGGAGTCATTATCGTGTATGATAGAAGTATCTTTTTATTTTTTAATTTGTATGTATTTTTTTTTCTTAAATTCTTTTTGGAAATAATTTTATGTTTATATTTGATTTGATAAATTATGTTTTACATAATTTGTGGATTTCTTGTATATTTTTTTATTTTTTACAATTTTATCATCTAAAAATATTATATTACTTTCGACAAACTGTCATAAAATCTTTAAATATTGTTAATTATATAACTTTAAAAAGTTTGTAAACTTCTAAACATGTTAATATATCAATTTGTATAAAGAGAAAATGCCTAAAATATTTTGACGACGAAGAGCTTGTAATGAAATGGTATATAGCCTGGCAATATTTTGCGAACTATGGATTTTTCTTGGCAAAGCTCATTTTTTCTTCAGTTTATTTGAGAATTAAATTTACTCGAAAGATTTTTGTCAAAGATTGATAATTTATCTATTTTTTAGAAATGGGGAAAAGAATTCTGTAATTGTAGTTTTTATTTACATTAACCTTATTTTTTTTACAACTTGATCTATCTTGAAAAGATAGGCGGAAATAATAAAGCATGGGCAAGTTTAAATTGCACAGTACAGTTTTAAGATACTTTGACCTCCTGCCATTTAACTTTAAGGAGGAAAACTTAATTATGGGTGTCTGTAATGACTTCATTAAGATAAGTAAGGTGTTTTTATGGGGACAAAATGACTAGAGGAACAAAAAATAAGCACTCATATTTATAAGGTATTAATTTTTTATATAATAAATAATTTTAAAGTCTTTCCAGTGCAAATGTTCCAAAAATAGAGTCTATCGAAATTTTAAGTACACTTCATGGCAAGAATTATTGCCAAATACGTTAAATTGTTGGCTAGCTAGGTCTTTATAGTATTCGGAATTGAACTACTTGTTGTATAAAAATAAATCAAGACATTTTCCTATGACCTACGATGACAATTGTATTGAGAATTCATACTTTAAATATGATATTTTATGTTTGTATTGAAAATTCCTACTTTAAATGTTTTGGGACGCTGAAGGGAACTTCTGAGAAGTACGGCTATGAAAATAGTAATTAAGACATTTTTATACTTTTAAAGCTAATATTCGACTCCGACCCGACAGTAAATTAATGACTAATAAAAGTGGGTTAAAAAATTTGGAGATAAAACTGCGCCGTCACGGGAATTTTTTTAATGTCTTAATATTAATTCATGACAAATGTTGCTAACTAATAAAAAAATTAGCAATGAAAAATATTTTAATAATATTATTTAAAATAATCATATAGGGCGGAGGTAATTATAGTAAAATGTTTTCTAATAAAAAAAAAAACAGCTAAAAAAATACAAAGTAATATTAATATAACAATAAATCGTTCAATAAAGTTAGAATAATTGCGCACAGACATAAAGTAATGAAAAGTAAATAAGATATAGGATGCCTTTTTAAAGCTGTGTTTATGTGCTGTTAAAATAGGTATTTAATTGATAAGGGTAGAACAGTTAAACCAGCCGCTGAAAAGGTCTCCATCCTTTCAGCGCAATGTTTTTATTTCGGTCCCAAAAACTTTTATTTTTCAATCATCGATATTAGTAGCTTCACTGAAGTTTTATCGTATATTTAACATACAAATATACGTTCTGTATGTTTATTATATTTTATCATTCTAGCGATTGAATATGGTTACCTTTTATCCTAGGGTATATGAGAAAACTTTTTATTTTAGTTCCTTAATTTAAATTAGCAAAATGATATCGAATCGAGTTAGATATACATTATGGCCGTTGCAGCAATATTCGATTGATTAATCTATTTTATTAGAAAATAGAAATAAAAATCGTACATATCTTATTACGCCTTTTATGTCAGTACTTTTTTCTTTTTTTTTTAATATGTCACAAATATTATTTATAAAAAAAAGGTTAATAAAGAGGTCTTAATATAAAATGGACAAGTATAAAATAGGATGTGTATATATATATTTTTGTGTGTGTACATTTGTGCCTACTGAACGATAGAAAGCTGCCTAAAATTTGGATTTTATAATGGCGAAACAATAGCAACTTTTTCATATAAAATTTATTACTTAGTAAAAACTCAAGTCAACTTATACCTATAGATAAATCACAGTTCCCGCGAGATAGCAAAATGGTACTAAAATACAATTATATATGATTTTAAATGTGTGCTGGAATGGCGAAATAAATATTATTTCGTGAATGGTTTTTTCCAAAGAAAAGAGTTATTATTTGAAACGAAAAAAATCAACTGTTGTAGGAATGGTTTAAATTAGACTGTAATAATTATTGAAAATTTAAGGAAAACATTTATGAATAGAATTTATCTATCTATATAAAAAATCTGTTTCCATATTTTTTTATTTATAACATTAAAGTTCATCAGTATTCACTCTGCAAAAAAAAAAAAAGAAAATCGGTTGACAAACAGAGGAGAAAAAGGCACTTAACTGTATTGTCTTTGCCTATTTATTTATAGATTCCTTATAAGTACAAGACTTGAAGTCTTCCGATGGGAAAAAAATGTGCTATCTATATTTAAAAAGAAATCTATTTGACATTTTATTTTTAGTAAAAACTCGTATGACCGTATTTTCGTATTTACTATTTTTTCTTATGAAATAACTTATAACCAAATCGGCGATTTCAAAAGTACTAAAATAATGAGCTATAGCATTTTTATTTGTTGATAAGTACATACAGTATGGTTTTTAAATAAAATTTTGCTATAATTTAGCAAGCTCTATTTCTGATAGGAGATATGTACCTAAACTACAATGGCCAAGCGTACAATGGTCTGTGTAACTTTCTCGATATAAAAGGAGGCTTTCACCTTCAAGTGAGACGTAAATGGACTATTACTTTTCTTCCTTACACTTAAATTCTCCAGAACCATAAAAGGGCAAAAATAAGAAAATTTAAGCTATCTGTAAAAATAATACTAATTTAAGCCAAATATAACTTGGTATAGCAATAATATTAGAGTCGCGAGTATATTCAGATGATATAGATAATGATTTAGATAGTTTAAAATTAATATATACATACTTTAAAGCTAGCTTAACTCAGTGTATGACACCGACAAATAAATGTTAAAGTTATTTTCGAATGATTATAGAACAATGATTAATACTTATATGTAATCACAATAAACAAATATTTAAGCATAGTTGAGTCTTGTTAGAGCAACGTAATTTAATAATTAGAACAAAGAGGTAGACTTCACAAGCATCTTAAGTATATCTAACTTCACGTATACTAAATTTGTGTTGTCTAATTGAATATAGAATGTGGTTTTATATTAAAAGTAGAGCCTCATTACATATCAATATATTAATTGGCCTAATATAAAATTTACTAGTAAAATTTACTTTGGCAAATAGTTAAAGTGTGTATCAATTCATTTATTTATTGTTAATCTTGTTCTTTTTTATTTTTTTAAATAATTAATGACTATTTATTTTATTTTGAAGTAGGAAATAATTTGAAATTATATAATAAAAAAACAAGATTATGATTTTTATGTACTAAAATTTTTCAGATACAAAATTTTTGTTGAAAGGCAAAGTTTTCGAACTTAGTGGTAATATTATGCAAGGCAGACAGCATGTAAATTGACGATCCCGACTGTTAAATGTCGCAAAGAGCTAAGTTATACTCGTTATTGTACTTCTCTACGTTTCTACCAGCGCCTGTCTGCCGAAACTACAAATGTCAGTGTTTAATTAGTTGGTACTGTTACATTGGTTTCTGCCACTGGTCATTTCATTCGTTCTGCTCCCTGCTTTAAATAAATGTGATCAAAAATAATGTGAAAATTACAAGTCCTCTGATAAATTTATTCAAATACAAAACTTAAAAATGTACATACATACAAAGGCGTACGTACATATGTATTCTATATATTGTAATAGCAATATATTATGTACGTTTGCTTTACCCGGGCTGCTATGGATTTAATCATTTATATGTATATTATATTACCTGGTACAACACTCCAATTAATCTCTATCTGTGTAATGAACTTCAGCCAAATTCGCCCAGGCATTTCTGTGAGAAAGAGTAATAATCATTCACACACATACACACTTTCGATTTTATAATAATAACTAGCAGCTCAACCTCGCTTCGCTCGGTTTCGCCTCTAGAAAAACAAAAACAAATCTATCCTACGGGAACCGTACATTTTTCCGGTATAAGGTATCAGTTTGCCAAATACTATATATAAATTAGGTGCATAAGTTTTTGTGTACTAAGCTAAGTATAAGTTACTATAGTTTGTTAACTATAGTTTTTTAACTCTTTAATTTTCCGAGATGAATAGTAACTAAAATGTTGACCGGGTACCACCACGCAAAATTTCATTTAAATCAATCCAACAGTTTTGGAGATTAGCTCATACAAACAGATAGACAGAGAAACAAAAAAAAACTGGATTTTTTCTATTTCTCTTCTTCCATCCCCTTGACTCGGTTTTTAGCATTTTTTTTTCTATGTACAGACGTTCGACCTCTACAGTTTTATTATATGTATATGTATAGATATGATAATCTTGTAGGAAATTAATATTAATAAATAAGAGTAAAAAATCCTATTAGTTACTTTTCTTAAGGTCAACAAAAATAATTTCCAAAGTGTACGTACGACACGTGAAAAATATCCACTTTTGTTATTAAAAGCTAATGGCTTATATTATATTTTTTTCTTAAAATTTTCACTTTGAAATATAAGGCGAAAGTGAAATTCAACGCTATTTATTATTTCCTCCGCATCCTGCGCTACGTAATATCCCGCAAAGTGTATAGAATGTAGCGCTGTCCATTGTATACAGCATCTAGAACAAAAAGTCTTAGAAGTGTCATTCAAGCTATTCAATGTTTGATAATAATATTAATTTATTTATACAATACTAAAATATAAAATGTTATTCTTTGTATGTGTCATTTTTGCGTCTTGTTATGATTTTTTTATTTATTATTAATATAAACTCAAAAATCTTTTCACCTCGGAAATATTCCATTTCTACTGTAAAGCGTTACAGTTTAACCAACTATATTACTCTCCATAATTGCTTAACTATGGGAGCTAATATTATAAATGCGAAAGGTACCTGGGGATACTTATTTATTAATGAAGTTAGAAATGAGAACAGAAAGTAATTAGAATTTCTGAGTTTACAGTAATACGGTATTTATAAGAAACACAACAACACGATTTTTTTAATTTTTGTCTGTCTGTCTGTTTGTTCCGGCTAATCTCCAAAAGGGCTGGACCAATTTTAAAGGGACGTTCACTGGCAGAATGCTGATTTTATAAGGAGTAACATAGGCTACTTTTATTTCAGAAAAAGAATTAGGGTTTCGCTCAAAATAGTTAAAATGCACCCGAGCAAAGCGAGGTTATTTCATAAAAACATTGTTAGTTAAAAACTTTAAAAATGAATAATATGAGTATAATATAGGAAAAAAAAACTTTGATATCGTAAAGTAAAACTCTTGGTTCCGCCTGTTATTCTAAGCCGCTTACAGTAGCACGAGTATCACTTCTAATGCAATTTAGTCACTTGGCAAGAAGACTTTCCTACATTGTTTGAATTTACGTAACTACTCGTAGTTTTAATGTTGTCCCTATAAAGTATGCGGTGAGATACGTTTTTGTTAAATGAAATAAATAAAGCTCTGTTGCGGATTCCAATAGTAAATACAATTGAATAGCATATTATGCAAATTTTAAATGTAAGCTTCGTACGAGGATGTTAGCTATTTTATAAAGATAAAAAGTAAATTCTGTATACCTACTTCTGTATAAATTCAAAAATATAACACCTAAAGAGATTGTGTGTTCTTTTATGTTTTTTTTTTTCAAAAGATAGGAAATGAGAATGAAATTATAAATTATTTTCCAAAACAAAGTTATCTAATAGAGTATTTAGTATATAATTAGGAATTACAAATATTATATTTAAAAGTATAAAAATGGAAATGCTCAAAACATATCTATAACTATCGAGTACATTGAATTGATCATGAATTAATTTTACTTTTTATTAGCTCAAACAATTCATGTTAATAACATTAATCTATTTATAACCATTTTTCTTAGTAATAAATTAGGTATTCATAATAATTGCTAAAGTCCGTAATCCTATTAAAGATTTGAAACAATAATTGTAGTGGTAAAAACAATTTTATTTGATAAATGCAAAATTTTAGTTTAGTTTAAAATGTCTTTTCTTATAATAATACTTTTACAGTACTAATAATTTCGGCTGCTAAGGTTGACACGTAATATTTTTTTTAATTTTTGTTAATATTTTGACTTGTTAAAATATTTAACAACATAAATTTTAACAAAGTACCTTCTAATAATTTAGAGATTTATAAAAGTAAATAAATACTTCATTACTTACACAAAAGCAAAGTAGGTACAGATTACAGAACAAAGGTAAAACAAAAATGTTACAAAAGATGTTATATTGCTACAAGCAATCTTTAGTAGACAACGTTTGGCGAGAGGATTTGTAAAATTATAAACGGGACCGTGGAAAGTTAACTGAATATTTATAATTATATATAAATGGGCAAAAACAGTTCAGTACCTTTGCCTTCTTTGTTTGTCAACCTATTTTTTTTTTTTTTAGTTACTATTGACGAGCTTTGGTGTTGTCAATAAAAAAAAATTGAAGATAGATATTTTTATATAGAAAGGTGAATTCTGTCTCAATATGTGTTTTCCTTAATTTTTCAATAATGATTGAATCTCGACCACTAGGCTCTTATAAGTGATATTCGTGTTAGAAATGATTTGCACATGAAAATATCGGAGTGGTGCGAGACCCGGGACCCGCTTCACTCGATTTATCAAGCGAACGCGTTACCACTGGGTTACCCCTTCCTACTGGGCTATCACTATTTTATCGTTAAATAAATAGAATGTTAAACATAGAAATTCAATAATGCTTTGTTGTTGATACTTAATCTATACTAATATTATAAAGAGGTTAAGTTTGTGAGTTTGTAAGTTTGTGAGGTTTTAGGGGTAATCTCTGGATCTACTGAACCGATTTAGATGAAATTTGGTATCAAGATAGTTTCAGACCCTGTAAAGGACATAGGACACTTTTTATCCCGGAAATCATCCCTTAAGGGGGTAAAAATGAGGATGAAAGTTTGTATTGGGAAGCAAGCTAGGGACGAACCCGAGCCGAGCGAGGGTGAGTCGCTAGTACTTGAATAAATACAAAGTAAAAAGTCACGGCAGTAACTATTACTTATGTAAAACTGCTCATAAGAAATGAAATAGAAAATATATCTATAAATGTATTTTCTCTTCGTCATGCACGGATCTTTAAGGCTTTAACAACCGGATCAACTGTACCGCTCCATGTAGGTAATAAATATAAGCATAAATATATAGTTTAACAGACCTTTTACATAAAGTATTTAAATTTACTCACTGAAATATATTAGAGTTGTAATCCTTTTTGCTAACCGTGGTAATGTTTACTCACTTGGTTTAAGGGAAGCAGCTTATTTGATTTAATAAACTAACTTGACTGTAGTCATAAAAATGCTTTATTGAAATTTAAAAACGTTTAAATCATTATTGAAAACAATAAAATTATATTGTGACTTAAATGTCTAATCTTTGTCTAGGAACTACATAATACAAGTATATCTTTCAAATTATGTCTAAATAACATGCGATTAAATTGAATGATCTTTTTATAATAGGCTTCTAGTTTTAAACGTTAAATATTTTGAAATTGTCATTTAACGTTAAAAAATTTGCTTCATAAAATAAACAGTAGGAAGAAAAGATAAATTTACAAATATATATATATATATATATATATATATATATATATATATATATATAATATATGTACGCCAAATATAACATTGACTTTAACTTTAGAACATCTATCATTGGATTTCAATAAACGAGGGTAGATATTAACCGAATCGCTTCATAACGCCATAAACAAACTAAAGTACGCTCTAAGATATTTGCATAATTTTGAATAGTACACGAAGTATCGTCAAACTTGAACTTTAAAACTTCAAAGTTTCTGTAAATACCTGTTTGTAATTATTTCGTGTGAACACTTACGTTAAAAAGTTTCGCAAAGTATCCCACAGTTTCTTAATAATTTAGCATATAATATTTTACCTAGTGAACTAGAATTGTTGTAATACAAACCGCAATAGAAGCAAGGAAACTTAATATATCATTACTTGTCGTTCGTGGCTTAGTATTATGAAATCTATCTATCTATATAAATAAAAAAAAAATGTTTGTTGATAAGCGCGTCATCTGAAATGGCTGGATTGTTTTGGCTATTTTTTTTATAAAAACTTTAGTAGATAAAGGGTTTAGGGTAAATTTGCAAGTTTTCTGGAATCTTGAGGGAAAAACTGAAAGTAATTTTTCTATCCTTTTTTCTTATAGTATTAAATAAGCAATTCTTCTATATACAATAAATTTATTTCTTATATGTCGGAAACGGTTCTAACCATTTGGATCAATTTTTGTTTTTGAATAAGGTGGTGTCTTCAGTGACAAAATTTCGTTTACATAAATCGGTCCAACAGTTTCGGAGATTAGTCCGTACAAACAGACAAACAGATAGACAGAGAAACGAAAAAAATGGAAAAAATCTGGATTTGTTCTATTTCTCTTCTTGCGTTTTATTCTATGTACAGACATTCGACTTCTACAGTTTTATTATATGTATAGATAGATGTATAGATTCCTTCTAAATTCATCTCTCAGTATCTAAGGTATATAACTACTGAAAATTTTAAATTAGATATTCTTTGGATTGGATAAAATATAAATAATTTCTTTTGTTTTATATAAATTGTGAATATATGACTTTGCTGGTGATAAATTGTGATTGCAGTAATTTATTCATATTCAGGTAACCGAATATACTCAGTAAAATACACGTTCGATATTCATGTTGAATTTGGCAGTTGTTTAAACAGCTTGTGGATTTCGGGTTCCACCGCTTATTAACTAATGTTACTTTTGATCTGAGCGCAGCGTGAGTGGACTTTTTTATTACTGTTTATCGTTATTTCATGTATGACAAAATTTTATTTTATAAATTATTCATACTATTTACATGGAAATATTATTCATTTCAAAAATTCATAGTTAAAGAAACATAAAGTTTTTAAAAACATGTCAGTGTTAATGCGTAGTAGATATCATAGCATATAGTTAAATTAAGCATACAGAACCGAGTGGCTGTTTTAAAACTTCAGTTACAGTTGTTCGTGTATTATAATAAAACTTTGCATTAAGAATGAATTTATGAAATTCAAACGTTTTAGGGGTTAAAAGACAGATCACATTTAATAAACTCAAGTGACCAATCGGTTTTTTAGGGTTTCACACCCGAAGGATGCTAACGGAACCCTATAATTACTAAGCCTTCGCTGTCCGTCCGTTCATCTGTCAAAGGGCTGTATCTCATGAACCGTAATAGGTAGAGAGTTGAAATTTTCACAGTGTGTATTTCTATTGCCGCTATAACAACAAATAATAAAAAACTAAGATGGCTAATTTCAAAAAGGCTGCCATGCAAATTAAAAAAAAAAACGATTGTGGTACGGAACCTTTCGTGTACGAGTCCGACTCACACTTGACCGATTTTATTCAAATTTCTAAATAATATTGTCAAAAATAATTCATTTAAATCTTAGATTTTAATGATGCACTTTTATTAATATCACATGAAATCACGTCGTATGGTATTCAGCGTATTGTTAAAACAAAAGTGTAACGCTCATTTTATTTATTGATGTAGGACTGGCCATGAGAACGACGAATATATAAGCTTCAAAACGCTTTAGCAAGATTACCAGGATTCTAGTACAGGTAGCACATATAAAATATATTCAAAATATGCACCTGAGATATGCGTCTAATATACTATGCGTCTGTATTAGCATGCATTATGCAGTGTATGCAATTCGTTGCAGTGCTCATAGTACAGCAATGCCAGGTAAAATTTTAATATCTTCATCATACAATTAACTTTGATTTAAGTAAAATGATTTTTACTTTATTAATTTTTTCCATTAAATAAGCTATTTTTCTTGTGAAATAGAGAGAGAGAGAACATAACGAAGATAGAAACGTTGTTTGTTTTCTATCGACTTAAAGGTAATGAATTCTGAATAATTAATACGGTTACTAGAGCCTTGGGGAAATGAAACTTACAATCTGATACGATTCGCAATGCGATTCATAGTTATAATAAATAAATAATTAAATTGTGTTTTATGTAATAGTTTAAAATAACTCATAAATTAAATTTTTCTATTTATTTAAACATTCAATTATAAAATGAATTCTGAGATATTGTACAAAGAGCTATAGAGCAAATAAAATTATGTAGAAATAGAGTTGAAATATTATATTCGTATTTTTAGTATTTTTAAAATGGATTGACTATTGAAAAATATTTCTATTGTTGTTAGATTTTGCAGTGACATTTTTAACTTAATAATGTACGTTTCTGTGCATCGATTAACTTTCAAATTTTCTTTGAGTCAACATAAAAGTTAAAGTTTTTTTGGAATTTAAGGGCCCTAAGGATTTAGCCAAGTTGATATCAAACAATAGTTCTCGCTAACATAAAACTAAGACATAAGGGATTCACATAATATTATCATAACATTCAAGTCACGTGGCCAGGATATGTCATACTTTGATAAGGGGCTCAGGTATCAGTAAATAGAAAAAACTTCTTATAAGAAGTTTGATCGGACGATATTCAAACCCACAGTAACGTAAATGTACTATAACCCTATGATTATAAAGCATGTACTTCAAAAATAAAGTTCCCTTGCTGTCTTAATGATAGTATTAAAAATGTAAAATTTAAGTGTAATAGTAATTTAGTTAGGAAATATTCTTAAGAAAATATTGCAAGCAAAAATGAAAATATCAACGTTAAATAATAATTAATGTACGGAAAGCTGAGATATTCAAGCAAATATATAAATAACGGTTAAATTTACGTTTATGATTTTATGAATAGCTGCTCGTTATGCTCCTGATTTACCTTCTCGCGAAGTAAGAAACTTTAGACTTGAAAGTTTTGGCAATAATAAATGTTCTATGATTAAATAATATTATTTTACAACAAAGGTCTTTTATTTGAACGACAAACATTATAATTGGTTGAATAAACTTAATTTGAATGGAAAACAGTAGGTACGAATAACACGTTACGACTATTCATGAGGTCAATACATCCTAGCGTGATCTGAAACAATTATCATGTCTCAATTAGAACGTAAACGCGAATTGAATTTAATCAAGGATTTATATATCACATAAGTTTATTCAAAAGGCGTCTTGTACAGAAATAAGTAGGTACGTATAATTATAATGATGCATTTTTTTAAATTATTAGTATTTTATAATATTTACTATATACTGTTATCTTTTTAATTCTATAGAGTTCTACTGAACTTAAAAAATAATATTTTTTAAGTGTTTTGACTCATAACTATTTACTCGACGTACTAGGTAGAGCATAGATTAAAATTAGTTTTGCGCAACTAATGTTATATATACAAGTTTAAACAATAGTTATTTAGATTAGACATAGTTTCATTATTGTGGATGGCGTGGATGGTAGAAATTACCATTATGACGTTAAATGATACAATTAAAAATTTTACAACTCTAATAACTGTTATTTTTCACACGAAATATTTGGTCTATTTTTCAAGAATAATGTTTTAAATTTAGGTAAAGCAAATGATATATTATTAACGTGTATTAAAATATCTTAGGCTTTTCATCTTTATTTAGTTAAGTTTTCTCATTTGACGAAATTGACCATCACCGTCTTGTGGAAATGCGGCTCAATTTTGTTGATACAGCTTACTCAATTTACTCCATTAAAATAATAAGGTGTTTTGTCGTAGATTTGTTGGCATTAACCTTGGATTTCGAAGATACCATAAAATCAAAATAAATTGACAAAAGAATCGTTTGAGCAATATAAATTACAGAAGCCTTTTACAAGATATAATCCCTACTTAAAGAGTTTTTAAATCAATAAAAAGATTAAAAAAATTTTACTAAAAACTAGCATCTTTTATTAAGTCATACGTCATATTATGTTGATTTTAGGGCAATCTTTGAATTTCTTTCTTTTTAATATTCACTAACGTTATTACTAGTAGTTCGACGACTATTCTTAGGTATAGTTTATTTTTATGGATTATTCTAGACTACTTTCCGAAAATACAAGAAGATCAAACAATTTGTATGCTGACAATAAAGACGAAAGCAATTTTGTCACTTCGCTGCCAATCGCGTGAGTTCTTTTTGTTTGTAAGGACGGGATATGAAGCCATCAGAATAAATTATATATATATATATATATATATATATATATATATATATACTATAAAAACATTATAGTATTAAGTTAGCTTTAGTGATTCATCGAAAGCATATTATTTCCTCCTAAACTATATACACTGTATTAAAAATTATGTTTATAATCTTTCGTCTAAAAGACTGTCAAAAACAGGATTTTTAGTCGGTTTCTTATAACAACAAATATAAAACAATACATACTACTAGATACGTAAAATAATATTCTATAATTTCAAAATATTACAAGTATAAAGAAAAAAATATATTTTCAAAGAATTTAAGTTATTATTGTTTTTCGTTTAGTTGTGATTTTGGAAGTCACCTTTTTAGTTATTAAAAAGTAAAACATTTCAATCGTTACAACTGTTTACTTCTTGAATAGGTTACGGTGAACTCTATATTTATAAGCGATAAAACACCGACCCAAACAATGTAAACGTGACACGCAAGTAAATAATTCGACATCACAAGAAGGCGACGTACACTGAGTAAATTAAATATTCAAATTGAAATAGGATTGATGTAAGTCACAGAATAACAAATTTAGGAAAAGCTTTTTACGTGGATTCTAGTTGTTTGCTAAGTATAGGCCTCTACATTGTATTATATCTATCATAGTGTCCCGTATAGATACCTATTTCTAAATTACTACTTATGATATTAATCCGTGCCATCTTCCATACGACAAACACGTTACTTTTCATACTGTATCGTGCTATAATATAAACCTTCTTGTAACGCTTTGAAGTCATAAACAAGAAACTTGAATTGAACCTTTGTAAATTAAGTTTTATCGTAATCGTAAGAAAGGTATAACGAAGGTATATGCTTTAACCTACAGACAAACATAGATTTATATGTTTATTTTTGAAAATATAGACTTGTGAAGATACAGTTGGATGAGTTTGTACCACTTGACTGTCAAGCTATTTTTGAGGAGTTTGATTTAACCTAAGTGCTCTGTCGGACGTCCACAGCGAGACGATCGGCTAAAGCACCAATTAAGTTGGCTATCTACATAGAACATGCTATTTCCGACTATCAAAAGATTTTGTTACTTTAAATCCTTTTTACTAAGAGTAAATATTATATAGTACGGTGTTTTTCATAAGAGTTGGTATTTATCTTATTATATAAAAGTCAAAAGTGATTGACTGATGTATCAACGCACAGGCCAAACTCTTAGGGCTAGCAAATTGAAATTTCGCACACGTATTCCTTATATGACGAAGGCATCCACTAAGGAAGGATTTTTCAAAATTCAACCCCCAAGGGGGTGAAATAGGGGATAAAAGTTTGTATGAAACTTTTTATTCCTTGGACATATTTGCATGAAATTTCGTATTTTTCGTAGTTTGATCGCAAGCGAAGCCGCGAGAACTGCTAGTTACGTATAATCTAACTGTAGTTTTGAAAAAGTAAAAATATTTTTATTTTATGTTTACTTAAGTACGTGCTAATTCAAGCATTCAATACGTAATACTAAGGTCTAATAAATACCTGTATAAACCACATTAGTATTATCCGCTTTATATATTATTTTGTAATAATCTAACCGCTTGTGTGAAACAGTACTGCTGCAACCCGCTTATCATTGCATTAATTACTGTTTAAATAAAAAGGTACATTTTCATACACAATTCTAAATCAATTTATGAATATACTAGCGACTCACTCTCGTTTTAACGTTTTAACGTTTAGTATAGATTTCTCAGAGATGCGATATTTTCCCGCAGTAAAAAGTGTCCTATATGTTGACCCGGATAACCAAAGAGCTATTATTATCATACTAAATTTCATCAGAATTTGTCTAGTGGTTTCCTCGTGATGCATTCCCAGACAGAGAGAGAAAATTACTAAAGACAGTATATTCGACATTTGTATCAATAATAATAACTATTTCAATAAGATTTTCCAAATAATATTTAATGCACAGATTCGACACAGAATTTTATTATATGTATAGATTATACTTTGATATAATAATTTCGTTTATGTCGTATGAGAAATGGTTTCAATACCTTTTATCTTAAAAATTAAATAAAAGACATAGGAAAAGAAAAACTAAAGAACGTAAGAAAAACTCAGAATATCTTCAAGTACGCGAATTAAATACCTTACCTCGGAAAATCCGTACTAACCTGATTAATCGATAAACTGAATGAATTACTTAAAACAATGATTGTGGTGTAGTGAAAGAAAGGTCACATTATCGATTCAATGGCATAAATAATTCTACGAACTATATAACTTTATCTATATTCAGCATACATTGTTCTAGGCTTTCTAAATAGAATAAAACACAACTTTAGAGTCATCTATCATAGTGATTATGTGTTTCACTTTATTGACCAAAAGTCCATATATTGTAACGTAAATAACAAATCCTATTGTTACATAGATGTATAAATTATGTTAATTTAACTGCTTCTGTGGTGTAGTGGCTAGCTAGTACGGTTGCACATCAAGAGGACCTGGGTACGAGTCCCGGGTCGGGCCAAGGTTAGTTATTGAGTCTTTCTGTTTAGTAAGTCTCAGTAACAGCCCGGAGTTGGGAAATTGGCGGTGTTTCACTCCCGTGCCTCGGAGAGCAAGTAAAGCAGTCGGTCCTGTGCCATAACTCTTACTAGTCGTGTCGAGTGATCGTCCCATCGGAGGATGAGAGTGACAGGAATAGAGAGCGCACTTGTGTCTGCGCGTACACTTGTGGACTATAACATCTCCTGCGCAGATGACTAGTCTCAATGAGACGGCCGCCGTGGCTGAAGTCGGTCGGGATGTCATTGTATTATGTTAATTTAGCTAGCATAGCTATGACCTCAATCATAAATCGTTCAGGTCCTCAGGAGTTATACAATCTCTAACCGATGCACCAATGGTTCTACATAAGAATGATACGGTCTGATTAAGATATAGAAAATTATCACTTTACACTTTATAACAGTGTCGTGTGTCAATATAAATATGATTTTAAAACAACAGTTACTTAAAGCGATTTTAATTAAGTTAAAATATTTTATATTACAAAGACGAATGTTTGTAGGTTTTTTTTACTTCTTTATGCTGTAGTGGCTTGATTTGTGTGAAATTTTGAATGGAGATACTCGTATTCATATCCTAGATTAACATATAGGGATATTTATCGATGTATTTAGCGTACACGCGTATCATAAGGCTTCATTAGTCAGAATAATACTATATAATTAATTTCCAGTAAAAAGTAATGGAAGCCATACTTTGATAACAAATTTGTAGGCAAGAAATAATATAAGAATACTAATACTATGAGGATTAAATGGCATATTCTAAAATATAACATGACCGCACGTTACAAATTGTTGATAAACTGTTGCATTATACATTACTAGCGACTCACCCTCGCTTCGCTTCGGGTTCGTCCCTAGACATAAACGAATCTATCCCATTGGAACCGTACATTTTTCTGGGATGGTATATAGCCTAAAGCCTTCCTCAGTTAACGGGCTATCTAATGCAAAAATAATTTATCAAATCGGATTAGTAGTTCCTGAGATTAGCGCGTTCAACCGAACAAACAAACAAACAAACAAACAAAGAAACTCTTCAGCTTTATAATATTAAGTATAGTATGTATCATATTTGTGTTAGTTATTTATGTATTATTTTTCTATCAGTTCAATAGGAATGAATGTGTTTTAAATAAGGATACAATAAAATGAAATTTTAATTAGATTCGAAGCGAGATTATATTTGCGGGCGTTGATTAAATATAAATGCACACATATCATATACATTATCATTGGAGTAATCTGATTTTAAATAGAACATGGGCGGCAGCAGAATGATTTCCAGGGGGGTGCATCTGCAATAAACTTCACATTAAAATATTAACTAATCTTTAAATGATTAACTTTATCATTTTTATTCGTTAACTAGCGACTCACCCTCGCTTCGCTTGGGTTCGTCCTTACTTACGTTTTAACGTTTATTATAGATTTCTTATATATGAGATATTGTCCTCACAGTAAAAAGTATCCTATATGTTGAACCGGATAAACATCCGTCATTATACCAAATTTCATCAAAATCGCTTCAGTAGTTTTTCTGTGATGCGGTCACAGACAGACAGACAGACGGACAGTTTTTTTTAAACTATAGATTTGGCCTCTGTATTGATATTAATGAATATTTCAATAATGTTTTCCAAAAAATATTTAATGTACAGATTCGACTCAGAATTTATTATAAATATGAAAGATGTAATGTTTTAAATCTTTTTTTGCAAATATCTAAATTTAAACAGGGATTATACTAATATAATTTTATTTCTATAATACATTTTTTTTCATGGCAAGGGGGTGCAAGTGCACTTTTTTGCACCCCTCTCTCGGAGCTCATGATGATGAGATAAAAGGAAATCTAAATAAAAGATTGAGTAATTATTTATTTAAAATATATTTATAACAGGAGCTGATAAACTATTTTAATTATTTTAAAAGCATTTTTCCCAAAATCTTTACAATTATTGTACTTTATTCTTGAAGGATCATAGTAAAATAATAGTTGTTTGTACTATTTCACATAGGTTTTCAGTTGACTCATATTATTTCTTATTTCATGCATACTATTTACATGTTTACAACTATTGCCTATGCATAGATTTTTGAATATAACATTTTTTAACACTTTATTGCTCTTTAAATTATATATTACAAATTATAATAAGTACTTTAATATTGTATAACTAATATTATACGTACATTTTATGATTACTGAAATATTCAACCAAAAAATATGTCCAAAGTTCATTAAACTGTAGTTAAAGAACTAAAATTATACCGAGTAAAATAAAATCAAATTTAACATTTTTCAAGCAAGTCCATAAAAGGCGTTATGGTTGGAGGTGAAACGCTTGGTTTCATGAAAAATAAAGAGAAACACTTAAATGCGAGGCGCGCGCTCGCTCCGGGCTAACTAAAATACCAACGAACTGGACGTATCCAGTCTTAATTATTTAATAGAAGAACAGCACTTTCCATGTATTAAAAACTTCACCGAAAATGCGGCCATTGCAAATTGCTTACTTTAAATAGTGCTCATTTGCACACGAATGTTGTTTCATAGCTGTTATCCACTTTTCGACCTGATAATTTTATTTAGGATATTGCGAAACATTACATAACGGTATAACGAAACTGAATAGACTTTGCTTAAACCTTTTAGGCGCTTCGTGCGTCGAATATCTTATTTGTTTGTTCTTTCAATCTTCTTTGGGATTCAATTAATTTTATTTGTTGACATAATTGTATAGATTACTAATATAATTCGTCGCATAAATTTAAACTCCAAATGGCATTTGATTTTATACAAATTGTTATAGTGTTATAGAAATTTAGTCTAGTGAAAGCTACAATACATTAAATCTATTTTTTTACAATTATTCACATTCTCAAACGTTGCCATAAACTATCTAATGATCTTCAAGAGCGTGTTCCGTATACGTAATAATGATGATACCATTGCTCTCTCTGATCCCAGGCTAGAGTCCTGTTTACATGATGACGAAAGAGCTGTCTGAATTACGTGGTTCACGTTTTTTTTGATCAAAAAGATACAGAAGTATAATTTTGCAATTTTTTTTAACTATTTAAAGAGTTTAATGTATTGAGCTTACACTTTTACAAGATATACTGAAAATTGGTAGCATAATATTAAGTATTTTTATCATGATTTCCATTTAAAATTTCAATACAAAATATCAGATTTTACTCCCTTCATTTATTTTACTTTTAAAATGAAGTAATATTAGGTTTTGTAATTTCTAATACTGATTTAAATTCATATATAAGTTATGCGTAATACTCAAAGTTTTAATATATTCGACTTGCTATGCGCCAGTTTCCGAAGAAAAGTAACATTTTATTCATAATTTTTGTTTTAATTTAATTTTTATCTGATATTTTTTTATATTAAAGTTTGATTCTCTGAAGACTTCAGTATTTTTTTATTTAATATATGATCTTCATATTTCCTATTTATAATTTAATTGAAAAAAAAAACTAAATAGTAACATCGATGACGTTTTTGATCGTTTCGTTAATAAAGGTTGAAGTATCGTAATTTTTTAATACCTGAGTAATTATATTGCATTACTGTAGTACCAATAATACGTGTCAATGATGATGGAATTGAGTCAATCCGATACATGCTGACGATAGACAGGTCTGAGCCACGTGGTGCTCGCACAAATGCAATATTTTTTAATAATAATAATTGTATTAAATAGGAAGTAATTTTCAAATGTCAAATGGCGTCATGGATTCTATTTTTTAAGACAATAATATTTTGATTTATTTTTTAATATTTTTTATTTATTACTGTTTTATTTGTAAAAAAAAATCTAAATTGTATATGTATTTATACGAATTGTAAATATTTTTTGCCAATTATAATACTTTCATGAACTAAAAATTATATAAAAAGCACGTGTTGCGCGCAATTATCGTGAGACCGAACACTTCAAACATTACAACTCTTAAAATATTTTCAATATTTCATTTTCTTAAACTTTGCTTCAAGTTTCCCTTGAATGATTTTCAAGAGCGTGTTCCGTATACGTAATAATGATGATAAAACTGCTCTGATCACAGCAATCTGTGTACGTGATGACGAAAGAGCTGACTGAATTACGTGGTTCACGTTTTTGTTAATCCAAATACAAGTAAAATTGAACTATATTTTTGATATATAATAAAGGCTGTAATGATTTGAAGTAACGATTGTGTAAAAAAAATTAATAATCTTAAATTTTTATAAATGTCAAAAAATATTTTACTAAATCTCAATTAAAGTTGAACAAATTATTTATTTATATATAAGCTATGTATGATATTGTATTAAATATATATATTTTTTTATAAATTAAACTTTCTGTTTATTTAAAATTCACTATTTTATATAGATAACAATTACTTTTTATTTGCACGTCTTCAATACATGTAACGGCTCATTGTCATTTTATTTTAGTAATTACAAAATTGTGGAAATGATTAAAAAGTTACTTTTGATTATAGACAAGTGTCAATATATTAAGGAAATGACGTAAAAGTAAAAGCTGGCTGCAAATTACACCGACGACAAAGGAATTTATCGAGAGAAAAGTTAAATGCTTTATTTCGTTCAATGTAATAATACAAAGAAGTAATGAATAAAAGCTAATCGCAGCAAAAATGTAAAGGAATAATAAGCTTAAATGGACGTTTTCTTAATTTCTCTTGTTTCTTAAACGCGTTCTTAGCGTATTCATGTTTAAGTAATTTTATTAACGAGGCTATAGTTTAGCAATTTTGGCTTTATTTTTAGTATCAGTATACAAGTAAATAAGATTAAAATATATAGCACTATAACAATTGATATAAGTCACAGTTTAGGAAAACAAAAGAGCAATTAGAAGTTATAAAAATATTAAGAAATTCTATTTGAAACTGAATCAAAAAGATAAAAATGACAGTAAGGAATAAACAACTAAGATTCGCTCTACGAATAATCCGGGCCGCCGATTACGACGCGTTGACTGACAGAGATATCACCGTCTAGATTTATCGGTGCTACTGTAACATAAAACATCACAAAGAAAATTTAAGAAATGGCGCATTTTCTTCATCAAGTTCTATTTTCTCTTTATGTTACATTTTTGTAGTTGGAGATCCCGATCAGTGTGCTGGACCCCTCACTCTTTTTTCCATGCAAAATATATTTTTAAGCAATAAGACATTAACAAACACGACCTAGGGGGGTTGTCACCAAAAAAATGCTTCGGGCTATTTTTTAATAATTTTTTTTAATGTTTTTTTTTTAAACAGGGATTATATTAATATAATTTTATTTCTATAATACATTTTTTTTCATGGCAAGGGGGTGCAAGTGCACTTCTTTGCACCCCTCTCTCGGAGCTCATGTATGAAAAGGAAATCTAAATAAAAGATTGAGTAGTTATTTATTTAAAATATATTTATAGCAGGAACTGATAAACTATTTTAATTATTTTAAAAGCATTTTTCCTAAAATCTTTACAATTATTGTACTATATTCTTGAAGGATCATAGTAAAATAATAGTTGTTTGTACTATTTCACATAGGTTTTCAGTTGACTCATAAGCTTTGTTTACGTCGCAAGTTAAGTTGTAAAGCGGCAACGTAGCAACGAAGCGCTAATACCATTATTAAGGGGAAAGCTTAAGATCGGCTATTTATTACATGTATTTGAAAAGCTATAAGTACAGTTTGATATCATTTTTTTATAATTTAGACTCATTTAAATTACCAAAATGTATTTTTTGGTCATCAGATTAACTGTAGATTGAACCAATCAATATGTAGCAAAGCGGCGAATAGGATTACGAAGTATATAATGCCCGAATAAAATCGATACGTTATACGTATTTCATGCATACTATTTACATGTTTACAACTATTGCCTATGCATAGATTTTTGAATATAACATTTTTTTAACACTTTATTGCTCTTTAAATTATATATTACAAATTATAATAAGTACTTTAATATTGTATAACTAATATTATACGTACATTTTATGATTACTGAAATATTCACCCAAAAAATATGTCCAAAGTTCATTAAACTGTAGTTAAAGAACTAAAATTATACCGAGTAAAATAAAATCAAATTTAACATTTTTCAAGCAAGTCCATAAAAGGCGTTATGGTTGGAGGTAAAACGCTTGGTTTCATGAAAAATAAAGAGAAACACTTAAATGCGAGGCGCGCGCTCGCTCCGGGCTAACTAAAATACCAACGAACTGGACGTATCCAGTCTTAATTATTTAATAGAAGAACAGCACTTTCCATGTATTAAAAACTTCACCGAAAATGCGGCCATTGCAAATTGGTTACTTTAAATAGTGCTCATTTGCACACGAATGTTGTTTCATAGCTGTTATCCACTTTTTGACCTGATAATTTTGTTTAGGATATTGCGAAACATTACATAACGGTATAACGAAACTGAATAGACTTTGCTTAAACCTTTTAGGCGCTTCGTGCGTCGAATATCTTATTTGTTTGTTCTTTCAATCTTCTTTGGGATTCAATTAATTTTATTTGTGGACATAATTGTATAGATTACTTATATAATTCGTCGCATAAATTTAAACTCCAAATGGCATTTGATTTTATACAAATTGTTATAGTGTTATAGAAATTTAGTCTAGTGAAAGCTACAATACATTAAATCTATTTTTTTACAATTATTCACATTCTCAAACGTTGCCATAAACTATCTAATGATCTTCAAGAGCGTGTTCCGTATACGTAATAATGATGATACCATTGCTCTCTCTGATCCCAGGCTAGAGTCCTGTTTACATGATGACGAAAGAGCTGTCTGAATTACGTGGTTCACGTTTTTTTTGATCAAAAAGATACAGAAGTATAATTTTGCAATTTTTTTTTACTATTTAAAGAGTTTAATGTATTGAGCTTACACTTTTACAAGATATACTGAAAATTGGTAGCATAATATTAAGTATTTTTATCATGATTTCCATTTAAAATTTCAATACAAAATATCAGATTTTACTCCCTTCATTTATTTTACTTTTAAAATGAAGTAATATTAGGTTTTGTAATTTCTAATACTGATTTAAATTCATATATAAGTTATGCGTAATACTCAAAGTTTTAATATATTCGACTTGCTATGCGCCAGTTTCCGAAGAAAAGTAACATTTTATTCATAATTTTTGTTTTAATTTAATTTTTATCTGATATTTTTTTATATTAAAGTTTGGTTCTCTGAAGACTTCAGTATTTTTTTATTTAATATATGATCTTCATATTTCCTATTTATAATTTAATTGAAAAAAAAAACTAAATAGTAAGATCGATGACGTTTTTGATCGTTTCGTTAATAAAGGTTGAAGTATCGTAATTTTTTTATACCTGAGTAATTATATTGCATTACTGTAGTACCAATAATACGTGTCAATGATGATGGAATTGAGTCAATCCGATACATGCTGACGATAGACAGGTCTGAGCCACGTGGTGCTCGCACAAATGCAATATTTTTTAATAATAATAATTGTATTAAATAGGAAGTAATTTTCAAATGTCAAATGGCGTCATGGATTCTATTTTTTAAGACAATAATATTTTGATTTATTTTTTAATATTTTTTATTTATTACTGTTTTATTTGTAAAAAAAATCTAAATTATATATGTATTTATACGAATAGTAAATATTTTTTGCCAATTATAATACTTTCATGAACTGAAAATTATATAAAAAGCACGTGTTGCGCGCAATTATCGTGAGACCGAACACTTCAAACATTACAACTCTTATAATATTTTCAATATTTCATTTTCTTAAACTTTGCTTCAAGTTTCCCTTGAATGATTTTCAAGAGCGTGTTCCGTATACGTAATAATGATGATAAAACTGCTCTGATCACAGCAATCTGTGTACGTGATGACGAAAGAGCTGACTGAATTACGTGGTTCACGTTTTTGTTAATCTAAATACAAGTAAAATTGAACAATATTTTTGATATATAATAAGGGCTGTAATGATTTGAAGTTACGATTGTGTAAAAAAAATTAATAATCTTAAATTAAATTTATAAATGTCAAAAAATATTTTACTAAATCTCAATTAAAGTTGAACAAATTATTTATTTATATATAAGCTATGTAAGATATTATATTAAATATATATATTTTTTTATAAATTAAACTTTCTGTTTATTTAAAATTCTCTATTTTATATAGATAACAATTACTTTTTATTTGCACGTCTTCAATACATGTAACGGCTCATTGTCATTTTATTTTAGTAATTACAAAATTGTGGAAATGATTAAAAAGTTACTTTTGATTATAGACAAGTGTCAATATATTAAGGAAATGACGTAAAAGTAAAAGCTGGCTGCAAATTACACCGACGACAAAGGAATTTATCGAGAGAAAAGTTAAATGTTTTATTTCGTTCAATGTAATAATACAAAGAAGTAATGAATAAAAGCTAATCGCAGCAAAAATGTAAAGGAATAATAAGCTTAAATGGACGTTTTCTTAATTTCTCTTGTTTCTTAAACGCGTTCTTAGCGTATTCATGTTTAAGTAATTTTATTAACGAGGCTATAGTTTAGCAATTTTGGCTTTATTTTTAGTATCAGTATACAAGTAAATAAGATTAAAATATATAGCACTATAACAATTGATATAAGTCACAGTTTAGGAAAACAAAAGAGCAATTAAATGTAATAAAAATATTAAGAAATTCTATTTGAAACTGAATGAAAAAGATAAAAATGACAGTAAGGAATAAACAACTAAGATTCGCTCTACGAATAATCCGGGCCGCCGATTACGACGCGTTGACTGACAGAGATATCACCGTCTAGATTTATCGGTGCTACTGTAACATAAAACATCACAAAGAAAATTTAAGAAATGGCGCATTTTCTTCATCAAGTTCTATTTTCTCTTTATGTTACATTTTTGTAGTTGGAGATCCCGATCAGTGTGCTGGACCCCTCACTCTTTTTTCCATGCAAAATATATTTTTAAGCAATAAGACATTAACAAACACGACCTAGGGGGGTTGTCACCAAAAAAATGCTTCGGGCTATTTTTTAATATTTTTTTTAATGTTTTTTTTTTTTTAAAACAGGGATTATATTAATATAATTTTATTTCTATAATACATTTTTTTTCATGGCAAGGGGGTGCAAGTGCACTTCTTTGCACCCCTCTCTCGGAGCTCATGTATGAAAAGGAAATCTAAATAAAAGATTGAGTAGTTATTTATTTAAAATATATTTATAGCAGGAACTGATAAACTATTTTAATTATTTTAAAAGCATTTTTCCTAAAATCTTTACAATTATTGTACTATATTCTTGAAGGATCATAGTAAAATAATAGTTGTTTGTACTATTTCACATAGGTTTTCAGTTGACTCATAAGCTTTGTTTACGTCGCAAGTTAAGTTGTAAAGCGGCAACGTAGCAACGAAGCGCTAATACCATTATTAAGGGGAAAGCTTAAGATCGGCTATTTATTACATGTATTTGAAAAGCTATAAGTACAGTTTGATATCATTTTTTTATAATTTAGACTCATTTAAATTACCAAAATGTATTTTTTGGTCATCAGATTAACTGTAGATTGAACCAATCAATATGTAGCAAAGCGGCGAATAGGATTACGAAGTATATAATGCCCGAATAAAATCGATACGTTATACGTATTTCATGCATACTATTTACATGTTTACAACTATTGCCTATGCATAGATTTTTGAATATAACATTTTTTTAACACTTTATTGCTCTTTAAATTATATATTACAAATTATAATAAGTACTTTAATATTGTATAACTAATATTATACGTACATTTTATGATTACTGAAATATTCACCCAAAAAATATGTCCAAAGTTCATTAAACTGTAGTTAAAGAACTAAAATTATACCGAGTAAAATAAAATCAAATTTAACATTTTTCAAGCAAGTCCATAAAAGGCGTTATGGTTGGAGGTAAAACGCTTGGTTTCATGAAAAATAAAGAGAAACACTTAAATGCGAGGCGCGCGCTCGCTCCGGGCTAACTAAAATACCAACGAACTGGACGTATCCAGTCTTAATTATTTAATAGAAGAACAGCACTTTCCATATATTAAAAACTTCACCGAAAATGCGGCCATTGCAAATTGCTTACTTTAAATAGTGCTCATTTGCACACGAATGTTGTTTCATAGCTGTTATCCACTTTTCGACCTGATAATTTTATTTAGGATATTGCGAAACATTACATAACGGTATAACGAAACTGAATAGACTTTGCTTAAACCTTTTAGGCGCTTCGTGCGTCGAATATCTTATTTGTTTGTTCTTTCAATCTTCTTTGGGATTCAATTAATTTTATTTGTTGACATAATTGTATAGATTACTTATATAATTCGTCGCATAAATTTAAACTCCAAATGGCATTTGATTTTATACAAATTGTTATAGTGTTATAGAAATTTAGTCTAGTGAAAGCTACAATACATTAAATCTATTTTTTTACAATTATTCACATTCTCAAACGTTGCCATAAACTATCTAATGATCTTCAAGAGCGTGTTCCGTATACGTAATAATGATGATACCATTGCTCTCTCTGATCCCAGGCTAGAGTCCTGTTTACATGATGACGAAAGAGCTGTCTGAATTACGTGGTTCACGTTTTTTTTGATCAAAAAGATACAGAAGTATAATTTTGCAATTTTTTTTAACTATTTAAAGAGTTTAATGTATTGAGCTTACACTTTTACAAGATATACTGAAAATTGGTAGCATAATATTAAGTATTTTTATCATGATTTCCATTTAAAATTTCAATACAAAATATCAGATTTTACTCCCTTCATTTATTTTACTTTTAAAATGAAGTAATATTAGGTTTTGTAATTTCTAATACTGATTTAAATTCATATATAAGTTATGCGTAATACTCAAAGTTTTAATATATTCGACTTGCTATGCGCCAGTTTCCGAAGAAAAGTAACATTTTATTCATAATTTTTGTTTTAATTTAATTTTTATCTGATATTTTTTTATATTAAAGTTTGATTCTCTGAAGACTTCAGTATTTTTTTATTTAATATATGATCTTCATATTTCCTATTTATAATTTAATTGAAAAAAAAAACTAAATAGTAAGATCGATGACGTTTTTGATCGTTTCGTTAATAAAGGTTGAAGTATCGTAATTTTTTTATACCTGAGTAATTATATTGCATTACTGTAGTACCAATAATACGTGTCAATGATGATGGAATTGAGTCAATCCGATACATGCTGACGATAGACAGGTCTGAGCCACGTGGTGCTCGCACAAATGCAATATTTTTTAATAATAATAATTGTATTAAATAGGAAGTAATTTTCAAATGTCAAATGGCGTCATGGATTCTATTTTTTAAGACAATAATATTTTGATTTATTTTTTAATATTTTTTATTTATTACTGTTTTATTTGTAAAAAAAAAATCTAAATTGTATATGTATTTATACGAATAATAAATATTTTTTGCCAATTATAATACTTTCATGAACTAAAAATTATATAAAAAGCACGTGTTGCGCGCAATTATCGTGAGACCGAACACTTCAAACATTACAACTCTTAAAATATTTTCAATATTTCATTTTCTTAAACTTTGCTTCAAGTTTCCCTTGAATGATTTTCAAGAGCGTGTTCCGTATACGTAATAATGATGATAAAACTGCTCTGATCACAGCAATCTGTGTACGTGATGACGAAAGAGCTGACTGAATTACGTGGTTCACGTTTTTGTTAATCTAAATACAAGTAAAATTGAACAATATTTTTGATATATAATAAGGGCTGTAATGATTTGAAGTTACGATTGTGTAAAAAAAATAATAATCTTAAATTAAATTTATAAATGTCAAAAAATATTTTACTAAATCTCAATTAAAGTTGAACTAATTATTTATTTATATATAAGCTATGTAAGATATTATATTAAATATATATATATTTTTATAAATTAAACTTTCTGTTTATTTAAAATTCTCTATTTTATATAGATAACAATTACTTTTTATTTGCACATCTTCTATACATGTAATGGCTCATTGTCATTTTATTTTAGTAATTACAAAATTGTGGAAATGATTAAAAAGTTACTTTTGATTATAGACAAGTGTCAATATATTAAGGAAATGACGTAAAAGTAAAAGCTGGCTGCAAATTACACCGACGACAAAGGAATTTATCGAGAGAAAAGTTAAATGTTTTATTTCGTTCAATGTAATAATACAAAGAAGTAATGAATAAAAGCTAATCGCAGCAAAAATGTAAAGGAATAATAAGCTTAAATGGACGTTTTCTTAATTTCTCTTGTTTCTTAAACGCGCTCTCAGCGTATTCAGGTTTAAGTAATTTTATTAACGAGGCTATAGTTTAGCAATTTTGGCTTTATTTTTAGTATCAGTATACAAGTAAATAAGATTAAAATATATAGCACTATAACAATCGATATAAGTCACAGTTTAGGAAAACAAAAGAGCAATTAAATGTATTAAAAATATTAAGAAATTCTATTTGAAACTGAATGAAAAAGATAAAAATGACAGTAAGGAATAAACAACTAAGATTCGCTCTACGAATAATCCGGGCCGCCGATTACGACGCGTTGACTGACAGAGATATCACCGTCTAGATTTATCGGTGCTACTGTAATATAAAACATCACAAAGAAAATTTAGGAAATGGCGCATTTTCTTCATCAAGTTCTATTTTCTCTTTATGTTACATTTTTGTAGTTGGAGATCCCGATCAGTGTGTTGGACCCCTCACTCTTTTTCCAGGAAAATATATTTTTAAGCAATAAGGCATTAACAAACACGACCTAAGGGGGTTGTTACCAAAAATTTGCTTCAGGCTATTTTTTAATATTTTTTTAATTGATTTTTTTAAACTATTTTCCTGTCACAGCTTAGTATCAACCGAAAATAACAGACTTGTGGAAAATGCCATCATAAGGTTGACGGCTTTTTTCGAATCCACATTAGCTGAGATCCAGATTTAAACGGGTAAATTGAAGTAGTTAATTGCTCGTATCGGATTGTATTTTCCGGAGCCTGGAGCAAATTTTTGGTGACAACTCCCTTTCATGTCTAAAAAAATATGTTTCGCTTGGAAAAAGAGTGAGGGATCCACTACATAGATCGGAATCTTAGACTACTGTGACAAATTAAAACCCATGAAGCTAATCGATAGATTTTCATACGCTGTTGTTACACGTTAAACTATTTCTAAGCTTTTTAAGAAATGTCTCGTATACAACCGTCGGCGCGCGAGCTAAAAGGAAAAGGCTTTAAAGAAACCTGTAAGATGAATAGTGATGGGTGAAGCCTTTTTTAGTATTCGCATTCTATGAAAAATGTTTTTCTTTTTCTCGTGTTTATTTTTCATGCAACGTTTTGAAATTTTATAAGAGATTTTAATATTTTTAAGCAAATAAGTGTTTTGTTTCATGAAAAATACATAGGTTTCATATGAGCATTTTAAAACTTCACGTTTTAACGGAGAGCTCTACACTTAATGTGCTTTTTCATTTGCTTTTCCACTGTAATGTACTCATTTGCTCTTTCATCGTACTTAAATTTTGCCGGATCTCTTTTTAAATATTGTAAATTTTCAAAATATGTAAATAAATATTCCAATCTTCTAATAATTTGTATCTTTTTACTTATACTATTATTAGTAGTATACTATGTTATATTTAAATTGCTAGTACACTTTCCAATTTGTCATTATTTTAAAAAGTTTTTAATGTTCATTGAAAATGACCACAAAGGTAAAATAATTAAAAAAAAGACATGCTATCGTTATTTATTTTAATTTGTAGTAATTTTAATAAATTTTGATCGAATTCAATTCGTTATGTTTATATTATATAACACAAGTTTATTATTATTTAAAAAGATATTAATTTCTATAATTTTTATTTACATTTTCTCTTCAAAATTAGAAAGGCATGACCGTAATGTAACTAAGTCTTAAATGCTTAACTAAAAACATCAGGATATAGTTTTTTCGACTCGCAAACATAGCGATAGCTTTGAAATACTTAAATAGCATGGCTGAGCGAGGGGTTTAAATTATTTACACTTTTGAAATTCTAGTGGAAAATCCCCGCGCAGCACTTTTATTATCCTTGCTCTTGTATTTTCCAAGTTTACTTTATTACAACCAGTTTGTGATAACATAAGTTGCTCTAACGTATAATTAATGTAAGTTGTGCTTTAAAACCGATGTTATATTTAAGAGGATGAGAAGGTGAGTCATATCTATGAATATTTAATGATCTCTGAAATTCCAACAATGTAGTCATAAATAATAAATATTATTGGATTATTAGCTTAAATAAATAAAAATTAACTTTTTTTTAATTAATCTTTGATCTATATTGAATAAATATAAATCTTCAAGTAAAATTAGTTATAAAATCACGAAAAGTAGATAGGTACTTTTAGTACAAAAGCAGGTATAGCAGAGATGATGTGTAATAGTAGAGTAGATGTAAACATGAAATCAAAAAATCGATTGATATAAATGTGTATTTCGTATAATAAAGTGGTCACGACGAAACGTAACAGCCCTGCGCTCTAATGTGGAAACGATATCCTTTGCGGAAAGGGAAACAAGAGAACACTGTGGGGTTCAAACATGATTACACAATAATGTATTAGCACCTAGCTGGAAACATTTGTAATATTTGTACTGTATATCCTTTGTCGTTTTGGCCTGTTTGTGGCTGTTATTACTAATTGACGATTTGAACTTTAACTTTAGCTTTCTTTTATTGGATTTTATACTTATTTAACTTACAAACTTTTTAATAAAATTTGTTAAAGAAATCCAGAATATGATAATAGATATTAGAGGGTTTTAGAAAAAATAATTGTTATTTAAAAAAAAAAAAGCTAAAAATTTGTCTGCGCGTATCGTTTCAATAACGTTGCAGTAAAATGTAGGCGTTTGAAGTCTGTAGATGATATTATTATGTGATTAAGTGGCTGAAAATTGCTTTGTCGTGAGTGGTTTATTTCGTAAAGCTTTTGTGTAATGGAGTGGAGGAAATCGCTTTTCTACCACCTGATGATCGTCTTGTACTCGTTCCTTATTATTTTTATCGATAACAACATATTATAATAAAACTAGTGATCTATCCGGCTTTGCTTCAGGTAGGTATAGAGTGATATATATACAAGTATGTATATTTGTAGTATATTAATAGTGCTATTTATTGTTAGATTAAAGAATCTTTGGCTATACTAATTTTAGTTTCAATTAATTTTCGCAGGCGTGCATATAATAACTTACCGTAATTTTATGAGAATATTATTTAAAATTACATTAGTTACAAGTATACAAACAAACAAATTGACAAACATACAGTCATTTAACTTATTAAATCATGTCACAATACGTTTCTTTAAAAAATGATGGTTTTATTTGTGCATTTGTATCTAGGGAAGCATTGATATTATGTATTTTGTTCTCTTTGAAGGAAATGGAAGGAAATGGAAAGAAAATTATTTTGTTATAAAAATTTCCGAGAAATCTTGTCTAGCGTTCACATTTATCTATAATTCTTATTCTAAAAATCAATTTTATAAGAATACTATCAATCTATTGTTTTTGAAACTAATATATATTTCTAAGAACTATCTCTGGTGCATTTATAACCTAAATATGGAATGAAGTCTTTCTTGATATTTGCATTTAAATAGTGAGTAAAAGATAGGCTAAAAGTTTATTATCGTCAAATTAAAATTATTATTCTTGTGAAATTTAGTTGACTAAATTCATATTAATTTGGATAAAATTCTCATATTTGTATGATGGTTTTGTGCTTTCAATAGAAGATTGTTGAAAGCGTTTTTGCAAATATTACCCATTAATACTTGCTTTTTCTAATGTCTGTCTGTTAAATAATAATTTCTATGAGAACTATATAATCATTATGTCCAATGCTTTAATAATAGTGCACATAAGCTATTTTTTAATTGTAAAAATTATTAATAATCTCACGTGTTTTTAACAGTTATTTTGTTTGTATGGAGTTATTGAAAAATATAAGAAATGTATTTTAATAATAATCAGAAGACCCAAATAACATAAAATAAAAATATTGTATTGAAAAGAAAAAGAAATTATGTACGTTTAACCTAACGCAATTAGCAATAATATATTGTCCAAATTCAGGAAATAAAATCTTATCACGTCCAAGAATTGAAACTTATCTTTTCGGTGGAACTATCGAAACAGAAGTTTTCTTCGTAAATTTATCTATCCCGCTATCTCGGGACCGAGTTTTGTTGAAGTTTAGGAAGCGCTGTAACAATTTTTAAATTATTCTGCTTCAGTACTCCAAATATAAATTTCTTCTTATCGACAGTGGCATCGGTAATTGATTCCGAACTTTTATATAATACTAGTTCCTGATTCGCGGCTTTGCATGTACTTTTGAAGTTATATATATGGAGATTGTTAGAAAAAGAATAATCCATTTTTAAAATATAGATTTTATTATAATGATTACATTATTTAATTATTCAAAGGTAAAAATAAACAAATTATTATAAAATATTGGAAGCATTTTCAAAATAACACTTTATACTTTAAAATATAAAAAAACAATAAAGCAATAAAGCAACCATTATAGTTACAAAAAATATTGTAAAAACGATACAGAGAATACCTGATAAGTATCTCGGATTATTCAGAGCACTTATAAGTAAAGTGCCGGGCTTACAACTGAGCCGCTTTTGTTTCATCGACATTAATTGCAATGGTATTTATATAAATATGAAGGTAGTTTAAAAAACTCAATAAAATACATTTCATCTCCCTCTTAAAGTTCAAATACCTATTGATTTTAAAATTAATTCTATGAAGGTGATCCTTAAAAGTTATATTACTTTTGATCTGGTATAAAGCCCAGGACTTTTCACTTAATACTTTACAGCTTGCATAGTCGCTAGTCAGTCTCAGTGGTATTAGTGTATACTTCTCTATTTCAAAGTACGTGACCGTTTTAAAGTTAGCAAATTTTATTTAAATAGTTTAAACGGAATATTAATTGGAAAATGTTTGCATGTTTGTTACGTTATAACGTGTATCCGTTGAACGGTTTTCAAATCATACTTGTATTTATGATATAGAAAAAATGGTTTAACTTTAAATGCTATTTTACCTACTTTATTTGTGACGTATTCAATACATAACGCTTATAGGAAAAAAAAAATAACTTTATGAGTGCAAAGCAGTGGCAGGAATCTAGAATAACGTATAACTGATGGCATAAAAATCATTTTATTACCATGTTACTTGTTTTAACTCATAGTATGTTACGACTGTGTAGTTTTCAATAAATCGAATCAACCTTTGAATTGAAGTATGGACCTCTTGAAATGTGCTACGATATTCAGGAACAAAGGCAAACAAACAATACGGTATTACTGCAATTTCCATTTCACTGGAAATGTATTGTACAAACGAAATTAAGATTCATATTAAAGACTGTTATTATTAACATCGACTAGTTGATTGTTAGAAAAGCACATTTTTTATATTATGGTGGAATGAATGAGATTTTTTATGGATCAAAAACAATTTTTGTAGGAAAGCTTTGATGTCAAAGACGTTAAAGGGCCCTTTTTTTCTTATGACCTTATTATTGGTAATTCTTTATATGTTTCCAGTTGTTTTGTTCTCAAATAAATATTGTTATACAATAACAAAGAAGATTTATTCTTATATATCCCATTATATCTAATGACAATATTTATGAAATTTACTGTTCCTCGTAACACAAGTATCAAGACAGCACCGTTATTGATGTGCATTGCGACATTTATGAGTCGTTGTTTTAAATTCCAAAAATCTATATAAATTAAAAATGAATGTTCGTATGTTTGTCCTCAATGCGTTCTTAAATCATTGATCCGATTGTGATAACATTTCGGTGGGTTATTTTGTATACGCCTGCGAAGGTTCTTGGCGCAAAAGAAAACTTTTTTTCTTTGGACGTTTGTCTTTTATACGTTCTTAAACCACCGAAGCTTAGAGACGCAAGGGCATGTCACTAGTATAATATAAAAGTGCATAATAAATTAATTGTATTATCATTATGCTAAAATAAACTAACCTGATAAAATAAATAAATAGGTTGGGACATTAACACACAGCACCCTCTAGTTCTATGGTAAGATACGAGGCCTGTGTTATGGATACCAGCTAGTTGATACACTACACATATATAACTTTAAATACATACATATTATAAATATAAACATCCATGACTGAAGTACAAACATTCGTACTCATCATACAAATGAATGCGCCCAGCGGGACTCAAACCCGCGACTGCTGGCACAGTAAGTAGGGTCACTACAAACTATTGATACGACACGTAAATTCTTAAATTGGTTCTTTGAGTAGGTATATTATTAAAGGTATTCAATCTATAACCTTTATTTAAGCATGTAAAGTGCAATTGACCTACTCATTGAGTGGATTGGCTTATTTAAAGTTATCTGTATTGTAAATAAGTACATCCTCATCCGTGTAGTATACGAGTATGTTACGGTACGGGAATGGCCTTTGAAGTTCCTAATATAATTTAATGGGAAATCAATGATTCGAGAGGACGTAATTCAATTCTTTGATTCCTTCTAAAGTTTGGATACGTTTCAGAGAAGAAAAATATTGAATTTTGTACATTTTATTATGTTTTTACTTACAATCTCCGTAGTAAGTCACAGGTTTAATTTTTATCATTCTATATATAATTTTTTATCATGTATAAAAGTATAATTTAAATAGAACGGCAGTTTTTTTTTTAAATTATGTAGAATTTTATAAATGACACGTTTGGCTCAGTTTGTAGTGACCCTACTTGCTGCGTCAGCGGTCTCGGGTTCAAGTACTGCTGGGGGCATTCATTTGTGTGATGAGCTCGAAATGTTTGTACTCCAGTTATAGGTGTAGTGTATCAATTATCTGGTATCCATAACACAAACCTTGTAGCTTACCATAGAACTAGATGCTGCTGTGTATTAATGTACCAACATATATACTAAACTATATATACACAAATACTAAAATGGCTATTGAGAAACTTCTTGTTCATTAAAAGTTAATAAACGTAAAAATTTTGTGAACTGTATTATTTCAAAATAATCCTAATAGAAGTAAAATATTAGTTATTATATTATTCTATTATTAGAAAAATTGTATTAACCCAAAAGAATTTCAAAAGTAATTTGAATCCAACGGTACTTCTTAAAGGCCACAGTATAATTTTAGTATCGCTGTTATTTGCCTATAACTGTTTATTGGGAAAACCATTTGTTTCATTATAAGGCGATTAATGCAATGGCTACAATTAAAAAGTTGTTTTCATATTTTGAACATACTCGTAATCCTAGGTTGTGTTACGACAGGGAAAGAAAAGGTTTTATGTAATAAGCGGAAATATAAATAAACGAATATACATGTTGGGACATTAACGCACAGCACCATCTAGTTCCATGGTAAGTACGAGGCTTGTGTTATGAATACCAGGTATTTGATACACTACACATATATAACTTTAAATACATACAAATTATAAATATAAACACCCATAACTCGAGTACAAACATACGTGCTTGTCACACAAATGAATGCCCCCAGCGGGACTAGAACCCGCGATCGCTGGCACAGCTAGTAGGGTCCTTACAAACTGAGCCAAACGTGTTTTAAAAATATGTATTAAGATACAAATGACTAACGTTGCTGGATTTTCTCTTAATCGTAATCGTCTTAATCTATTTACCTAATTTAGACCCAACGGGTTGAAATATTTAAGTATTAAAAATGCCTGTAATTTGTTGTAAAAGTATAAAAAAATCTAAACGTTGCCTTAGTCGTTAGCAATTATTAAAACAGTATTTTTTTTCACAGAAATGCTAAATATAAGTATATTAAGAGAGCCTTTGACCAATGTTGTAGAAAGTACTCTCTGTGTAGGAAAGGTATAGTTCATTACGCCCTTTTTGCAAATGCACGCACGATAAGTTCGTTAAGTTTATAATTTTACTATAAACTCAACAGGAGAGCTTGGCTTAAGCGTGCCCTCTTGATTAGTTTCTGCTTTAAATAATGAGTTATAAAAATTTTCTAACAAACTTACGTTACAAGTTTTTCTTTTAGAATTCTCAACGGAGGTAAATATAAGGAACTTATTTTGCTAAGTTTAAGTATACCTTAGAGTAAATTTGAAGACTAAACATGAAGTTTTTTATTGACTTTTTTATTTTTCTCTAGAGATCCGGCAAGATTTTTTCCAAGTATAAAGTGATACTGGAACGCATATATATATATATATATATATATATATATACACACACACACATATACTTGAATTACTTGATGACTGTGTTATATATAGATGTCAAATCAAATTTGAATCTTTATCCCATATATGAAAGGAATAAAAAGCTAATATGTTACACAAAAAATATCATATTATATGTACAATATGTTATAAGCCGTCAAGCGGAATAGCGATCATAATATACTTATAGATAGATATTTACTGATATGGATTGTCAACTCAACACTAACTAGATTTAAGACAATAGATTCTATATACAGCTGACGCTAATTAGTGGTCAACAAGACAATTCAATATATCCCGATAATAACATTACTTGTCAATTTGTGCTCTAAACATGACAAAGAAGTAATTTACTCCATAATAAGGAGGTTAATAAATTAGATTTATGAGTACGTGTTATATTTATATACGTTTAACTAGGTCTACGCGCGGCTTCGCCCGCTTGCTGATTTATGTCTAACTAGATTATTTCATTTTTACCTCCCTCATGTTAACACAAAAATATAAGCCAACGCCACTTAATTTATTAGATTTTAAAATAATCAGTTATATTTGTAACATAATGCGCTGTTTGCTGTTGGATGTGAGACAATAGCTCCCATTTACTCTGAGCGACAACAATCAGTGTTCCAATTGCCTCACATCAGCCGCAATGTTAGCACCTTCGTTACAGAAGTACTACTACGAAATACCTGTTACGCAAACATTAGCTGTAACTGAATAGTGAATTATAGGCATTTAGGCGTTAACTTTTATCCTAGTACCACTAACTCATATCTATCAATAAAATATAAAATAGCCTTTATTACTAACTAATATTACATTGATATTTTATATAGTATTCAGCCCTTTTTAACGTCCCACTGCTAGGCACGGGCCTCCCTTCAATACGTGGGGGATCAGGCCAAAGCCCACTGCGCTGGCCAAGTGTGGGTTGGCGGACCACATGACTTTCGAAAACTTGCTAGGTTCTCTCAGACATACAGGTTTTACTCACGATGTTTTCCTTCACCGTAAGGCAAATGGTAATCATGTTAGAAATGATTTGCATATGAAAATATCAGAGGTATGAGATCCGGGATTTGGACCCGCTTCATTCGGTTTCCCAAGCGAGCGCATTACAACTGGGCTGCCACTACCTATATATACTACTTTATATTTACTTACTTTATATACTAATTCTTAAAAAATAAAAAATTATAACCGCAGTTCGCCTCTTGGCACAGGCCTCCTCTAACTATCTCCATCGGACCCTGTCCCTTGAGACTCTTCTCCAGTACCCACTGTCATTTTAATTTCATTCGATTTTCGGTGTTGTCTGTCTCTCTTTATTTTTTTTCCTCTATATCTATCAATAGCTTATATTAATTGGTGTCAATTCATTTACGAGTACATTAGACAGTACGTTTGCTTAATGAACGGCATTGTTACCGTACTTAAATGTTTGAAAACGCTCGTTTGAGTATCAAGTAGAAAATAAAGCACATAAATTTGTAATTGTTTTAATGGATGCTTAACACGATTTAAAAATTTACTATTTATCTTTGATCGTGTATAATAGATAGCTTCTATTTGATCGGCTGACATCAATTAGTGGTACAGTTCTCTCGTGTCAGCCGCAGTGTTTGCGCCTTCATTACCGAAACGTACGGTGTGCAAATTGCAAACTTATCGCCGGTACCTATACCTTATATCAAATTGAGCTTTTGCTAAAACCTCAAAGGAAAAAGCTGGATATTATTTCAGAACCTCGCTAAAACATTTTCTTTTATTTCTTGTAGCCTTATACTTAAATTGTCAACAAAAAGACAAAAATCTCTTATATACGTTATATGTACATGTGTATGTATGTAAACTTTTAAAATTATAGTAAAAGATTATTATTTGCAACTTTTTTTATATGATTCTTATAGCTTATAATACGTGCTAATAAATATATAGTTATGAAGAGAATAATACTATTTTTGCCAGTGTGTATGGTTTGAACAGTTACATTTGAAATTACCATCGTTGGACTAACAAAACTCTTCCAAAGGTACGTTTGCGACCGTATTCATTACTAACAATAAAACTATAGCCATAGTCATAGTACTATGAGATTTAAATAAAATATTGAGTTTTATTTTTTAATATTTATGTTACTCACCTGGTTTGTGTCTTTGCCGCAGTAAAGCTGATTAATATGGATGGAACAGACATTAGATGATGACAATAGGTACGTACTTAACAAAACACAGGTTACTGTAATAATAATATGAAATATCTTAGTGCAAATTGCGTGACTAGTCTTCTTCTTCTTTTTCTTCGTACATGGATTTTTGAGTAGTGTATTTGTGTGATTAGTATGCCATTAATTAATTAGTAAACTTATATATTTCCTTTCAGCACAACGATGTCAGTGGGTTGCCATATTAGAACGACGTTTATTACTGGGTGCGTAGGTTATAATGATTGTTATTTTAAATAATATATGATTGGTAAAGCTGTTATTTTACCAACTTTAAATAAAAAAATTATATACTCGTATTTAAATACTATTATTTACTCTTAAAACTATTTTTTTCAGAAACGTCTAAGTGAGCGCTTGGAAAATTCATACTTAGGTATAAAAAAATTTCAATTTGAACGACATATAATTTGTTATATAACTGTAATATAAATAATTAATGGTCACCAATATCTATATTTCAGATCCTTGACGCAGAAGACTAATGAAAAGGATTCTAAAACTACAAAACCTCTTTTTGTTGACACCTGGCAAAAATATATTTAAATTTCATAACTACGTATTTCTTAATTTGATGATTTTACATTTGTAATTATAAAATTATCTTTATATTTATTTATTTTAGGACGATTATTTTGATAATTATAATTTTATTTCATAAGTATCAGGTATAAACGAAGCTTACTCTCCAACCAAACAATAGTAATGCATTTTCTTATAAATAATAATAAGTATATTAAAAATCATGAGTTTATGAACTTTGGACAATAGAAATATAAGCTATCTTACTCAAACATATTTTTAGACGATCACTCTACGTAATCCATTAAAATTGGTAAGACCTCAAAGAAAACAACACAAATGTGTTCTTTTTACGATCACGAATCCCGAATTTCGCCTTTATTTTGCCAAATGTACTTCTATTTATCTGAAAAGAACTATAAATCAGACAGTGATGTCTTACGATTTTCTATTTTTCCTTTCCTAGACGTAAATTAGTGTAATTTGTGTTAAAGGTTATCATCTTCACTTTAGATTTGCTTTTGGACTTACTTGAATGAATATTTGCAGTCATTCGTTTCAGTACAACAGAGGTTAATTAAAAAGAGACCTGATGTGTAATACTTTCCTGTATATTTCGTAAACAAAACATAAAAATAACTGAAAACCTCAAGCTTATGTAAATAAAAATAGTTGTTTTCAGTTAAAAGTTTATTGATACTTATTTAATTTTATTTTTATGAGTCAAAGACGCATATTGCGAGTTTTATTGAAAATGTTTACGTTTTAGCTACAGACGTTTTCATTTGAAAATTTTAAAACTACCTCTTAGTCTACATGATTCAGTCTGTACAAATAAAATGTAAATAAGCATAGGTATTTACGTGTAATTCGTATATTAAACAAATAAAACTTTATTCTTGCCATACGTTTTTAGAAATATTTTTTAACTAATTGGCCAGAAAAAAAATCGTCATAGTACGTTTAATTATGTAAGTTTTGATTTGCCGTTCGATGTGCTTAATTTATTTCTTAGTCTTTTCTTACAAAAACAAAAATAGTAACTTTATTATATACTAATCTATACATATAATAAAATTGTAACTAAGCCGAATCTTATTGAAATAGACTTTATTATCGATACAGAAGCCAAATCTATAGTTTTTAGAATTTTTGTCTGTCTGTCTGTCTGTTACCGCATCACGGGAAAACCACTAGACAGATTTTGATGAAATTTGGTATGATGTTAGCTGGTTACCCGGGTCAACATATAGGATACTTTTTACTGTTGGAAAATATCTAATCTCTGAGCTAAACGTTAAAATGTAACTAGGGACGAACCCGAGCGGAGCGAGGGTGAGTTGCTAGTATTCTATAGGTATGTTTCTTAAATACAACTGTGCCTAATTTACGTACATACTACATACAATAGATATGTACGTAATACCTTTATGTTTTAAATAAAATTTAACGGGTTAACTGAAAACTGCAAACAAAATTATGTGACGTTTATTTAACTATGTATTAATAGCTTTAAGTCCCCCTTATCTGCCATTTTGCATAATAACGCCAAAATTTCTCGTTTACTTAGGACAGCGTATACGCTATTATAATAGTAATAAATATTTTGGGTAAAATCTGTTGTTTTTTATCTATATACATTATTTTATACAATTATTTTAATAAATAATCTAATATATAAATATCTCGTGCCACGATGTTTGTGGTCGCACTCCTCCGAAACTGCTCAACCGGTTTTAATGATTTTTTTTTGTATATTTGGTAGGTATGAGAATAAGTCGTAAAGTATTTTTCACCCTCCTACCGCCCATGTTTTAAGTAGGTATATTAAGAAAATTTTACTAAAATTATATAGACAATGGATGAGCCCAATCTTGTGTGAAAACAATCTGTACATTAAATAATCTTTAAGTCAAATCACTCGCCTTTTCTTTAACTATATTATTTTATGAAGCTTTAAAGCTAGTAAAATTAATTTTAAACTTTTACTTCTTTTAAAACGCGTCGACAAAAATTTCGTTTAATATCCATCTTGTATAATCAATTTAAAATATTTTCGTTTGATAAATCATCGAATTAGCAGATCTCCCTAATGTAGGATTTACTATAAGTCTCAAGCTTAATCTTCTCCTCATGAACAAGATCCCTTGCCATTTCCGTATAATGACCCTATTTTTACCCTTCGACATGCGTCGATCACGATTAAGACTGCTCGGGCCTCAACATTACGGTATACTTAACATTAATAGACTACTAACCATTTTAGATAAGGTGCAGTATGTTAAATAAGCTTTTTTGACTATGATTGGATTGACATACAGAATCATATATGTTAATTAATTATTTTACAAACAATATAAATTACGAATGTAAATTTTTACCCAACCTTGGAAAGTTATGTTTTGGGCAAGCTGTTGTTCAGCTGTTCAGATAATACTTTGAAAAATTTGTATCATTGGAAGCGTCTTAATCGTCTGCTGGTTATGTATTGTAACGTCACACTAAATGCAATATGTCGCCTTCTAGAGGACGCAAAGCTATGTATTAAAACAAAAATAATTTTAGACTCCAATTTTATCCCTAGTCGGGTTTTAGTTTTATAACTTACATATATCTTGTTCATATTTTGTTCCTCGTATAAAAATCGATCACGTGACGTTCCGTGCAAAGTAAAGTCGCCTTCCATGTTATGATGGTGGCAAAATAGTTAATGGTATTAAAATACACTTACTTTTTCATTAATAGCATCTATTGGGTTTTAAACCATGAGAAATATTTAAGGTGACGGACGTATCAGTTGTGAAGACGAATCGTCTAATATCCTATTTGTCAAAGATCCTTCCTGAGTTACTTAGACGGAGCGCCTCGGTTACTTTTGACGTTTCAAGGAAAATCTTATCTATACTAATATTATAAAGATTTTGTTTGTTTGTTTCGTTAGTTGAACGCGCTAATCTCAGGAACTACTAATCCGATTTGAAAAATTCTTTTTGCAATAGATAGCCCGTTAACTGAGGAAGGCTATAGGTATATCATCTCGGAAAAATGTACGGTTCCCGTGGGATAGATTTGTTTTTCTCTAGGGACGAACTGGAAGCGAAGCGAGGGTGAGTCGCTAGTGAGTTCTAAAAGCTTATCGACACTTTTCAATATAGGTTCTTACTACATTTCATTTTTTGTTTAATTAATTTATTTTTGGACATTATACCGTAGGCATTATACATTATTCTAGGCGAAAACTTTTCGTATAGTGCATGCAGTAGGTACTTATTGAAACTAACGCATTTAAAAATGTTATTACTACATAATATTAGTCTTTCAAAACATTTCATCACCGTCGTAAATCGTGAAAATAACAAAATCCAATTTGTAAATAGGTATCAACCTTTACAAATGAAAGCTTAAATCGCTGGCAATTTTAAGGACGTTCTGAGAAATTATTTATCCCTTGCGATTGTCGCGGCCCTGTTCCCCTATTAAATTTTAATTATCCACAATTTATTATAGCTTAAAGATTTTTTATTTCAATTATCTTTTTTCACAAAGCGAAGTGAAGTGGAATGAAGATTTTTTAAATATTCTTAGAAAATCTACTTCAGTGTAATAAATAATTTTCTTCTTATATTATACATGCAAAAGTGTCTGCCTTTTTCTTGGTTGAAATTGCCATGAAGATAGCTCGTATTCTGGAGACGCCGCTTCTTTCTTTTGAAAGAAGGCTAGTCTATAAACATATAATGATATTAGAATTTTGTTAAAGTTGTGTTTTTTTTTGAGATGCTTATGTTAAAATTTTTGTAGGTACATATGTCAAAATGCGTATCATTCAATAATTACTTAAAGGACCTTTATGAGACTTTTCATATCAGAAGTAGTTTAATTGAATTGGATTAAAAATATAGGTGTTTTTTTCTTTCAGTGTGTACTAAATTTTACTAAAGTCCAATCACCCATTTCAACTGCACATCTACACACACACACAGCTACATTATAATAGTAGTCCTACATCGAAGTTCAAACATAAAATATTAGTAAAAGTAGAATTACTCACTAAAAGAATAATAACAGAAAATACAATATGTTCATCAATAGTAATCTAAGAAAAGCAAATATTTCCCAAACATAATACGGTAGATAATATGTGGACAAACTAAATTACGCGCTAACAAATCGAGTATAAATGCAACGTTAGCTTAATTTCGGTCGGCTTCATCATGACAACGGATTTCAGTGCGGCTGGCACCATTAGCATCAGTGAATAAAATGGCGATTTAATCAAGTATTATCTCGGATGAAGTATTTATTACTGTTTTAAATTGACGTTATTCAATTAATGTCACACAAATCTTATTGCCCTGACGTAATGATTATGCGGATTGAAAAAAAAAAATATTCAGCCAATTGCAGTGTTTTTTGTTCATAAATGATTATAGTTTAAAATATCTCTTTGTGGTTTGAAATATGTTTATTATTAAATATATATATAATATTGAGACAATATAGTAATTAAAAAAAAAAAAACGTCAACTTTAACGGTACTTTTTATTGGCAGGATTTGAATGAGGGTGATATTATGACAATTTTTTGGTCATTGTAACAGAATGCGAGCAGAGTCACGGAACGAAAGCTTATAACAATAACATGAATTTGTACTAATAGGTTTCAGTATATTCCTTCATATCGCATCTGTTCAAGTTTCATTATCTAAGAATCCAATTTAACTTTTACAAAACTTGTTTTCCACGAAGATTAAGTGCAAACTGCGGGCTGCTGTTTCTTTTTGCTTAAATTTCTTAATCTAGTCAGTTTTAAAGTTTTCTTTATGATGGTTTGAATGGTTCAGGTTGAGATGCAAAATTTACTTTAAGACGTAACAATTTGAAAATGATGATAGTTTGAAAACTTACCAACATTGCGGTGCGGCGGTTATTGTAATGCTAATGTCTATTCAACACACATTTTTATAAGGCATGGTAATGTGTTACTTTAAATTATTCAAGTACGATATTTTATTTAATTTATATACATAAGTAGTTGTATTTAACTTCCTCAATATTTTGTTCAAAAATCAGTGATTTAAAGTGGCAAAAGGATTTTTCGACCGATGACAATGACTGGGTGTGGCGTTTAGACGTTCTATAAATCACGTAAGTCTGAAAGCCCGCACCGAATTTCACCTTGTTATTTAACTTGAAAGTCCTTTGTAATTGAAATCATGCCCATTGAGACTTCACAAACAAGCCCCACAAAATAAAGCTTTTGTTTGAATCGCGGCTACTCACAAGAAAAAGTCAGATAAGAAAGTGGATATTTATTAAAGAATGAGACTTGCTGAATTGTAAATAAAGTTTCAATTTAATTTTGCATCATTTAAACTATTTAAAATACTTTGAGCGAGATTCAAAATTAAATTTACATATTATGTATTCATTCTCCTTTTTAACGTCCCACTGCTAGGCACGGGCCTCCCTTCAATACCACGCTGGCCAAGTGCGGGTTGGCGGACTAGACATGTCTTTCGAAAACTTGCTAGGTTCTCTCAGACATGCAGGTTTCCTCATGATGTTTTCCTTCCTCGTAAGTCAAGGGGTAAATATGTTAGAAATGATTCGTACATGAAAATATCAGAGGTGCGAGTCCCGGGATTTGAATCCGCTTCATTCGATTTTCCAAGCGAGCGCGTTACCACTGGGCTACCACTGTCTTTTATACATATTATAAATATTCCAATTATATAATTAATAATTACAATTATAAATATTAGTATTACATGGTAGCAGCGAGTAATATAATCGTATATTACATTTGTTATATAGTCGTTACAGCAAATATACAGTATAATAAATAGCAAGCATTGCGACACTCAGAAATAGTTAATAATCACTATTGATTTATCATCACAAATTTCTAAATTCCTGCGGGACCTCAAGTCCACTTCCATCGAATGATGCGCTCTCAGAATAATCTCAAGAATTCATGACGAATGCAAAGTAGTTTAATATTCGAAGTAAAGCTCTCTATTTGATTTATTTGATAAGCACATGAGTAAAATATTAAATGAAACAAAAACAATATTGGTTGTCTATTGAAAATCTTTGGACCACCCATCGGCAATACATTTCTTTACTTAATACGAGTTATTTTTCTTATGGTAAAAAGTACTTCGGATCTTCTAAGTTATGATTGTCACAAATTTTCAATATTAATTGCTTGAAAATAATATTTTGCACATTGCTCGTGTTGAATCAGTAACGTAACGTAATGAATGTAATCAGAAACTTGCATTTTAGCGATGACGGGTTTGCGAGCGCATGTTATGTCCAAGCTGACACGCATAACGGTCTACAAAATGACGTTACTACGAGAACATTCTATGTTACCGAATACTTTCGTAACACTAATAGATTTTAAATAAATTCATATTCAAAATTTATTTAATTTTTTCGAACCTTCATCGAAATGAAGTTAGTGTACCTACTATTAAATCACGTGCGCTGTTTTTAACATATTTACTATACTTCCGCGTTTTTTATTTTACTAATAATTGTGTAATATATTGAAATTTTTAGTAATAAATCAAGAATTGTTTTATTATAATTAATATGTATTTTTTTATTTACGTACTTTTTACATATAAAAGTTAGGGTGTGATTTTTTTAGGCTTTATATCTAATATATATATATTTGTAAATCTATATTTGCCATTTAACTTTATGCAACGCACTTTATGTGCAGTTCTATATTTATTTTTTAAAGCATGAAACTAAATTTTTAAAATGATCGCATTAAAGCTAAGAAAATAAAAACATAAACCTCAAACTTGTCGAATAAAAATGAGCAATTTAGAGCAAGTTTCGTGTGAAACCTATTTGGCATTAGTTTTAATCAATACTATGAATCTCTAAATAACCGATGAAAGTTGTGGATGTCGTAATCGCTAAAATCTTTTCAATATCTCTCTCTGGTGACGCACAGATGGGGACGGGAGAGTGCCATTGCATTACAGCCCTTATTATAAGTACTTTAGCACTTGAATTGTATAAATGTGTCAATGTATAGGCTAGTATGGGCCTATTGTACAAATACTCACGAGGGATTCCATATTATAGACAGCTGCGTAGATTGCTAGTAGGGTCGGGTTGGACGACCCCAAATGGGGTTTATAATATAATGGTGACGAGATTTGCGACCTATTTAACATCAACTAGTCTTTGATCGAAGTTTCGTTTAAGTGGCTCTTCAATATAAATGTATTGGAAAAACGATCCTAAAAAGTTATTTTTTCATTTTTAGAAGGCACTATTGTTTTAAATATATATTAGTGCATATTTCCTATTGTTTATACATTTTTTAAATATGTTTGATTATTATATTTTTGTTCGGATGTAGCCTGTGGCATGAAAAAGGAAATAACCAGGATGTTTGGTGGATTAGGTTATTTTGCGAGGATATGATGTCGTCATAACATGTTTGAAAATCAATTGTATGTAGAATTTTTATTTTAACTATATAATGAGCAAGTGTTAATTTCATATTACGTACTTCAAAAACTTTTACCCTATTCGTCTGTGCAAAAGAAGGAATCTGTTTTGTTTTAATTTTTATATTTATTGGTTTCTATTTATCGAATTAATACGTTTTTAATTCAAAACAGTGTTTTTTATATAAATAGGTATTCTTAGAAAAATATCACGTAGTGTGAAATTTTCTAAATTTCTCTTTACGAAAGTGTTAACTTAAGAATGTGGATTGTATTCACTGAGCTTACTGTAAACTATGTGGTTACTGGCCAAATTGTTGCCTTTAACCTATTTTTAAAATAAAGTATGCCTTTTTAAATCGTTACCGAAGTGGATATGAAATGGAATGTAATTTGAAATTGTAACAACAGTAATAGAAAAAAATTACTAGTGAATCCCCACAGTCCCGATTGATTTCGAAATAAATTAGTTTTTTACAGATAATTTCAATTTCTTAATTTGATTCCGATAAATGTCAAGTATATTCTTATTTTAAGCTGCGGAGAATTTTATTCGGTTTAATTGTTAGTGTAGAATAGATATATTTATTTTATACTACCGACTCATCCTCGCCCCGCTCGGGTTCATCCCTATTTACGTTACATAGTTTTAATGTTTAGTATAGATTTCTCAGAAATGAGATATTCTTCCCCAGTAAAAAGTATCCTGTATGTTGATCCGGGTAACTAACTATCATCATACCAAATTTCATCAAAATCCCTTCCGTGGTTTTTCCGTGATGCGGTAACAGACAGACAGACAGATAAAAATTCTAAAAATTATAGATTTGGCCACTATACCGATAATAGTGTCTATTCCAATAAAATTTTCCAAAAAATATTTAATGTACAGGTTCGGCTTGGTTACAATTTTATGTATTGATAGATATTTTAGCTCTATATTATCTAGAAGATGTACTAGTTACGTTAGGACGTATTTTAAGCCGTGTAGACATTCATAACCAAGTTAAGTCACATGTCGCATAACAGTACTCCGAAACAACGAGTATAATAATGGATTCACTAATAGATTCCATCGGACGTACTTGGAGATATATTGCAGTACTATAATGGATTTTGATTTATAATCAATTTTAGATAGTGTAGTAGTCGAATAGCTTCATATTTTGCGATATATGACCGCTGTCGTATTAAAAGTAGTCGTGTTACTAACTTAGGTCACGAGTTTGATACCTAAGTGAAGACATATCAATTGCACATGTATTATGATTTATTTCTATACTAGCGGCTCACCCTCGCTTCGCTCGGGTTCGCCTCTGGGAAAACAAAAACAAATTATTCCACGGGAATCGTACATTTTTCCGGGATAAAAAATAGCCTATGTTGATTTGGTATGAAGGGCGCTATGCTAGACACTGTTTTTGTAATGTTTTACTTTTCCGCGGGAACCCCTTACTGTTATGGGATTTATAAATTTTATAATACACATTGTTTTACCGGCAATGTAACGTATCTGCACCCCAAATTTTACTAAATTAGGTGCATAAGTTGTTGTGTACTAAGCTGTATAAGTTACTAAAGTTTTTTAACTATCTCAAGGGAACTCTTTAATTTTACGGGATAAAAAGTATCTAAAATATTGACCGTGGATATAAGGTACCACCACGCAAAATTTCATTTAAATCGGTCTAACAGTTTTGGAGATTAGCCCGTAGAACAAACAGACAAAGAAAAAACAATTGAAAAAATCTGGATTTGCCCTATTTCTCTTTTTACATCCCCCTGATTCGGTTTTTAGCATTTTTTTTTCTATGCACAGTTATTCGACCTCTACAGTTTTATTATATGTATAGATAATTTTGATGTTACAATATGTTTTAAAAGTCTGCATAATTTCTTTCACATTTTTATAACTTATTACATGTTATGAGAAGCACTTATATTAAAAAAAAAACTTTCGGCAATAAATTTTAGAAAACATATAGCTCTACGTCAATTTTCGAAGACATTGATAGATTACCAAGATATTAAGTACGTTTTTATGAGTATTTAAGACTTCTATAAGTAATAAATTATAGGCATACAATACGCTTTTCATTTTAACTTTTACTATGCGACTAAATGAACTTGTTTTTAATTAATTAGGGGAGAGTGGGGTAATTGAGAACACTTAACTTCTAACGCTCAAAAATAATAGAACAAAGTCACAAACATCATCAACTTTCATTGCAACGTAAACTTTGCTTATCTATCTACTTATTATTAACGTAAAAAATCTTAAAGATTAACGTTTTATTAGAAATATGAATGAAAACAAAAAACATTGCCGTTCCTTTTTACCCCATACCCTATGGGGTAATTGGGACCATCCCGCGGGGGAAATGGGAACAGTTTAGGGTAGTAAGGAATAACACAAATCTCTATAATAAACTACAATTAATTTGTGTGGCACATATCAGACATGTAATTTTTCTTAATCTCGCCAATAGTACATTTTTCATGTGCGCAGAGTTTACAAATGGTGCACATGATCCAATCTTCTATCGGTGGGGATTCATTCTTTTCGTTGCACATTATACAATAAGACTCCTCTTCGTTTTCATTCACTTATAAAGCCTTCTTTGAATTTCTGACACCTTTACCCTTGACTCTTTTTCTTGCATAGTTCTTTTAATGTTCCTTTTTGGTTTTCTTTAGTTACAATTTTTCTTTTCTAGCTTTCCCCTCATTTGTTTTTTCTGTTTTTTCACAGAACCAAAATCTTGTACTTTTTTAAAACTGTGCTAATGCCGGTTTTATTCATATTAAAAATACGATGACAGGATACGAAGACAGGTATATTTTGTTTTGTTTAGATCGTTTTTAGTTAAAAACTGTTATTCTATTAAGTGAAGTACCTTCTAAAATTCGTAAGCTGATGGATGGATGTCGAGACATAAAACCATATTACCAGTCTTTGCCTCCAAGCTGGGTTTCTTTATTAAAAACTGTGTTTCAGTTTGATCGAAAAACAATTTTACGTAATGAATTTGGTGTTATTCCATAATAAGATTTATAACAATCAAATATATATTTTTCTAGCTGGTCTTCTTGTTTTTTATTAAATATAGTTTATCTTTTTTGGTATCTTAAATTTGTTTTGTTTTTGTTTTGGGTGCTGGTATTGGTAGCAGCTTGGTCCAATGTAAGTTTTTTATTTTTAGCATCATCGATTGTACAGCGAAGATCTTCAACTTGGTATTTTGTTTCAGTCTTTCGTATGTAATTTCGAAATATCTAAAACAATTTATAACGTTAAAACATTTTTACACAATCAATGAGTAGCACTTAGGGTAATAAAGAACGCAACGGGTAAATGGGAACGTTCCCAATTACCGGCCTAACGCCGTTCCCAATTACCCGAAGTAGTCAATATAAATTAAAATTGCCGCCAATCGCAACAGTAACTTTGATGAGCTTCAAATCATGTGGGGCCTGAAAACAGATAGTATGTTCATGATAGTAAGAGAATGTGGTGTCTTTGAACTGAAAAATATGATATTTACATCTATTATAACGTACGACAAAAATTATAACAGAATTGCGAAAAAAATTGTTTGACTTACCATAACAGCGCACGTGCGGCCTTTTACACTCACTATTGCGTATGCACTAAAGGGCGCTAGATGCTTCCGTTGAACAGGTGCGGGATAGTTTAGTGCGGGAGAAAGTATTAGTTTCGTAGCTATTCCCAATTACCCGCCGTTCTCAATTACCCTACTCTCCCCTATATTAATCATATCTTTTATCTATACTAATATTATAAAGAGGTAAAGTTGAAGGGGGTAATCACTGGATCTATTGAACCGATTTAGATGAAATTTGGTAAAAAGATAGTTTGAGACCTTGGGAAGGACATTTTTATCCTGAAAATCATCCCTTAAAGGGGTGAATAAAAATAAACAACTAAAATGGGGATGAAAGTTTGTATTGGGAAGCAAGCTAGGGATGAATCCGAGCGAAAAATTTATATTTTAATTTAAATTAAATAGTAAAGTATTAAATAGTAAAGTATGCAGCAATTCGGGTAGAAAATCATAAATTATTATTATAGTTTTGTTTATTGCTCCATAAAAAGTTTCAGCTAAAACGTGAGCTGAGTGAGGTATGAAAATAGGCGGAACGATATTAAATTTTAGAGCCTCTTGATTTTGATTGACAATACCGAGTAGCGGTGTTGGTAGTCCATGGAATGGACGGTATTGCACGAGCATTATTTGACGTATGAAAATCTGCCAAGTATTCATCATGTAAATGAAAAACTGTCAAGCAAAGACATATGACTCAATTTGCGCTTCAGATGAAACGTGATATTGATGAAATTATAATTTACGGCACATCTGAGTGCTTTCAGTAATGCTTTATTTTGCTGACAATTTGCATTGTATGAGAAGTAAAGTTCATTGAAACAGACAGCGCTTCTCTATTTTCTATCTCTATTCATAATGATTGGTACACGGGGTACTGAGCTTTTAATAAAAAGCTCGAAATTATTGCCCGCGTAGAATTAATAGCAATTGGTAGTCCAATAATAAATTTCAATTTTTATTTTAAGTTTAAAGGAGGAAAAGAAAACTTTCACTTGAACTAGTTTTAATTTCAATTTTATAACTTGCTTGAAAAAATCATTTAATATGCAAAAGAGGAACTGCTTTTGAAATGTCCAATAAAACCGAGCTTGTTGTGACATGACCGCTTCAGCGGAACAAGTCGCAATGAACGCTGACTCAACCACTCGATTAAAGACTAGTCTACATTTTGTTGTCGTCATAATTGTGAAAAATTTTCTTAATTTCTTATTTAATATTTTAGTCATTTAAGATTAATAAAAAAGGTTATATATTATTAAATATTAATTAACATATTCTTACTTTATTTACATCATCAAAATATCAAGCATGAATATTGCTGGATCTTTTCTATTCTTCTCCGATCTGGATTCTTTTCCGAAAGATTATTTGTAATGTGAATATTGTCCTAATAAGCTTACTAAAACGCGATGCCAAGAACACAATTTTTAAATTTCAACGCTATTAAGTACAGTTATCGAATAGTATTAATTAATTATGAAAAGGTACAAAAGATAGAAAGAGAATTATGACATTTAAAAAACATAAGCTAAGTTTACTCTTACATAAATCGGCCTTTAAAAATGGTAGTGTAACCGTAACCTTAAGTAACCAGGCCGTGTCTTTAGGGAGACTTGGGAAAATCAATTTGTAAGGGGCCATGTAAAATAAAGGAAAAACGAAGACAAGCGACTACAAATGTGTTCTGAGATAAATAGTAACGATAGAGCTTCCTCTATTCGACCCGCCATTTTTTATATAATGCTCATTATCCCTAAGGAGTGAAACATATATTTTGAATGTGTTTTGTCATTATATTATAAATATAATATATTGATCATTTAGTTCTACAACAAGTGTTTTTGCAATCTAAGCCGTTAAAAATTATGTAAATAAACGATGAATTTCACAAAACTTTCTTGCTACAATATGTAATCGTATGCAAGTAGCTAAATGCGTAAACTTTGCAACGGAAAGTTGGTATAGCAGTTTATAGGATCCTGTGTGGTAAAGAGAGCAAAAAAACATTAATAAATTAGTTGACGAATAAAATTTAGTGTCTGTTTACACTTAGTTCGCATCATTTCTTCTTTGATTTAGAAAAATATTGAAATATTATTTATTTCAAGTATATTTGTGACATAAACCTGTAATTTTCTAAAAAATTAAATAAAAATAGTATTATCTTGAATCAAAGTTTTGATTCCTTTATACAATTAATGACCTTATACTATCGACTAAATTTTGAATTCGTGTGGTCTACCAATTATTTAATAACATAATTAGTTTTATGATTAATCTTCGTCTTCTACTCTCCCCTATTACTTGTCATCTCATCATTCTTTTCTTCGATCTTCCTCTACCTTTCCATCCATCTACATTCATTTCCATCACTCTTCTTGTCACATGCGTTTCATCCCTATTCTTCACATTTACATACCAAGTCAGACTCTCTCACCTCACTCAACTCACTCTCTCTCACTTATCTCAGACTTCTTTTAATTTCTCTGTCACCAGCGCTACTTTCAAGCTTCCTCTATATACTTATTCCTTATTTTATCCTTAAGGATAAGTATTTCAGTATAAGTAACATTACTTTTAAAATAACAAAAATTCTATTATAAATAAGTTAAGAAAGCATTCTTTTCAAATAAATTCTAGTTTCATCCTTTCCCCTTTCCAAGTGACGTTAATACAGAAAGGTGTTTCTTTGAAATCCCAAAGATATTTAAGCGCCTTAGCACCTGCTAGGTAATTAAAAAACTACGTGAATTATCTAAACACCATCACGTTTTCAACATTAAGTATTTTGTTTTTTTCCTACTAAATAAATTGTATTTAAAATCATTGAAGCAAATTTTAAAAATATAAATGTATGAATGAAAAATGGGATATAAATTATACGTGAATGGAGAAGATAAAGTTGTGGAAAAATCTCTTATTCTCTTTATGCAGTAACGTACGGATCTATTATAATTATTATACTCGAAAAAAGCCAGCGAAAAATTTTTATTTATAAAACTAAATAAAAGTGAACGTACTGAAATTAATATCAAAGATTAGCTTTTGAACTAAAATTGGAAATACTAGTAGTATTTATGATAATATACATTTTCTCTTTCATTAAAAATTAATACTAGCACGTATCCTTTACAATTAAATAATTTTGAGGTTATTTATTCATCTAGCACTGTTTTGTTTGATCGGCTTATTCAAGCGTGCTTTTCATTATGTTGGTCGAATTTATATCGGCAATACATCGAGATTATATTTTGAAACAATATTTTATATGTATTATTGAAAATAATAATATAATTTTTATTCGCTTGTTGGATGATGTTTTTATATTAATATTTTAATTGACATATTAGAGACTCGCCCTGGCTTCGCTCGGGTTCATCCCTAGGTTGATTTCTTCTTTAAATTGACGTGACTTCTTTATTTATGAACCGATTGAAATAAAACAACTAAATGTTAAGTGTAGCTTACCATGATAAATTAGTGAAAACTGCACCCAAATCGGCTTAGTATCCGTTAAAGTGATAATTCAAAAGTGCTTGTTATAATTAATTCAATAAAGTTTATTTCATTTCATAAGCCGAGATCATTTCTGATTCACGGACAAACCGACAAAAACTTTAGAAATCATTGTTTTGGGTTTTATTGCTTTAATAAAGACCCCCTAGTTTTTCTCAAATATCTTTAATGTACCTACGGACAACGATTAGTTACAATTTTATTATATATATATATATATATATATATATATATATATATATATTTTAATCTACATTTTGTATGTATGTATATAATATGTCGTAATATACGTTTTGTATATACATATGTTTTATAAGTGTGGAATATAATTATTTGACATAGATAACAAAATATCAAAATGAAAAAGCAAAGTTAGCTTAAAATTCAGTAAATCTACTACTGAATTTCATAAACATTGAGAAAATTTTTCACTTTATTTATTGTACTATTTCAGAAAATCTGTTTTAAAGCAGTATACTTTTAACCTGGAGAAAACACGATTGTCCTACTTGTCATTCTCGCTACAATTTTACTAGCTAAAGTCACGACAGCACGTCTTATGCCGACGTCACGTAACTATAGAACCAACCAACTTGTTTATTTTATATAGAATCAGTCCAAGCCACTTTCGTCTTATTTTTTAATGGTTATAATACTGAATTTCTTTTGAAAATATATTCAGCTACTAAACTACTGTCATACATCGGCATGTTCAAAGCCACAGCGTCGCCTCTGTAGATAAAGGAAGTATATTCCCTAGGCTTCTTTTTATTGTTTATTGATAGAAAGGTCAGTGACCTTGATATTCATGTCTAGGTTAACAATAGCGTCTTGAATTATATGAACATAGCTCTGGTAGATATAAATGTAAAATATAAAATCCTTTGTGCAGGAATCTCTTGTCTGGATAACATTTTAAAAAAATCGAATTTTGTCTTTGAACTCCGTTTTCAAATGCTAAATTTATATGAGATTATCTCGACAGCATACTCCTTTGAAGTAAAATTTTATAGTACATTCTCACCTATAGTCTTATTTTATTACTAGAAATATTTTTCTACGCGTTCTTTTATAATTAATATTGGAAATAATTAAAATTTGCCTAATATAGTATTAATTTAAAAAAAATACATTTAATATTATAACATATGTATAATAAAAAAAAAATGTTAATAATTATACTAGAATCATAATCACCTTTTCTAAAGTTCCTTTAATTAGCATTAATTGAGTCTAAATTACGACTTCTGAATATCTCCGAGGTTCGAGACTTCTCCACAAGTATATATTTGATCTATTATAATAATATTTCATTTGCAGAATTCCGGAGTTGAAATGATTTATGTCTCAAATGAGACTCACTTTGTATTTCTTTCAGTGAGCTCACAGTTAGATCGTTACTAGTAAAATGAAACAAGTTAGATATGTCTTCGTAATAATTGATTTTTTAACACATTTTATAATTTAAAATATCGGTCAATTCGTTTTATTTATTATTTTATGATAGAAATATTAGTATATATAACATAATATAAGAACTACATAACTTGCTTAATTATTCATCTTAGCTATTCAACGAGACAATAACCTAGATTAATATTCACGTCGTTGCTAACCACGTCGATCCAATCAGTTTCGCTAAAGTGCTCTATTTGGAACCTATAACCTTTATCGCTGGTAAAACTTACTTTGACGCTCATCCATAATTTTCACACGTACTAGCTTTAAGTATGAGGAAAAGCCGCTTTATTTGGCACGTGACTGGCTAATTACTTATACGATCTGCAAAACTTGTCGGCACAGTTCGTGTCAACTAAAGTCGGTCATTTACAAGCTACGGTTGCTGAATGTCGGCCAATTTCAGCGGCTATGTCAAAAGAGTTCCTATATAGCGCTTTCATGTGTATTGCATTAAGATCAGCAATCAGCGTTGAATGTGGGCTTTGGCTATTAAAAATGTAATAGCTTTCCCAATAATGACTGCAGTTGCGGAAGCTTTATTTTATGAGATAATTTTATGAAATGTTATTTGAAATATTTCTACTTATTTTTCTTAGTTATTGAACAATGTTTGTTGATGAATAAGTATTATTAAAAATAAATTTAGATTTAATCTTTAAGTAACTATCTTTCACCCCTTGAATAAATTTTCAAACCCTGTTTACCCCTTTCAAATATAATTTCAGATAAATCGAATTTTTCGTTAGTGTTCACCTTAATTATAATATAGGTGTAAAATATTTCTGTAAATAAAAGAAAAAATAAAAAATATTTAAGATATACGTTATATGCCTGTGTATTACTGAATGAATTACGATTTCTATTACGTCGATATTAAAATTATTTTTAATACACACACTTTATTTTATCACACTGTACATATAATTTTGGCTTAAAATTTAAATTATGCATGAAAAAAAAATGAAAAAATATATACTAAAAACCGACGAACTTTAACTATTTGGCACCGAAAAGAAACAGCATAGCATTGGATTCGTAGTTGTAATGCATTTAATCGCTAAAATTTTCCAAGCGCGCTTATAAAATGCAGGAGCATGGATTAGTAGCGCAATAGGAGCATCTCTTTGTAACACGTAGTGCCTAATTCAGCGGGTTTTCAAGCAATTTCTTGTGTGCGAAGCCATTTCATCCTATTTAAATATTCACACTTCACAGTTTACTTTTGAATAGATACACTATTTACATGTTTTTTTAGACTCATATCTTTTAATAATGTATAGTATGAGCTAGAAAATGACGTCAGATTAAGATAGTCAACAAAATAAATACATCAGGTTCAAGTAATTGTATTTAGACTAAATCTGAGATGGGTTGTTTTGTCAAACAGCAAGGATTAGCAATGCAATAGAAACATCTATGAATTGTTCGCTCTACCTAGCGTAACTAACGGTTTTCAGTAAACACATATTTGTGGAAATGCGGCTTTTGATATTGTAAGACGACGAGCTACGGTTCGCTGAGCTATAATTTGAAACAACAGATTTGCCGAGACATCTGTTAGTTGTATATTAAATTAACGATTCTCAATTCTGGCATTTACGTGTAATTTCATGTCGCAAATACCTTCTTAGTTGCAATATATTAATTAATTTTCGCTACTTTGAAATCTTAGTTGTAAACTAAAATATTCTATAGAGGCAACATATTATTATGTATTAATTAATTTGAATAGATTAATCTTCCCAGTACTCTAATGCTTTAACTATAAATAATAATTTCTGAATATTGAATTATTTACTTCATTCTCCTTTTATAATGATATACCTATAATTTAAATTATATTTTATAGCGTGAAATATATAAAAATCAGTATATGATGAGTGTAGAGAGATGGTATAATATATTATATTTAAATTTGCAAATGTTATGTTAAATACCTACTTATGTTAATAATTAGATATATAGTGTAATAAATTTCTATTATTAACATTTCTTTTTACTAACACTATCTTTAACTATAGTTTATATTTGTTCAAACGACCAAATTATCATAAAACTTAATAAAAAAAAAGTCATTAACTGTGAGCTTGTGAGATATTTAATTTAGGGTTTCAATGAACAAGTTAGTTCAAACTGTAAACGATTATAAAGTACTTACAAAAAGATTTAAAAGGAGTTCCTTTTATCCTCTTACGTAGCGTCCAAGGAAATGTCCCATCAAATTACAGTTATGCGGTCGACATTAGGGCAACTCATTGGTAATTCGGGTGAGCAACGAACGGTGCTTTACGAATATAGGCCTAGGGTACTGCAGCGGTACTGGCGTTGCATTATTCATGCATCGATCTATGTGATAAATATTCATACTAATATTCGTGACGGCATATAATAATAGAATTCCAGAGATTTATGAGCTCAGGGACTGCGCTTGGATCTTCGCTCTTTTATATTCCCGAATACTGCTCCGAGTCAAATGAAAGGCTCGGCTTTAATTTTGACTTTACAATATTTTTCATGGAAATTTAAATAAATTCGTAATGCTAGGTGATAAAAATGGTAAGTATATTAATTGTGTATATTAAATACACGTTATTTTGATCCAATAAATAGTAAAAGCTGTTTTTTGGTATAAAATCGTAATGAACTTTGTATGTAAGATGCGATTATTCAGCTTGAACAAAAATGTAATTTGTCTAGGAAAACGTGATCAGCGGAAGGGATCACGATAGCGTGAATCCGTTGCCAGGGTTCGTTCTGCCATCACTGGAAACCTGCCACTTATGTATATGTACATTAATTTGGGAAAAATGGATATGTATTACCGTGATTAATTTTCATATCATTGTTTAACAAAGTTATTTAATTTCATTTTTTATTATTTTGAGCAATATTAAATTAATTTTCATTTTTTTAAATATATGTTTTTGTGAAATTTAAAAGTTGTTTGTAAAGTTTTCTAGTATATTAAAAAGACAAGCCAGATAGGCCACCAGGTCCAACTGTGACCTTTCTATTATCATGGCATGACATAAATAAAGAATAATTAAATATTATTATAACATTTTCCTCAGGGAATGAACTATGTTTCCCTTCATGTAAACGCAAAGCATGCAATAGACGAGGGTGCGACAAAAGACATAAAGGGTTATGAATTGGCGTCCTCTCCTCGAGCGATAAACTTACCTTGCTGTTGATGTATGTATTTGATTGATATATATTTTTTAATATGGACTTATTTAATCTTAAGTAAATTTCGAATAAATATAATATATCAAAATTGTTACTAGGTGAGATGTACAGGAGCAAAACGTCTTACATTTTCACATCACTCTTTGGAAACTGAAATAAATAGCAAAAATAGCGTTAATCTGTTACTCTTTTCCTTATTTTCATATTTATAATACTATTTCTTTTATTTATAATACTTCTTCTTCTACCCACTCACCATAACGCTTTGACATTGGTTGAGCCGTTTTTCATCCATCCTCTATGCCGAACAAAACTTTTTCTTTTCCCTGAAAGCCGAGATATATAGGATTAGTGGATATAAATAGAAATATAATAATTTTTTAATCATTTACCTTTTAAATTATGGACAGCCGGTATCGCATAAATATTCATATGAGCTTATTAGTAGTAGCAACTCACCCTCGCTCCGCTCGGGTTCGTCCCTAGAAACTTTTTAACGGTTAGTATAGATTTCTCAGAGATAAAATATTTCTCGCAGTAAAATATGCTGCCTATATGCTGACCCGGATAACCAGCTATCATCATAACAAATTTCATTAAAACTGTCCAGTGGTTTTCTCGCGATGCGTTCTCAGACAGACAGACAGACAAAAATTCTTAAGACTATAAATTCGGCCTCCGTATCGATAGTAATAACTATTTCATTAAGATTTTCCAAAGAAATATTTAATGTACAGATTCGACTCAGTTACAATTTTATTATATGTATAGATTACGAGGCAGATATTTAAAAATCACGGACACTTAGTTACGGATATTTAGTTATTAATATTAAATAAATAAGGAGCTTAACACTCTATAATGCATTTCTTGTGAATTAGAAACTATACAGTACTAATACGTTTAGTAAACGTCACTCCGTTCAAGGCTAACTTCACAATATTGACATCGATTAGAATGTTATGTTTAGAATTACGTTTTTACACATTATAGCACCCTTACATATAATTTTCATAGCACATCGTCATCAAATACAAAGTTAAGGTGAAGCCGCATTAGAATACTATATTTTCGGTTGTTAAAAATTGCTATATTTTGTATTTTGATCGATTTAATGCAGACAAATTAGTTACAAGCAGGAAATAGTCATATTCTTCCATTTACGAAAAAGTTAATTGCATTTTTGTTCTTCACGCAAAGGCGGGCAGATAGCATTGGGATGTTGGCGTGGGTGGTGGCACTCAAACTTTGTGCTTTATTTTAAGATGGCCATACAGGTCTCGCAGTTTTGTCTATACAGGTAAACTGTAGTGAAGAGCGTGTGGCAGTCAACTGTAGCTTTATTTAGTGCTTTATTAACGTCTGTCATTTTACAATGTTTAGACTTTTTTTCATTGAGAATTGCATTTTTATGTATAAAACTATCTCATTGAATTTTAACGTGGATTTATTTTGGTTTGAGAGTCATTTGTCCTCGCATTTTCACGGAATAGAGATTTTTACTTTATGTAATTTCCTAATATACACATATTTGTGTGAACGATCCAGATTGATGTTGATCAATATGAGAAACAAACCACCATTCTGGAGCCGCCAATCAGCAGGTATTGTAAATATAAAGCGATATTTTATATACAATTTGACGACACGTTTAGCTCAGTTTGTAGTGACCCTGCTGGGGGCATTCATTTGTGTGATGGGCACGAATATTTGTACTCCAGTCATGGGTGTTTATATTTATAATATGTATGTATTTAAAAGTTATATATGTATATTGTATCAACTATCTGGTATCCATACCACAAGCTTCGTAGCTTACTGTGGAACTAGATGGTGCTGTGTGTTAATGTTCCAACATATTTATTTATTTATATACAAAGGTGTGACAAAAGTTTATTTAATAGGTAAACTCATAGTTTTTAATTTATTAGGCTTCGTTTAAATGTACCCTCAATGTCAAAAAGGATTAAAAAAAAAATAATGACAAATGAATACCAGTGAAAGGTAAACCAGATAGAGTAAATGTAGAATCAACTTCTACAATTAAAAGTTGAGGACAAGGTGGAGTAAGATTTAAATAAAATTGAGTTTAGATCTTTTTGAAGTAATAATATTAATAAGTTTAACAGGGGATTGCACTTTGTATTAAAAATACATTCATATTTAAGCTCCGAATACCGCTACTGGTAAATCATAGTGGGCTTCATGCTTGCATATTATTAATTTTCAATTCGTTTAAAGTTACATGTGGAAGCAATTCCGTTTAGTTAGAAATATTATAACCATAACTAGCCTGAACTACGAGTACATGAACTCAATTTTGTGTAGGATTTATAGCTTTTAATTAAATTTAACCTCACCAAAATCTATTCCGTCGTAACAAATAAATAGGCTCAATTTTTCATTTTTGTTTTGTGCGTTATTTCAACCAAACCCAAATTCCTGAAAATAAAATCAAAGAAAATATTATATTTCTAACAATGTAATGTTCACTCATATGGCAAAAGCAAAAGAATCAAGAGAGTTGCGTCAGCATGTCCGTAAAGGTTTTGACCCATAGAACGTAAGCCAAACATGCCTTTTTTCACTGAGCGCTTTTTACAATCAACCGTCGCGGCAATTAGAGTACGCAATCACGGAAAATTGTTTGGTTTGATTGGTCAGTTATATCACACTGAAAGACTGACGAGTTTTTATCACATTGTGAAAATGATTTTTCTCTTTGAGATTAGTAATCATATAATTTTGTATATTGGATAAGTTATTTAAACTAAAACAAATTATGCTTTTGGTTTATAGTTAAAGAAACTCGTCAAAACTTAACGTGAAAATATTTAAAACTGGAATGTCTCACTATAACTTCATTGGTTGTGGAATGACGCATCTACCTCCGCATTTGACCAACTTGGTGAACTATGGCTTTAGATCCCTCGCATTTTAGGGAGTCCCTTGTCCAGCAGTGTGATACAAGAAAGGATTTTTTTTATATAATCAGTAACTGATATATCTAAAAAAAACTCTAAGTTATTACTATGCTATACAAAATGATATTTAATTTTAGTGGCGAATCATGCTCAAAAAATGAGTTTGAATTTTAATTGTTATTAAGAAGAAGCTATCTGTTACATCGTATTATACAGTTTTTAAAAGTCATTTGTTTTTACTTAGTCAGGTCTATATTATTAGGAATAGAAAAAATGTTTACGTAAAAAGATTAGTGAAACTGCCAAAGTAAGAACTCTGTTGGAATATGTACAAAGAAAATTCCTTACATCCAAAAAAATCCATCTTTTGCCTAATGTTAATTGCTTTGCCTTAGACGAAAACATCGGTTAAATGGACCGTTAATAGTCTATAATACGATGCTGTTCGATCACATCTTGTTTAAGCGTTAATTTATTTTATATCGTTGCTACATATTTTTTGGGAAGCTTCGTAAAGGTATTTTTATCACGTCTTTTACTTTAATAAATATAAAGTGAACAATGAAAATAGTGTTTTATATAAAATACAATTACTTATATGGTTATTGTGGCTCGCTGGTAAAATTACATACATTTTAAATATATTGAACGTGCTATCGCCATTCATTTAGCAATGTGTAGCAAGTATTATGAGTACTATATTTTTAAACTAGCGACTCACCCTAATACGTTTTAACGTTTATCGTAGATTTCTCAGAGATGAGATATTTTCCCCCAGTAAAAAGTATCTTATATGTTGATCCAGATAACCAGCTATCATCATAAAAATTTCATCAAAATCTGTGCTGTAGTTTTCTCATGATGTGTTACCGAATAGACAGACAGACAGACAGACAAACTACATACTATATATAAAAAAGATTGTTGTGTACACACTTGGAGTTAACACACTACTATGGAGTTAACGCATTTAGGAACGCACACAGAAGCGAGGGTGAGTCGCTTATAATTAATATATTATAATATTTACGACAATTCGTATGAATGGGGTGTTGAAAACCCTTCGTTTGTTGAAACTGATTCGGACTCATCGGTGCGTAAATCCATCGACCCTCGTAACGACACTGTATTTTGAAGATAGACGTAATATTACATTTATTTGTCGGTGCATTTTATTCATAGTAGTGCTTTAATTTTACAATTTATTCACTCGATGGTATCATGGTATGGTATTTTATAATGTAAAAGATGACATAATATGTTTTATTATTTAAATGAACAGTATTCATCGACATATGAATAAATGAGCAAAGCGATGGCAGTAAGCTTTGTATTTGGATGTAAAGAAAAATAAATTAAAATTTGAAAATGAAACTAAAAAACATTAATTAAATAAAGGGAAATTTAAAAAATTAAATTAATCGATGATGGATTTAAAGAATGTGTATATCTAACTAGGATAAATAAAATTGGATACAATTTAGTATTATAATATATTGAATATGCTATTTTATATTTATGATTTAAAAAACTAGAAGACAGTATTTGGTAGAGTTTTTTAAACATGTTTATAGTATAATAAATATTATTTTGATATTTAAACTCATATCAATTTCTTTTATATAATACTTTAAAAATATTTATATTACAACAAATATTAAGATAATCGTGCCTACATTTAAAAAACATTGGTAAATATTGACAGACATTGCAAGTTACAATAATACTAATTATATATTATTATTTAATAAATTACATAATTCGATATCTCCAAAGAACAATATTGCAACTCAGATTAAGATAATTTTAACAAAAGAAGTATTTCTGCATATATGTACTTAAAGTCTAAATTCGAATCTATTACAATAAAGAGTTGCAATATTGTTCCTTGCAGATATCAAGTTTATTATACACAATAAATGAATTATATTTGTGAATAAAAAAAAAAAGGCTTGTGTGTGCAATTCACACGTGGTAGAAGTGAGACTTCAGAAAAGTAACCTACGAGAGAATGAGATGAATATACGAGTAGAGTATTAGGAATAGCAGAATTATAAGGTTAATTTTTTTATAATATTTTTAACAACTTTAAAAGTCATTTTACATTTTATTTGGCATAAATATACATTACATATTATTCAGTAATTATTTTTTTTATTTTTCAGTTCCTGTGTAATGTATTCTATCGCAAATAACAAAAGCACCGGTAACCGACCGGTGCTTTATCCTATATATATATATGTTTGTCTCTTTTTAGTGTTGCATTTCCGTTTCATCGAGTTTCAAATCACAACGATTCTAAATAAGTTTCATTCCAAAAACTATAGATAACTTCAGATAAACATGTTTATTTTTGTTGAAAACAAAGTCAATTAGTTATATTTTGATATTCAAAATCGAAAATGTACTTTATAAAGATCTTTTCGGCTGTAACAACATAAAGACCTAATAACAGTACCCAAGATCTCAGTTCAGAATCTTTATTTATTTTATATTTAACGCGAGCTGGTTGCGTTTATCAAATAATGAACGAAATTTAATCTTGTAATACCGGGAAAAACCGACAAAATCCGTATTTAACCGTCGTCGCAAGCTGACAGCTTAAATGATTGCTGAACTTTTTATTGGAGTTTGGACATCATTTCACGAACCACAACGCTTTTTACGTGCAATAAAAAGTGTTGTTTCATGAGACCGGCCTTCATTTATATCATGCTCTGTATATCCTCAAAACTTCTATATTAAAATCTTGATAGATAAGTTCTGACGACCGCTGAAAATGAAAAGTTATAACAGTCATATATACAGCTATTAAACTGAAAGTTTATGCACACGAGGAGATTTCAATTTTCTATTATATTCTTCACATATAAACTCCATTATAATTATTGTTATGGTGGCTATGTAATTAATGGAAGTACACCGTGATAACTAAGAGATATTGATAAATAGCGTGTTCAAAATATATCTTGCATGATTTATGAAGATAATTTATCAAATACTCGTTCTATGCTTCTTTTGTTTAGATTCCCAGTTAGATATAAGTTGACTAAGTTAAATAATTTTTCTTTCCGTATTAGCTTGATGAAAAAAAAAAGTTTAGCTAAAGTAGAAGAGAGGCGGTTTTTAAAATTTGTTATTTATTATCATTATGAAATACGATAATAAAAATTTGTATCATAGTATACTGTTAATAAACAAAATTAAAAACTTTTATATTACCTGTAAATAATTATGTTATAATATAAACTAGTAATAAAGATTTGTAGCATATTTTAAATAAGGATTTTTAAATCCCTCTCTGCAACCAGGGAAAACGCGCAGGATATATACATATATCTATTTTTACCATCTGCCTTGGTACGAAGTTGTAATGAAAACATTTACAGTCCACGCTTAGGGAATACATTTTTATCGAAACCGTGTCAAATCGTATCGAATCTTCGGAACTAGTTTATAGTATTGTTATAGTAAAGAATGTTTTATCTATTATACTATACATTTGAAAATATATTTGTTTCTATGTTACTTTTTAATGTTTCAATATAAGGACCGGTTTTGACAGCATTGAATGAATGGATTGAATAATGGACATTATAGGTAGTTTTGTCATTATGCTCATAGTTACTAATAATAATAATAACAAAAGTGCTAAGCTATATATGTACATAGCAGCAAAGCCTTTGTTCTTTTAAAATTGGCAGAAAAAATATTTTGAAAGTGAATACACATTTCTACGATATTTTTTTACATACGACTATCAGAGTTTTCGGACACCACATTCACCCTGAGTCGAATCGAAACTTTAGATGGAATTGTAGTGGTACATATATTTATACTAAGCCGTAATGCTGAAGCTACTTCTAGAGAATAGAAATTTTAAAAATATCCCACCTAGTTCTAGTTTCTTTGGAATAAGCATAGAATTTTCTTTTTACTTTATGAATGTTGTCTGCTCAGTTTCGTTTTAAGGACATATGTACGTTCATGTATATTTGTTATGTTACTCATAAAGCAATATTATTACTTCCAACTTATGACATTAATAATTATATTATGTACACTGAAATTATAGTCTGTTATTATGCACTTAGTGACTTAGAACATTATCGAAATTTCCTTATATATGTATATGTATATAAGAAGTATATACTTATCTTTTGACAAACAAACCAGCACCATCTTTTAGATTTCTTATCAAAAATCAGATAATAATAGCTTATTTCTACTAAACTGCATCCAAATTCGTCCAGCCGTTTAAGCGTGTAGGAGTAATAAACATATATATAAACTTTGGCATTTATTAAAACAGTGTGGTATTGTAAAATAAGAAGTAGGTATATTATAACGAAATATAAAAAATATTTCGAATCCTTAATCATTCTTTTTATCCTTTACTACAGATGGATATATGAAGGAAATAAGCTTTGATAAGCTTCGTTCCTACGTCAGATAAAGTGCAGCAATATATTTTCAGTAATCACTGATAACTTGAACCGTATAAGGAAATGTATAAGTCCAACATGTAAAATGTACCAAATCTCAATTTATAGTTTACGAGATATAAAAAGATATAATAAAATAACCAAATATTGTGAGATATGCGTCATACTAAACTGATTCTCTAAAAATATTACAATAATTATCTCCTTATACCTTATACAGATAATTATTTAGAATTACAACGGCTATAATGTTCTCACTTATTTTAGTGGCTGAAAATAGGGCAACAGATCGTAAAGTCCTGAGTTCTTGCCCGAAGTCGAGTCAAAATAATTACTGGATATTTCAATCGTGAAATATTTAATACCAACTCAAAGTCGGGAATTTGTGTATAAGATTTGTGTATAAGTACGATAAGGAAAATGAGAGTTATAAGTATAAAAAGTATACTAATAATATCTGCGCACACACTTTTACAGTTGGCTAGTTTAAGTAAGATCGGTCACAGCTGTCACTAAATCAGTTATTATTACTATAGCGACACATTTTAATTTTTGTTGAGGTTTCACTATGATACATATCTATCATACGTACTAGTGATCGCCGCGTGTTTGAAAATTAACCATAATTCATTAAGTTATATATTTATTGTCTTATCACCGTAATAAGTGATTCAAAGAGCATAGCATGCCATACTGCGATCAATCTGCCAAGCACCGTGGCTTATCTATCACTAACGACAAAATCCACGAGAACCTCATGGTGTATACTGTAGTTGCTGTAATGAAAAAATACAAAACCAAATATCGCGACTGAGTAGAGAGGCATCCAAATGACCTCGAAAGTGCCTTAACAAAAAGAGGTTACACAAAAAGACTGAAAAGGAATGACATCCTAGATTATTGAAAGAAAAAAAAAATGTATAAATATGAGTAGATGGCTCAGTGGAGCCACGCTCTTACTGTAAAAAAAATCTCAGCACATATCTGCTAAAAGTAAACACTACTTGCAGATTTCCTTATAAAACAAAAAAAAATTGTCTTGTATCTTAAAAACTATGCAAAAGTATTTTAGAAACCATTATACCTTTACATATAGACATACTATAAATGTTATTGTTAAAACAAAAAGTGCAATATTACTAATCAAATGTGAAACTAAAGGAAGAACCTTTATGGCATTGTCGATCACCGCCATTATTTTTACCAATAACGCGGTGCTCAGTGAAATTGAAATTGGTATATGTAAGAGTATACTAATATTTAAAACTTAAGAATTTGGTTTTTGGTCATCTGAACGCGAGCAGAGCCGCGGGCGATGCTAGTTTATACTCTATAAATAAGATTAGGTTTCTATAGCATTGATCGATAAACCTTTCTAGGTTGTGATAATTCTGAATATAGGACAGTTAAAACTAAAACAGGTCTGCTAGAATAGTACAGTTACCTACATATGTAGAAGGAGCAAACCTTTTTTACTGACAAATGTAAATATAAAACATAAATTATGAAAAATATTAATTTAAATGTTTTATAAAAGTTTAAGAATAATATTTTAGAGAATCCTTCATGATTATTTGAACTAACATAATATTTGAGATGGTTATAGTTAAATATTGAACCCTAGCCTTGAAATCGGACAGAAGTCGGTATGCTCTGTGATTAAATTACATAAATTATAAGGTGTTATGAATGAAATAATAAAAATATCCTTCCGCGGAATGGATAATCTGGTGGACCCTACGCCAAAAATCCTTTTGTTATCTCTGAGTTATTTTTCAGAGAGTTTGAATTTGCCAGACAAAGCGAGGCGCATATTTCAGGCCTCGTAATCTCATTTTAGTTCGCGAAGGCTTACGCAAGTTTTTTTTCTGTTGAACGCGTTAATTCCACTTGATGTATAGCGTTCGGACCTACAGTTAGCTGCAATTACATTCCTAATGGGCGTTGATACTTAATAGGGTAATTTGTTCAATAAAATTTAAATGTTTAGAGGCGGTTATATACATCTATTTAGAACTGACATAATAATTGTCATGTACGTCCCTAATATATACTAGCAGAACCCGCGGCTTCGCCCGCGATCAAATTACAAAAAGAAAATAAAGTTTTTCGCAATACATAGACTCTCTCAGTCTCTCTCGCGGCTATCGACCGCTGGGAACCAAAAATCAAAATAAATCCGCGAAATAATCCGAAAAGATAGTTTTATTTAAAATAAACTTACCACATTTACTTACAATTTATTAAATTAGTTAAATATTTGATTCCTAAAATCGATGACATTAACAGATACAAGTAAATAAACTCAAGCAATCACAGTCAGGTTTACAATTTACGCCTTACAATAGATTTCGATCAAACTCAAAACCTTTAGTGGGACTGTAAGGCCAAGTTCATTATTACAAGGTAAGGCCGTAGGGTAAAACATGCAATGTCATGTATACGTGTATATAATAAAATTGTAACTGAGTCGAGTCTGTGCATTAAATATTTTTTGGAAGTTATTATTGAAATAGCTAATACTAAAGATACAGAGGCCAAACCTACAGTTTTAAAAATTTTTGTCTATCTGTCTGTGACCGCATCACAGGAAAACCACTGGACTTATTTTGGTTACTAGATGTCGCCATGTGTTTTTAAATTACGTAGTTTTAATTGCAAAAAAAGTGTATGTACACATATGATTCTATGATTTTATTAGAAAAAATAAGTTTGTGTTTCATATTATATTCTAGAGTTTTACTTACGAGTATTATAGAAAACAAAGTTTGCGGTAGCTAAACTGACAAAGCGGGTGACGGAAAATATTCCATACCTCTTAAACTACTGTATATTAGATATTCTGAAAAGCAATTTTCGTTAAAAGATTTTGGAAGCTCCTTTACAATTAATTTAATTTATATATTTAAAATCTTTTGACACCATTTCTTCAAAGGTAAAGAAGGAACGTTTATTTTTTAAGTACTACACGTAAACGTATGAATTTAGTCATATACTCGTAGACGCTAAACGAAATTATGAAAAATTGGCTTAGAAACATTTATGTACTTCTGAAACTATCACTTTTCACCCGATTTTTTTATCTCAAGATAAGGACAAATTAAATTGAAAATCGTTTTCGGTTGTAATAACAAATAAATAAATCTTTCCTCTACATAATATTAGTATAGAAGTATCGACATACGAAAATTTCCACTCATCATCATTTTTTAAATCTTTTAATTTCTTAAATAAGAATGAATCTGTTGCTAAATATAAATAAGTAAAATCTAAAAGTTTGGTTTTTGATATTGCTAGTTATCTATTAGTAAGAAAATATAAAAATTAGTTCTGTAGTTTAAGAATTTATCACCTACAAGCAAATAAATATTTCCTTTTTATAATATTAGTGTAGATGTATAGACATACTATAAATGTTGCTAAAACAGAAAATGCAATATTACGAAATTAAATATGATATTAAAGGAAGAACATTTGTGGTTGCCCCCTTACTGTAGGGAACTGTACTGTACTGTATTCCCCTCGTACTGTACCGTATTCCCCTCGTGCTGTAGGGAGGAAAGCAGCAGTGGGAAATTAATGTAATAAGTTGGCCTACTGCTTACAGACGCGCTTGCGTACTCTGTGACACTTGGTCTATAGTTATGAGTTCACGCTGGCGACGTGAGCTCGCTTTGCGGGAGGGGTGGTAGCGTTAAATGCCTACTTCGCCCGGACAGCCTGGCCTTATAAAGGGCTGAATACATTTGTGGCGTTGCCAATCATCGCTATATTTTCTCAAACTTGCGGTGCGCAATGAAACTGGTGTATATTAATATATAAGAGCTAAGAATTTGTTCTTTTTTGTTATATCGTATTTTTTAAATAATAAAAAAAAAAAACCAAAAACTTGAATAAATATAAAAAAAAGCAATACTTTGTATTCCATCGAGATCCGAACTCGGACACACCTATTGATTGTTAATCTTGCACCTTGGTCGCTTGACCACGACGCTTATATCTAACTGTAATAAATTATCGAGCATATTCTGTGTAGAATAACGCAAAAGAAAATCGCATGAAAACTCGAAAACACGCGTTTTCCCAGACATGGGACTAATCTAGATCGATTTTTCGCCCCCGAAAGCCCCTACATACCAAATTTCAGCGAAATCGTTAGAGCCGTTTCCGAGATCGCTGGTATAAATAAATAAAGATATAAATATACAAGAATTGCTCGTTTAAATATATTAGATTACGGCACTTGATGTTTTTATATTACCCTTGATTACCCTACTGCCTCGGTGGTGTAGTGGCTAGCACGTACGGCTGCACACCCGGAGGTCCTGGGTTCGGGCCAACTTGGGTCGGGCCAAGTTTAGTTATTGAGTCTTTCTGTCTAGTAAGCCTCAGTAGCATCCCGGAGTTGGGAAGTTGGCGGTGTTTCACCCCCGTGCCTCGGAGAGCGCGTAAAGCCGTCGGTCCTGCGCCTTAACTCTCACCGGTCATGTCGAATATTCGTCCCACTGGAGTATGAGAGTGACAGGAATAGAGAGTGCACTTGTGTCTGCGCGTACATTTGTGCACTATAATATCTCCTGCGCAGTTGGCTAGTCTCAATGAGATTGGCCGCCGTGGCCGGAATCGGTCAGGAGGACATCATCACCCTTGATTCACTCGGGTGCTTCCTTGAGTCTTTTACACATTCATTTTGAAAAAGTTGCAAATCATTAAATGTGATAAATATTAATATGCAAGTAATATATTATATGAACCCTTTTCGGAAAAAAAACTCTAAATTACAGTGAAAAGCGTATTAAAATGCAATGCGTGTTTTAGAAGAAAGACAAACGCAGTTAAAGACTTTGTTTGATATATTATTTAGAGATAAACCGACTTCGAAAATATCTGATTAGGTATCTATACTCGTAGTACATAAAAACCTGTTCAGTTATTTTTTACTTTTTAGTACCTGAAGTTTAAGTAAATACTGAAATAGCTTTTGTAAATAAATACTAGTAATAACAAAAAACTATCTCAGTTTTTGTTACATGCTTTAGTCTGTATCATAAGAAGCACTGAACCAATTTTGATGAAATCTTTACTATTCCCTAAGTTGAACTAAATCAAAGCAAATAAAAAAATGATCACGATCCGATTACTAGTTTCGGAGAAATGCGTGGACAAACATACACATATACAAACATACATACATACATACATACATACAAACATACCTACATACCTATAGGATTTTGTATATTTGTTTGGAAGCCCTAATAGATTATTATATGAGAATATTTTGTACTTCCAGTAATAACTTACATACATACGTGTCGATTGATAACCTTTTTTTGAAGTCGATTAAAAATACGACTTCTTGACCTTTGCACAGTGTATAGGTATAACACAAAAACTATGAAAAACTAGTGACTTTCCCTTTTTAACTTCAGCAGCCTGGGTGCGTATGGATGAATGGCCTACGAACGCGTAGAGGACAAAATACAAAATTGTTTTTTTGGATGAAGAAACTTTGCAGACGTACGCATAACAACTCATCAATGTTTCGTTATAATGAGATGAACGGTTTAGGGACGCATAGAGTACAAATAACTAAGCATATTAAAGAAATTATATTAATTTTGTATATATTTTTTTAGCAATATTAACAAAAAGATGTTACGCACCGTACCTATTTAGATTAAAATAATGTTCATTAGCATAATTGAAACACTTGATGTTATAAATATTAATGTTCTAATTTACAATTATTTTGAAGCAATTCTCAAATATTTCGTGTAAATCCTGGATTTTTATTTTAGAGGTGATTCGAAATATAATAACTTGAATATTATAACAGTGAACACTTGTTTGTATAGAGATAATTTTATAAACATTAAAAACGGCGTCAGCTTTTTAATATTTATATCGGCAGTGATGATTTAAGGAATTACTTCTTAAATGAGAAAAAATCTTTATGACATTGCCAACTGCTGCTATTTAGATTTTTTTCAAGCTTTTGTCACACGATGACACTGTTACGTGTGAATAACAATAGAATTTAAATAACCAAAAAATATATCTACAATATTATAATCTCTTAAATGTGTCACGGTTCTGAGATACATATTTGGAGGTAATGTTTGAACTAAGATAAATGAAAAATCAATACGTACGAGTAAGACTATTTTAAAATAATTTCGAAGATTAATTTAGATTTTTTATTATAAGATAATGAAACTGAAGGCACTACAAAACACATTTAATTTAGCGTTTTATTGCGATGCGGTTTAGAATAAACTTAAGATATTTATTAAATTTGTTTTTTCGTCGTTTAAGTGTCCTCTAGTTTTAAATACCACTTTCGATATGCGCTGCTACTTAAAAAAAAATTGTGGGTAGATAATGATAGTTTCCATAGAAAGATATTCTAACCCATTTAAGTAGGTATATTAGAATCGTAAATTATGATAAATATAATGGCATAATTTTATAAAGGGAAAATTTGTGAAGATTTTCTGAAGTGAGAATCGTTGGATATTTGTGTTTTTATTATAATATAATCTGATTGGGATAAGACTTACTATACAGATAGATCTGGTTTTAGTTTAATGAATACCTCTTATAAAAATGATGTCACTACCGTTGGGTTATACTTTTAATATTATTTTACCTCAGACCTAATCAGTGGGTGACATGCATAACATGTATGATACATATTAGACATGTGATCTACTGATTTCAATGCAAAACATTTTAAGTGAAGAAGATTTCTCAATATTACTTTAATATAGTTAAAAAATTATGCAATTTAATTTTCACTTAAAAAAAATCCCGTTGACAATATTAGATTTCAATTAAACATAGTTTTTTGTTACAGGAACTACAAATTATTACTTACATTATGGAGTCTCAGTCTGATGCTGACCTGCAATGGAGAGGAGATCACTTGCCCAAGCGAGTGCGTTTGCCGTCACACTTTCGACCACGAGGCCGGGAGCTCATTTCGCGTAGAGTGTACGCGGGGTGACATGCAATCTATACCTGTCGACTTTTTGGACCACAAATCAAACATTGTCATCATATCTGCTCCTCCCGATCGGCCTAACTATCTAACTATTGGTCCCATTTTAACCCAACCAGTACCATTCGTCAATCTAAAAGAGTTGCATATTGTCCACTCGAATATACCTTCTATTGGACAGTATTCTTTTTGGGGTCTACAAAATTTAAGAGTCGTAAATCTTACACACAACAACCTTACTAGCATTGGAGCGGACAACTTTCGTGGTTTGATTAATTTGACTGAATTGTACCTTGGATTCAATAGTATTGAGCAGATGCCAAGCGAGACATTCCGCCATTTGACGGCATTGAAAATTTTAAGTCTGGCGCATAATCAAATTCCTGCTTTAGTACCCCGTCTCTTTCGGATGCTAGCTAAACTCTCATTTTTAGACTTAAGTTACAATCCCCTAACTGATCTCAATCCAGAAGTATTTAAGGATATTCAACATCTTAGAATTTTTAAATGCCGACGCTGCTTATTGCGAAGAGTTAATACACAAATTTATCATTTGGTACCACATTTGGATGAATTAGACCTAGGTGAAAATCAATTTAAATATTTGACGTCTGATGAATTCATTAGTTTAAAAAAGTTGAAAAAATTGAAATTGGATGGAAATCAGCTGTCAGTAATTGTAGACAATATGTTTGGAAAAAACAAAGAACTTCGAGTGCTGTCATTGGCACGTAACCGTCTCGCCTTGTTGGCGCCTGCTGCGCTCACTAATTTAACTATGCTTATGCACTTAGATATCAGCCATAACAAAATTGATAGATTTCACTTACAGACATTTGCTCCTGTGGTTGATTCCCTAAAAACTATCAACTTTAGCGGGAATAACTTACCACTTAACGAAATTGCAATCGTTTTACAAATATTACCGGAAATCCATGGTGTGGGCTTAGCTAACTTATCTCTATATGAAATACCACCAAACTTTTTTACATACAATGAACACCTTGTTGCGTTAGATATATCATGGAATAAGATAACAGCATTTCCTTATAAGCTACTTACGAAGACGAAATTTTTACAACGACTGGATATATCTAAGAACAAACTTCACACGCTCAACGAAGAAGACCTTCAAAGACTAGAAGCGATTGCCCACATCGATTTGTCAAAAAATCACTGGCGGTGTGATCAATGCTCTGCAGGTACGATGCTAGTTTTTATGACTACCACAGTTTTGAACGCAACAATTCGTCGTCTGAAATGCCATTCTCCGTTGAGATTACACGGCGTGACGTTTGGAGAGCTAGCATACGATAGTTTGGAACTTTGTGCGACTACACACGAAGCGCAAATGAGCGTAATCGCTGGGTTAATGTTATTATGTGTGGCAATACTGGCTGTAGTGACAACTGCTTTATGTTGCTCAAGGCGTAGAGCAGCTCATTATTATACTAATGAAGAAAAACGGCGAGAGCATGAACACGACCACCCCGAAGAATTACTTGGAAGGACTGAATTAGGAAGCGTTGCTACTATTCACGCACCCTACTTAGTGAAGGGGAGCTAACATCGCGCCCCGACACCGCCGGTGTCGAGGCGATCACACTTCATGCCCTCCAGCAACCCGTCGGCCTCCACCACTCTTGATTCAACCCCGCTACGATATCTTTCAACGAATTTGCTGCATGTGTCTAAAGAGATCATATGATACGAAGATGATCTTGTATAAGAACTATAAACTTTTCAATATTATTAAGGTAATCTTAGAAATCTTAGAATATTTTAAAGACTAGATATAGATATGTAAATAACTGACAAATATTTTTCTACGCCTAGATTTTTATAATATAGTGTTTTGTCACCTGAAAACAGAGTACAGGACGTATTGTATTTGTAAATTTAGGTAGTTGAACAATTACGAATTTCGATAGTTTTGCTTCATAAGAATATTACAATGTAAATAGTAAATACATGATGTAATACATACATAGCTATTAATACTACACAGTGCGTACTTCTAAAAAGTAAGTCCTATCTATGAAATAATATTTATTTTCGTGAAAAATTCTATTGTAAATAAATATTTTCTGATATGTTGATTCATAAATAGCTTACATTAAATGTGGGTGACCAGTAGATAAATTCAAAACAAAAATAAGAGTTATATTAAAGTAATAAATTTTGGCAGAATATCTACTATATCCAATATGCTATAAAGATAAAAAGAAAAAAAATGTGTTTCTTGTAATACTGTAAAAATTAACGCTTTTGTAACATCTATGATTTTTATATATTAAGCTAAGGTTGATTTGAATAAGATATCTAAATAAGAATATATCGATTAGCATCATTAAATGTCATATTTAAAAAATATCTATAAATTAACAGAAAAAGTTAAAAATTCTACATTTTAAATCTATATTACAAAAAAATGCCAATTTTTTAAACTGTCTTAGAGTTTATATAAATCGTGTTTTATATAAACTGCATGAGAACATACACTTAAACTTATGTAAATAAGGTTTTGAGTCCACATTAAAGATAAGAGAAAGCTCGATATCTTTAAACATATAAACTAATCTAATTTCTTTTAAAGTTCAATTGTAAATAATAAATTATTACAAAAAATTGAATCAGTTTGACCACAGCAACCACTTTATAGGCGTATGCAATACTTAAAATGATGCCGATGTCTTTATAAGGTAAAGTACATATAATATTATAAGTGTAAACACGAATGACTTTCTTTGGTCATATACTGATGTAACTTTATAAACAATAGGATGTGCATGCTCGAGTTAAGTAGTATAAGAGGCAATGTGCCAAACTGTACATTAGGGCGCTCGCAGTACATGACTTCAGATCATATGTATTTATATATTTGATTATATGACATTCTGTCTTAATCTGGTTAATAATTCTAAAATAACAATTTTATACACATTATTTTTACTTGAAAGTCTCACATTCGTAAATGTTTTCCATTTACATATTATTTAACGAACTTTTTAAATTAAGTTCAATTGATATAAATTTCATTTTTTTTTCAACCGAACTTCCAATCTATTTATAATATTTTATAATTTTAAAAGTTATTTTTATGGGTAAATGAAAAAAATGTGGTATACTGTAAAAATATACCATTGGCAGTGTCGGCAGTTAACATGTGTGTTTTTTATAGATTAGTAGGTAAATGTACTAGGCTAAGATCAATAAAACGTAGTATTGTGTTTTGGAAGGCTTTCATCAATGCTGGCAAATGAATTGGACATGATAAAATGAATGCGAACAAAAACTTAAGAGTAGTTTTTGTAAATTATTAATGTTTAATATATATTTTATTTAAATAAATGTATATTGATTGTTGGCGTAGAGTTATTATTATAGTTAAAATTTAAAAAATATCGCTAAAAGCATTTTCTGTCATAAAACACCTTATCTGGTTTTAAGTTATAGTAGTGAATTATAATATTTATTTTGCCAGTATTAAGATAAAAAATATTTGGATGTTTTACTTTTCGTAGTAAGAATATTGAAGGTAACTAGCACTACGGCACATCATGTCATCAACACGTAAGTGTCATTACGCGCAGTGCCCAACTTTTGCACTCACTTACCTTAATACGAGCTTACTAAGTGCCGTAACGTTTTTTCTGCTAGTTATTTGCTACCTGGTACTACACTGTTATATTACTTTATTCAATTAACAGCTGTAATATGATTATATTTAAATAAAACTTTTTTTTTGAAACATAAAGAAAACTTTAAACCGTTATCGTAGAAGTAGTGAACATACACCGCGTGCCTTTTCGTGATTTAACTGCGGATGCTGCTTGAGGTTTTTAATTACATTATATCGCATCATGTGCTTTTAGATATTAATTTATCTTCACATTATCTTTTGATTCTTTTAAAATATAGATTATCTCACATATGCCTAAAAAAACGTGTGTGTGTACTTGTACGCACGTAAGGAGTTATACTTCTTTGGCGTAACAGAACAAAAATAGCTAAAGATTTCATCCCGTATGATACAACTCTCTGTTTGTAAAAGGAGTGCAGCTAACTTCACCATGTTGCTTTCAGCTAACTTCATCATGTCCCTTTTTGGCTGTCAGTGTGCGCGCGCATCGTAAAAATTTTACTCTTATATTTTTTTCCAAACGTGCCAAAAGAAGTATAACTTCAAAAACCTTGTTTCCGTATTTTCTGACAGCTCTTGTTACTATGATAATAGATAGACGGTTCTCTGAAGGCTTAGACAAGTGGCAAACGCTCCATATCGATTCTCTTTCGATAAACGCTAACGCCTTGGGAATTTCGATAACAATTTGGTAGCCAAACGTACAAGGACTTGTCGATTGCTCATTCTATTCGATCCTTCGACAACAATCGAACGTAGTCATGATTTTGTTTGTGAACCTCATCTTGACATTGTGAAATGCACTAAAATTTAAACGTATACGAGCAACACATAGGATTTTTAGGATTTCTTTATTAAAAGTTCACTAATTATAAGGATTATTTTGCCTAGCAGTCTTTGCTACAACAACAATAAATACAATAATAGGTATATATTTGTCAGACAATGACAACGGTTACCATGGTAACAATTAGTCATAATAGCTTTTATTTAATTTATGCACATTCATCCCACTGTAATGAATATTATTTTTTATAAGTAATAAGTTTAGTTTTTTTTTACCAAGTCTAAAAGTTATTTTAAGTCAAGATGAGGTTCACAAACAAAACCATGACTAGTTCGATTGTTGTCAAAAGATCGAATAGATTGAGCGTTCGACAAGTCCTTGTACATTTGGCTACCAAATTGTTATCGAAATTGCCAAGGCGTTAGCGTTTATCGAAAGAGAATCGATATGGAGCGTTTGCCACTTGTCTAAGCCTTCAGTTTGTTTTAAATATATGCGCAGACAGAATGTGATATCTTGAAATATACTAATATTAAAAATAACGTAATAAAGAAAAAAATATATGCTAGCACATACAACGTAATTACGTAATAACAATACTATACAAGTCAACAGCACCATCGGCGTAGTAACGAAAAATGATTCAAATAAATATATAAAAAGATAAATACTTTTTACTTTAGAAATAAAAAAATGTAGATAAGTTTTAAATATAAGTTATTACTTTAACAAATGTTTCATACTATTGTATGAATTTCGCAGTAGCTGTAGTCGATAATAATTTAAAAATATGGTATTAATTTTCTTACTAGAGTACTAGGTACTTCATTTATTAGTCTTTTTCATTCAAATAACTAAGTACAATAGCAACATATATTTTAAAATTATAAGATATCGTAATTTTCATCTTATTGATAACTAGCGATTCACCCTCGCTCCGCTCGGGTTCGTCCCTACTTAAGTTTAAACGTTTAGTATAGATTTTTCAGAGATGGGATATTTTCCCGCTGTACAATGTATCGTATATGTTGACCCGCATAACCAGTTATCATTATACCAAATTTCATCAATATCCCTCCAATGGTTTTTCCGTGATGCGGTAACAGACAGACAGATAGACAGACAGACAGACAGATAAAAATTCTAAAAACTATATATTTGGCCTCTGTATCGATAATAATGTCTATTTCAATAAAATTTTCCAAAAAATATTTAATGCACAAATTCGGCTTAGTTACAATTTTATTATATTATGTAAAGATTAATACCACTTTTAATTTACTTGATTGATAGGATAAAAGAAGTTGCTATCCTTTGATTATAATATGTAATTTCGGAAATTCTATTTTATTTCCATAATTTATAGAACTGCATACTTCTTATTTCAGTATTCATTTCGAATAAAATACTTTGTCAACAAAGTAATGACTTATAACTGTACGCTTTTGGTGCTTTTAAATAAGTTTAGTTGTTAGTTAATTGGATTATTACTTCCACACGCTTAAATATCGTACCATGTAGTTACATTAATTATAATATATTATTTAGACATTTAGTTTATAGCCTTATCAAAGTATTTTCTATAATAATCATATGCTATTTTATTCCTTTTATTTCTCCTAAAATAAATCTTCTTCAGTTATTTTCTCAACGAATATAACATTAATTGTCAATTAATATTATAAACATAGTTGTTTATATCTGTAAATATTTAACTATTAAAAATGTATTATAATGCATGTTTGACGGTAATTTATAATATATAGTTTACCTAGATACTCGTAGTTTCTCCGTGTGGTGACCGGAATTAGAATAGCACCAACGCAGTCACACAGCGTGTCGTAAAAGGCGACTAAGTGACCATACAGCCCAGTAATACTACAATTTTTATAATTTCCATTATAAAATGAGAATATTTTATTTAATATAGTATTGATTTATTTATATTTCCCGAAATGTTAGTTTTCTCGTTTCATTCTATAAAATTTAAATAGTTTCGTCTATTTGAATAACTACTATAATATTTAGTTTTTACTGAAAATTGTAATCTTATCGGGTTGTTTAAATGTAATATTAGTTATATATTATGATAAGTATAGAGTGTATAGTATAGTGTTGACTGGCTCGGGGGTGTAGTGGCTAACATGTACGGCTGCACATCCAGAGGTCTTGGGTTCGAACCTGGGGTCGGGACAAGTTTAGTTATCAGCCCGGAGTTGGGAAGTTGGCGTTATTTCACCCCCGTGCCTAGGAGACCAGGTAAAGTCGCCGATCCTGCGCTTTAACTCTCACGGTGGTGTCGAATAGTCGTCCCACCGGAGGATGAGAGTGATAGAAATAGAGAGTGCACTTGTGTCTGTGCGTACACTTGTGCACTGTAATATCTCCTGCCCAGTGAGCTATTCTCAACCAGATTGGCCGTGGGGTCGGGAGAACATTATTATTATATAATAAATAGAAATGTAAGATTATTAGATAAAGTGAGCAGCGACAAGGGATTTCTTAGTGTTTACAACTTATTTTTACTAAGTTAATGTAAAAATATTGTGAGTCTGCATTCCAGAAAAGCTTTTAATTTTCTATGAATAGAAAAGTTTGTTAGTGAACTTAAATAAAAGTGCATCCGAAATAAAGCTATTACGATAAGATCAAAAATAATTTGTTTTTACAATAGCGTTTTAGGTAACATGCAAGAAAGTGATTAGTCTCTTTACTTATTGCTTCCGACCTAAGTCTTTATTTAGCGCGATGATTACGTCAAATATGTTTAATTTATTGGATTTTTATGTTATTTTAAAACATTTGTTTAATCACAATTTTACATATTTACATACATTAATTTTCGTGCTGGTCAGACTCACGACATTTTTATCTTCTCATCAAATTTCGTATACCTTAGATTGGTACTGATTAAAAATAACTTCTATGATTACATTTCGATTATAATGACTTTGATGCGACCTCGAATATGTTTTACAAAAAAAAAATATTTTCACTTACTTATTAATTAATAAATTTAATTTATTTAATTTTCGTAAACCAATCAATAGTTTATACTCCTGAACATATGCAGAGATAAATGGATATGGGAATATAAGAAATGAATAATAATTATAAATATCAAAGTAATAACATAGCATAAGGAAATACTCGTAAAATACAAAAAAAAAAAACAAAAAAAAAAAACAGTATATTTTATTTTGTAAATTTTTGTCTGTTATGCATAATTGCAACAGACTTTGTAAGGACCATACACCAATTGAATGTAGCTGTAAAAACAGTAAATATAACCATAATATAAATATGAAAATGTATATGTAACAAATAACTCATTCGAAATTTTGACTGGAAACCTACGCAAACAGCCGTTACTGAGGTTTGAGACAAAATATCGATCATAATATAGGTAACACTTTCTCTCTCAAATATGCATACAATTTGAGAAAAAATGAGTTCCAAAATTCAAATCATTAAATGACAAAACAATTGCTTTTTACTTTTTAATTTAAAAAAAATATTAGAATTTTCATTGGCGTAACTATTTAAGAGGACATTATAATACTATCACACCATTGACTGACATACCTACTAAATATTTATATTATTGCTTTCATCGCTCACGTAATTATCACAAGCATATAACATTTTGTATTAACTATATTTTCTTGAATCAATTTTAGCTCTTAATTCGATATATTGATTTGATTCATTATAAGTATTTGGATATAAATAATGAAGTTTTTTCTCAATTTGGGTGATATAATACTTTTTGTAAATTAAATTTCCATATAGTTGTAAGGAGAAATCATGGCATACAAGTGTCTTAAACAGAATTCAACATATATACGTTATAACCAGAACAAATGATAGTGAATTGAATTTCACGCTATATGTTAATAATATATATAATAATGAGTAGATGTATAGAAAATACATATATACAATAGAACCGACTGTCCGAACGAATTTTTTTTTTCAATCTGCACAATAAAATTCCCACTTCACTAAACCTACTATACAAAATCGAAAATAAAAATTATTGCTTTTAAAATTGATTAATTGGTTAAAAAGCATTGGCTTTTCATATAACTTTGGAACAAATTTTATTACTCTACTCCCACTTTGTTATTAAATAATTTGTCTACTCTTTATAGCGTTCGCGTTTCTGTATATAATACTATATATTTTATAGATAACATAATATACATATATTTACTGTCAATTCCTTTACATTTCTTAGAAATTCATTGTTTAATGATTATTTTATATATGAAATTATATGATTTATAAAATATTTCAAACGGGTTCATAATCGCATTTACCTCATTTTGAAGTCAATATATAATTTATGTAACTTAAAACTTAACTTATGCAACTATGTAGGTTGCATAAGTTAAGTTTTAAGTTAAATGTCATGTGGAAATCCTCTTCTTCATATCACCACATTGTCATTAAGGGATGGTGATTCAGATACGTACATTTATACAGTTCTATTTACTTAATATTTTATTGTGATGTTATCATAAGGTATAATTTATATTTATAGTAATACTTTCTTATACTCATATGAATATTTGACATTTTAAAATAGAACTATCTTTTCAGATTTTTTCACTGATTTATTTAGTCTTTCCCGTGATCATGATTGCTGTAAAGCATTGGAAACGTCGAGAACTCAAAATAAATGAGCGAAAAAATCCGAAAAGAAATTTTTTCTATAGTTCTTTAAAGCGCCCGCTCACGCATGCGGTATAACAAGTATGATTGAGCAGGGTACTGGACAGCTATTAATTGGGATTTATTGTGTGTCTAATTTTTTTTATATTTTAAGTAATTTTAATATTATATTAATATAACATTTAAAATGAATCACCGTCGTCTTGTAAAGTCTATCATGATATTTGCTAATTCATCATCTAACTGTGTGATAGTACCACATATCTCTATGACTTGATTATACTTAATATTTACTTCTAATGTCAGCGCCATATAGCTGTTTCCCTAGTATAGAACTAGTATTAATGCAAGATGCGTAATCGCATTATTAATTTACTTAAAATTAGATTAAGCATATAATCATAGTATAAGATATTTATTATTTATGTTAAAGCAGTGAACTTTGCGTCACGAAATTTGATTTTGATTGAAATGCACCTACATAAGTACATAATTGTAAAAATATAGTAAATTTTCATTCTATTATAAATGTTGTAGGTTGCCTAATAAATTTTAAAATTTTAGTAAGAAGATATAAATTTCTATGTGAATTACGGACTACCAATTCAATTTATTATTGTTTGCGAATAATTTCTAAAGCCTCTTAAATCTATGTGCACCCTTCCCGTAAACAGTGAAAGTCTTTGTAAACATTCTTTCTAGACGTTATAGTTTATTCGTCGTGGTGTATTTATAAGTGTTAGATTTAAGAACAAGGAAAGATAAAAAGAAAAAGACGTTTTGATGACAAAATTAAAAGCGGTATGTTGACGGAGTAAAAATTAAGGTTTGACTGAATTTATCTATATGGGTATTTAATGTGGTAACTTTGTAGTGGATATATTATAATAACAATGAATGTAGTGTACGTTGATACGATTGCGTGATCTGTGGTTTATATTAATATTATTCAATATTGTTTTCACACATATTAATTACATTTGTGCAACCGTTTACATGTGGTTTTTGATCATTTTTTCAAATATTTGCTCGCGTTTTGATGATTTTTCAGACAACATATCCTTTAATTCAAATAGAAGCGGATATTAATTTATTTTTATTAATTAAGTAAATAACTACAGATCAACGAAAACAAGTAATGACGCGTATACACTAGACTAATATTATATTAGTTCAGTAGAATAATGTCCAGTATAGAGAGACTGCAAAATGATAAAATATAATATTGGGATAAAGAGTTTTTGATGTGATTTAAACTGTCTAAATTGTCTAGTGTATATGCGACATAACAGGGTATCATAATAATATACTTATTGTGCATTAATGTCGTGTGTTAGATTAAGCCCTTATTATTTTGTAAGTCTTTAAATACTCTGAATCCGTCTCAAGTGAATTAAAGTTAACAAGTCGATATTGTTTAACAAAAAAATTTAGTTTTGTTACAATTAAGGTACCATTAAATGGGTTAAAGACTTTACTTGCACTACTTACTTGTTATTCATATTAGGATTGATTGAATTGTACTAAAAGAAGTTCTATTTATAGGTCAACACAATGAGATTTGCCAGTAAATCAAATATCAATGTATACACATAGTATGGCTTTATAATAACAAAGGGAAAACGTAGATCTTGGTGGACTGGGTGAACAAGAAGCTTCTGGAAACGTAACAACTCAGTGAACACTGTATCGAGTCAGTTGTTAAATTATTTGTGACATCATACTGACATTGGAAGCATATCTCATGTTGTTCAGAGCATATCTCATGACGACAACGTCATGTGGAAACAGCACTGCAATAATAAATTATAAACATGAGATAGTTATTTCTTAACTTAAATATGTGCATATACCTGCATATCTTTGCCATGCATTTAAGAATCCTAACACATAACATATTTATTTACTGTTATCTCCAAACCGTAAGTTATGATCAAACAGCTAAATTATTTCACTGAAGACATGTTAATAAAATATAAACAGAAAGTCCACAAGAAATGAAACTGTTACAGCTCGACATATTAATAGTCCCGTGGCGATCGAAATGACATGTCAGAACTTGGAGTAGGTACGTGCGCGTGACTATGATGAGTAATCTCTTGTTTCTCACCAGTTCCTTTCATTTTCTACGAATTATAGGATAACTAGTTATTTACTTTGTAAATAGAACTTCTCGTTAGTCTATTCTATATAAAGCTCGTTATTTAACAGGTTTTTTTAATTAGTAGGTAAAGTCAACATGAGATGACTGACTTGCATCTAATTAATTCTGTGTTAAAGTCACACCAAAATGGTTTTAAACATATCCACTTGATAACTGATTCACAGCACTAAGTAGATAGGACCTTATTATCTAAAAGATTTCTATTTAAATCTATATTTATTTAAGTAAAGATGAGTCAACTACGAAGCGAAAAAGTTTTCATGAAAATTTTATAATTTATTTTATTAAAATCTATATACATACAAATCGACCTGTGTATGTATGTTTACTATGTACTCCAAAACTTAAGCGATTTTGATGAAATTTTCAAGCAATCTTCACTTTAGCCCAGTGATCCTGTGATGTTTGATAGCGGTCGAAAGTTTTAACAGGAGCGAAGTCGCGGGTGATGCTAGTAGCTTGTAGAACTCAATGGTTTTGGTCTAGCTGTAGATTTATAATTGTCATTCCATACTATTTTTATTTTAAGAATAAATAATAAATATTATAAATTAACATGATATATCGCTTTCGTTGTTGACCTTCTTTTGTGAAATTAGTGTTACATACACCATTTCATGTCAAAGACGTGTTATGCATCGTATAAAACATTTAGTGACACTAACTAGCTGACCAAATTCTTCATTTTTGTGCTCCTGTACATAAGCAACAGAACTTACACAATAAATATGAAAGTAACACAAAAAATGCATTTTTATCGATATGTAAAAAAATATCGATATTTCATTGCTATTAATTGTAATATCAGTTATGGTGAACTTACCAATAACTCTTGATTAAAAGCATAATATAGATATGGCACAAGATACAATTGATATAATGAATAATAATGAAAGTAACATGTATTAATGAAAGTTTACATTCATGGAACAATACACATTTATAATCACATATCACAACAACACAAGCTGAAAAAATCTCAAAGTATCCTTTTATTTGTTAAAAAACTATTATAATAACTTACATAAATTAATAATTAAATAATCTAAATTTAAGTGTTGAATCAAATTAAATTCTTGAATTGTATTAAACTTTTCAGTTACACAAACGTATGAATATTGCTTGTATAAAAAAATCCAATTGTATGGTTTTTATTTAAGAATCTAAGTATGTTAAATGACAGTAAAATGTTGTAGTTCTGAAACTTATGTACGTCTCTCTTTATATTGTGTTTAGGATTTGATCCTACAATAAAAGCTACTATGTGAGAAAAGTTGAGTTTTTTATTTGAACCTTTTACTTAAATGTACTAATGTCGGCCCAGTGGTAGAAAAACTGACTATCCCATTTTTTTATTAATACCACTAAAGCTCCTAAAAAAGAATTATAGATATAATTAAAATAGATAATATAATATATAGATATACATGTAAAAATAAAGTTATAATGTCGTCACAACTATGTGTATAATAAATAATATATGAAACATCATATATTATTTCATATGCATAATTTGGGATCTACGTCAGATCACAGTTTTAAGGACTTCTATTTGCCTATTTGTTTGAATACTCAAAAATGGCTGAACGGTTTTAATGGGGTTTCATTTTATTGTATAATTATATATATAGGTATTTTTATACGACCAATTAGATCTAAAGATATATATTTTATTGATGTTACCATGAAGGCTTCAAGACTTATATTGAGCTTTTTGGGCTTTTGAGCTTCAGCGAGCTAGTTGCGAGACAAAGGTTATGTTCAGTGATTATCAACAAATTAAAAAGAAACTAGTAGTCAGAGCTATTAGAAGGAACTAGCAAAAGCTTTTTTTATACATCAATAATTCTCCTACAAACACAAATTACAAGCCTTCTGTCTTTTTATTATAAAGTACCTTTGGCCTGCGGCAATATAATTGCTTCGCTCCTAAGGATCGTAGCGTGGGGCTAGATAAATTATAGTCTATAACCTTTCTAATAAATGGGCAATAAAACGCAAAAAGTATTTTTTCTAATCTGACTGCTAGTTCTATAGATTAGCGCTTTTAAATAAACAAGAAAATAGATAATATCTTAGAAAATACATAGATCAAATTATCTACCGGTTAGTTGCAGAAATAACTCTTACAAAAGAAAATAATTTTCTTATAAAGACTTTACCTACTTTGTTTAAAAAATATGAACTATATTTGTCAACTGTTTTTATTATGTTTTTTTCCTGAATATTTTGTTATTTAAGTTGCAGATTTATTTTACTCGTTTTTCATTTTACAACATAAGTGAGCAACATGGTAATATTTTTTTATTTCAAAAATGATTATTTGCTTGCTTAGTTAGGCTTTTGTGGCACTATTTTTAGGGTTCCCTACCTAAAGAATGAAACGGGACCCTATTACTAAGACTTCGCTGTCTGTCCGTCTGTCTGTCTGTCTGTCCGTCTATCACCAGGTTGTATCTTATAAACCATGATAGTTAGACAGTTGAAATTTTCACAGATTATGTATTTCTGTTGCCGTTATAACAACAAATGCTAAAAAACAGAATAAAATAAATATATATTTAAGGGGGCTCCCATACAACAAACGTGGTTTTTTTGCTCTTTTTTGCTCGATATTAATAACGGCAACAGGTAAACTCTTGAAATATTTACAGAATATTTAGTTATATATTCACTTTAAAAATAAATTATTTTTAAAATAAAAAAAAATATTTAAAGGCTCCCATACAACAGATATGATTTTTTGCCGTTTTTATAGATAATGGTATGGAACCCTTCGTGCGCGAGTCCGACTCGCACTTGGCCGGTTTTTATACATGATTATCTATATTAAGTTAAGAAATATATTCTTAGTATATAACGTAGGCTAATAAATAAATAAACTTTATTTATTTGTTAATTCCCAAACATCATCATACCGATAGATTGCTAGTGGAAAAAAAATATAGTTTCTAAGATTAGCCCAAACAAACGCTAAGTACTCAAAGTTTAGTACGTTTTACTTAGTACCTAAAATAGTAATATAACATGGAAACTTATTATTAAATAACTGTAGTATGTTGTAGCAATTGCATTTAAAGTAATTTACCAGTATCGAACATTTTAACACCATTAATAGCCTAATCGATTTCCTACGATGTTAACTTGCGGTACGCCTCTAACGTAAATGGAGCAAAACGTACAGCTAGCTATGTTGCCTATGTTCTATAGATTATAACGACAGAGATTTGCCAGTAGCTACAACCATACGAGGTATTATGCTAAAACACAGTGAAGCAAAAGCCATGTACATTGCACAAGAATGTTCTATCTATTCAGATAGCGCATCTAAGCTATGTTTGTTAATTTATTTAATAATAAATTATTGAAATAAAAATCTATATACATATAAAAATCGATGTGTGCATATCGTCGGCGTAGGTGAAGAACTAAAAAATACTCAAATTTTCTTGTTTTGAGAAAATCGCGATTTACTGATTTTTTTTTCCAACTTTTTGGCATAATCTATAAAAGAGAAAAAAAATATTGTCGTTAATTTTATATACTTTACGTCTTTTTCTACGTTACTGTTTAATGGTACTTTCGATATATTTAATTTTACTATTTGGAATACAAAAACGGCTATATTTCTGAAACGGGACAAGTTATGAAAATGCTTGTTAGAGTAAAACATTCGGCATTTTTTGGGTGTTACGAAAATGATTAAATGTCACTTTGGCCAAAGTCGCAGTTATTTAGTTTTCCACCTACGCCGATGTTCCCTACGGACTCCAAAACTGGAGCGATTTTGATGAAATTTTCAGGCAATCTTCAGATTAACCCAGCAGATGATCCTGTGAAATTTAGTAGCGATTGGAAGTTTGAACGCGAGCGAAGCCGCGGCGGGTACCTACTGCTAGTTTAATATTATTGCTAATTTAATATATTACTTTTTTACTGAACGTCATCAGTCTACGCCTGGCCGGTAAGAAAATACCTTAGTCCAGAAGAACTGGCAAAAAAACTCTGCAGACAGAAAGAAAATGTTTTTACTTTTTATTGTTCTACTCAATACACATTATAGGTTAATTGATAAAAATAATTTGGTGCCACTAAAAAAACATATTATTTTTGTATGTACTACAATTTCTAGGTTTCTAAATAATGTGTCGATAGTATAAGATTTTATTTCTTTTTCCTTTACCTATTCTTTACCTTTTAATCTATTATTAGCTGATAGTAGGCATTGTTTTAGATGTTTTTCTTACATGTATTAAAAGAAATAATTAGAATGGTTTTATCTGCCATTTTAACTTTGTAGTTCTTTGGTAAAAGTAAATTAAGGCTTAAATAAGAACTTTCGCATAAATATTAAATCATATTTTATAAAACGTACCTATGTGTATCCAGAAATGCTTTACTTTATAGGTATGTTAGAGAGGTTGTAATGATGGAGTGGTATGCGCTTCAGTTTTTGCAAATTTCTAATCAAATAAATATATTTACGTAAGTATTTCTTGGTAATTTTAAAATATATTAATAATAATAACTAAATAATAACTTTTAGGATTCTAATGTTGGTAATAATATAATGATTATGATTAATATTATTATGATTAATATACGATGATTATATACAATAAAAACCTTATCTTGTTTTTCATAACGTATAAAATACAAATAAAGATGAAGACAAAATCGTAAATCGATGCGTGCCAACGCGTATGACGAGGGCATATTAGCATAAACAGCGACTAACGATCCCTTCAAAATTTGAAAATATTTCCAACAAAATAATATATAATAACATTTGCCATGATATAATGTTTGGCCAATGTTAGGAACGTTAGTATAAATTGCTAGCGACTTAACTTCGTTTTGCTCGAGTTCGCTTCGCTTTACAGTAGCCTATGCTATATTAGGCACTCTAGGTCATAGTATTTGTGTATTTATACTAAATTTCATCCAAATCTGTCCAGCAGTATTAACGTGAAGGAGCAATAAACGTAGAAGCATTCGAACACATAAAAGTAGCAATTAGTAACAACTTAATGAATAGGTTTTGTAAAATATGACTTTTTTTTTATTCGAACACAGGTTTCTAATAGCTCTCACACGTTAGCCATTTTAGTCTCCAAGCACCAAATTTTTACTATCTACTTAGCTCCGGAGTTCACTTAGACAAGTTGTCATGCTATGTACAAACTTTGAAAATAGAATTTGAAAAAATATATCTATGGGAATGACATATTATAGTTCTTTAACATAATATAGTCCAGTCATTTGGTAGAAAGATTTCCGTTAGTCTTAAAAATGGGTGATTTTAAAGATTTCGACGGGCTCTTTCCGAATTTCTACTTTGCCACCACACAATATTATAATAGTGCATTGCATGTGGATTGGGCCTACTAGGGATATTATGTTAAAAAAACGCGTCATCTTACTTGGTGGTGTGGAAATGAGTTTTTTGGCTAAAACGCGCGTTAAGTAGACTTGGCAGCGCTCGTACGCTAAAACTATTAATTTTACAAAAAAAATATTATTACATAAATTATAGAAAATTGTTACTAGTTTCATTTATTACATTCCTATTTTCATCGTTAAATCATTAGGAAAGGGGTTATGGTAAAAAAAGCTCTTTACAGGCGCAATTTTTCCAATATGGCGTCGTGAGCGGCAAAGACACGAGGTGGCAAAGTAAAAATTTCCAGATAACCTCTTTTTTGAGCACCAAATAATAGCGATTGCTAATAGCTATTTTCGTCATTTCAGTATTTTTTAATATGTACATTATACAGTTATAAAAACATTGTTTTTTTAGCGATTATAGAGAATACGTACATCTTTTCTAAGCTTCAAGATTGTAATGCGATGCATAGTTTTCTTAAATGTCAAACTATTTTTTGCTCATCTATACATATTATAAAATTCTAACTGAGCCGAATCTGTACATTAAATATTTTTTTGAAAATCTTATTGAAATAGGCATTATTATCGATACAGAGGCCGAAACCATAGTTTTTAGAATTTTTGTCTGTCTGTCTGTCTGTCTGTCTGTCTGTCTGTCTGTCTGTTACCGCATCACGGAAAAACCACTGGAGGGATTTTGATGAAATTTGGTATGATGATAGCTGGTTATCCGGGTCAACATATAGGGTACTTTTTATTGCGGAAAAATATTTCATCTCTGGGAAAAAAAAAATATAAAGACTGCTTAGAATAAAACCACGCTGAAACTATGAACATTTATAGCAAGGCAACTTACAAAATAGGTCAAAAATAATTATAAATAGCTTCTCTCGAAAAAAAAACATATCAATAGCGATATTTTATACATAAAAATAACTCTACAAATATTTAGTTAGGTGTACTTTAGAAAACCATTACTAGATGTCGCCGTGAGTTTTTAAAATAAGTAATTTTCATCCGAAAAAAAACATTTTATCTGTAGATATGACTTTTCTATGGTCTTATTAGAATTACTAGAATTACACGCGGTCATGCCTGTGCCCAAATAACTAAAAAAATCTAAGTATATGGTTTAAGAATTAGTAATATATTAATTAATATATATCTATATTACCTATATACATAAGCCGAACCTGTACATTAAATATTTTTTGGAAAATCTTATTGAAATAGACATTATTATCGGTACAGAGGCCGAATGTATTGTTTTTAGAATTTTAGTCTGTCTGTGTGTTACCGCATCACAGAAAAACCACTGGAGAGATTTTAATGAAATTTGGTATGTTGATAGCTGGTTATCCGGGTCAACATATAGGATACTTTTCACCGCGGGAAAATATATAATTTCTGAGAAAAAATACAAAAACCGGTTATATTAAAACCACGATGATACTATAAACATTTAAGCAAGCTAACTTACTAAATATAGCAAAAACTATTAAAAATAGCTTATCTTAAAAAATAAATATCAATAGCGCTATTTGATTCATTAAAATAATTCTAAAAATGTTTATTTATGTGTTATTTAGATATTTGACAATAGATGTCGCCGTGTGTTTTTAAACTACGTAGTTTTAATTCCAAAAAATTGAACGTACAGATATAACCTTTCAATGATTTTATTAGAATTGCTACTAAATTACCCGTGTTCAAATTATCAATAAAATAAACGTTTGTTTTAATATTTTGTTGGCCGAAACAATTTTCAAATGAAAATGTTTGTAATTTAACTAAAATAAATAATGTTAATGTAAAAATTGGGCAAATGTAAATCCAACTCGCGCATTATAGGTTCCGTATAGCAAAATACTGTGTTGTTTTTCTTACTTACGTATTTTTTTAGGTTAACACTAAAATAAATACGAATAATATTTACGTTACCACAGTATCGATACATTTTAAACCGTGAAAATAAGTTTGTTTCATATTATTTTTAACATTTTATGGAAAACAAGTTTATGGTTGTTAAACTGACAAAGCGGGTAACTAATAAAAACTTTAAAAAAAAAAATAAAAACCGACTTCCTGGCACTGAAAAGTAAAAAATAACTAAACAGAGGTTTTCATTTAAAATAGATACCTAATCAGATATTTTCGAAGTCGGTGTGCTTTGATTTGTATTGGCTGGCACCGACTTCGAAAATATCTGATTAGGTATCTATTTTAAATGAAAACCTCTGTTTAGTTATTTTTTACTTTTCAGTGCCAGGAAGTCGGTTTTTTTTTTTTTTTAAAAGTTTTTATTTTTCCATTTTTAGTGTAGACGTAATAAGCAAGTAATTTGTAAGAAGAAAGATTTTTAATAAAAACATAATATTCGATTAAGCCATTTATTTAAAAACCGCTTGACCGATTTCGATAAAATTTATATGGGACCACCGGGGAAGAATACTCTTTGAAACAAAAAAAAAATTTTCCAAATCGGTTCAGCCGTCTTCGAGAAATCCGTGAACATACATAAAAAAAATAAAAAAAAAAAAAAAAAAAAGATTCCGACGAATTGAGAACCTCCTCCTTTTTGGAAGTCGGTTAAAAATATTCCATATCTGCAAAATAATTTATGTATATTTAAAGTATTTTAGAAACTGTTATACCTCAACTTTTTCTGATTTTTTGACACCTTTTCTTGAAAGGTGGAAGGCTTAAAGGGCGCAATAAAATCATATAGTCTAAGTATATATATATATATAAGTATATATAGTCATATGAAATAATAAAAAGAATTTTCTTAAAATTATTTACTTATTTACTTTAATTACGTACTTCTGAATCTTTCGCTTTCCCCAATACTTTCTTTTGAAAATCGTTTCGGAATATATTACTAACTAGCGTTAACCCATCCCTGTTTCACGACAAATTAACTATTAATTAAGAAAAGTTATTATTATGTAATTTAAATAATCAGCTAAATATAAATTAATCAATAGCTGTCTTTTAGTAAATAAATGGTTAAAATTAATTCAGTAGCTTGAGAGTTTATCGCCCAAAACTAAACAAACAAACAAAACAGAAGTATAGATATACTATAAACGTTATTGTTAAAATAAAAAGTGCAATATTACTAAATCAAATATGTCATTAACAGTGGAACCTTTGTGGCATTGTCAATTACTGCCATTATTTACCAATCATATGATTATGGTGCGCAATGAAAGTGGTATATGTAAGAGTATATTAATGTGTAAAACCTAAGAATTTGGTTTTTGATCATCTGAACGCGGGCGGAGCCGCGGGCAATGCTAGTTATAAAATAAAATGCCAGAAATGCCGGTCTTTTGCTGTAATAGATCAGCTCTTTTTTACAAACAGCGGTTTATTTGTTTATGTATGCACGTCGAGTGTTGACAAAGATTTTAAACTAACCCTCCGTTAACAAGTCCTAGCAAACAAACATGCATATAAATAATTATGGCCTTTTGAGTAGAAAATAAATATTTGAATAAAAAGCTTGTTTAATGTTTTTGCTTGCGATGCTTACACAAGGTAATTTTATCTCCTAATAAAATAGGATTGCCGTGGGAGAGGACGGAAATTCTGTTTGCTGCATATTATTTACTAGAAATTTCATACATTTTCATAAAACTCGATAGAAATATAACTTGTTATTCGCTTTGCATTTAGAATTCCTTTTTACATCCGATTTCCGAAAAAAATTTCCGCTGGATGAAAAATATTACTTTATAAGAATAGTACCTACAGAGTATATCTACAAGGTAAAATGTAAAAGGTTTTATGTATTACTAGCAGAACCCGCGGCTTCGCCCGCGATCAAACTACGAAAAACATAAACTTTTTGCAATACATACTTTATTACTTGCAAAATATGTATAAGATGTTAAGCGTATATTCTGTAAATAAATTTACTCTACTTTATATCCCACACTTGAGCCATGTTACTCTATTTAAATACATATGTTCAACAATTCAAACTTTACCACCCAGTTTTACCCACTTAGGGGCTGAATTAAAAAAAACAATACATGTTTATTTAACTGTATCGAAGAGCAATAATACCAAGTTTCAAGTAATTCTGATTATAAAGATTTTTTTCCTTATATAAACAGCACCACCCCTTTTTATCCTTTTAAGGGATGAATTTAAAAAAAAAATGATATTTGTATTATTTTAGTTTTCATTTTAAAGTTAAATACCATTTTCCGTGCATCAATTACAGAGTTTCATACAAACTTTCATCCCCTATTTGACAGCCTTATGGGATGAATTTCAAAAAATGCTAAAATACGTATTTATTTAATTGTATTGTAGAGCATTAATACTAAGTTTCAAGTAATTCTGATCATAAATAATTGTTTGCCCATATAAACTTCATCACCCCTTTTTACCCTTTTAAAGGATGAATTTCGAAAAAAATTTTATACATAGGTATATTTCTTATTTTTCATCTTAAAGCTAAATACCACTTTTCGTGCATTTCGCGTTAAGAATAACAGAGTTTCATACAATCTCTTATCCCCTATTTTACCTCCTTAGGGGATGAATTTCGAAAAATACTTTCTTACCGGATGCCTACATTGTATAAAGAATATGTCCTCTAAATTTCACATTTCTACGACCAGCGGTTTAGGCTGTGCGTTGATCGATCAGTCAGTCAGGACAAAGCATTTTATGTATATATAGATTAATTTTGGTATATAATATTTACAATCCAATACACGTAATTTATAAAGTGTTATGGAATTAAGAATTTGTCTGTTCCATTCCTTTCCATCCAGTCTATATACCAATAGTTCCATTAATATCACTCAACACTACTGCTTTTTATGGTCTTGTTTTATTTAAAGATAATAATAATTTTTAATACGAGTGAAAAGTAATATACTGGGTGGATTTTTGAGACGGGACAGTAAGGGCAGGTACCTTAAATACTATAGTTACAGGAAAACGCTCCTAGGAGACCATCCATAACTTTTTGAGATATTCTAAACTGCATTCACAGATTTTAGAAAAAATGTATAGTCAGCGAGAAAAATGCTAAAATTAAAAAAAAAATTTTTCATGTCAATCGATCCTATTTCATGTAAGGATCAAAAGACTCTATGGGATCATTTAAGGTTTGAGTACTAGAGATGATAGAAATCGCCAAAATCCTTCTCCATACATTTTGTATGGAAAAACGTTTAATTAACTCGAAATATTCTTTGTTGCCAAACGGTCCTAGTTTTTAATGTGATCAAAAGACTACATTAAAAAATAAGACCGTTTGGCAACAAAGAATATTTCGAGTTGATTGAACGTTTTTCCATACAAAATGTATGGAGAAGGATTTTGGCGATTTCTATCATTTCTAGTACTCAAACCTTAAATGGTCTCATAGAGTCTTTTGATCCTTATGTAAAATAGGATCGATTGACATGAAAAATTTTTTTTTCGAATATTAGCAGTTTTCTCGCTGACTGTACAATTTTTCAAAAATCTGTGAATGCAGTTCAGAATATCTCAAAAAGTTATGGATGGTCTCCTAGGAGCGTCTTCCTGTAACTATAGTATTTAAGGTACCTGCCCTTACTGTCCCGTCTCAAAAATCCAACCTGTATAATATTCTTCACGCTATGATAATAAAAAAATGGAATGCGATAGTAAAATCACCTTTTTCCGAGTAAGGGACAGAATACGAATAAAATAGCTTTTATCGCGTGAACGGCACGTAATCTGTCGAAACTAATAGTCCAGTCAAATAAGGTCTCAAATCAAAATTTTGACACTCAACTATATATTTGTCACATAATGCAGTTTTAATTATACAAAAACAATGCGTAAAGGTTTTCGTGTATGCAACCCCCAGCAGGGGTTAAAAAAAATGTCAAAAATATTTTTCCGCAATTACTCGAAAACAGTAAAAATTAGACAAAAAAGTTTTAATAAAATGTGTAGAACTTTAATTTTACATAAAAAAGGTTTGATGACTTTTTTCCTCCGGTCAAAATTAACCGAGTTCAGGAGGTTTTAAGTTTAAGGAATGAACGTATATTTTAAAAAATCTAAGGTAGTATTGATAGAAAAATAAGCGAATATAATTAGTATTTGTATTAAGTAATTGCGAAAAAACGTTTTTGACAAATTTTTTTCAACCCTTACCGGGGGTTGCAGATATGAAAACCTTTACACATTGTTTTTCTATTATTAAAACTACATTATATCAAAAATGCAAAGTTGAGTGCCAAATTTTTATTTCAGACCTTATTTGACTGGACCATAAGACTGAATGCTATCACCATAATACTTTTACCATTTAATAATTACTAAAAATACAAAATTCAAAAATGTACATGAACATTTAGAATCTAGACTGCGGGTCGTATAGAAACTAACTACCTCCATTATGATTGTGCGCGTCCAATTACACATAATTGATGCATGAATGGTTCGCCTAATAGTTCACTGTGCGTTAATATTTTCCGTTTTAATTCTTATAAGTGTTTTCATAGCTATGACTAAACATTTGTAGACTATTTGTATGGTTCTAGAAGAAATTGTTTTATGCGTTTTTATCAATTAAAAGAATGTACTTGGGCGACCGAGTTTCGTTCGGCATTTTTATTTTTTGTTTTTCAGAAAAGATATAAAATTGCATATTTTCAGAAAATACACCTATATAGATAAGCTTAAAAAGCAAAACCTTATTTAAAAACAAAATTTGAGCCAAATCGTTAGAGCCGTTTCCGAGATACACGAAATAAATTTTATATATAAAATATGCTCATCTCTACAGATATCTATACAGATAAATAAAATTGAAGTGTCTGTTTGTAATGTCAAAATAACAGCTTAATACTAAATGCATATGGAATTATCTACGGTACTTATAAGAAAAACATAAATTTTAAATTTTTCTCTGTTTGTTCCAAATAATCTGCAAAGGGGCTGGACCGGTTATTAACGAGACTTTCACTGGTAGATAGCTGAAATTATAAGAAATAACTTAGGCTACTTTTATTTTAGAAAAAAAAAATTTGGGTTATGCTCAAAAAAATCAAAACTCACCTAGGGACGAACCCGAGCAAAGCAAGGGATAAATCGCTAGATTAATAAAAAAAATAAAAACACAAACTTCTGACCTTCGGCGTGGTAGGCCAATGTTTTAACCATTAGGCTATTCAGATGACGCGGCGGCGACGGCGGCGAAATTACGAATCATATTGCGCGGGCAAATCTTGTTGCGTGAAAATACGGAGAAACAGAATTTTCCCAAGTATGAGACCTAACAAGATCGATTTTTCGCCCCCCATAAACCCCTATATTACAAATTTCATCGAAAGAGAGCCGTTTTAGAGACCATGATTTTAAAAATAAATACAAATATCGCTCGTTTAATAGTGTAGATATAAACATCGACAGTAGTATCTCCTTCTTTTTGAATTCTGAAATAGATCGGACTCTTGTATTTAAATTACTTTGCATTTATGCCACACTCATCATCCTCTCACTTTATTGCCACTTTATGAGACTTAATCATTGAGCATAGTTACTGCCATGGTTGCACAATCAATCTACATACGTAATTATACCTAGATTTCCTGTCTAGCTTTGTTTCTGACAGTTTGTTATTGATTTCAGTGACCACTGTATAAGTTTATTTCTAAAATGGTAGTTTAGGAAAGATAACATTCTACGGTGGTTTATGAATAGAAATAGTAAATATGACTCTATGATATATCTAAAGTAATTTCAATATGATTTTTACGATTTCTAATATTCTTCAAACTTGAAGAATAATTATTATATAGTAGGAGATCCCGATCTATGTGATGGACACTTCACTCTTTTTCCACCAGGCAAAATATTTTTTTAAACAATAAAAAATGTCAACAAACACGACCCAGGAGGGCTGTCACCAAAAATTTGCTCCAGAGTATTTTTAATAAAAAAATATATTGTTTTTTTTTTTTTAAATACAACAACTCTTTTTCTGTGACAACTTAGTATTAATCGAAAGTAAAAGACTTGTAGAAAATGCCTTATACGTTGGGCGGCCTTTTTCGAACACATTAACTGACATTCAGGTATAAAATGGTAAATTGAACTAGTTAATTGCTCTAGATAAACTTTTAAAAATTATCTATAGATTTAAGCATATAAGTTTACTTTATTATTTTAAATATTTTCTATGTCGAAACACGTAAAAATCACACATATAATATAATATATGGCTATATTAAGAATAAATATAACTACCATGTAAATTAAATTTTACTTAAAATAATAAACTTGGGTGAAAGTGAAAATGAAAGTTTTATATCATAGATTTGTGGTATCTTAATAGGGTACATACATATCTTGGTGTAAATTATAGATCTTCACTAAGAGGATATCTCATGATTGAGAGCTTATATAACGTCGTCCATCAATATCGCTGGACTGAGAGTATAACAAATAAACTTCCATGTGTGTTCAATATGTGTTACATATCTATATGTTTGGAAAGCCTTAGGCCTTCGAGGCCAACAAAACGAATGCGACAGCAACATTTTATATTAATAAGCGTAAGGAATATTGTCGGCTTATAAAAATATGTAGCAATTATTATAAATAATAACTAAATATTTTTTTTATAAATATATTATAATAATACCGAAAAAAGTATAACAAAGTAAATTTTCTATTGTATTTATACATTATTTACTTTTATTACTAACTAGCAGTACATCGGTTTCGTCCGAATTCAAACTTTCGATCGTTAACGAACTTCACAGATGCTGTGCCGCTGGGCTAATCTGAAGATTACTTAAAGATTCCATCAAATTCGCTTCAGCCGTTTTGGAGTTCATAGGGAACATACATACACACATCGATTTATACACACACACACACAAAAACAGTTATTATTACTTTTTTAGGTACTTTTGGTATTTTTGAATAATTATTTCTTTTGTACGTAAATTCTATAAGCACATAAAGACAACGCGTCTCCGAACTCCTTTGATCTGTGAAGTCCTTATGTATTTACACATACTAAGCGCATTACCATCGTGATAGAAGATACTTATAAAACTCCTTCAACTTTCACCAGAGTGTTTGCTGAGGTCGACGAGGCCCTGAAAGGTTTACAAACGCATTAAAATATGGGTCTCGATATACATACTTATGTATAAAACGTTCATCGCTTAAAATAAACTAACCATTTTACGAGTACATATTATGTAGTCAGAACCTTCGGGTAAGGAATCTATGATGAATGATTAATATTGTTTTGTTCTTCCTGTGGTTAAAACAAAATTGATATGTGATTGTGTCGTAGAGTATAATTAACAAGAGAATGAGTTTTTAATTTTATTATGGAGACATGTGAAAATGGGTTTGATATGAAAGCGAAAACGATTATAGGTAAAGTATTCAAAAACAAACAACGTGTTTTGAGCGTTTATTGTGTTGGCTCTCACAATTCTTATTAATTACTAAGCCGTGTGAAAATTGTCTGCTTTCTTTGCTTTTAATGTTTATTAACCGACTTCCAAAAAGGAGGAGGTTCTCAATTCGTCGGAATCTTTTTTCTTCCTTTTTTTTATGTATGTTCACGGATTACTCGAAGACAGCTGAACCGATTTGGAGAATTCTTTTTTTGTTTCAAAGGGTATTCTTCCCCGGTGGTCCCATATAAATTTTATCGAAATCGGTCGAGCGGTTTTTAAATAAATGGCTAAATCAAATATGTTTTTTATTAATAAAAATCTTTCTTCTTATAAATTACAAATTACCTGCTTATTACATCTACACAAAAAATGGAAAAATAAAAACTTAAAAAAAAAAAAAAAAACCGACTTCCAGGCACTGAAAAGTAAAAAATAACTAAACAGGGGTTTTCATTTAGAATAGATACTTAAACAGATATTTTCGAAGTCGGTGCCAGCCAATACAAATCAAAGCACACCGACTTCGAAAATATCTGATTAAGTATCTATTCTAAATGAAAACCCCTGATTAGTTATTTTTTACTTTTCAGTGCCTGGAAGTCGGTTTTTTTTTTTTTTATAAATATCTTTCTCCATGGAAAAGTACAGGAAATAAAAAGTTATACTCTTAGGATAGGTATATTCTGTGAGGTTCAAAATTTAACTCTCAACTCTATGTAACTAAAGTAACTACAACAAACACCTGCAATCAATATTGCAAAAATATATGTAGGGTAGACCGGGGTATACATGTATAGCTAAGGATTAAAGGTTATAATATTTCTTTTATTTAAAACGCAAGGGTATTAAATTAACATTTATAATTAGTCAGTCTCAAAAGGAAACTACATCAAATTACTGTATCAAAAAGTTATAAAATTAAGCACGAAGTAACAAAAATAGTAAATTTCTAATTATTATGGTTTTACCCCGATGGATAGGTATGTATCTTTACTTTCGGATCAAAATTTGTTTTTACGCCTTACGGTTTTGGTCTAGGTTTTCTAATATAATATTACTACTACCCTTACTAATAATAAAAATGTGAAAGTTTAGATGTTTGGATGTTTTGATAGATGTTTGTTACTCAATAACGCCAGAACGGCTGAATGAATCTGGATGAAATTTGACACAGAGGTAGGTTATAATTTGGGATAGCACATAGGCATACTTTTTTTCCAGAAAAATGGACGGTTACCGTGGGATAGATTTGTTTTTGTTTTTCTGGAGGCGAACCCAAACTTAGGGTGAGGTTCTAGTACTAAACATACTATATTAAGTATATATAAGACAATCAAATTAGCCAGTATTGATATTTGTAAAATATATAGCTTACAGAAACTTCTCTATTCCTGTTTAAATTTTGTAGTGTGAAGTGTACAAAAAAAACAATAAAGTTAAACATTTTGAAAACGCGCGTCTTTGCAGCTCTAACAAGTATTTATTGACGAATATTTCTCATTAGTGGAAGCTGCTAAGCGACCTACACGCGGGAATTTGAAATTATAGAGCGAAATAAATACGCCGTCCTGTTTTATCCCGGTAAATGATTTTATATGGGTCTTCCCTACATAATAGGGATCATAATATATAAAAATATATTAATATACTTACTCTACAAACTTTAATTTATGAAATATATTATATTATTGTGGTTGATTAAATAGACTGAGTTACGTTGTTTACTATAAAACATTGTACTACGCTATACAAAGGGTGGAACAAATCGATGGGACATGGAAGAAAAGTACCTTAAATATTGAAGTTATTAAGATTTACTCATAGGAAACCTTTCTTTATTTTTAAAAATAATAATAACCGCGTTTAATTTTTTAAAAAAAAGCTTACCTGAACCGGGAATCGAACAAAATAAAAATACAAAAAAGGACACCGTCACTATTTTATCCACGAAAATTGTAGAAAATTGAAAAAAAGTGTCTTCCACTTTCTATGCGTTTATTCCATGATGTTAATTAGAGTCGATATGTATGTATAAACTGTAAGATCCATCGTTTTCATCAACTGTAACATACAATTTTCGTTCGAAACGTTTCATCCTCTCTATCTATTAATTCGATAAAACAGTGACGGAGTACCTTTTTGCATTTTCCGTTGATCCGATAACCGGTTCAGGTCACCTCTTTTAAAAAAGATAAATGCAGTTTATCATATTCTTAAAAATAAAATAATGTTTCTTTGGAGTGAAAATTGATATTTTCAGTGTTTAAAACACTTTTCTTCCATGTCCTATCCTTTTGTTCCACGATCTTAAAGTCGATATGTATAGTTTGTAAGATTTCGTCGTTTTCTTTAATTCTAAGACGCAATGTTTGTTCGAGAGATTTTATCCTTACCATAGACCCTATCGATAAATTCGATAAAATAGTGACGGTGTCCTTTTTTGTATTTTTATTTTGTTCGATTCCCGGTTCAGGTAAACTTTTTTTTAAAAAAAATTAAACGCGGTTATTATTATTTTTAAAAATAAAGAAATGTTTCCTTTGAGTAAATCTTGATAACTTCAATATTCAAACGACACAGTTCTATTGTTTTCAGCAAAATCACGTCCAGAGGTCTACGCAGATGCACAAAGTGGTTTTGATAACGTATCACAGTGGCTTCATAATAATCTTCTTACTTTAAATACAGATAAAACTAAATATTTATTATTTACAATGAGAAGCACTAACACACTACTTACTAATCAAAACATATACGCACATAATTGTGCAACGTCTGCTGACACTGCATGCACTTGTTCTACATTAACAAAAGCGGAGTATATTAAATATCTAGGTATTACCCTCGACTCAAATCTAAATTTTCGACATCATATTGAATTATTATGCAATAGAGTCCGTAAATTAATATATATTTTTAAATTCTTACGTAATATCGCGGACTATAAATTAATCAAACAAGTTTATCAAACCTTGTGTGAATCCATCCTTACTTATTGCATAACTGCCTGGGGTGGTGCTGCGAAAACCATTTTACTTCCACTTGAACGTGCTCAAAGAGCAATCCTTAAAGTAGCCACCTATCGCCCTTATTCCTTTCCCACAAACATGCTTTACTTGGAATGCAAGGTACTAACGGTCCGACAATTATTTATACTGCACGTTACATTAAAACAGCATACTGAATTACCTTTTTACCCACTTCCTACAGACAAGAGAAGAAAAGATTTGGTCTGTACTAAGCCACGAACCAAACATAGCTTTGCTAATAGGTTTTATATATTTTTAGGAGCTTTCTTGTACAACAAACTTAATAGAGTTCTGGATTTATATAGCATAAATAATAAAAAATGTAAAATAATAATATCGGAATTTCTTCAAAAGTTGAACTACACAGACACAGAAAATTTGTTAGAAATAATAAAATAACCCTAATTATAAATTTGTATACATATACGTAGATGTAAGTCTAGCTAGTTATATAAGTTTTAACACTTGTCATATTATTCATTATATACGCTATATATAATTTTCAAAATGTACTCTGCTCTAGCCTTGTAAGAAATGCATGGTAAAACCATAACCTGAAACACAGGTTGTTAACCTAGTTCAGGTAGGTTCCAAATTGTATTGGTCCTTGTTTATTTATTTTGTATAAATTATATAATTTTGTAAAATTATTCCAATAAAATTATTATTATTATTATTATTATTATTATTATTATTATTATTATTTAAGGTACTTTTCTTCCATGTCCCATCGATTTGTTCCACCCTGTATAGTAGCAGCTGACATCCGTGTGACATCAGTTTAATCTATCGACAAATTACTCCCAGCGCCTTGCACACGCTTATGTTGCATATTGCATAAACTGTGTACACAATGTGACTATGTGAATTAATTATATATTTAACAAGAGCAATGAATAATATTACTGTCCGTTAGTAGTCGAAGTTCGACCATAATTATCTATACAGATAAATCAAATAAAGTATCTGTAATATCAAAATAATAGCTTTTTCCTAAATATATATTATGAAATTATTAACGGTACTTATAATAAAAAAAAATTGTCAGTCTATATGTTGGATCGGCTAATCTCCGAGACGGCTGGACCGATTTTGGCATGACTTTTACTGGCAGATAGCTGATGAAATAAGGAGTAAGTAAGACTATTTTATATTAGAAATAGAAATATGATTCCGCGCAAAGAAATTAAAACCCATGAAATTGTGAACAAAATTCGCGTACGCGTACGCTAGGGATGCACCCGAACGAAGCGAGGGTAAGTTACAAATAATAAAAACTAACTGTTCCCAACTTTTTTTAATGATAACACTAAAGCTCGTCAATAACTAATGTATTAAACAAAAAATAAGAAAATCGGTTTACAATCTGAGGAGAAAAAGAATACTGTACTATTTTTGTATTTGCCCCCTTATATTATACTAGATATACAAAAATAATATAAAAACGAATCTATTCCACGGGAACTGTACATTTTTCTGGGATCAAAAGTAGCCTATGTGTTATTTTAATGTATGAGCTAATTCGTTGTAAAGTTTCATTCAAATCAATTCAGTGGTTTTGCGTGAAAAAGTAACAAACATCCATACATCTATACATCCAGACATCCTCACAAACTTTCGCATTTATAATATTAGTAGGAATTAGTAGGATATACATTTTAGAAGTAAGACTTTGTTTTAAAATAGAGAAAAAAACTCTCTACTGTAAAGTACCTACATACAATAAGTATTGGTAGTTTGAACACATAAGCACTAAGGCGACGACAAGAGTAACGCAGTTAAAACCAAATATATTTATTGGACTGACAAAATAAATATAATGTGTAAATAAAACTTTATGGATCAACTCGGCCAAAAGATACATGATCGTACAGACACAAAAATTACTACCTGAAATAATCAGAGAAGTTATAATAAAATTATTGAGATTTTTTTTTAGTTCAAAGTGCCTGTCTTGCCAAAGCCTTGGCTCCACTCGCTTGGGAGGCTCATTAATATAGCTTATAATTTAATAAGTAGAGCATACCTCTTTATAAGAAGAAGATTTTTTAAGAATCCAGAATATATAAAAACATAAAATTATACGTAGGTATGTGTACGTGTGTTGATAACATATTATATCACATTCATAACTTCGGTCTAAATGTATGTGTGTACTGTACTTACATAATATATTATGATTAAGCCAACCTCTGATCAGTAGTTTGAATAAAATCAGTAGTTTTTATATAATAGTTTATATAAACTACTGATATTTTTGATCATTTTAGCATTATTTATTACTAGTGATGAGCCCTTGCTTCGTTTCGCTCAGAATATAAGTACAGCTTTGAGCTTATAGTTCTACGAAGGGAGAGAAGAAGAGCAGAATCTGGAAGCTCTTATATTTTAGTCGATTAACGCTCATAGGAACTACTTGTTATAAAAAGAAAAAAGTAGTCTCTGTCATTTTCCAGCTCAAAAAATATTTCTGCTCAGCCATATATGTTGCTATGTGAAAAAAAAATTACAAAACAAACAAAGAAACAAATAACAACTCTCTCACATTTTCAATATTAGAAAATAATTTATAATTCTATGAAAGGCACTGTTTTTAAAGTACTCTTTGAAAATGTTTCATTTCGATGCTATATAATGTATACTTTCTAGATGTTCTAAAAAGATTGTATAAAAATTGAAGCGATAGACATGTCTGGGCAGACTGTGATCACAAAATTCTAAAATCGTTTCTCAAACAACTATATTGGTCTGACGCTCTGATATGTGATAGAAATGATATTGAAATAGAACTACCTAGTCGAATTGTGAATGTATACCTACTGTAAAATAATGAGTTTTGTTTTTACATTATGGTATTATAGCTTGTAGCGTAGATGGCACTACCCGTAACCCGAGATTATAGCAGTGTTTGTTTTATACTAAATATGATGTATGTATCGAATCCTTATACAAAAATATAACCAAGCACAATGACTCTATAATAATATATACAATTTAGAAGTACAACATATAATTTAGAAGATCTTGACGATAAAAGTGAATATTATATATTAGGTACATGATTACATCCACGAATTAGTAGGTGTAATATATAAATATGTATTTATATTTTATTCCATTCAGTGAATAATAATACAGGTTTTAAGTAAGATAAAAGAGAATAAGAAATTAAATATTCTTTGAAGGAGAGAATTATTACTATTATTAGAATTATTATTTAGGTATACGTAATGTTTTTTATAGACGTAGCTATATATTATAATAATAATTACATATGTATGTATAATATGTATAATGTATATATGTATAATATGTATAATGTATATATGTATAACGTATATTATATGATTTTAGTTATACCTCTTTTATGTGTTCACACCAATTCCACTTCACACTTTATTATTTCCTACACCTAAAGGTTGCCTGGAAGAAATCGCTGTTTTAGCGATATGGCCGCCTCTCGTGGATTTTCATAGCGCTATATTGATATTGTCTTCTATTTGTGTGTACAATAAACAATAAATATTATTATTATTAATTCACTTAAAAGTTTATTATATTATCTATGAATTAATGTAATTTTACAAGCCAGTAACCACTAGTATTTGTTAGAAGAATATAATATTATACATACGTCAAATAGAGTCGTTGACAAGCCTTATTAATAATTTTGAAAAGCTGTCTTAATAATCTTTGTGCCTTAATATTTATTCATAAAAACTCAAAATAATGTTAAAATATATAAGCTTTAGTAAAAACTTTTCTGCGGGACTACTTCAAATAAGGCGGTGTTCTCATCAATGTCCTCCGGAAACTCCCTCGTCTAATGAGTGTCCTTCTACACTTCCATACCCTCCTGAAGCCTCACCTTGCAATCAATACCCACCATTTTACACTTGTCCAAGGACGAAATATGATGTCAATTTCATATATATAAACGATAAGCCCCCAAGCACGGTTTTAAAAGACTTCGTAGATAGAACCGCTCAAACACTTTTCTGGACAGAATTGATAAGAGGTAATTTGCGTATTATGTCTTTACTTGTTTAAATAACTTGCATTTCTTATTGCTGCATGCTACCTCCCGTGAGAGGTCGACAGTTCTCGGTAATCATATTGACCTCACTATGTTCGCCGCTTTCTGATGGTGCCGGAATTTTATTACATATTTCTAAGTTTTATTATGTGATGTATTGAAAATTTGTGAATAAATGTATTTTACATGCACAGAAAATGTCTTCATAAATATTTTATTATTTAAGAAAGGAAATTTAATCATATAAAAAGAGAAGGAACTTGTTCGATATTGATAAGTAAATTATGGATTTATAATTTTAATATATTATTTACTGACCTTTGTAAATTATTGTAATATAAATGTTGTGATTACCATTCATGACGATGAATGACTTATTTAAAAAAAAATTGTTTGAAAATAATACTACAATCTAATCTATACTAATATTATAAAGCTGAAGAGTTTGTTTGATTGTTTGTTTGTTTGTTTGTTTGTTTGTTTGTTTGTTTGTTTGTTTGTTTGGTTGAACGCGCTAATCTCAGGAACTATTGGATGGAATTGAAAAATTCTTTTTATGTTGGATAGTCTAACTATCGAGGAAGGCTTTAGGCTATATATCATCCCGGAAAAATGTATAGTTCGCGTGGGATAGAGTGTTTTTGTCTAGAGACGAACCCGAAGCGAAGCGAGGGTGAGTCGCTAGTTTATAATAAAAGAGTCTTACATTAATGCTATAAATATAACATAATATTTAAATAAAATGAATTGATTGCAGGATTTGCTGTAACACTTGGTCATATATTCAAGGAGCCAGCAACAATCAACTATCCATTTGAAAAAGGCCCTATATCACCCAGATTTCGAGGGGAGCATGCTCTTAGAAGATATCCGTCGGGAGAAGAAAGATGCATAGCATGTAAGCTTTGCGAGGCATTTTGTCCAGCTCAGGCTATTACTATAGAAGCTGAGGAACGCCAAGATGGCTCTAGACGCGCTACAAGATATGACATAGATCTAACTAAGTGTATCTTTTGTGGATATTGCCAAGAAGCTTGTCCCGTTGATGCTATAGTTGAAGGTCCTAACTTCGAGTATTCCACAGAAACACACGAAGAGCTATTGTATAACAAAGAAAAATTACTTAGCAATGGAGATCGCTGGGAACCTGAGATTGTAAGCAATATTAGAGATAATCATCTCTACCGTTAGCTACATGGTACCTAATAGTGATTTATATAAACCTGTCCATAATTTTGTTGGATGTATTTTAACGAAAATCTTATTGAATTTACGTACTATATTGCATAATAATGCAATAATAATATATGTAGAAAGGATTGTTATTGTGTGCATTCATATTCCAAATATTACACTTATATTCGAGATATTTATTTTATATTTATTTTATATTTCGCGGATTTATTTTGATTTTTGGTTAACGACGTTTCGATTGCTTTACAGCAATCATGATGATGACTGATGAGAGACTCTCAGGTCTCTCCCGTGACCGTTTATTTAAAATGTCAAATATTCTCGTAAATCTAAGAAAGTATTATGGAGAAGACTTGTCAATTATTATTTTACGTGTATTGACTGCTGACATATGTCGCAATAATGGCCTCACTGATTTTTATATTACTTTTTTAATGTATAACAATATATTTTTAAAAAAGGACTTATATATATATGTATATATATATATATATATATATATATATATATATATATATATATATATAACTTCCTTTCGAAAAAAAAATCAGCGTCCAAATCGCTGATCCACGCGCGCACACTTTTGTCGAAAAGTAATGGATCTGCCCATATATATATATATATATATATATATATATATATATATATATGTAATTATTAGGTAAAGATTAAAAATATACAAAATTGTGTTTTATGGTCACAACAACACCTTTTCCATTAGGCGTCGATACAATGATTATTATTTTATGTGTTTAATTACGAAGGTAGATATTTTAGATAATGACTTCGTTAAAGCGTTGATGGGGTTTCAAATAGGCGAGGGGAGCTATTATGAGGCGAAATTCAATTTTGGTCAATCGTTACCTATTGAAATAAATTTCAATTATATACTATATTTCAATTATTTATTGCTACTTAGATGATTTTTAATCACATTAATTTAGCTTAATGTTTATATCTTAAACGGCTTTCTAATATTATTTTTTCGTAATAAATTTATTTTACTATGAATCTCACAAGTACTTGGGATATTTATTTGACTGCCTTACAATAGCTTAGAGTCAGAGTCAGTATAAATGACAGCTCTTGGGAAATCGCTCAAGTTGTCTTCGGTAACCCGCTGAAACGTTTCACCGCTATATAAGAAGGCATATCCTTTAAACTTTAAGCATTTACTGATATAGCCTATTTTTCAATTGTAGCCTAACATTTTACTATATTAGACATTATGGTTATACTTTAAAAAAAATTAAATACAAGTAAGTATATTTGTGTCTTATATTGAAAAAAAAAATGATTACACATTTCTTTTTTATGTAAGATTTCAGGAATGTACTCAAATACTACCATTTTCATGCTACTAGTCTGACGTGTTTTTTTATATGTAAGGATCTAATTACCTTGAAGTTAGTGTAAATGGTCACACCGACAAACATGCTTGTAGAATGTATTTTTTATTCATAATTAGTATTCTTAAAGCCCTTGTTATGGTAAATATTTTAATTAGTAGTTCTCTTTATGACGAACCGTATAAATTGGTTCCGACACTGATGAGCCACTTTTGCAGGTTTTATTTCTCAACTTCTCTTTTGTATTTACAAAAGCCTATACATTCACAAACAAATACCAACAACATTGTCAGCTTTTAACAAAATTTCTGATTAAAAGAAGACTAAAACAACTATATTTTTAATTAAAAACATCAAAACTGTATGACTGACTTATAAATTGCTACAGATGTTTTTTTTAGAAAAAGGTCTTAACTTTGCCATTATTTTAAAGACTTAAGGAAAATGATAGGAATTAATCTGTAAAATATATGTACATATATAATACATAAATGTATATTAAATATATTTTTTATAAGCAAGAAAGTTTTCTTACTTCGTCGTAGGTCTTTACAAAATATGCTAGATTACTTCGCTCTGATAAAAACCATGTACTGTGAATAAATTTCAATGAATTTTTAATTAAGCTAATGCAAATATTCGTCTGAAGAAAGTATATGTTGGACAGTGTAAATGTTGACCACGATGATATTTTAATTCAAAAAGTGCTTTGTAATACTTATGTTCCTCGATTATCTTTATTTAACATTAAAAATTCAAATCCATGTTTGTTGGTCTGTAGTTCACAGTGATAGAATAATAGATTAATTGTTTTTTTTTTGATATTTTTTTTATATATTATATTTAAGTTATATTAAAAAATATATGAATTATTAATATAAATGTAATGTAGGACTCTATGATTATTTTTATCTTAATAACATTAAAAAGGTTACTCAGAGAAGCTGAGCTAAAGGCGGCGCATCACTAGTATATATTTAATTAAAAAATCTATATCCCAGAGTCGTTAATGCTATGAGCGACATAAAATGCTGTTAGAAAAAACTCCTAACTAACTTGGAAGATAAGTTTACTATGCCTTCTTACAAGAATCGAACCAACGAATTGTGTTCTAAATTGAGCTTTTTGGAAGCTTATTGTCACAACGCCAGACGGTTTTAAAGGATTAAATTACAATGAGTAAGATTAGAAGCAAAATTTATTACTTTAAATCGTTAATTAAATCTTAAGGCTTACTTAAAGTAGAAGATTACCAAGGTAATTTAATTTTTTGTTAAAGAATGACGGAGGTAATAGCGAATGATTCTTACTGGATGACTCCTTTGATAAAAACTAAAATATTATTATCCTAGCTAGAAATTACGTTATTTTTTGAAAAATTAACAACGGTCTGTATGACCTACACAGATCGATAGATTCCTCGTGTTATATATTTGTTAGAATTACAATCTTACTTTAACTTTATTACAAGTTTTTTTCTTTACTTTATTATAATAAAATAGAAAGATTTTCCATATTCTTAAAAATAGTTAATTTCAATAGTAAGTTCTATGGAATTCCCTTTTCTCTAATCGGTTAAAACATCATCTAACAATCCATGGCTTAGAATTTAGAACAGATGGTTTAGGTAAGAGCTTGTAAACGATTATTACGGGTAGTGAATTCGTGAAGCTATGCCTTATATCCCCGATTTACAGAATCATCTCACCATTGTCGTAGTACGAGTATATGTATACTTCCTATTTTAGTATTATATCCTCGTATTTTACTAAACAATCACGTCTATTTAAAAAAATATGAGTAATTAGTAGGTAAATTCTAAATTCAATTACCGCTTAGAGTTATTTAGTAAAAACAATTCATTTTCGTTTAGCTTCGCTCTCACTAAACCTTTTACAAAAACCTTTAACCACCTAATTATATCTTACGAGAAACCTATATTCGCTAGTGAAACTTTCCCTAAATCATCCAGCATCTCAGAGAATAGTAGGTGTAAATAAACAAACGAACACAATTTTCTATGCTTATTTCAGATACCATCCGTTCTGTAGGTTTTAGATATCGCCAGCAAATATAAAGTTTATTTAATATCCTTAAACACAGGGTTCCTTTCGCAAGGATATGTTGAAGTGGAAGACGCAGCAACTTTTACACTTGCAAAATTTGTACATGAAGTAAAATACTCATTTTTCTCAGTAATCTCTTCCAGGCATAATTGGGATCCAGTCATAGCTGGTGCCTAATTTTGCCTAAAATACTTTATATCGTTATTTGTTGTATCATCATGTCAATAAATATTTTTGAGAGAAAATGACAAATACCTATATATTTAAACTAGCAACTCACCTTCGCTCCGCTCGGCTTCGTTCCCAGTTACATTTTAACGTCCAGTATGGATTTCTCAGAAATGAATTATTTTCCCGCGGTAAAAAGTATCGTATATGTTGACCCAGATAACGTGCTATTACCATACCAAATTTCATCAAAATCCCTCCAGTGGTTTTTTTGTGATGCGGTAACAGATATACAGACAGACACACAAAAATTCTAAAAACTATAGATTCGGTCTCTGTATCGATAATAATGTCTATTTCAATAATATTTTACAAAAAATATATAATGTACAGATTCGGCTAAGTTACAATTTTATTATACTCGTATATTTAGATATAGATTTTCTTTTCATTTTCATTCAATGGACGTAATATAAATTATTACTCTGGAATTTATATATGTGTTGCGTAAATAATATTATCGAGAGCAAGAACTCAGGAAATACTTATTATTCGACGCTCTTAAATAAATTCAATCGATTGATTTTATTATAAGAAGTAAATAGATTTATTTTGACATAATTTTATTTTATTGAAATCAAATTAGCTCCCTAATATCTCGCATAAAATCTTTTACGTGCCTTCATTGGTACACGTCCCTTGTATGGTTTATGAGGAAAACGAGTGCTTTATAGGAATTTGGTGATTCTATTGAGATTTTATTTTATTGTATGAGCAGAGAGAGTGATAAGTTACTTTTCTGTTTTAATATTTTATTATTATATATATTGTAAGATTGATTCATAATCTCAAAAAGCAATTGCTTAGTAACTTACATTTTTTGCATTTCAGCGAATTAGATATCATCGTCGTCGCATCCAGAATATTAATGTAGTTTGTAGTAGTGTTGCTAGTTTAGTATTATGGGTCGTCGTAAAAGACACACATTTACTTAGATAGAAATTTTGATGACTCCTAAAACGTCAAAGCTCAGATTAATCTGAGCTTTCAGGCTCAAGTTAAAACTCAGGTTCAGGCATATGTACGAGTAGCAAGGGATAGTATGAGGGGTGGTTGGAGGTGACTGCTCAAACTAATTAATAAGGAAGTGTTTCGGCCGAGTAGTGCCCATTATTAATTATAAGAAGGCTACGGCGTTCTGCTCACTGCTTAGAATCATGTAGACTTTTGGCACGTTCTGATTTCAGATTTATTGAGTCAAGCTCAACGCACGGATTAAGCGTAGGGTATAGTTTTAGGTATATCAGTTTGATATGGTACTGAATATTACAATATTGTATATCTCTATAGCTAAGCAGAGGCAAGATTTGGCGACATTTAGTGAATATTTGTATCTAGATACAAATATTGTATAATTTTGTACCGTTTTAAAGCGCAGCGTTTGCTAACATTTTACATGTGATTTTTGTTTTATAGCGAAAATTGCTAAAAACAAATTATAAACTATTATGTTTGCTATTTTTTAAAGCTTAATATACAATTGGCATTATATAACTTTATGGATTCTCGCAAATTTGAATATCTCACAAAGAATACAGTGTGAATATATTGATCGTTTGCAATTTTTTATAAGTTTATTCTCGATGTGTTTTCATAATTGCCTTTGGGAATCATAATTTCACTTAGACATATTTCGTAACTGAAGGTAATGTGACAAGATTAAGTTGTGTCCTTCTGATATAATATATAAATTCATACATATTTATATATATTTTTTATTTTATGTGCTTGTTATCAAATAATAATTTAAATTAAGTTAATAATTAGAAATGAAATTCGTACATTTAACATGATTTTAATTACAAACTAAGAAGAATGAATAGGAAAGCGAAAAAGTTTTCAAGATTAAAATTAGTGTAGACTAGCATTTCCCGCGGCTCCGCCCGCGTTCAGATTATCAAAAACCAAATCTTAGGCTTTACACATTAGTATACTCTTACATACCTATACCACTTTCATTGCGCACCGCATGATTGGTAAATAATGGCAGTGATTGACAATGCCACAAAAGTTCCTCCATTAATCTCATATTTGATTTAGTAATATTGCACTTTTGTTTTAGCAATAACATTTATGTATGTCTATACTTCTGTTTTGTTTGTTTGTTTAGTTTTGGGCGATAAACTTTCAAACTACGGGATTAATTTGAATTATTTTTTAATAATAGACAGCTATTGATTAATTTAATATTTAGCTGATTATTTAAATTACATAATGGTATCTTTTCTTAAAGTTCATTTGTCGCGAAACAGGGATTGGTTAGCGCTAGTTAGTAATATTTTCCAAATCGATTTTCAAAAGAAAGTGTAATAAGTAAATAATTCTAAGCAAATGCTTTTTATTATTTCATATGGCTCGGCTAATATGATTATAGTCGTAAGAATTTTATTATATCCTTTAAGCCTTTACCTTCCAAGAAATGGTGTCAAAAAAACTGAAAAATTTTAGGTTTAACAGTTCCTAAAATACTTTTGCAAAGTTTTTGAGATATGGAATATTTTTAGTTACCCACTTTGTCAGTTTAACAGCCATTGACTTGTTTTCCACTTATTTTTACGGTTGATAAAATGAGTCGATATTGCGGAAACGTAAATATTATTCGTATTTATTTTAGTGTTAACCTAACAAAACACGTAAGTACGGAAAACAACACAGAATTTTCCTATACGAAACCTATAATGCGCGAGTTGGATTTGCATTTGCCTAATTTTACATTAAAAGATAAAAAAATATATTAACATTATTTACTAAACAATAAAAATTTACAAATATTTTCATTTGAAAATTGTTTTGACCAACAAAATATTACTTATATGTTACTAAATTATAAAGCTAAAAAGTTTGTTTTATTGATAATTTGAATACTGGCGGGGCCGCGGGTAATTTAGTAACTAGTAATTCTAATAAAGTCAATGAAAGGTCATATCTGTACATTATTGTTTTTTTTTGGATTAAAACTACGTATTTTAAAAACACATGGCGTCATCTATTGTCAAATATCTAAATAACACAAATAAATTTTCATCAAAATAACTATTTTAATGAATAAAATAGCGCTATTGATATTTCTTTTAACCCTTAATTACTCGCATGGGGTCAAAGCAACTTTGCGTTCAAAAAAAAAGTATTCATTGCGTTCCAAATTTCCCCGCGCCTCCTCTAGCTTCCTAAATCGTGTCTAAGTTTGCATATGAATAGCGATCAAGTGACAAGACCACAAGGACTAGTCGCTGCTCTCCTGAGCGGTGACCCCATGCGAGTAATTACGTAACTTTTTTGAAAGAGGTGAGTTGCTCATTTTATTTATTTTTTTGTGTATTATTACTTCTTTTGGTATTATTACTGGTCCAGTGTATAAATTTATGTCACCAATATATTTTTTTATCATTTTATAAAACAAAAGTTATTCATAAATTGTATTATCGTGTGATTTGTATTTTATCCTAGGATCAGTCATAAGTGGAAGAGATAAGCAAATTTTGCAACGGTTAGCGGTAGATGAAGAACATGTTGAAGAGTCAGGATCTGTGTTGGAGTCAGATGAGATAATCCAAAGTGATCACAAAAGTACTAGCTAAATAATTGAGTCTCTTTCAAATTCAAACGAATCGTCAGATAATGCAGGACAAGAGCAGGAGTGGACGCCAATGATCAGATGTGTGGCACTTACAATATAGGGAGGCATTCAAAACGACGGCCATTTTCTTTCATCTTATAGGTAAATGTCACAGTTATAAACGCACTCCATGTGCATCGAGCAAATACACACAATTTACGTACTCACGTGAGGTGTCATTTCCTGCAGCAATTGGCTGTCGAATTTGTTGTTCAGAATCGCCAGAAACGACGAAACAATTTCAATACAACTACTAAGATTGTAAAAAAACGTCTTATGGAATGTGCATCACCTGGAATATCGCGTGCCACCAACCACAGTAAGTTATGAGCATTGCAACGACTGCCCGCGGAAAAGCCATCGAAAAATGTCAACAAAATGCAATAAATGCATCAAATTTGTATGCAATGATCACTTTACGTTATATTGTCAACAGTGTAGTGACAGTGATTCAGAAAATTCGTAAAATTATTATTATTTTTAACTTTGATCTCACTATAAGTATAAAGTGTCCATATTTACTGATTATTTTAAATTTGATAGTTTTTGTATAATTATATATTGATTTATGTTATTCCTTAAAAATGTATTAGTTTAAATAAAGAACTTTTATAATAAGTTAGTTTTATTTACATATTTATTTATTATATATTAAAAATAATTCCTACAATCTGGGGTCACCTGAGACCCCGTGCGAGCAGTTGTGTGATTTTCTCAATGCGAGTAATTAAGGGTTAAAATAAGATTGTTTTAATAGTTTTAACATATTGAGTTACCTTGCTAAAATGTTAATAGTATCATCTTGCTTTTATTTTAACCAGTTTTTGTATTTTTCTCAAAAATGGGATATTTTCCTGCTGTAATAAGTATCCTATGCATTGACCCGGATAACCTGCTGTCACCATACCAAATTTCATCTAAATCCCTCCATTGGTTTTGCTGTGATGCAGTTACATACAGACAGACAGACAAAAATTCTAAAAAGTATAGATCCGGCCTCTATATCGCTAATAATGAATATTTCAATAAGATTTTCCGAAAAATATTGAATGTACGGATTCGGCTTAGTTACAATTTTATTATGTGTACAGTTACTCATTTATAAAATCAAAAGTTTGCTTTATTGATAATTTTAACACGGGCGGGGCCGCGGGTAATTTAGTAGTAGGTAATTCTACATACATTCATACATTCATTTTTTTTGGAATTAAAACTACATACGTATTTTAAAAACACATGGCGACATCTACTGTCGAGTATCTAAATACACATAAATAAATATTAATTAAAATAACTATTTTAATGAATAAAATAGCGCTACTGATAATTTGATTTTCAAGATAAGCTATTTTTAATAGTTTTTACCATATTTAGTAAATTACCTTGCTAAACTATTTATAAATAGTATCATCGTGGTTTTATTCCAACCAGTTTTTGTGTTTTTTCTCAGAAATTAGATATTTTCCCGCGGTAAAAAGTATCATATATGTTGACCCGGATAACCAGCTATCATCATACCAAATTTTATCAAAATCCCTCCAGTGGTTTTTCTGTGATGCGGTAACAGACAGACAGACAGACAGACAGACAAAAATTTTAAAAACTATAGATTCGGCCTCTGTATCGATAATAATGTCTATTTCAATAAGATTTTCCAAAAAATAGTTAATGTACAGATTCGGCTTAGTTAGAATTTTATAATATGTATAGATATAGATTTTAAATGACGTATGCAAAAACAGTTGTTACTGGTAAATCTATACATATAATAAAATTGTAACTAAGCCGAATCTGTATATTAAATATTATGTGGAAAATCTTATTTAAGTAGACATTATTACCGATACAGAGGCCGAATCTATAGTTTTTAGAATTTTTGTCTTGTCTGTCTGTTACCGCATCACAAGAAAACTACTGGACAGATTTTGATGAAATTTGATATGATGATTGCTGGTAATCCGGGTCAACATATAGGATACTTTTTACTACGGGAAAATATTTCATCTCTGAGAAGTCTATAGTAAACGTAATCTATACTAAAAACGTAAGTAAGGACGAACACGAGCGGAGCGAGGGTGAGTCGCTAGTATCTATATATAAATAGGCTAAAACAAAACAGTTCAATACCTTTTTACCCGCGAGGGCCACGGAGACGTAAATATGTGCTAGTTACTAGTACTGTTCATTAATGTGTATTCTACAACACAAGTTACGCACGACCGCGGAATGGACTGCGGAATGTCGTGGGTTTTTAAAAAATTTTATTTGAAATTTTGTCGTGTCACAATTTTCCATCGTGGGCTTATTACATTTTTAGTCCGCCTGCGTTTGTCAACCGATGTTATGTTTTTTATTTAGTAGCTTTGAGCCTGAGCTTTGACGAGCTTTAGTGTCATCAATAAGAAAATTGGAAGCATTTTTTTATATAAATACGTAGAATCTATTCATATAATGTGTTTTTCTCAAATTTTCAATAAAGATTATAGTCGAATTTTGACCACTTAGCCAACACTAGTTAAAATAACTGAACTTTTCTGCTATAAAATCTACTAATGATTCCGTTATACTTAGATAATATATTTTATTTATAGTTTTAACATGAAAAGTGAATGAACCTTTCCCTCCTATAATTTCCTCAGTACTTTAAATGTAGAAATAAATGAGGACCTCTTAAGGTTGTAGCAAATAATTAAGGGGGTGGGAAACCTACTGACATTTTTATATGTTCCCACGAATGCATATATAATTAATTTACGTTCTGTTAAATAGTATATGAGAATAAAATTTACTCTTGCATTTTTCATATACTTAGGTTTGGTTAAATAAGTTTGTTTTTATTTAGGGAATTTCTATAAAGAAATCTTTAAGTAATATTTTTTTCGTAAAATAATGTATCTATTTTTTTGTATGTTCGTAAATAAGAAAATCTATATATTAATATGTGAAGCAAAAACGTTGTACCCCTTTTTACGAAAATTGCGCGGACGTAGGAGTATGAAATTTCCCACACTTATAGTTTATATAAAGAAGGAGTACAGAATGCTAATATTTTTATAAAATTATGCATAAAAAAACACATTAAATCAATAAAAAAAAACATTACACACACTACCATATATTTGACATACACACGCATATATTCTCTTTTGTTTATTGTTAGTTTGTGGTCAAATGGAGAATAGATTAATATTGTAATATACGCAAGACAATAAATATATAACTTAATGAATTATGGTTGATTTTCAAGCATGCGGCGATCACTAGTAATAATAAAAAGATGTTCTTGTTTTGCAGTGTCAATATTCTCGTTATCATAACACTATTCATTAGACTCTGGTGTCCCTAACATTTTTTACGTCACTTTTGGGGTTATCTTTATAGTATTGTTGATTATGGCGATTGTTTTAGTATTGTTATTCGTAGATGTTTGATATAACGTGACAAAAAGCGATGCTACGGTCAAAAATTGTACTGCTACATACGTATGAAAACGTCTTGTAGATTGTCAGGGAAAAAAAAATTATTAATCTTACTGATTTATCTCCTTTAGTAAGCATTCAATTTAGTATACAATCAATGTAGTAATGGGTATCAAATACAGTCAAATTATGGACTACGGACGAAATAACTAAGAAATCATTATGTACGGACTTATTAGTATAACTTTTCATTCCGTTTTACTTTTGCCTTTCGAAATCCTAAGTAGAAGTATTGTATACAGGAATATTTATTTATTTTATTCGAAATTAAGTCGTAATTACTTTCAAGTACTACGAAAAAACTGACAAAGTTGCAACTTAATTACTAAAGTTGACCTGATTCGGCCTTGCATAACCTGCTCTATTTTTCTTCCTAAACTTCATGCATTGAGATTGAGTAAACAGCAGCTTGGTACACTTGAAGTTAAATTGTTCTAGTTTTTCCTTCCACTAAACATATTTATATATAAACAATATTGAAAACAGAAAATATTTATAAAATTTTGTTCTCAATATTGCGTTGCCTATATTATATCCATTATATTTATTGAAGAAGACTCTTAAAAATCACTAATACATTGTTCATAACTATTACTTCTAACTTAGTGAAACTGTCAAAAACAAAGTATGTCGAAGTTAACATCGTAACGAGTGACCAGGCTCTTAACTCACTTAATAACTTTTCTCCTGATTCAGATAACTGCAAATATACTTTGTAAATAGCCAAATAAAGAAAAAAAATATTTAACCATTGAAAATATAAATAAAGTAAGCAATAATAATAAAGATGCCATATCAATGACCATTTTAACACATTTCGTCGGAAAAATGGACAGAATACGGAGAATAACAGTCACTACGTTCAATCTGTTTTCCCTGTAAAGTTTTACATACATATATTATGATGCTATATGTATAGTATACCTCTGTGAACAATGTAAAGACTTTTTGTTATACTCTTGTTCCATAAGATGTTTATCTAAGACAATAATACTCTTGAATAAAAGGCTGTTGCTATTCGTCCGATGAATAAAAAATATACTATTCGTCCGACTATTGTCGATTTATACGAATATTTACCACTTTTTTGTAATCTAATGTAAAATAAGGGATTTTTAGGTGCAGGAGTTTTTATAGACAAAAAATAATCTTAACCGCTAATAACCGCTACCGAGCTAAAAGCTTAATTCTTTTAAATCCCAACGATTTTTAAGTTCAAGACTTTTTAAGGTTAGAAAAATATTTTTAGATGTAGAAGTTTCTGTATGAAAAAAAATACTTTAAATTACCGAGCTGAGTCGAACTACTTATTCTACTTATTTTTTTAGTAGTGTATTCGTCTTTCCTTATAATTTATATGTATATTTTATAAAGGACGAATAAAAACTCCGTAAATAAAAAAATAAATTTCATATATATATATATATATATATATATATATATATATATATATATTTATATTTATATTTGTGAAAATATAATACATTTTTTATGCAACCATCATAATTTTAATTTACTAAAATATATACTTTTACAGTATTTATTATAATAATGTACTACGAAAAATATAATTATATACCGTTAAATAATTATGTTATATTGAAATAATAATACACACTATTATTTTTTTATCTTTTACAAAATTAACGAATTTCGAATTAACATTAAAATTAATTATTGCATACTTTAAGTGGATTTTTTGCGTGAAGTTTATATATGACTAGCCATGTTGCGTTTGTTAAATGTGGTCGGAGAAAGATTCCATTTTTGCAATCCGCCAGCTATGTGAAGAGTATAGAGTGAGAGTTGAGATTGAACAAACGACCGGGTACTCTGTGATGTTTTGTAGTGGGCCGTTAGAGAGAAAGGTGTACCTGAAAAGTATGTGAAATTGGTCCGAGCATACGTACAGTAAATACAGTCAATGCAGTACTCAAGTCCGGTCCACAGTTGGTACCACTGCTAGCTTCAATGTGGCTATAGATTTTTACCAAGAGTCTGCTCGCAGCCTGTACCTCTTTCTGGTGATATTAGATGCTTTTACGTCGAACATACACGATGAGGCCACCTGGTGCATGCTGTTCACCGAGGACATTGTGCTACCTGCCGAGAATGGTGTAGTTGTTCAGAGCAGATTGGAGGAATGGCGACAAAGACTGGAGAGTGTTGGCTTGAAAGTTACCAGAAGTAAAACATAATACATGTTATTCGACTTCGACGGCTCCCCAAACTATTGCCCATAACCCAATTGAATGAATACGTTACCAATCTGCTGATTTTCGGTATCTCAGATATCTTGTGCAAACTAACGGTTATATTGAACGAGACGTTACGTGTCGGATCAGTTCTGGGTGGATGAAATAGCGACGGGTCACAGCGATAATTACGATTCGCTGATGTCCTATAGGTCTATAAATCCGTAATAAGACCTATTTTTATGTATGAAGATTATGTGTGAAGAAGGCTGATGAAAGGAGATTGCATGCTGCAGAGAAGGGAACGTTAAGATGGATGTGTGGAGCGACGAGAATGGATAAAACAAGGAATAAATAAGTACTTAACAGGAAGCTTGAAAGTAGCGCTGGTGACAGAGAAGTTAAAAGGAAATCGACCGAGTTGGTATGGACATGTGAAGTGGAAGGATGAAACCCATGTGACGAGAAGAGTAATGAGAGAGTAGATGGATGGCAATGTAGAGGAAAACCGAAGAAAAATGGATAGATTGTGTGAGACAGGACATGAAAGAGAAAGGGGTGAATGATGAGATGACGAGTAATAGGGGAGAATGGAAGAGTAAGACTTACTGCGCCGACCCCAGGTAATTTTAAAAATGGGCAGGAAGATAATGATGAAGTATGAACCCATAAACGTAGTCATACAATATTATTTAAAATTCAATTTCGTAAAATAACTAACTTTATTTCGTATGGAAATTGAGTTTCTGTATGCTCTACAAGTACTAAGATCTACATTACTCATTAGCTTTTCCTATGCCACGCCAAACGTTTTAGGAACACTAAACTAGTTTAATTCAATTTAATTCAGAACGTTTCTACAGTTTATAACTCTTAAACTTTAAAAACTCTTGTAAAATACACTTTGACTATTGAGGTTTTTGATTTAAGCATTTCATTATCTTTAATTAATGTTTTAAGCTAAAAATAAAACGTATAAAATTTATTATAATCAAATGACAAATAATACTAGCAAGTGTTTTATTTGCTCCTAGAACGCTTAAAAAGAATATTATTCTTTTTTTTTAAATATTTATTATAAAAATGTCCTTTTGCATTTATGTATATTTTTTATATACATGCAAAATAAAATCCAACTCTCCAATCAACTCAAAGTAAGGCATAATAGAGTATTGATACTTTGAGTGAAGAAACTAAAGGAAAGGAAAAGAATATAAAGTAAATATAATCTATCTAATATATTTAAACGAGCAATTCTTGTATATTTATTTATTTATTTATACTGGCGATCTCGGAAGCGGCTCTAACGATTTCACTGAAATTTAGTATGTGGGAGTTTTCGGGGCCGAATAATCGATCTAGATTAGTTTTATGTCTGGGAAAACTTGTATTTTCGAGTTTTCATGCGGTTTTCTTTCAAAATATGGTCGATAATTTCTTACGCTCGGGCATAAGCATCGTGGTCAAGCGGCCAAGGCGCAAGATTGACATTCACATGTGTCACAAAACAAAAATAGCCAAATCTGTCCAGCCGCTCTCAAGTGATACGCTTACCAACAAACAACACTTCATTTTTATTTATAACCTACTGCGCTTCACAAAAAAGGATCATGTAAATTCGCCCAGTGGTTCTCGAAAACTAAGTGCACAAAACGACAGATGGACAGACAGGCGTGGTGTTTTATTAAGTGTTTCCTACACGAAAAGAAGGATTTAAATTCCATTTACTTTATATAAAAATTGTATGTTACTCTGGTTTACAAATTCAATTCCTACAACAATCATTGTGTGTATTTGATGAGGTGTTAGTACTAAATAAATTTAATCTTCTTGGAGGATTTCGCCTAAAGCTGTTACATGTAGATGTACACACAAGGCACACGTCACTCTGACATTGCTATAAATAAAGTTATCCTGGGACTAAGTAATCACAGCATATCACAGTAACTTGAAACCGGATCTAGCGCATACAAAGGCAACTAACGCTTAACATTACAATACAGAAACTCTGATGTTGTCTTTAACAATTGTGTATTACAGAAACGCTTTAATGAAAATAGTTTCTATATATTAAGGCAATAAATTATTATTGTTATAATACATTATATTACAAGTAGCAAGTTCGTTTTTATTCAAGTAACTAACTATCTGTAAAAAATTGAATACACAGTAATCAAAAAGCAGTCGGTAAAATGAACAAATAGGTTAAGTACATCGCTATATTTTATAATAATACACCATTCTCATTGCCGTATATTTTACTACCTTTATAAGAAAACTAAATTATACATATATCAAAAGTAGAGCCACTTTTATTCATAACTATATTTAAGTAGAAAAATATAGTAATTTTTGAAAACATTAGAATTGATATTAAAATGCCAAAACCTTACAATAATGTATTCATGTTTTATTATATGTGAGTAAATATTTAGCAATTTAAATTATTTTTATATTTCAAAAGATATACTGCATGCCCAAGAACCTTTTAAGAACGTACTAAGTAATAACTTACCATCAAAAACTTACGAGTACTTGACTCGGCTTGACTCAAATTATGTTTCTTCTTTGATTATTTTGATTAAATAATGTTAATATGTAAAATAATAATAAAAATATTATAAACAGCAAAAATATATTAATAATACAGCAAAAATAGATGAAAAAGACTAAAATTATCATATTAAATTTTGGTGAGAATTAAAATTATACGAAGTAAAAAAGCTCCTTTCAGTTTAGGTTTCCAAAAATAAAAAGTATTTGAAAAATCTTTACTTCATAGCAGATGTCGTTTATATAAATGTTCGTAAATATAATAATACTGTTTTAATTGCTCGCTATCACCTAACGTCAAAGTAAGTAGGTGAAGATTGGCAAAAGGCGTTGGCTAAGTGCAAGTGAAGAACATGTAGAATGCCTGAGGCTGAGAGAGCGAATTTTATAAGATGTTTTTAATTAGGGCAAACGGAAGCAGAAAACAAGTATCACGGCTATATCAATAGACTTCATAGTTTCTTGAAATATTATGACGTTAGTTATTTTCGTATTATAATTTTGAAAACGATTTCTTGTTAATAAAATAAAAATCTTTTTGTAATAAATCATCAAAATTTATAAAAAAAATATTGTTCTTTGAGAAAATACGAAAAATAACATTTTAAAAACACACGTAGGCCAAAAAACCGAACAATTGACCCTGTTACTATTCGCGCAGATGCATTTTAAACTGAAATGCTCTAGAATTGTAGAGGAAAATTCGGAAACTCAAATTAAGGTTGACAATTCGTGGTACATTTCAAATAGTAAAGTCTTCTAGTTCACTGGTGTGAAATAAGTAGTTATTTATAATAGAATGTTAAGGAAAAAAACCCATCTTACTTGATGTGATTCAATTTACAGCGTACGACGAAGCAACGAGGCTGGATGCATCTCCCACCAATACTTCTACTGTAGAACTTTTAATATAATTAGTGAACGTCGTATTGTCTATGCGGTATAGGTAAGGGATTTCCTCTTAAAGTTTTAAGCAGTAGGTACTGTAAATTTATTTAGACATTGACCCATTAATTCTCATAAATACATTTTTTGCACTCCATATTTGAGAATATATAGACGGTGCGATAACTTATAAGTATTGGGGTCACTTTATTTATTACTCACTCATAATATATCAACCACAGAATATACTATTAAAACAGTCTAGACAGTAGTTTTAACCCTTGGCTTGACAAACAATGTTATTAACGAGAGAGACAGGTGTGTTTATGAATTTTCGATGCAATATTCATACAGCTAATTGATCATTAATATTAGGAAGTACTTTAGGTTAGTAAGTAACGTTTCCACTTAAAACTATATAGAATAAAGCTACTTTTTGACTAAAAATGTTCATTGAATTCTAAAGTAACTTAAAAGTGTTTATAAAAGGTATTTACTCTAAATGTAATTGTGGTCCCATAACATATAAATAAAATTCCTGCCTTGAAAATATATAAGAAATACTCATTACAATTAGTTTTCAATATAAAAAATCACTATGTACAACATCACTATGTATGTCTTTTTATATTTAACACTAGCCAAATAGATAAAAAATTGTCCCCGCTTTGAGTAGGAAGAATGTTTTTGAAATCTTTCAAAAGTAGGATATTGTAGATTTATTATTAAATTTAATTGATAGTTTATTTCTGTACACATAAATGAACCGATTCGCTTAATTGATATTCTGAAACCATCTCAAATGCTTTAGTGTAATGGTTTCCTTTAAATAACTTATGAATTCATTAGCTACCAAAAATTTGTAGTATTTTACCTTTATGCTTTGAAGAGCACTTAAAGCCGTTCCAAAGTTCCATCCAACCTTATAGAATTGATGTTCCATTGAATTATGATATTAAGAAAGTAGAGAAAGCACACATTTGAGTACTATAGTGTCACGGAAATGACTTGTCTCGCATTGCTTGCCTTAAGATTGTCAAAACTATAAAGTTTACCTATTAGATTGTACGATTGTAAGTTTTACCTTAGTGCTGAGACGGCGATTTCCTCTAGGGAATCTTAAATTATGTGTATGATGTATGTAATTTTATTTTTAAAGTATAAGAATATTAAATAATTTTAGTAATAACAATGTGTGCTTTAAATAAAAATAGTACATCTATACATATAATAAAATTGTAACTAAGCCGAATCTGTACATAAAATTTTTTTTTGGAAAATTTTATAGAAAAATAGACATTATTATGGATACAGAGGTCGAATTTATTGTCGATAGGGCCGAGTCTGTTTGTCGGTCTGTTCAGGGTCGGACTGGCCATACAGTTGATTTGGCATTTGCCAGCCGGGCCCCAGCCTGCGCGGGCCCCCCACGGGCAAGCGATAAACCCCGCAAGCCAGGTGGTAGGTAGGATAGGGGGCCCAGCTCTTGCGACCTACATGTAAACTAGATCAGATAGTTCGTTCATACAATTAGAGAAGAATGAAGAAGAGAAATGAAATAGAAAAATTCGAAAATGGTTGAACCTGAACAGGCCATTCTTGTTCCCTGAAACTAATTTTGAAAATTTCTGAACGGCGATAACTTTTGATTGAATCAACTTATTTAGACGTGTATTATTATAGTCCGATCGGAATCCGGTTTGGGAACAAAAAACGAAAACCTGAAGTTTTATGTTTTTAAAACGTTAGTAGGTATATAAGGAACAAAAATCCGTAAAATGCCTCCGATGTTCCAGCTACCCCCGAGAAATGGAGGGATGAAAAACGTTAAAAAAAATATATTTTAATTTTCGGCTTAACGTGACGTAAATTGACCAAATTTTTATAAACTGATTACACCAATGAATTTTTTTGCGAGACAAAACGAAAAAAACGGTGTGCTTAAGTTTTTAATTTGTCGCTATTACTTATACAATGTCGCCGTAAACGTTCCAACTTTGCATTTGATGAGTCGTGAAAAAATAAAAAAATTGCAAAGCGTATATATATGTATACCGTTTCTTTTGTATTTTTTCCCATTAAAATCTATTTTTGTTATTTTTTCGAGTTTATCGATATTTTTATAAATTTTTGATTGATTTTGGAGTTAAATTTAAATTTTAAAGCTTTAACAATAAAAAAAGTATGGCATAATTGACAATATAAACTGATAAATATCCTAAATAATTGATTAAGATGAGGCTTTAGCGTTATCGATTAGTTTTTATATTTTTTAAGTTTTTCCACATAAATCTGCATTTTCTTGATACACTACTATAAAAAAATCAAAGGATCGAAAAAAAAATCCTACATTTTTAAAGATTTTTGAATGGCTGTATCTCAGCGGAAAATAACTGTATCGAGATGAAAAAAAAAAGTATTTTATTACTTCAAGTTTCTAGTTGTAAGGTATTTAAATATATATTTTTTTCAATGTACGGTTATTGCGTAATCATAAAAAAGGTCGTAAAATTTTTTTTGAAAACTTTGGGTTTGTTTTTGTTTACCCGGACTTAATTTCTTTTTTAAGTTAAACCAATACATGATTTGGATAACATAATTATTCAGCTTTAATTTGATCTATCCGTCATCTCTTTACGTTGATTTTTTTCCGAGATAGTCGACTTTCAATGAAAAAGGATCCTTTTCTCTTTAATCATCAATATCTTAGCATTTATTTATGAAATTTTTAAATGATTTTTAACAAAACTGTGACTACATTTTGTAAATATCAACTTATTTTCATTATGTTATATTTTTGAATAATTAATAAGCAAGATTAGACTATGAATGAATTCCATTTCTTTCTGATATTAACTTAAAATCTAAATTTTCAGAAAAAAAAAAACAACTAATTTAACTCCAAAATCGATCAAAAATTAATAAAATATCAAAAATAATAACATAAATTGATTTTAAGGGAAAAAACAAAAGAAGTACTATACGTGACGCCCACTTTTTTTTATTTTCCCGCAAAATGCATTGGTGTAATCAGCTTATAAAAATTTGGTCATTATAGTTCACTTATTCAATGATTATTAAAAATAATATAGTTTACAAAGTAAAAGTTATCGATTTCTTTATTTTATTTTTTTTTTCAATTTTTAAAGGTGTTTTTACAAGATGACCATACAATGTTTTAATTTCTTCGAGAACTAAAGTTCAAGACTAAAAATTAACCCTATCTTAAAATCGAACGATTTTTTTTTAAATGTAAGCATCCCCTTGAAGTTGGGGGCGATTTTTAGCTTCCCGAGACCATAAAACATTAAATTCTCGGAAACGGCTAAACATTGAAAAATTTTAGTATACGTATTTCGAAGATTACATTCCCGTAGTAACTAGTATCATGAAAATCAAAAGATTTTTGCAGTAAAAAAAATTTAAAACCGGGTTTTTTGTAAATATCTCAAAAACTTTTAGGGTATTGTAAAAAGTGTCATTTATAAAAGTTGTAGATTTTTACTAGACTTACAACTTTTGTAAAGAACATTTTTCGATAGGACGTCACAGTAAGCCGAAAATTGAAAAAAAACTGTTTTTCAACGCTTTTCATCCCTCCATTTCTCGAGGATAGCTGAACATCGGGAGCATTTTACAGATTTTTGTACCTTACATACCTGCTAACGCTTTCAAAATATAAAACTTCAGGTTTTAATTTTTTGTTCTCTTAAAAATAAATGGATACCGATTGGTCTATTTTAACAGAGTGTTTCAGAGGTAAAATGGAATTTAATTTTTAAATGTTCTTAAATACTCTATCGATTCGGTACATATCTTTTAAAAATGCGAAAGTCAAAGTTTTCAATTTTCATAGTGAGAAAATAAAAATTAATTATGATTAAATCTATTATCTAGTCTCGGGCCCCGGGCTTGTGGAGCCACCCGGGCCCTTCTGGCCCAGTCCGACCCTGGGTCTGTTTGTCTGTTTTTCTGTCTGTTACCGCATCATAGAAAAACCACTGAAGGGATTTTGATGAAATTTATATAGGATTCTTTTTACCGCGGGAATATATTTCATTCCTGAGAATAAATACAAAAACTACTAAATATGGCAAAAACTATTAAAAGTAGCTTTTCATGATAAAAATAATAATATCAATAGCGCTATTTTATTCATTAAAATAATAATATATAAAGCCAAAATAATATATAAAGCCATAATTTATAAAGCCAAAAAACAAACTTTTTGGCTTTATAAATTATGCCAAAACAATTTTCTAATAAAAATATTTGTAAATTTTTATTGTTTAGTAAACAGGTAATGTTAATGTTTATAAATCTTTTAATGTTAAAATTGGGCAAATGCAAGTCCAATTCGGGCAGTATAAGTTTCGTATAGCAAAATACTGTGTTGTTTTTGTTACTTACGTATTTTTTTAGGTTAAAATAAATACGAATAATGTTTATGTTTACACAATATCGATTCATTTTATCAACCGTAAAAATAAATTCGTTTCATGTTATTTTTTAACACTTTATGGAAAACAAGCTTGTGGCTGTCAAACTGACAAAGTGGATAACTAAAAATATTATATATCTCAAAAACTATTAAACGTATATTCCGCAAGATAATTTTCGATAAAAGTATTTAAGAAACAGTTATACCTCAGCTTATTTTTCAAATTTTTTGACACCATACCTGAAAGGTGGAAGGCTTAAAGGACGCAATAAAATGCTTACCAAATAATAAAAAGCATTTGCTTAGAATTATGTACTCTGATTTTCTCTCAGTTTCCCCAACACTTTCTTTTAAAGATCGTTTTGGAAAATATTACCAACTAACGTTATCCCATCTCCGTTTCGCGACAAATTAACATTAAGAAAAGTTATTATTATGTAATTTAAATAATCAGCTAAATAAACATTAATCAGTAGCTGTCTGTTAGTAAAAAGATGATTAAAATTAATTCAGTAGATTGAAAGTTTATCGTCCAAACAAACAAAACAGAAGTATAGACATACTATAAATATTATTATTAAAACAAAAAGTGTAATGTTACTAAATCAAATATAAGATTAACGGAGCAACCATTATTTACCAATAATGCAGTGCTCAATGAAATTGGTATATGTAAGAGTATACTAATATGTAAAACCTAAGAATTTGGTTTCTGGCCATCTGAACGCGGTCAGAGCCGCGGGCAATGCTAGTTCATCTATATCATTTTTATCAACTTTACTTTTATCAACGTAGTACATTTTGTGAAAATTTTGTGTCACCAAAAATATTTTTAATATTTAGAAAGAAATTTTAATTAGGTATTATTTATTTATTACTACTAGTCCAGTGAATTAAATTGCTTAAATATTTTTGTCAAGATGTACATATGTATGTTTACTTAAGTCTTACTCAAGTATAATTTGCCGACAGGGGAAGTACATGTTAGTATTAATATCATTAGAACCTCAGGAGTTAAAGTGAACTTTAAGTGTTAAAGGTAGCTAACTATTCCCTTAGAGACGAAGTTTTTCTCTTTAAATAGGGCTGATTCAGATAACCAAATACTCAATCCTATGATATAGGAACAGAATCATAAAAAGTTTTAAATGAGCATAGTTTTCGTGTAATATATAAACGTGTAAATATGGATTGGATTCTGGACCTTATCACTTTTTCAAAGTTGGTTAGAAATGTTTTCTACTACAACCCTATATATACTTTTTAAAGAAAGTAGGGGTAAAGCCTTAGTCATAAAATATTGTTCCGCTAAAGAAGTGCAGCCTTGTCAGCAATTTGCATATTGCTCATTTGGAAAATTGCCAAATTAAGAAGTAAATATGAACAAATATGAAAGATGAAAGTGTACGTTTAATGATTGCTTTCGTAACTGTAATAAGTTCGGGCTGACGCTTAATGTTTTGTACACATGTACATTTACGGGATATAAATAATAAATGTACTACGCTATATAGTGACAAGGGTATACACAGACCGTACTATGTTATTTGTGGCAATACAATACAGCTTACCGATGGGTTAGTTATAGTCTAGGCCGTAGAAGATACGATCAAAATATGAGTGCACAAAAATCGTATTTGAACTTTTTTACTGTGTAAAATGTTAGTTTAATAATAGTTTTCTCCTGTTTTATTTGCTTATAATATAACTTAAAATTTTTATTTATAACAAGATATTGAATTAGTATATATTATAGAGAATAGTAAATAGCTTTGTTTACATATTTACTATTAGACTACCTGTGCATTTCATTTATTGTGCAACATAGGCACACACACACGCACAAACGCACACACACGCACACATACACACGCACGCACACATACACGTACACGCGCGCGCATAGAAAGAATAGTAATTCGATATTTACTTATATTATATACATAGAACTGATTGTATTTCCTGATTCCTTCAAAGCCCAGATCAAATCGTTTGTTTGACCTAGACTTCTAAAGTTATGACAGCGTGATTTTATGACGTCATACGTAATGGCTAAAGTGATTTTACTTGAAATTCAACACTTAAAGGGTTAAGTTGATAAATTATATATTCATTCGACTTGGTAATATTAATGAAATAGACTGTACACATTTCTTTGTATTAAAACTAACTATACTAAATTAATTATATATAATCGATATCAACTGAAATGATCTCCATAATTCCTTCACCCACTTAATCTTAAAGAGCTATACTATCAGTGATATTAACTTTACTCTGAGAACAATACATAATAGATCTATTTTAATAATGTTTAATGGTATACACATACATAATATATTATATTCAATATTGTGTAATTTTATACATACCATAGTCAAAAGCAGTCTTAGATGTATTCGTAGTGAATTTGTGACAGTACTCTGCTTAGTTGTTTAACTAACTGGCACTGCCAACTGTGCCGGAAGCCATGGGCACGATGTCGACACGCGTCCTTCCTAATTTTAAAAACAAAAATGTTTCTATTGTCTATGTAGCAAATAGAAATACTGTTTCAGACGACAGTAATATTTGATATTAAAAATCGCCTCTATGAAATATACAAAAGTATGCAATCCATTTTAAAAAGTTACGTTTAGTCAAAAAATATTGGTGATAGATTATAATAAATCACATAACACTAAAAAAGTCGCAACTCTAAACCAATATTATTTACCTGACTTACCTTGTATTTTTATTGTAATTACCCATTTTCATGTAATTTTAAAAACATTAACTCCAAATCACTAATTAAATATTCAGTTTCTTTCAATTTTTAATGCTCCAAACCTAAGTGTACACATATTTACTACAGTTTGCTTATTAAAAAATAATTATTTATTCAGTGGCAGCCCAGTGGTAACGCGCTTACTTGGGAAACCGAGTGAAGCGGGTTCAAATCTCGGGTCTCGCACCTCTGATATTTTCATGTGCGAATCATTTCTAACATGATTACCACTTGCCTTACGGTGAAGGAAAACATCGTGAGGAAACCTGCATATCTAAAAGAACTTAGTAAGTTTTGGAAAGACATGTGTAGTCCGCTAACCCGCACTTGGCCAGCGTGGTGGACTATTGCCTGATGCCCCTCGTATTGAAGGGGTGGGGAGGAGGGAGGGAGGGGGAGGAGGGAGGGGGCAACAATGAGACGTTAAAAAGGGCTGAACACATTAATAAAAGAAAGATTGAAAGCTATTTATATTTTCGGGAAATTAATGGTTCATACTTTATATTATTAATATGGTAACTTTAATATTAAAGTATGAACATTACATACATTAAGTTAGTTATGTTTTTTTCCATTCCATTAATTTAGCTTGAGAATTCATTGATGTGCTAAGATAATCAAGAGAGAAACAGATCTATATATATATATATATATATATATTATAAAAAAATGGATATCTCTTTGTACGTCCCCTATGAATTCCTAGAAGTTCGATTTTGATGAAATTTTTAGGTAATGTTTAAATTAGTGTAGCGGATGATCCTGTGAAGTTCGGTAGCGATCGGTAATTAATTTGTACGCGGGCGAAGCCGTACTTGCTATTACTTATATCACATACAGGCTTATTTAAAATATGGTAAGACTAGTTTTTACAATAAAAAATATTTCAATATATTTAAATTATATATCGTTTTTTCTCAAAAATTTGTTAATAAACGACAAAATTTACAAATGCAAAGTGATTTTTGTGTTATTAGAAGGGTCTACGTAATATAAGAGTAACATCGTTATACAGCACTGGTGAATTTAATTTTATGGTAACTGCTTATAATGAGACAGCCAAAAGCGGGAAGCGAGTCTACGACTTTATTTGACCTAATTTGCACGGTCATTTTATCATCTAGAAAGTATATATTCAAAGTATCGAACATAATCAATGCTCATAAATATGGACATAATTCAATAAGACCTTAAAAATGCAAAAAAAAATATTATGTAAAGCTATGAGCTATCTTAATTAACTAAGGTAATTCTAAATTGAGTTAGGTATATATGTAACATGAAAACTTACAAGTTATAATATATAGTACTAGCGACTCACTCTCGCTCCCCTCTGGTTCGTTACTAGATATATTTCAATGTTTAGTATAGATTTCTCAGAGATATTTTCTCGCAGTACAAAGTATTTTATATGTTGACCCGGATAAATAATAATGTAATAATAATAATAATGTTCTCCTGACCGATTCCGGCCACGGCGGCCAATCTCATTGAGACTAGCCAACTGCGCAGGAGATATTATAGTGCACAAGTGTACGCGCAGATACAAGTGCACTCTCTATTCCTGTCATTCTCATACTCCGGTGGGACGACTATTCGACACGACCGGTGAGAGTTAAGGCGCAGGACCGACGGCTTTACGTGCTCTCCGAGGCACGGGGGTGAAACACCGCCAACTTCCCAACTCCGGGCTGTTACTGAGGCTTACTATACAGAAAGACTCAATAACTAAACTTGGCCCGACCCGGGACTCGAACCCAGGACCTCAGGATATGCAGCCATACATGCTAGCCACTACACCATGTCATGTCAAATTTCATCAAAATCTTTCCAGTCGTTTTCTCGTAATGCGTTCAAAGACAGACAGACAGATAGACAAAAATTCTAAAAACTATACATTCGGCCTCTAATACAGAAAAAAATTATTGTACAGATTCGACTCAGCTAGAATTTTATTATAATATATGTATAGATAACCGTTTAATATTATGCATGTTCTAAAACCAATGAAATGCTTAATAAAATTTTATGCTGCCCCAATTGTGATGGAAGTTCACCATAAAGTTTCTATACACAGCAAAATTATACGTAATGCATGTTTGAACTGTATATTACAAAATATGTAACCATGCATTACTTTGAAATTTGTAGGTCACGCTAAGTACATATTCTTTTTTATTACGAATATAGATGTATAAAGCAGATAGATATAATTTTGTTATTCTTTTTTTAAAGAAACAAAATTACACAAAGGCTGAAAATGAATAATAAAGAGACCAGACAACGATTGAGAAAACAAAACGGACGTAAATAGGATTTACGTTTGCTTTGTTTATTGAACTAAAAAAAACTCGACACTGAAACGTATGTATATTATTGTATTTCATGAAATACACTAATAACTACAAATATACCTTAGTGTACTACATAGCACGAACTTTTCGTTACGTTCAATTAGCGGGTTCGATTCTCACGTTAATTTAATAAGTATAGTATTGTCTGAAAGAAAGGATGCGTAAATCTCTCTCATCTCTACCACAAAAAAAATATTGTATTGAGGTAGAATATTTATCATTTTTTCTTAATGATTACGATATACCATATTTTATCTTTATGAGCTATATTATCACTTCAGAATATATAAAAATTCATGCCAGGATGATCGAAAAGTTACTTTTTTGTTCTTACGGTTTAATGCATACAAATGTCATACCTGTTATTAAAGTGCTAAATAAAGTGAAATGAAAAATAATAAAAACTACTCAATTCACGTTAAGGTTCTGTTTCCTCGGTATATATAAATGTCGTGACTTTGTGACATATTATAAAAATGTAGTGATGTTGTGGTGTGTGAGTGCAAATTGGCTTTTAGTAGTTTTTGATAAAACTAGCAAACCCAAAAAGGGTTTTAAAGACAAAATTATTTTATTACTTTGCAATGATATATTTAATAATATAAAAAATACTTACGTATTTATAGATTTTATTCAAAAATATGATACTTCATATTTTCTTAATTTTACATTTAAAATAAAATAGTATAGTAATAGACAGTTTCGAACGCTTTACAACACTCATGGTCACGAGAAAGATTGATAACCATTGTCGCTGTAAAGCATTGAAAGCGTCGAAAACGAAAAAATTAGAAAAGATATTTAAAATATATTACTTCGTTATTGCACATATTTGTTTTTAATAACCAAATTTCTCAAAATTAACTCTGAATATTACAAAACAATGTAAGGTATGGTGCATTTTTTTCATCCAATTCAAACTCTCGGAGCCGCAAACATGTACTGAAGAACTTTCGCAATGACCGCTATTGTAATCGGATAGACTCTACAAAGAAGACTTCCAGATAGTTTCGCAATATTTCTTCGATTGTATGGTTTGTTTGTTCATACACAGGTTACTTACCACTATTTATTTTCTAAGATAAGATGACAATTTAAACATTACAATGTAAAATAATCTCGTATATATTAGCATTATCTTACTATGTGTTCCTTTGATTTTGCATTAATATCTGATTCAAATTAATGTACAACAAAATGAATAGAGACGTAGGTAATAGCAGTAGCATTTTAAAAAAGATATTGATTCTTTATAGTACTTTACATTCTATTAAGCCTAGTTTTTAATTTTAGTTAATTTTGCGTAATTAAAATGAGATATTTAAAAAAGGAACATAATTTCTTAGTTTTCACCCGAAGCTCTAATCCCGTTGTACGTCAGTATAAAAAAATCTATCCATTAAGTTACCTTCATTTTGACACACATACAGACACACTCACAAACTTTTATTTATAATATTACTACAATTTTTTTATATAACCTATTTCTGCAGATCTTAGTTGAATTCGAATTAGACTTATGAAATCAAAGCACAGTCTATATATAAAAACTCCTTTAAAACTTTCGTTTTTTTTAGTAGAATTACATTGTCGCTCTCGACGTAAAAAAGTTTGAGGCCAATCACCAGTTACACAGATTGATAGGTAAAGAATTTCTTTTGAACAAATTCTAAAAAAAATAGTAATATTTACAAAATCGTTATTTATTTGATTACTCTGATAATATTAGTCTATATACGCAAGCTGCAGGAATCTCACGGAAGTATGCCAGCGTGGGAGGGGAGGGGGGGTGGGGGGCGGGGGGGGGGGAAAAATACCGTGTTCTATCACTTCACAATGAAATAATAGTCTTAGAGTTTTTTTAGAAATACACTGATAATGGTATGGAAATTAAATATAAGAAAAAATTTAACACAATTTAAAGAACTGACTCAAAGTCAGACATCTTGGGCACACTGTTTATTAACTTAATATAACAGCAGCAGCTATAAAAAGGTACCAATGTACCGCGCTCTCTTGGAAAACTAAGTGAGGCTGGTTCAAATGTCAACGAGGCCGGTTTGCCATGTCCAATATATTATAATAAGTTAAAGGGTCTGAATTATTACTATGTTGTAATTCTTGAGATTTATCTAAAGCATTTGCTTTTGTAAACCACCACTTTTTCTTATATATTTTTTCTTGTCGTAGCACAACAATGCTTTAGCCATAATACTTCTTCTGATTATGTCATTAATGTTTATAATTTAACAAAAAGTTCGAAATGAACGATTTGAACTTAAAAACCTAGTACTAAATTACAATAAATCCCAATATATGTAATGTACTTTATTCCTAATAATTATACTATATATAATATAATAAAATAACTTTAAAATTGAAACTCAAGATTAGAATTTCTAAACTACTCTATCAGATAAATAATTCGTCGGTCGCCGATGCAGTTAGGTAAGTTGACAGCTAATGGACGTCAACACTGACCCGCTTTTATATTATTATTAATTTTACAGTATTTTCTATTTTGCTGCAAAAACCAAATCGATATTTATTTATTATTCAAATCAGAGCTTTGTGGCTCTTTTTTTTCAAATATTCTTTTGAAGTCCGAGGAAGGTTTTTATTTATGAAGAGAAAAGTTAGAAAAAAATCACAGAAAAACGTAAAAATCACATTTTAAAAATTCTTTTTCCTTACTATTACTTTATAATTACAAATAATTCTAAAGATAATGAAATCTTTTATGGGTAGGGCTACCGAATAAATAATAAGTCTATTCGTAGGGTAGGGCATATATAAAAATATACTACTAAACTACAAACTACCTTAATATAATCAATATAAAAACAAAATTAAACTAATTAATGTATTATTGAGTGAAGCATATTATTTTGTAATATATTTTATTAAACTTGATATTTTATTTAAGGTAACAACAAGGGCTAATTTGTTTTGTCAATTTATTGGTATTCTTTTGATCATGAAAGTGATTGAATTAAAAGCTTTTAGCTTAAAAACGACAGGTACTTTTTTCCTAACTGTTTTCATAAGCGGATTTTGTACAACGGGATTCAAAACATGGAGTTCATATGTGCGTATTGAGTTAAGCTTAATCATCCCCTATGGTAAGCTATTCAATTACTTTAAAACGTTAAAGGGTCGAAATGTGTCATGACATATTGCATTGATTTCAGGTAGGGGAGATAGGGGAGGGATGGGCACTTTTTCAAATAATTAATTAATTAATATATAATAGGCTCGGCTAATATGATTAAAGTCTTAAGCATTTTATTGTGTCGTTTAAGCCTTTACCTTCCAAGAAATGGTGTCAAGAAAAAGTGAAAAAGTTGAGGTGTAACAGTTTCTTAAATACTTTTTCATAGTTTTTGAGATATGGAATATTTTTAGTTACTCGCTTTGTCAGTTTAACAGCCATGAACTTGTTTTCCATAAAATGTTATAAAATAAAATGAAACGAACTTATTTTTACGCTTGATAAAATGAGTCGATATTGTGGAAACGTAAATATTATTCGCAATTATTTTAGTGTTAACCTAATAAAACACGTAAGTAAGAAAAACTACACAGTACTTTGCTATACGAAACCTATGTATAATGCGCGAGTTGGATTTGCATTTGCCCAATTTTTACATACAAAAGATTAAAAAATATTAACATTATTTATTAAACAATAAAAATTTAAAAATATTTTCATTTGAAAATTGTTTCGGCTAGCAAAAAATTACTAATTTATAAAGCCAAAAAGCTCTTGTTTTATTGAAAATTTAAACACGGGCGGGGCCGCGGGTGATTGAAACCGTAGAAAGGTTATATCTAATGATTCATTTTTTTGGAATTAAAACTACGTATTTTAAAAAACACACGGCGACATCTATTGTCGAATATCTAAATAAAACATTAATATATATTAATTGAAATAACTATTTTAATGGATAAAATAACAAGCTGATAATTTGATTTTCAAGATAAGCTATTTTTATAGTTTTTACCATATTTAGTAAGTTATCTTGCTAAACTGTTCACAAATAGTATCATCGTGGTTATGTTCCAACCAGTTTTTGTATTTTTTTTTTTCAGAAATGAGATATTTTCCCGCGGTAAAAAGTATCCTATATATTGACCCGGATAATCAGCTATCATCATACCAAATTTCATCAAAATTCCTCCAGTGGTTTTTCCATGATGCGGTAACAGACAGACAGACAGACAAAAATTCTACAAACTATAGATTCAGCCTCTGTATCGATAATAATGTCTATTTCAGTAAGATTTTCCAAAAAATATTTAATGTACAGATTTGGCTTAGTTACAATTTTATAATATGGTAAGTCCGGGAGAGTTGCCTATAGTTTTAAAAAACGATCAATATTAATTATATGTGTAAGATACTACATAAAATAAGCATAGTTTATTTTAATTCAATATTTACTTATGTCATTCAGATTAAATTTGGAACTATTGTGCAATATATTCTAGATTAAAAAATGTTTTTAAAAAATAGTAGAAAATAGGCATCTCACCCAGACATGTGGGTTAGTTGCCTATAGATGTCAGGTATAGGTATAGGACGAGTAATTAGTGCATAATCAGACGTACTTTGCTTAGTGACGCAAAAAATCCTTTTTTTATGCATTTATACATACTACCTGTAGATGTACAGGTGGTTATGTGGGACTCACCGGCTAGAAAAGCCAGTACTACCCACTGAAACCCAACAAAACCTCCCCCGTCTTAATGGGGCACCCCGACAGCAGGTCTGCCGAAGCAGACTACAACAACCGTGAGATTGCTCCCACGGTCCACTCTGCCGTCAGAGAAGTACCAAGAGCAACCATATTGATTAGGCCATAATCCACCACGCTGGCCAAATGCGGGTTGGCGGACTTCATAATGTCTTTCGAAAACTTGCTAAGTTCTCTCATATATGCAGGTTTCCTCGCGATATTTTCCTTCACCGTAAGGCAAGTGGTAATTATGTTTAAATGATTCGCATATGAAAATATCACAAGTGCGAGACCCGGGATCTCACTTCACTTGCTTTCCCAAGCGAGCGCGTTACCCACTGGGCTACCACTGTCTTAATTAACGTCCGGATGAACTGCCGAATGCTAATGAGCTCCACCACCACGACAAGGTGAACGCACGTTGAGGGGGAACCAAATAATATACTGCTGGGCATCTAACCCCAAAATATTATTGGGCATCTCTCCCGATCATTAGGGAGAGATGCCTATCGACTCTGAACACACCGTAAAGCATTTTCAATTGAAATTGGTGGGTTGTTAACAAAACAAGATCACAATGTTACATTATGAAACAATTTAATACTATTTAACTAAAGAATTTAGGGAAAAAAAATACTGCAAACTATGTCAAAGATTATATTCTAACGTAAAAGTTAACTACGCTTATCTTATTTTACAAATTAGCACCAAATTATTAATTATAAGTAATATGTATTTGTGTAAAAACTTCTACACTGACATTGACTTATGGGCATCTCTTCCGGATTTACCCTATGTATAGACGAAACAAACTCGCTAAGCCGTAACAAACCAGAGATATTTTTTAATAAATACTACTTTATTCCACTCGACCAGCTCACGTAGAGTGACTTGCCACCCTCCTAGATCATATACAAATTTTACTGTATATTTGGTTAGGGGAGCTGAGTAACAAATGGATCTGTTTTTATTTTTTCTGATTTTATGCCTAGGTATTTTTCAAATCGTAATACACCTTTTGGGGCTTATTTTCTTTCCTTTAACATGTTTTCTGTATAATTTTATCTAATAATGCAATTTATTAACGTCTATTTGAGCTAATTTTTCTTTCGTCTGGTTTTTTTTCTTAAGCAACTGAGTCAACAATTAATACGTAACACTTGTATAGCTTGCAGTAAATAATGCAAAAAGTTTTATTTAATTTGGGACAGTATTTATCACTCCAAGTGAGTTTTTGACAAAATCACGTTCTCTATTTGTCTTCTGACTTCAATATAAAATGTTAATGAACTTTCAATTAGTTTCTGTATTTGTCGCAAAAGATAGGAAGTACTTTTAAAAGCTTCCTCCAAAATTACTTAACTCGCATAATTTTAAGATTATATTATTTAATACCTCTGACTTAGGAATAATATAGACAGAGTGTCATAGAACTAAACATGAGGAAGCCAAACAATAATGTTTTAATATAATAAGTAAGTAATAGTACGTGATAAGTATATAAATATTAAAAAAAATATATTATCTATGCTTATGCTATACTATCTATCTCTTTTAAGGGAAAGAGAACTCATGCTTAAAAATGCAAAGGGAAAAATAAAAATTAAAAAAGTATTATTTTTATGATTCATACTTTCTTCTCCAAAAACTGTAAATTAATTTAATTAATAACTAGGTGTATTAAATTTATTTACATATATAAAATAAATAGCCTGGAATATTTATTAAATGTACATCCGTTTTGTATTTACAACTACTTATAGTTAAGTAAACTTGTAGTGTCGCTGTATTTTCCTTGAAATATTGTTGTTACTCCATGTTTATAGATAAAGTATCGGATTCATATTTCATAATGATATTATGAATTTGGATATTGGAAAAAAACTTTCAAAAGCGACCCTTCCGGCTCTATTTAAAGTACATTTCCACCCCGTAGTTTCAATTTGAAGTTAGGCGTTCCCTGATATAGCAATCGTGTTTATTACATCGCTCGATGAAATGTTAAGGATAACGGGATCAGTGTATTGGAAAACTGAAAGCGTAGTAATAGCAATAAAAAATTCCTACCATTCTTTTTTAAGTTGAATCGTTGCTTCATAAAAGGTTCCACTTGAGTGGAGAGATCGGGAGGAAGATATATAGGACAGGAGTTAAATGAATTTTGTAATAAAGTCTAGCTTGACTGCGAGGTTATTTCACAAATAAACAACAAAGCAAAATTCATCTTAAACATTTATATTGTGAAACAATTGAGAATTTATTTTCAATGGCTTCTTTATGAGCATACTGATTGCTTTATTTTTTGTTTGTTATTATGAATGTAAAATTAAGTATCGATACGTTGTTTGTACTATTTACACTAACAACTATTTATATCTGTGTAACTTTTTTTATATAAAGATAATGCGTTTGTAGAGAGAATAATACAGCCTACGTTTAGCCCAATATTTCAAGGGTTTCCCATGGGACATAAGCATGTTGCGAAAATTCTCAAGAACAGTATTCACTAGTAACATTATACAATATACATATGAAGAAAGTTGCCGGAAAGAGTTTGTCTGTACGTACATATATGCGTAAGTAGGTACTTAACTTTAAATTGAAATTTGACTAAAGTTTGCCCTCTATATTAGATATGTTATTTGGTTAAATAGTTTAGAAATAATTCAAAGTAAAAATTAATCGCAGTATGGTGATAAAACGAGGGTTCGAGGGTTTCCCGAATGTATTGAGGCTTTTTAACATCCCATTGCAAGGCACGAGCCTCTTCTTAATCGAGGGAGATCAGGCTATAGTCCACCACGCTGTCCACGTGCGGGTTGACGGACTTCATATATGTTTCGAAAACTTGGTAGGTCTTCTCAGACATGCAGGTTTCCTCAACGTAAGGCAAGTGGTAATCATGTTAAAAACTTAAAAACGATTCACACAGAAGAATATCAGAGATGCGACACACGGAATTTGAACCATATCACTTGGTTTCCTAAGGACGTGCTACTATTGGGTTTTTCTTGGTGGTGGTGGCCTGGATCGCTAATAATATTTATAAATAATTTCAAATAAACTAAATTAATAAATCAATATACACAGAAACTTAAAACAGTGGAACCGTCAAATAGTATATTACGTAATACATTACGTATAAATAATTAATTCTCTACGACAAAAAAAGAAGTAATAAAAAGCGTTTGTTTTAAATATGACAGGCAGTTCATAGGCGCAGAATGATATCACCTTATCAATTAAAAAATGTGGCTCAATTCAGTAACACAAAGTAACACTCATTTGTACTATCCATTTCTAAGATATTAACCACAATGTGGAATTTAAATTGATTAATAAATGAAATCTTACGTTGTATAGGGAATATAATCATTAAGGAGTCTGCCCACTACACCGTCTCATACCATGACCGTGCTATGAACGTATCAGGCACGGAAACGAGCATGGCACGGACTACTATGCCCACTAGAACGTATCAACAACGTATCATACCCGTACATAACGGTTTTAGTGCTGTGTATGCTCACCATTGCGCCGCCTACGCGCACCGGTCCCGTAACGTCGCGTGCCAGGCACGCAGCGTACCGACACCGGTAAAATATTCTCGATGACAATTGTTAACGTTCCGTGCACGGCACGCGACGGTGCCGGTCGGTGACGGAACGGTCTAGTGGGCAGAGTCTCATACATTTCAATACAAAGAATATTTTTTGCCTGACACGCTCCTAGCACGGTCATGGTATGAGACGGGGTAGTGGGCAGACTCCTTTAAGAGAACAAAATATAACTCCGTTAAAAAATATCAAGTAAAGTTAACACGGGCATTCATGAAGTTTCATCTATAACAGGTACATACGAATATTATAAATCTGAAAAGATTATTTGATTTTTCAGAATATTTAAATAAAAGCTTGTTTTTTTAGTTGTTATTTTATTCTTATTGTACTCAGCAAACCTTTTCATTAGATATTCATATCATGGGGAGTGTATAAAAAAACATAGTCCGCCATGATGGATTTACAATGACGTCACTTTGCTTATTGTGTTTCGCTCATTAAGATCTTTTATTTGATGCCATATCATAAGGGTCACTATGGAAATGATAACTCGCCATTTTGTAACGTCCGCCATATTGGATTAAAAATATTGCCATTTAGGTAATCGTGCTTTGTCGTAAAAACTAAACGTGTGTGTCAAATTTTGGCTCAATCGGACATTGGATAGTGGGCCAAATTCAATTTGAAAGATGTGATTACAGACAGACATCGGGACAATTAAAACTAAATAAAAGCTTGTCATAATTTTTATTTTTATTGATATAAAACTCTTGTTGTGTATCTAGAAATACCGGAATAAATATCTTGAATATAGACATCACTCTATACTAAAGGGAGATTTAATGATAATCTTCATTCATACTGTAGTCTAAATCTGTCGCATCGTAAAATATTACTCCCATCATTTCCCCAACGCGCCAAAAGAAGTATAACTTCAAAAATCTGTATTTTATAGCCTGTTTTTAAGCAATTTTATAGGGTAGTTATCATTCTTTAGTACACACTCGTAACAGTTTAGCAATGCAGACATGTACAAATATAATGTACACGAGCGGAGTCGCAGGCAAAAACCTCTTTTATAATCAAGCTACGATGGAAACGTATTAAAGTTCATATTCAATAAAGGTATTTTTAACTTTTGAATTATTCTTGAGCTGCAGACTTCGATTCCTTCCATATCATTTATGCAAGCAAACATCTTTTTATATTTTACGTAGTTCAATCGTGTTGCAATCGAAAGGATTAAAGTTAGTCTTTGAAATAGAATGTAACCATATATGATGAAACGAAATTATAAATCGCCAATATACATATATATATATATATATATATATATATATATATATATATATATATATATATATATATATATATATATATATATATATATATATATATATATGTCGCAGGGAAAATGTAAAAACCGTGAAATTATAATTACCTACATTATTATCAATCGTCTCCTTTTCTTACAATAGCACGGGACATTTTTAGGTATATTATAATTTTCCTATGCACATTCAGTGATATTGTAAATCAATGAAATTATTAAAATTTCACTAGATACTAAAAGCCGTTAAATTGTGAAACAGTCACTGATTGGTCAAATTTAGACATCTTTTTATGCGCAGCATGAACCTAATATGTGTCCAATAAAATACGGTAATAATTTTCACTCGTAATTATTTGCATTACCGGCGATGACACAGTTTGTTCCATTATTATTAATATTTTTTCCTTGCCTAAATTCAAAATATTATATTTATTTTTGATAGTAATAGTAAAAGTCATTTTGGGTTTAAAATAAAAAAAGATCTAACTACATAAAAAAGACTCAACCTACGTTCTCCAAGTCCGATCTATCACCTAATCGAAAATGAAAAATTACAAATAAATTATCTTCTCAAATTCAAAAAAATAGTCTACTTAGATTCTACACATATGAAAATCTTAACACGGGTTGTAGTACTTTCTTAGTTCTGTGTCGAACTTACGTTTTTGGTTTAGAAGACGTTTTAATTGGTGATCACAGTGAATCGACCAATCAATACGGACCGAGGCTTCCCACCACATCCTGGAATTGCTACTATTGACAATTTAACTAGGGTAATTACAATTTCAGTAATATTTTTTTCATATAAGTTTAATTGATTTGTTTGGCTCATTTTGTGACACTAATTACTGTGCCAGCGGTCGCGGGTTCGAATTCTGCTGGGGACATACATTTGTGTGATGAGCACGAGGGTACTCTTTGATTTATAATATATATGTATTTATAATAATAATAATAATGTCCTCCTGACCGATTCCGGCCACGGCGGCCAATCTCATTGAGACTAGCCAACTGCGCAGGAGATATTATAGTGCACAAATGTACGCGCAGATACAAGTGCACTCTCTATTCCTGTCACTCATACTCCGGTGGGACGACTACTCGACACGACCGGTGAGAGTTAAGGCGCAGGACCGACGGCTTTACGTGCTCTCCGAGGCACGGGGGTGAAACACCGCCAACTTCCCAACTCCGGGCTGTTACTGAGGCTTACTATACAGAAAGACTCAATAACTAAACTTGGCCCGACCCGGGACTCGAACCCAGGACCTCAGGATGTGCAGCCGTACATGCTAGCCACTACACCACCGAGGCAGCATTATGTATTTAAAGTTATATGTATATGTGCAGTGTATCAACTATCTGAAGTTTTATCGTAATCCGTTGAATAAGTTGCATGGCTAATTAAAGACAAGAAATAAATGTCAGAAAAGGAATAAAATACACATTAATTTTCATGTTAAGTTTAAACATTTGTTTACTATTACATTATTATTTGTAAAACATGTCTAAAATTATATCGAAGCGAATCTAAAACAAGATATAATGCTAATAGCTGTATTTGTTACTTTCCTTTAGTCACATTTTAGAGCTCCTTGTTCTGCTTGGCACGCTCTCTAGTTTCTGAATGGAATGGATCGCTTGTGGTCAGTGTTATTTAAACGAGAAAGCAATGCCAACTTTGCACGACTTGCTTTTTCTTTTATAAGCTAACTTAACACATTAGTAATTCAAAGTGTTTTACGGACGATTTCATTCAATATACATAAGATATTCCTAATAATATTAAAAATATTATTAATTCCCTTTTCTCCTAGTGTTTATTATAATATATTTACATTAAAATTTTTTAATATAGATTAAATATATGGCTGGCTATAGAGCCAGTCCTATGTTCTATTATTAAAACTCATAGCGTAGAGATATGAAGCGCTTGTACAAACAAGTACACCGCTAGTAAAACAAGAAAATTAATCTATACATATAATAAAACTGTAGAGGTCGAATAGAAAAAAAATGCCAAAAACCGAGTCAGGAGGATGTAAGAAGAGAAATAGAACAAATCCAGATTTTTTCTATTTTTTGTTTCTCTGTCTGTTTGTCTGTTTGTACGGGCTAATCTCCGAAACTGTTGGACCGATTTAAATGAAATTTTGCATGGTGGTACCTTATATTCCTGGTCATCATTTTAAATACTTTTCATCCCGGAAAATTAAAGAGCTTAGTACACAAAAACTACTGATTGGATTCTAATAAAACTTTACAAAAATATAGTTCCTACACCAGAATAACAAATAGGCTACTTTTTATCCCGAAAAAATATATGGTTCCCGTGGGATAGACTTGTCTCTAGAAACAAACCCGAACGAAGCCAGGGTGAGCCGCTAGTAAAGAATATGGGAGATGCGTAAGTATATGGATTGTTTCAAAATACCAATGTTTTAGTAAAGTATGCCGATAAATATTTCACTCCTTTGCAATGCATTACCTATTTGCTTTTCTTTTGGTTCTTTTTCAAAAAAAGTGGTTACTATGGTTTACACATAAAGAAATATAAAAGAAGAGCGTATCAAATTCTCAAAGAGCAGCGTAGTTCTGGTATATTTTATTTAAATACCTATAGGTATAATAATACCTATAGATATAATTTACTTTTTATTAAAAAGGAGCATCCTCTTCTAATAAATTAAAAAAAATATTTCATCCTCGAGGGTAGAGTTTTATCTTGAAATGTATACGCCCATCCTTGTATAACTCATAACCGAGAGGCATAAAATATTAATTAGAAAAAGAATTCTCAAACTTTTCTTTCTTTTCAGGTAACAATTGAACAAGTCAATATCATTGAATGCGAACCGTACATCTTAACCTTAACCTTAATTAGCTCAGAAACGAACAAATAAACAGTGTAAAGTGCATTTATTCACGGGAAACCTAAAATAGCAATCTATACAGATAAATAAAATAAAGTGTCTGTTTGTAATGTCAATATAACAGCTTTTTACTAAATGCATAATATGGAATTATATACGGTATTTATAGGAAAAACACAATTTTTAATTTTTTTTTCTGTGTGTCTATCTGTTTGTTCCAGCTAATTTCTGAAACGGCTGGGTCGATTTTGATAGGACTTTCGCTGGCAGGTAGTTGATGTTATAAGGAGTAACTTAGGCTTTTATTTCAGTAAAAGAATTAACAAGAAGTACCAAGGGAGTCGCTAGTAAACAATAAAGTAAAAGCGGATAATAATTATGATCAAAATATTTACTGTAGTATATCGATACAGACTACAGAGTTATTAGTTACTATTACATCGTATGATGTACTTCACATGTCTGGAACAGACACAATTGCCTATGAATGTTCATAAAGCGTAAATAAGCAATGTTCTAAATAATATTTGGCAACAACGATTCTATACGCCGTCATCTGCGGCATGCTAACATTTCCAGTATTTTACTTGGATATTCTGTCAAGACTATATTTTGAGAATAATTTCATTCGGCTTTGCCTGCTATATGTAGAATTTACAATTTTATCACTTTATTTAAATTTTAAAGTATAAATAGAGTATTGGTGGGCAAGGACTTGTTAAATAAATAACAGATTATAGTTTAAATATAAAAAACTACGTTAAAATACGTAACTTGTAAATAATATTCAACTACCTACTTGTAATTTTTTTTTTTCTTATTAAGTGAATGTTATTCTTTTGAGAAATAAATAAAGCATCTTTAAACCGGACTTAATTTACCCAAATTGTCATGGGCTTTGAATAATATGGAATATTAATATGTTTATTCTCAAAATAAATCTACAAAAACTAGGCGGTCCATTCGGTATCTTATCTGCAAAATGATAGGGTCTAGAGTATTTATAAAAATACAAAATGTACCTATGTACCATATTTTAATCTTTTAGAGATAAAAATATAACAGAATTAAAAAAAATATATAAGATGCGTGGAACCGTTATTAATGTTAGTCCGACTCGCAATTTATTAACAATTATAATATGCAATGTTTCTGATTACTTCCTTTTAGTGACTAAATATAATTTTATAGAAGATCAACTGAAAATAAATCAATAGAATTCAAACACGACAGTGTTTGAGGTTAGAAATTTCTCCAACAACAAATTTTAATATTCGTACAAATGACGAAGATACCGTCACTTCTCTTTTTAAAATTCTTTCAAAATTAAAAGTAAAAGTAAGTACTCGTAAAAGTAATCCCATCAAAAACATAAATGTGAAAATGGGAGCCAAGTTCAATATTAAGAATATGCGTGGTTGTCAACTTCATGGACAAAAGAGATCTAAATGTGTGTCAAGTTCTGTAGATAATCCTTAAATTTATTAATAAGAACATATCAAAAATATAACATAGAAACAAAATATAACATGTTAAAAAGAAAGAAGTACAATTAATTGTATTATTAGTAATTTCACGTGATTCCATTGAATACTTTAAAAATATAGTCGAAATGTTATTCGAAGATGTTTAGAAGATGTATTCTCAGATGCTTCCGCATTTAAATTTTAGTATGAGTATGAAAACACGATCTTTTAAAATCAATACGTAACAGTACGTAGATGCTTTTATTTATTCTAGTAATGCTAATTCCAAACATTCTGTATATACTACGAATAACTATCGCACACGCTATTGTAGTTTTCGCGTTTATAAAGCAATGTTCGATAACGAAACTGCACCGTCAGATTCTTAGCACTCAGCTGTGGCTCGTAGAACTTGCACGCTGGTCACGTACGCTGAATTCATATTTCCCTCCGCACGAATGTAAGCAAGTTTGAGAACATCTGCCGGCGCGCGCTCATGAAAAAATAAAGCATTCCAACTTGCGAACTCTTAGCAAACTTACAAGATTTTTAATCAATCTACTTTAGTGTGTAGATTGTAAATGAAATGGTTTTTAGTGTATTCCTAGTAAGTTAGTAATTGGCAATCGCGCTTGTGATCGACTTGATTTTTCTATGGACTTAGTTTACAGAATTGAAAATAACATATTACATATTTTAATTTATTTTTAATCTAGTGCTTTAAGTAGTTTCCATACAAAAATACCATTGGAAAAAGTTACTTGCCTATAGACCTTATTACTAAGGCTTCTAGTTAAAGATTTAAAAAAAATATTAATCGCAAACAAACGTATAACAAATCTATATTGTATATTCGGAACCCGATACGCGAACCTAACTTACATTGACCCTATTTTTTTATTTCATCATCAATCCGGGACTAGCAATAATATAATCTTTTTCACTGCGTATTGAATAGAAAACCAAGCTGTATTATACAAGTTTTACTCGTATATTAATAACAGAATATTTTTATTAATCGCTTTATAGTCTCAACCTATCTTCTCTTGTGTACTGTATGTATATTATGGTTTAATTAAAACTTCAATTCCTTTTATAAAGCTTCCTTCTCCAACATTTGAATAGAAACTTTTAATTATGAATTACTTGTCTTTTAAATATATAATGTTAAGCAACATTATAATTATGTACTCATTCAAAACAAAATAAGTGAAACGAAGTAAGCGAAAAGTAGTAATTTAAGCCCTCAATTACAAATTTCAGTTAAAAATTTTGAAATATTTCTCATTAACATAATTTTATGAGGCTCGGTTTAAAGGTACTTTAACATTTTAACAATGAAAAAGAAATATTCGTAATTATAAACATAACTAGCGGCTGACACTTTCTTCGGTCGGGTCCGTCGGTACGTACGTTTTACATAGATATTTAAAATAGTTTTTTGCCAGCGTTAGCCATATAAATTTTAATATATTTTTTAGATTTTTTCTGATGTAATACTTAATTAACCATAGACTAAATTACGTTTAGCTGTCATTTGCGTTTTGTTATTCCATGTCATATGCGTTTTTGTTATACCACGTTTTATATTGACTTGTATTCTCTTTGACATTTTATGTGACGTCACACGTGAACGCGGTCGAACGGGATAAAAAGTTTCCTATGGCCGTCTCCTGGTTCTAAGCTACCTCCCCATCAATTTTCAGCCAAATCGGTTCAGCCGTTCTTGAGTTATAAATAGTGTAACTAACACGACTTTTTTATATATTTATATATATATTATATTTATATATATATATATATATATATATATATATATATATATATATATTAGATGAATATTTCTTTCTTTAAATCACACATTATTTTTTAAATTTATTGGCTTCTTATTTTTATATAAAAATAAACTTTTATAGCGCTTCGCATAAAAATTATCGTTTAAACAAGTTACTACCACAATAACTAATAGTTATGACTATCATAATATGCAGCAAAGCTTATTATTTTATTCAGTTTAATAAAAAAAGTAATAACTTATGTCTAGTACATACTTTTGTCTACAGCTCTGCTCACGTGTTAATATTAGATATAAAAATACCCATATCACTTTCACCCGATTCTTCTATCCAATTTTCTTTTATCGTCGTGGGAGCCCTCTTTCTTTCCCGAATCAATCTCACCCGAACTTGAACAATGCACCAATGAACTTCTTGTCAGTGAAATTAGTTTAGCCATACCCGGGATTAGCGCAAACATAAAGAGAGGCAGACAATTTTTGTAATTGCTTGAGCCTTGGTATCGTGCACATAACCGTAAGAACTCATTAGATATTAAAATGGGTAAATCCAAAAAGGTACTATAAATACTACCCTTTCGGATTTCGGAATTTCGAATGTCAAATATTCGCGTAAATCTAAGTTTTTTTTTTAAAACATAATATATCGTAATTTTTCACTATAACAATAAAATTTACAAGTTCGTGTTGTATTTATTAAATCGTCGATATCTAAAAAATATGTATTACCCAAGCTCGTTTTCAATTCGTGCCTCGAGGGAAATACGCTTCGCGCGTTCTTAGGAAATTATCCAACATCCAGGCGATCGCCGATGAGCGTAAGGGTAACAATACACATGAGAATCCCTTACATAAAAACACAAAAGCAATTTTTCTGAGCAAAAAGTATAGTCGAATAATTAAACATTATAATTAATCTTCAAAGTGTTTTGAGATTTCTGCACCGGTAATATGAAATTCTCTTATCATCTATACATATAATAAAATTGTAACTAAGCCGAATCTGTACATTAATTTTTTTTTTTGTAAAATCTTGTTGAAATAGACATTATTATCGATACAATCTATAGTTTTCAGAATTTTTTCTGGCTATCTGTCTGTCCGGCATCAGGGAAAAACCACTGGAGGGATTTAGATGAGGTATGATGATAGCTGGTTATCAGAGTCAACATATAGGATACTTTTTACTACGGGAAAATATCTCATCTCTGTGAAATCTTATACTAAACGTAAAAACGTAAGTAGGGACGAACCTAAGCGGAGCGTGTGAGTAGCTAGTCTTATATAAAACTATTTTTTCTGATTTTTTCGTGATTTATATAATTCGAATGTTTTACAGCTAAGATCTCTCAAAATTCACAATTCAATTTATTACAGAGGTATCCCACAAAAGTATAATATTATAAACACAAAAGAACAATACTAGAAACTTTATTACATAAATCTAACAATTAATTATTTATCTTTAAGACGCTCGGTCGTCCTTTGCCTGGATAACTTCCTCAAGGATTGGCGATTAGTTGCTGAACAATCAACTGTGACATCACGAACTAGAGCTTGGATTACAGGAGTAGCACCTTCACTACTGATCAAAAGATTTAATGGAGAAGTTTGAGTCGTTTTTTGCTTAGTGATATACTCTTCAGACCAATCATTTTTCTTATGGTTCGCCTCTATAAGCAGCATATTAAATACCGTACGCACGTATCTCTCTGCTTGGCCATTTGCGTGGTGCATTTCGGGTGTTATATAGTGGATGTTACAACCAGAATCATTCATCCAATTTACAAATACAGTGGATTCGAACATTTGACCCCTGTCAGTAACAATAAGTTAAGGGGTACCAAATACGGACATTACATTTTTCATCACACATTGAAGCTCCCAACGTCTTGTTTGCGAATAGGGTACAGAAGACAATGTTTAGAGAAAGCATCTACTTCTATCATGACATGCTTATAACCATGCGATTCCGGTAAAGGACTCAAGACATCTAGATGGAGCATGTGAAAAACAGTATCGGGCTTAGGCCAAGATGTAATAGGCTGTAATGGGGCTCGCGATATATTGATTTCATAGTACGTGATAAATGATTAATAACAGAGGATGAAATAAGAGACACGTCTAAAGCACCGCTGTCTATAAGGATATCAATAGGTATCCCTTGAACCAACCATGACTTCCCTATAATTATTTAATTTAGGCAACGAACAAAAATTAACATGACTCTTCCTCTGATCGGAACGCTGCTTAGCAAAACAAACGTTGATATGATGACCTAACATTTTACAATACGTACAAGTTATTTTAGAATTCGGCCTTATAGTCATTATCAGTCGTAGTAGTACAAGAAGACGATGTTTCGTTTTTAGGACACGTAGCTTATTTAAGTCCCGCTAGACCATATGAAAAGCATTTGAAAGATGCATGTTGAGCCGTACGCTTAACGACACGGGGTTTTATTACCTGCCTATGCATTAGGGCACTTTGAGATAAGTGAGGCTCATTTTTAACTGCAGCTGGCTTAATGAAGGTGGATACGTAATTAACTATATCGTACGGCATAAGTTTTTCATTTATAGCCGATGCTGTTACATGCGGATCGGTAATTCCACGTATAACAATTACGTTTATAAGTTCCTCACTCAACCCTTTTACCATACGCAAACGCAGTAAGAATCGTCTAGCATATTCAGCAAAAGTAGGGTAAACATCGGAATTAGTACTCATGATGTCGTAAAAAATACTAGCCATATCAATATTTTTTACACATAAGGATTTAAAATCATTCTTAAAATTACTCCACGAGCGATCCGCGGTAACCCAGTCATTTAGCCATGACTAGCGTCACCCTTGAGGCAGTGACCTATACGCGACAAACATTCAACATCACTCCATTTATGAATACTTTGCGCGCGATCTACCTCATCGAACCAAGAATCAATATTATGCACATTGGGATCGAAATTAGACACGTAATAATCACGGGGACAACTAGTTTTTAAGGAATGAATAGCCTCAACAATCTCCTTAGTAGAATCACTAGTTATAGTGCTTAATTCAACATTACAATTATTATTGTTAGTTGACGCCGTCACCGATGACCTATCTTCTAACGCATTTAACCGAGCAACAACAGATCGTAAAGATTCACACAATTCGGAATTACGAGTAGAGCGACTGCAAGAACTTCGGTGTCGTTTCGAAGTATTACGCTCCCTGAACGGATACGCGAACGCTTTTCTTTACCCATTATCACAATTACTTACACCGCAATACGAACTTACACTTTTTCAAGAAAAATATGTAAAAATAACCAGAAATTAACAAAAGGTGAAATGGACGATCCCACTTCTGACATAAACACAAAAGAACAATACTAGAAACTTTATTACATAAATCTAACAATTAATTATTTATTTTTAAGCACTTGTATTAATTCCTGTTTTATGAATACAATTCTACGAAAACTATCCAGTGATGCACTGATTCGTATATCGCGCTAGTCCGAGAAAAAGTAAAGTCAACTTGACATAGCTCTTGACAGCTTGATGTAATCGCAAATTAATTATCAAATATCAAAATAGAGGTTTTATTCTTATAATATAATAATTTACAGAAATACCATATTATCTTCTTTACCTCTTATTAATAAATATATGAAATAGAATAGATTAATAGAAATTAAATTCGCATGTATCTGAAAACGAAATCCAAACCATGTCAGTATGAGCAAATAAACACGGTGACGATGACATTTCTTCTAACTAACATACTGTATTACTTTATAAGTCAACAGTGGAAACATTTATATTCATATTGAAACTTTGAAAGTTAAGTGAAAATTAAACATACCTATAGAACAGTATTTAGTTAGCCATTTTTTTTCCTGTATATTTTACTAAGTACAAGATTATATAAATTACTGAAGTTGTGAGTTTGATTTTTTGAAAATAAGATGTTGAAAGCCTGATAAAAGAAATGTATTTTAAATGCACTCTAATAGACGCTAGCTGTTTATCTATAAGCGGTTAAGAGACTAAATTATGACTCGCTTTACTTAGGAACATAAAATATAAACGTGCGAAAAATTGTTTGGTTTACAAAACATTTGTTTTTCATTTTATATAACGACGTTAATCGTCTTTATTGAAAATTTTGTACATTTTGCAACATTAATTTAGCTGGTCAAAATTGAATTCAGCACCGTTAAACGCCTCCCATGTCCGAAAGCAATCAAATATAAATAAGCACTGTAATTATCTGAGAGCATTGTTAAATTACAAATTCTTATTATGTTTTATTATAGCCATCGAAAATGCCTACCATCATTTTAAAGTAAAACAAACTGGAGAAACAAATAGAAATTATTTGAAACAGACTAATATAAAACGAATAAATATCGGATAACTATTATAAATTTATATGTATGTATGTATGTATGTATGTATGTATGTATGTATGTATGTATGTATGTATGTATGTATGTATGTATACAGGGTGGATTTTTGAGACGGGACAGTAAGGGCAGGTACCTTAAATACTATAGTTACAGGAAAACGTTGCTAGGAGACCATCCATAACATTTTGAGATATTCTGAACTGCATTCACAGATTTTGGAAAAAATGTACAGTCAGCGAGAAAAATGCTAAAACTCGAAAAAAATTTTTTTATGTCAATCGATCCTATTTCATGTAGGGATCAAAAGACTCTATGGGATCATTTAAGGTTTGAGTACTAGAAATGACAGAAATCGCCAAAATCTTTTCCCATACATTTTGTACTGAAAAACGTTTAATCGACTCGAAATATTATTTGTTGCCAAACGGTCCTATTTTTTAATGTGATCAAAAAACTCTTTGAGGCCAACTGAAGTTTGAGTACAGAAACTACTGTAAGTCACAATTTTTCTAGTTTTTGTTAAGCCGGTCTCGTGGCATACTGTACCTAGAAGTAAAAGTACCTACCTAAGTAGAAAATCATAATTGCATCGACAAATAAAAATAAAATGAAATTGTATCAACTAAACGTGTATTTTTAAACACGATATCCATCCAAGTTCATTCGTTTTTGTACTGAGCAAGTAGCAGCCGATAATTTACTTGTATGGATATCGTGTTTAAAAATACACGTTTAGTTGCTACAATTTTATTTTATTTTTATTTGTCGATGCAATTATGATTTTCTACTTAGGTAGGTACTTTTACTTCTAGGTACAGTATGCCACGAGACCGGCTTAACAAAAACTAGAAAAATTGTGACTTACAGTAGTTTCTGTACTCAAACTTCAGTTGGCCTCAAAGAGTTTTTTGATCATATTAAAAAATAGGACCGTTTGGCAACAAAGAATATTTCGAGTTGATTAAATGTTTTTCAGTACAAAATGTATGGGAAAAGATTTTGGTGATTTCTGTCATTTCTAGTACTCAAACCTTAAATGGTCCCATAGAGTCTTTTGATCCCTACATGAAATAGGATCGATGGACATAAAAAAAAATTTTTTCGAGTTTTAGCATTTTTCTCGCTGACTGTACATTTTTTCCAAAATCTGTGAATGCAGTTCAGAATATCTCAAAAAGTTATGGATGGTCTCCTAGGAACGTTTTCCTGTAACTATAGTATTTAAGGTACCTGCCCTTACTGTCCCGTCTCAAAAATCCACCCTGTATATGTATATATGTATGTGATGTTCACATACTACAGATATACGAACAAAGAAAGTTGAGTGTAAGCAAGTAAATAATTCAAATAATCAATATTATGCCAAAATATATAGTAGACCTAAATCTATAATCGTGAAATGAAGCCCATTTAAAAGAATCACCGAGTTGTAATACCAACCATATACAGTTAAAATAAAGCAGTATAATAAAGATAGTACAAGTGAATAACATATTCTATTTCAACAAAATGTTTCAACAAATATACGCAAAGCATCTACGAATTAAAAATAAATTTTGAGTAGTTGTTTTATTCTCAATGGCACACAATAATGGTTAACTAATTCTTAGTTAAATGATCTTTGTATAACGACAAGTTATCGGCTTAACCTGTTACCAGTCGTGGTGCTAAATTCATATTAAATTTTAAGCCGTCAAGCAACTATAATATAGTAATTTGTAGTGTTTGTTTCAAGCTAAGTCCTATTACAATACAACTGTAGAACAAATAAAAAGAAATATATTCCTTGATGGCCTTAGAAATAAGCAGTAAATTTCTTTTGCGTAAAATGATTAGCTAGCTTACTTGCCAAAAAAAAGTGTGTAATCAATATAATCATACTAGCGACTCACAATCGCTTCGCTTCGCACAATTGTTATAACAACACTCGCAGTACATACACAGTTCTGATTTAATTAAATCTCAGGACAATATTTTTCACCACTAGTTTTACTTTCACTATGACTATATTCCACTATTCTTTACATTTTCGTATTTCTTCTAAGTCTTCGTTTAGTAAGGAATCAGAAGATCGAGAATCAGAAGAAGAGAATATCAGTTGAATCTCTCAACATACCTTTTTATACATATACATATGTATGTATAAACAAAGAACATTCTCAAAATTTCTGCCATTGTCAACACAGTGCCATTTTTAATTATTATTTTTGGTGTAGTAACGTACTCCACTCCACTCTCTACTACGGGAAAATATGTATTCTGATTATTAAATCAAGTACCTAATATTAATATCTAGAATATTCATGCAAAAACCTAGCACTAATAGCAAATCAATTAAAATCGAATTTAATTATTTCTACGTTCTATGAACAATTAATAATATTTTTACTGTAACAAAAGTTAACCGCATCCTACTTAAAAGAGTCAAGAACATTGATTTTATGAAATACAGTAGACATCACAGTGGCGCTTGGCCCTCAACTAGGCCTCTCTTTGATTAAAGAACATGGCGGTTGCTTCCGGGTTGACGACGATCCCTTGAACTGTAACTTAGTCTCGATGGAATCTAACGCAATCCTTTATCGCTAACTCGTGATGATCAATGAGTTATTGCAAATAAAAGAGATATTGAGCAAATAAGCAAGATTAATAATGCAAAAAAATCAAAGCGACATGTGACAATCAAAAGGGTTAGTCAAAAATGGGCAACTGGAAAAGGCATGTGGAGCTTAGAGCAGTCAACTCAGCCCTCTACTTACATTAAAGGAATGTTCATTCTCATATTTTATATTTTATTAAAATGATAAATGATAAAAGTCAAACGTCAGCAGTCAACTTACCAATTGCAGACTTTTTAGTGCTGACATGCATATGTATAATAAATCCGTGGATTGCAGTAATAAAACGTTCCCCATCCAACAGGCAGGTCTTTTTTCAATTACAATTGTTCCTTATTTTAAATCTTTTATGAGTGAATAGTTTTTACCGTCAGCTTTACTTCCATGGTAAATGTGACATGACAGACACCTTGTATTGAGAGTAGTATATTAATAATAAAGCGTTATCTTCATAATTCAATCATAAGATATACAGACAACATAGGGTATAAATGTAGAATATATATTTCAGATATTCAAGATATCTGAATAAGATGATGGAAGATGAAAAATGGTGGTATTTATTTTCAAAATATTTAACACATACATAGGTATACAATGGTTAAACAATTTCTTCTTTCCGACCTGCTGCCCAAGACTTCAAATTTCCACTTAAATGAAGAAACTTTACTTTATGGTAGGTAAAGTACCCTACATAGGTTTTTTATGGACATTTGGCACATGAAAAATATGTGTTTGTTAGTAGTTTTGAAATCTTCCGCTAGTGTTCATTTTTTTAAGGGTTGTCCCATGAAAATGATGCTACTTCTAGTATAGTACATTCCTTTTACAGTTATATTTTTTTTCCGAGAATGATTCAGTTTCTATAGAAAATATAGTGACTTAACCTCGCTTCGCTCAGGTGCTTCCCTAGGTTCGTCATAGATATGAATAGTTATTGGCTATTGCGAATGTATTACAGGAGAAAGATGCATAAATCTTTAATAGCATACTATTGCAGATTTTTCTGTAGGCCTTATTAAGACCTACAATTTTTTAGTACATTGTTTTGATATATATTTTACCTTTGATATTAAGGTTTAGCCAGCGTTAGCCAAATAAATTTCTAAGGACGACTTGATAGAAACTTGTTATTTTTAAAAGTTTTATTAGAAATCTTCTATAAACAACTTCAAAAACTATAACAGTTATTATTTTCTTAAAATAAATATAAAAAATTCCGATAATCCAATTTTTTTGGAAATTTCTAGAAACTTAGATTTTTTTTTATTGCGGATTTTCAAGACAGCGGTAATTTTTAATGGGTAAATTTTTAGTTCATAGTATTAAAAACCTAAAGAAAAAAATGATTCATTATAATTTATAACTGGGTTCAATTATTTTTCATTTATAAAGACTAATTGCACTCGACTAAATAAATGATAATATAAGTACTGTAAAAGTTGTTTATATCTCATATTTTATTAAACCACCTTTAAAATTATTAATATGCCATGAAGACTTATTGAATTCTGAAATTAATAAGGGATCGATTGATCGGATAATTTAGTATGGCTGATCGAATACGGTTAGATTAATGCTGAGGGGAAATTAGGGAATTAATTAATCCCACTGTAGATGCGACATAATTGGTCAAATGCTGTTTATCTCATGAACGTCAATAGAAATTGAATACTTGTGAATACTAGTGGCTCACCCTCGGTTCGCCTCTTAAATAACAAAAACAAATCTATTCCATGGGAAGCATACATTTTTCCGAGATAAAAAGCCTATGTGTTAGTTATTCCAGACTATAATCTATCTCTGAGCTAAATTTCATTCAAATCCGTTCAGCCGTTCTGGCGTGATTGAGTAACAAACATCCAAACATCCATCTAAACTTTCACATTTATAATATTACTAAGAAGAGTAGGTATATTACTAGCCATTACCCGTCGCTTCGCTCGCGTACAGATAAAGAAAAGTTTATTTATGCATAATTTTTGCGTTCTTAACGTGTAACGTGATGTTAGTTAATCTTCGTCTAATTAATTACTAATGACGCATGGTGTTCTAACTTATACATGACACATACATACATTTATATTATATTACATTACATTTTATATTACTAACTAAAGAAATTAAACTTATCTATGTATACATAAACAAATTAATTTGAATAAATTAGGTTAAAATATTAAAAAAAAAAAACAAGCATATAAATCTACGATGAAATTTAACTATAGAATTTACACCAAGCCTCTTGGCGCTAATGTATAGCAACATATATCAGTTGTCAGTGCTAAAGGAAATAGTAAGTGCAGGATAAAAAGAACTTGAATTTAGATAAAAGGTTTCTTATCTTCAGGAACTAAAATGTATCAAACCAGCCGATTGTCGACTTAGATGTAGTAGTGCTAGTTGAATTAACATGTTAAATCCCGTTCATTCTTTTAGAACTTTCTTCAAAATCGATTGTTTAATTTAAAATGATCTGTCCATATAGAGGCAAGATTACATTGCATGTCAGTGAATCGATAAAGATATTTTTAAATCAATTCTATCTTGTATAGAGTTTAATGTTGTGGTTGAGTTTATCCACTTAGGAAGTCTAAAATAATAATTAAGGTTATACTTTAATATAATCATCGTAATTCATGCTTTAAAAATAAGGAATTTAGAATTTAATTATATTATTTTATATCTAAATTCTAAATTAATTATTCAATTCAATTATTAAATCTACAAAAGATCATCAACACATCATCAACAGATCATCTACAAAAATGATATGTTGCCTAGATTCAGGATAAAAGGGATTACGCTAACGAAGCTGCATTCACAAGCTAGTTTTAAATAAAATAAACTTGGAATTTTCTCTGGTGTAGATAAAATACAATTGCGTGAATAGCGGCGGAATTGAACAGAGATATCATCAAATTTGCATCGTCTACTTGAAATCCTCTCATATTGACCTGGGCTGAAAATTGGCTGAAAATATTTATAAGGAAGCTCCTAAATCGATATATTAAGGATGTGACCTTGTTGTTGAATTGAAAGTAGGCATTTATGTTATAGAGAGTTAAGAAATTTTACAATAAAGAAAACTACAAATATACTTAATTATATATACAAAACAAATGTACACTTAATTGATACAGTACATGTCATGTTGTGACAAGAATGCTAGCCGCATTCCCCCGCTGAATCTCAATAGCGATTCTTTGGACGAAAAATGAGCTACCTCTCTGTTCACCAGTACAAGCGATAAGACGAGGTGTTATGTCTTTTAAGAAGTGCTCAGCACTTTTTCGATTTTTTTCGCGAGTAGGTATACTTTAATTTTGGTTCCCGATGTTTCGAATACTTTACAGCAATCATAGTCACGGGAGTGACCGGGGATGATTAATGTAAAGCATTCGAAACGTCGAAAACCAAACATCAAAATAAATCCGCGAAAAAATCCAAACAGATAGTTTTACTTAAAATGTCAAATATTCGCGTAAATCTAATAAAGTATTAAGAATGTAACTTTTAAGATTTTATGAAACGGTCACATTTAATACTATATGATAGCGAACCATTTCAGAGTATGTTCACGGCTTAAGACGTCAGCATCCCTTTATTTATTTTTACAATCTTGCGTCAGGTCCACGCCGCTCACATTTGTCTTTACGCGTATTATCTCTAACGTACGACGTGTGACTGTCTCTTACTTCGCGTACAATCTCTCCCGTAAATCATTTTCGAGGAGGCACTTTTATCCTACCTGCACAAACACATCGCTTATGGCATTTTCATTACAACTGTATTACATGACTCAACTACCTCGGTGGTCTAGTGGCTTATGTGTGCGGTTACAAACCGAGAGGTCGTGGGTTCAAGTCCTGGGTTGGGTTTAAATATTTACTAGGTTTACCTATCTGTTACGAAATACTCAGTAGCAGCCCGAAGTTGACAGTGTTTACACCTTGCCTCAAGGAACACGTTAAGTAAGTGGTTCTGCATCTTATCTCTCGCCGGTCGTGTCAAGGTGCCGTCCTATTGGAATGTACGAGTATAAGTTAAAGGAATAGATAGTGCACTTGTCTCTGCACATTTACTTGTGCACTACAATTTGCCCTACGCAGTTGGCTTCAATTAACAGAATTTGATATTTTCTTAGATTTACGCATATATTTGACAATTTAAATGAAATAAATTTTTAAAATTAACTTGTTGGCGATTTAGTCTGATTTTGGTTCCCAACCTTTCGAATGCATTGGATTAGGATACATCCGTCAAATTTGTAATAACATAATTTATCTAAAATTATGTTATTATTATTTTACTTAAAATATTTCACAATGAAGAGGATATGAATGTTCATTATTTCAATAAGGAAAATAGAATGCTTGCATCAAGTGTGTAAATAGATACGAGACCAAATCAAAATTTCCATTGACTTGTAACCTTTTCAAATTGACCGGTGCAAATCGGTTAAATGCAGGTAAATGTAACATTTACCTTACTACTCTCGAAAATATGCTATTGTATCATATCAAGGATATGATTCAATAGCATATATATATATATATATATATATATATATATATATATATATATATATATATATATATATATCTATACATATTATAAAATTCTAACTAAGCCGAATCTGTACATTAAATATTTTTGGGAAAATCTTATTGAAATAGACATTATTATCGATGCAGATGCCGAATCTATCGTTTTTAAAATTTTTGTCTGTCTGTCTGTCTGTCTGTCTGTCTGTCTGTCTGTCTGTCTGTTACCGCATCACAGAAAAACCACTGGAGGGATTTTGATGAAATTTGGTATGATGATAGCTGGTGATCCGGGTCAACATATAGGATACTTTTTATCGCGGGAAAATATCTAATTTCTGAGAAAAAATACAAAAACTGGTTGGAACAAACCACGATGATACTATCTGTAAACAGTTTAGCAAGGTAACTTACTAAATATGGTAAAAACTATTAAAAGTAGCTTATCTTGAAAATCAAATTATCAATAGCGCTATTTTATCCATTAAAATAGTTATTTTAATTAATATATACTTATGTGTTATTTAGGTACCTATTCGACAATAGATGTCGCCATGTGTTTTTAAAATACGTAGTTTTAATTCCAAAAATATGAATGTACAGATATTACCTTTCTACAATTTTATTAGAATTGCTACTAAATTTCCCGTGGCCCCGCCCGTGTTCAAATTTTCAATAAAGCAATTATAAATTAGTATTATAAATTAGTAACTACACATATAATCAAATTGTAACGAAGCCGAATCCGTAAATTCAATATTTTTCGAAAAATCTTATTGAAATATTCATCATTAGCGATATAGAGGCCGAATCTATAGTTTTTAGAATGTTTGTCTGTTTGTCTGTTTGTCTGTATGTGACCACATCACGTCGCATCGCATCACAGAAAAACCACTGGAGGGATTTTGATGAAATTTGGTATGGTGATAGCAGATTATCCGACTCAACATATAGGATAGTCTTTTATTTCTGAGAAAAAATACAAAAACTGGTTAAAATAAAAGCACGATGGTACTATTAACATTTTAGCAAGGTAACTTATATATGTTAAAACTATTAAAAAAAGCTTATCTTAAAAGAAATATCAATAGCGCTATTTTATTCATTAAAGTAGTTGTTTAAATGAAAATTTATTTATGTGTTATTTAGATATTTGACAATAGATGTCGCCATGTGTTTTTAAAATGCGTAGTTTTAATCAAAAAAAAATGTACAGATGTGACCTTTCTATGACTTTATTAGAATTACTACTAAATTATCCGCGGCCCCGCCCGTGTTCAAATTTTCAATAAAATAAAGACAAACAAGCTTTATAAATTAGTAACATATTAGTAATATTTTGTTGGTCGAAACAATTTTCAAATGAAAATATTTGTAAGTTTTTATTTTTTTAGTAAATAATGTTAATATTTTTTAATCTTTTAATCTAAAAATTGGGTAACTCCAACTCGCTCATTATAGGTTTCGTATAGCAAAATACTGTGTTGTTTTTCTTACTTACGTGTTTTGTTAGGTTAACACTAAAATAAATACAAATAACATTTACGTTTCCACAATATCGACACTTTTTATCAACCGTAAAAATAAGTTCGATTCATCATTTTTTATAACATTTTATGGAAAACAAGGTTATGGCTGTTAAACTGACAAAGCGGGTAACTAAAAATATTCCATATCTCAAAAACTATGAAAAAGTATTTTAGGAACTGTTATATCTCAACTTTTTTAGTTTTTTTTTTGCACATCATTTCTTGGAAGATAAAGGCTTAAAGGACACAATAAAATGCTTACGGCTTTAATCATATTAGCCGAGCCATATGAAATAATAAAAAGTATTTGCTTAGAATTATTTACTTATTACACTTTCTTTTAAAATCGTTTTGGAAAATATTACTAACCAGCGCTAACCAATCCCTGTTTCGCGACAAATTAACATTAAGAAAAGTTACCATTAAGTAATTTATATAATCAGCTAAATATTAAATTAATCAATAGCCGTCTATTAGAAAAAATATTAAAATTAATTCCGTAGTTTGAGAGCTTATCGCCCAAAACTAAACAAACAAACAAACAAAACAGAAGTATAGACGTACATAAATGTTATTGCTAAAACAAAAAGTGCAATATTACTAAATCAACTATGAGATTAACGGAGGAACCTTTGTGGCATTGTCAATCACTGCCATTATTTACCAATCAAACAGTGCGCAATGAAAGTGGTGTATGTAAAAGTATACTAATGTGTAAAACCTAGAATTTAATTTTTGATCATCTAAACGCGGGCGGAGCCGCGGGCAATGCTAGTATATATATATATAATAAGGATATCTATACATATAATAAAATTGTAACTAAGCCGAATCTGTACATTAAATATTTTTTTGGAAAATCTTATAGAAATAAACATTATTATCGATACAGAGGCCGAATCTATAGTTTTTAGAATTTTTGTCTGTCTGTCTGTTACCGCTTCACGGGAAAACCACTGGACAGATTTTGATGAAATTTGGTATGATGATAGCTAGTTAACTACATAAATCTTGACTGTTATAACTGTTATAACTTGATTATAAAGTGTATTAAATCTATTTTTCTGTTTTTTTTTTATCTTTTAGTTCATAAATACTAGTAAAAGTGTTTTGAAACGACACATGTCATTCGAAAACATAGAAATTGTAAATTGAACAGTAACGGACGTATAAAATGTTTTATATACTACAATATAAAGAAAAATATATATAACGATATGTTTTACAAGGATGCAGTGGCCTTGTTGACATTGACTGTAGGGACTGTAGACTGTAGGGCCAACAGCTGTCCCGAGATCAAATATTAGTCTTGTTTGACGCTTGTCCTTTGAGGCGCATTGGAATTTTGTCGGACAAGCCTCCGGCATATAACATAAACAGTTTATGTTTTCAGTTTATCTAAGTTATTTAAATAAATTCTCGTTTATAATTAAAAAGGATTTTAATAATCTTTTCTTTATATCTTAAAAGATATTAGCTACAGAAATAATTAATAAATTCAAAGTGCCATGCTCTCTAATGCATAATGTTTATGTAAGTACTTTCAAAATAGTATGTATTCAGCCCTTTTTTTGTAACATCCCACTGCTGGGCACGGGCCTCCCTTCAATGCGAGGGGAATCAGACCATAGTCCACCACGCTGGTCAAGTGCGGTTTGGCGAACTTCACATGTCTTTCGAAAACTTGCTAGGTTTCCTCAGATATGCAGGTATCCACACGATGTTTTCCTTCACCGTAAGGCAAGTGGTAATTATGTTAGAAATGATTCACACATGAAAATATCAGAGGTGCGAGACCCAGGATTTGAACCCGCTTCCCTCGGTTTCTCAAGCGAACGCGATACCACTGGGCTACCACTGCCTATCAAAATACTATATGCTTTGATAATAATCACTGTATAAATTCCTGTTACTAAAGTACCAAAGATTATTGAACGAAAATTTCAATACCATGTAAATTAATACGTGGATAATAGCTGATACACCCACTCGAAAATTGTATTGGCGTTCGTATGTACACATTCCATGGGTACTCCAGTGAATAGATTCCAATTGAATTGTCCGTAGATTATTCATGTAGCATATTCTTATACCTTCAACAATAATAGTTAATTATATATTCAAACTGTTTGTCCTTTGAAAAGAGAACACAATAAAATTTTACGCTAGGAAGTAAAAAGCGGTCGAAATGTAATTAGACAGGTGGTTTGGACATGCTGCTCGTTAGTGGCAAGCGCAAAAAATATGACCGCGAAAAGAACAACTTTAAATGAAATTCAAAAATGTGATAAAATTGTCTGTCAGCGAAATAGACTTTTGCAATATTCGAATATTAGGTATGTGTGATGTGTCTTTTAAAATCTGTACTTTTTGTTAGAGAAATAATTTATCTTGCTATTTTAGCGAATGAATTTCGTTAAATAAGGTTATTTATTTATTTATTTATTTATTTATTTATTAAGGATCTCCAACAGAAGTACATATGAAAATACAAAACAAAAATAGTAGCTCTTTAGACAGTGTTTAAAATGTACCCCCAATTACTGGAGAACACAACATGCACTAAAAACAGTGTTGATATTACACATTAAATCTGATCAATTGATTAACTTTAACTTAAATTAATATATGATAATACTTAAATTATTAAACTGATTAACAAAAATCAATTAACAAATTATACAATTAAAAATAAAATGAAATGACATAAAATAATTTGTTATGAGAAATAATTACATTACGAATAAAAAGCGTAACATTTCTTTTTAAATGTACTAAACGTGTCGAAACCCATGTCTGCAGTTGGTATTGCATTAAATAGTCGCGACATTCGTGCTAATGGGTGACATTTTCCTAAATTAGTTCTGCTTCTACTCGTTTTGAGAAATGAACATGGATTTCGAGGTGGTTTCCATGGTACATTTATTTTAATTTTCTCAAGCAGACCACTATTATCGACTTTATTATGGAAAAGCTTATACAGAAAGATTAGGTCCAATATATTTCTTCGTACGTGAAGAGGTTGCAATTCGAAGTAAGTAAGTCGATCACTATAGCTTCCTAGATGCACTCTCATACGATAAGATAAGTGTCTAACAAACCTTTTTTGGACCTTTTCAATGCGATCGATATATACTTTATACAATGGGGACCATACTTGACAACAATATTCAAGCTTACTCCTTACATAACAGTTATAAAGTCCAATCACGGTTGATATTTTTTTAAAGTCTTTAGATTGCCTGATGATAAAACCCAGCGACTTAAAGGCAGAAGCGACAATGGCATCAATATGAGCATCAAAGCGTAAATTGTTGTCAAATAAAACACCTAAATCACGAACCGTACTGGTTTCTTTTAAACTTTCGTTGGAAACTGAATACGAGCTCATTATTGGTTTCCTTTTCCTGGTAAATTTTATAAAGCAGCATTTGGATGGATTTAAATGCATTTTATTAGTTCGACACCAGAGAACCAGACTATTTAAGTCTTCTTGCAGTTGCAAAACATCGGTCCTTTGCTTAATAACCTTCGTAATTTTAAGGTCGTCAGCAAACATGTAGACGCGCGAGTGCTTTATTTCGGCTATAAGGTCGTTAATAAATATTATGAAAAAGAGTGGACCCAAATTTGAGCCTTGGGGGACCCCAGAGGTGGCAATATAGGGGTGAGACTCATAACTATCGATAACGACTTTTGCCGATCTATTAGTGAGATAAGACTGACACCACATTAATAAGGGATTGGAAATTCCATAATGTGTAAGTTTAAGAAGCAATAAACTATGGTCAACTTTGTCGAAAGCTTTCGAGAAATCCGTATAAATAGCATCTACTTGAAGGTTACTGTCAACTGCCTCTGTTAAGTCTGAAATGTAACTTAAAAGATTCGTGTTTGTAGACCGTTGCGGAATGAAACCGTGTTGATCAGTAGATAGAAAAGGCTTGACGTGGTGGAATATAAAAGGATATATAAGAGATTCGAACACCTTCGACATTGTTGACAAAATTGATATTGGCCTATAATTACGCACACATCCCTTATCTCCATCTTTAAATATTGGCACTATTCTCGCTTCTCTCCATTTATTCGGAAATACTCCCTTATGCAAAGAGGTATTATAGATAATTGCCAATGGTAGTGATAGAGAATTTGCGCAGTTCATCAAAAATATAGGTGGAATATTATCAGGTCCCGCAGTTTGGTGTACGTCAAGTCTTTTTAATTTAGTTACAATACTTTCTTGAGAAATAAGTATATGCTCCATTTCATTATAAAGCATCGGTTTGTTGAAAGCACCATGCGTATAACCAAGATTTGCTTCAAATACGCTCGAAAAATGACGAGCAAAAAGATCGCATATGCCTTTTTTGTCTGTTGATTTAAGTTCATCAAGTGACATAATGGATGGATAGTTGGAACTGTTTCGGTGTTTATTTTTTACGTGTGTCCAAAAGTACCTAGGGTTATTACCTATGGCGGACTCTATTGACATGATGTAGTCGTTGTAGCAATGATGTATAAGTTTCTCACAATCATCACGAAGATATTGAAATTCAAGAAGATCGAGAGGATTTTTGTATATTTTATAACGCGTGTGATATTTATGTTTCTGTTTAATGAGATAGATTAAATGTGAGCTAAACCAATTTGGATACTTCCTACTACAACGACTAGTTTTAGGAACATGCTGTTGGATTACATTCTCCAGTATTTTATAAAACTTATCTATCATAGCATCAACGTGGTCGTAAGGAAGGAGCTCCTCTAACCAAGGTATTTCATCTAAAGCAGATATGATTTTATTGTAATCTGCTTTATGGAAGTTAGGCCTCTTAGTTCTGATATCAGCTTTTTTCTTAGTTGAAGAAAACATAACCAATATTTCTAAAGGAGGGTGATGAGCATCGACTTTACGTATTGGTGAATCGCAACGTTTTACCTGAAGAGAATCCGAATCAGAAAAAATTAGATCTAGGATTCTGTTATTTCCATTAGTGATGCCGTTGAATTGGCGAATGTCATTCAACTCCATGAAGTCCGATAAAGTGCTATGAATGCCACAATTAGAATTAATATTCGGAACCATATAACAATTAAACTGATTCGAATTCCATATAATATTGTTAATATTGAAATCACCTAATATTAAAGTATATTTAGAAGATTTTTCCTCTAATACTTCGTTGGCATAATCAAGAAAATCATTAAGAGATCTCTGGTTTATCGGTGGGGGTAGATATACAGCACAGATTTTTAACAATTCCTTATGCTTGCCTGAATTAACTTCAACCATAATCCATAAGTCATCATAATCATTACTACGTCCTGCGATCTTATATGAGGGAAACTGTGATGAGACTGCTATTAGCACGCCCCCTCCGAGCCTAGTACCTAATCTATCTGTCCTATGGACGGTATATCTAGCGTCGAATATTTCGTTGTCAAATATGGTGTTGTTTAACCAAGTCTCAGTGAAAACGAGTACATCATAGTCTGTGTTTAAAATGTTTAAGGATACATCTATAGTGCTCGACCTAAGACCCCTTACATTTTGGTAATAAACTTTTAGAGAATTGAATTAAAATTTTAAACTATTACATTCATATACCAAACTATATAACTAAAATTCAAAAATAAATAAAATAAAAAACAACAGCAAATTATGTCTACTCTAACCTATCAATGGAGTCTTGATTTTTTATAAGTTTATGCTCTGACGACTCGTTTTTCCGTACGTAGATACGACCTGACTTGATCCAAACAAATTTATAGTTTTTAGCCTTCGCCTTGATCCTGGTAGCGGCATGGAGAGCTTTTACAGTTGGTGACAAGTGCTCCATTACATAAATCGGACTTTTATCACCCGACATACCGATATGGCTTGTATTTAATTTTTCCATTTTATCTTTTTTCTTCTTGTTATAAGACAAAGTGGCGGCCAAGAATCCATCTCGTATAATTGGAGAACTAAATTTCACTAGTACAGACCTAGGGCGTGACTTCGACTTGTCCAACTTCGATATGCGTGTACAAAGATGTATATCAGTTTCGCTTAGTTTATAATCCGTGATATTTGCTATTTGTTTAACTATAGTCACGAGATTTTCAGACTTGTGCTCAGGAATGCATTGAATCTCGACATTACTAGCCCTAGAGTGTTGTTCCATTTGGGTCAATCTAGTACTAAGATCTGAGATAGTACATTTCAATTCATTATTTTGAGATATCAAATTTTTTATACATTCAGATTTGACTTTGACTTCTTGCTGAATTTCTTCATATTTTTGCTCGAAAAAATTCAATGAAGTGGCTAGTTGTTCTACCTGTCCTAATAGCTCTTTATTTCTGGATTCAAGCATTTCAAATATTTTTCTTTCAAAATTTGTGAGGAACAAACTTAGTTCATTTCTCAATACGTAGGAAATTTCATTCTTAATGACATCAGATGCTGGGGCCTGTATACATTCTAACTCCGAAGAGTCTATAAAATGTAAATAAACTATTCTATAAAATGTAAATAAACAATATGTCTTCTGTATTTTTTTTTAATCTTAATGGCCTCCTTTTCATGTTTTTCTTCATCTTTTCTTAATAACCAACAACGGGCAAGGCTGAGCGGACTTAAAAATCGGTCAAGTGTAAGTCTGTCTTCGCGAACCGAGGGATTTGTACCCTTAAATATTTTTATGTTGTTTTAAACTTACTTCACTCGCTAAGTTAAAATAAAATACTATAATTAGGCACAAGTCCGACAACTATGAGGTATAGGTACTAATATTATGTTAACGGCTTAAAATAGAAGACTCGCCTCAGTTGGTGGCGTGCTTTGCGGGGTGCTTCTGGTACTTCTCTGATAGCAGAATGGACTGTTAGAGCGACCCCTTGGTTATTGTGGTCAGCTTCGGCAGACCTGCCGTCAGGGCATCGTGGTCGAGTGCGTAAGCGATTCTGCGATGCTCCATTAAACCCGGGGTCTTTCACACATAACACGTGCATTTATGCAGATGGTATGTGTAAATGCATTTCTCAACGTTGAAAAAATAAAAAAAAAGATATGTATTGGTTAACTAAGACACATAAGCTAAGAAGGGAGTTTGCGAGAGGGACCAAACTAAGGGAGTTAAAAATGCATTCTTAAGTATAGACATATAAAAGTCCTAAGTTTTTGCTGACATGACAAACGTAAAGATGAGATATTCTGATTACACATAAAACAAATAGAGAGCGAGGCCGCAGGTAGTGCTAGTAAAAGTATATGTGTACTTAACTCGATAAGTACTAATAAAAGTACTTATCTACATAAGCAGACATTTTTTTCCTCATTTACTAAGAATTCCGTAACTTTACTTATATTTAGAATACTAAAAGTTCTGCTTTTACCTTTTAGCTATGATATAAAAAAATGTGATGTATAATAAAAAATAATAATTGTAATCGAAATTTATAGTTTATATTTTTATAGCGTTTAGTATAGATTTCTCAGAGGTGAGATATTTTTCCGCAGTATAAAAGTATCATATATGTCGACCCGGATAACCAGCTATCATCACACCAAATTCCATCAAAATCTATCCAGTGGTTTTCTCGTGATGCGTTTCCAGACATACAGACATAAATTCTAAAAACTATAGATTCGGCATCTGTATCGATGATAATGATTATTATGATATTAATTAGATTTTCCAAAAAAATATTTAATGTACAGATTTGACTTAGGTAGAATTTTACTATCTAATATCTAATATATTTAAACGAGCAATTCTTGTATATTTATATCTTTATTTATTTATATCAGCGATCTCGGAAATGGCTCTAACGATTTCGATGAAATTTGGTATGAGAGGGCTTTCGGTGACGAAAAATCGATCTAGATTATTCTCATCTCTGGGAAAACACAGGTTTTCGAGTTTTCATCCAGTTTTCTTTTGTATTATTCTACGCAGTATATGGTCAATAATTTGTTACACTTATCCATAAGCACCGTGGTCAAGCGACCAAGGTGCAAGATTAACCAAATCAATAGGTGTATCTGAGATCGAATCTCGGTCGGATACGAAGTTTTACTTTTTTTTGTAATTTATTCAAGTTTTTAGTTCTTTTTATCAAACACACACACACACAACAAAAAAGAACACCGAGCGAAGCTCGGTCCCTGGTACTATGTATAGATACAGGAAAGAAACCTACTATATTATCAACACTTTTTAATTAGTGCAATTGAACCACAGTTGCAATTAACATACACTGATCTGTTCAAATAAAAATGTTCAAATAAAAATTATTAAGATTGGGTCAAGGGTATCTTCGATTGATCTGTAACGAACAGCATATAAGCATTGTTAAGAGTACAATCTGACTGTAATTTTTTTTCATATATATAAAGCAATTACCTTATCCCATTTCCCGTCATATAATTCGAACCTCTCAAAGTGTCTTTACTTTGTATTTTTGCACAATTTATATCTTAGTAAATTCTATTTCGTTTCGTACCAAGAGTACGGATACGGATCTGATACTATTACTTTCCATAACAATGTAAACTGAACTAAAGCTACTGTTTAATAATAAAATTATTTATATTTATTTAGACAAAGTATGAATCATCTATGTAATATTGGAATTGTCGATTCATTAACGTATAAATAAATAAATAATATTATATTACATACATCTATCTTACTAAAAATAAAAAAAACGGTCAGTGTAAAACTTAAAAAATCATCTAACTACGAGTATCAGTTACATACTTTGAGGGCCCGTATCCAAGCCTGACAAGTCCAAATTTTAGTAATATATCTCCAATTCCCGAGTAAAATGTAACACACCGATAGACGGACAGACGGGTATGAGAAAATCATACAGATAACGTAACCGTAAGATAAAAATGGAATCCTAAAAATTATAATTTATTAGGCAATGATTTCTTGTTTTTGTTTCAATACCTATATCTTTATCAAGTCATACAAATACATAGTATAATAGATGACTTAGTAGGTATTGTTAAATCAATCAATAAGGTGTGTTCTTGGTCTTTTAGGTAAACTGTTCCCAATATTAAGGATGAATAGGTTTGATGGATAATATAATACTAATTTTATATGAACTAGCGACTCACCCTCGCTTCGCTCGAGTTCGTAAATAGGTGATTCATTAAATTGACATAGCTTTTTTATTTATAAACAGATTGAAATGAAACAAACTAAACTTTACTTTACTAACTAAATGTTAAGTAAAGCTTACCGCAATACGTTAGGGAAAGCCGCACCCAAATCGGTTAAGCCGTTTCTGAGATTAGCGCGCACAAACACACCGACAAACAGACAAAAATTCTAAAAATTCTTGTTTTGAGTTCTGTTGCGCTAATAAAGACTCCCATAACAATTTTTATCAAGTATCTTCCATGTACAGAAAGCAATTAGTTACACTTTTATTATATGTATAAAATAGATAATACAATAGTAGTTATAGATTTAAGTATTAAGCTTCACCCGTAGCTTTGCAGGCATGGACGTACATTTTCTATTTGCTCATGTTTAGTGGTCTCAACAACAACGACATTTATATAAACAGACCAGTGATATTATTTCGTAACATATCGTATCCCACTTGGGCTATCTATTTCTAGCTGAAAAAATACAAAAAAGCTCAATTCTGGCGACTTAAAACGCGGTTAACTCGGGCGATGTGAAAAAACCTCATCGAGAGTTTCTTTCGTATTTATTTTCAGAACTAAGATATTCTATCCCTCTGAGTTCAGTAAACAAACGAAACATTTCTATGCAGATTAAATATTTTTTCTTGAGTACTTTGAAAAAAGATCTCGAGCATGAAAGTAAACATACTAAACTCAAAATCCTTGCGTTACTTTGGATAACGTGGAGCATAAAATATTAAACTTTATGCACCATTAAAATTCGATACGATTATTTGCAGTCTTATCACTATGAAACTATGGCATCCGCCTTGAATTATCTTAAATGATAACTCGTTTGCTAATAAATACATAATAAAATATGTGTAATAATGAAATCTAATCATTTTATTTTTCTTCGAGAAATCAAAGTTTCGAGAATTACAAGACATAGGTATACCGTCACAAACACTTAGTATGTGAATACTGACCGTAGTCTAAGATAATATGTATGGTTGTCTTGAAATCATTTGCTTACTGGATGAATATAAATAAGAAAAGCCAAAACAGTTCAGTACTTCTCCTTTTGTCAACCAATTTTCTTTTTTCGAATCGAATTTCGACCCCAAGGCGAACGCTAGTTCTGTTTATTATGTAGTGTACCTGAGCAAACGAGCTTCGGTAGTTTTTTTTTTTTTGTAAAATCGTGTTTTTTCGGAAAGACACTTATGTGTATAGGCAAACTTAAAATCAAAATCTTATCTAAATACAGATCAAAATCGTTAGAGCCGTTTCTGAGATACACAAAATAAATTTATAATATGTATATATATTCAAGAATTGCTCATTTAATAATGTAAGAAATATATCGCAGATGAGATGCCTAATGAAATACCATTTATGGCCTAGGAAACCATTTTTTATATTTCACTCGCGTTCGTTTATCATATCGAATTGTACGCGCAATGATTCTCTGTTACTTATCATTTCTTGCTCCAGTCTACCTTACAAAAATCTTATTTTTTTTTTAAATACCACCAGTGACAGACTATTTTATAAGGTATTCTTTCTACCTATATATTAAAATATTTTTAATGCTTATTAATGTTTTTTTTTTTTTTTGGTAAGAGTGAAAGATAAGCTTTCTTCGAGTTTTCTAAATTTCTCAATAGAAAAATTGAATGAGTATAAAATTCATTATTAGTCCCATTGTGGGTTGTCATTGTCCTAAGTTATTCTCAATAAAATCTACTTTGACCTTTATTTGATTTATCAAATAATTATTAAAATACCATAAAATAATCATTTCTTAATATCAGTACTCTATATATGATCTGTGATATCAGCAATTTATATACATATATCGTGATATGAATAGTGACATAAGCTACTATAGAGATATTGAGAATATAATATCTTTTGTATAGGTTATATTTCATTAAGCTATCTATTAAAAATATAAAGAATAATTTAATAACGTAACACGATGTAAGTGGAGAATAACTTTACAATACATAATCTTTAATTGTTTAAAATAAAATTAATTTCTTTCGTAGCATTACCTCCGAGGGATATATAGCGACAATAAAATAAACTTTCCTTCAACTCACTTCCTTTTGCTAGGAGTTAGTAGAACTTCCTTTCAACGCTTAATCCCTCCTTAATTCTATGTAAGGCTCCAAAATCCGTGCAGATTATCCGCGGCCGTGAGGTAACCATAAATCCTAATCTTTCATTACAGATAACACGTGTAAATGTAAGCATAATAAATAATATATTTTGGTCCTGTTTCAAGATCATACGTTTATTCAAGTATTGTAAAATCGAGTATTCGATATCTATGAGTGTAAAACGAAAGCATGTTAAAACAGAATTTCAATAATAGAAGAATCGAACACAGTTTGGCTTTTATGAAAGTTGGGGAAATGGATAAAAAAAACTATAAAATCCATGACCAGTTGTTCGAAAACTCCCAAAAATTTAATAATTCACACGAACAAGCGTAAAATCGACTGATTTTACTGAACATTTTTTCTATAAAATATATATTAAGGCCATCTTCAACGTTAATAGTAATATTTTTGGACAGTGATTTCTTTATAATGATATTGCATCATCTACTTACTTTTACATCTGTAACAAAATAGCAAAAAAATAAAGATTGTTCTCCTCGATGTATATCCGCTTTGTCGTGTTGAGGAGTTCATTAGTGTCCGGAAATCCAGACATCCGTGAAGCTAAGAGGTACACTAGGATATGGCCCACCTCGGTGTAGATGCACTGGTACTTCCCTGATAGCAGAGTGAGCCATGGGAGCAATCCCTTCGCTGTTATTATATGCTTCGGCAGGCCTGCCGTCAGGGTGTTGTGGTTAAGTACGCAAGCAATCCTGTGGCATCCCATTAAGATGGGGGAAATTCCGTTGGCTTTTAGCTGGCTGGTTAAAACCTGCTGGCGGGCTTTTTAACAGAATTAAAAATTATAGTCTCGAACAAAAGATAATTAAAAAATTACAAGCCTATTATATCCAATATTCAAAAATATACAAATGAATAGGTACCTAAAAATATGCTTAAATATGTGCACATTTATGTAACTCGAAAGCTGCATCTGCGAAAATCCTTCGAAAATGTTCGTGGCATGTAGTTTGTTCGCATTTTCAGCTATCGAGTTACATGAAAGTTTTTAAAAAATACATTTGTATTCTTTAAGGACACGTAGACGTCACATTCTTAATTTTTTCCTAGTTTTTACGAATATATGAGTATGTTGTAATAATTCACAGCTCTTTCTCTTATTAAACTTACTGTTAAAATTTATCTCAAAGTAGCATAAAATCTATCTGCTAAGTTGGAAAGTAATGTAATGGTCAAAATGTTGTTGTTTCAAAATTTTGTTGGACAATAAATTGTGTCACGTTATCTTAACTTGTTATTGTGCTACTTTCGTGAAAGCAGAAGTTAAAGTCGCCTGCTGGCAAGTAAGTATTATAAACTTAAAATAAAATGTACTTTAAGTAATGGTTTAAAGAATTATTTTAATGAACCGTGACTTACTGCAGTTTTGCAGTATCACTGAAACGCCTTAGCGCAACCTAGAAAATAATTACAAACTAAAAAAGGAAGCAGTTACCCGGGATTTATTCAGGGCCATCAAGCCTTACTGGAGCGCTATAATTTCTGTAGTTGCGCAATTAAATTTTAGCAGTGGGTGCTATAATATATATTTACCAGAAACATTTTTAGAAACTTGACTCTTATTTGTATCAGTTAAGTTCAGTTATATTAAAACCACAAGTCTTTCGTGCTCAACAGTATGTAGAGTAGAGTATACTTTAACATTTTTGAAACCCAAAGCGCTCCCGCAGACCACAGACTTTTACTCGGCCCAATAATTTAGTTGGGTTGCTAGTACGCTCATTGCTCAATTTATTAATAGAATTAGGCCATGCGGGTACATCCCCAAATCACATCACATTAAAACTTAAAATTTTGTTTGAAATTTGAATATTTAACTTTTGAGGGGGGTCTCTCCGTGGAAGAAGTGCTGTACTGATTTATTAGTCTTGCCGATATTTGCCCAACGGCTTAGTTGAAAAGCGCCACCACACAACAGTGTAGAGTGCACCTGCATACATCTTCATACTGATTAAGATTCTAACCAAGCTATTGAATAACAAAAGTCTATAGTGTGCGGTGACTCTAATTCTTCTTAGACTTTGAAAAATATTTGTCGACAAAGAGGATTTCATATAAAACGAATGCATAAACGAATATGAAATATGCCTTCAAGGAACTTAACAGTGCAGCATTAAATAAAGCCGTAAAAATGCTATTCATATACTCTCAATTTTACGTAAGCCTCATTTTATTTAAAAATTGAAAACAAAAACTACACTGTATTCTTTATTACCAGACTTTATGTATAACTCTCCAAATTGGACCGTAGGGAGAGCATAAAACTAGCAAAAGCTACTTAACGCTATTTGTTCTACATCTATAGCTATACATATAATAAAATTCTGAGGCGAATCTGTACATTAAATATTTTTTGGAAAATCTTATTGAAATAGTAATCGTATTATCGATACAGAGGCTAAATCTATAGTTTTTAGAATTTTTACCTCTCTGTCTGTGACTGCATCACGAGAAAACCACTAGACAGATTTCGATGAAATTTAGTACGATGGTAGCTGGTTATTCGGGTCAACATATAGGATACTTTTAACTACAGGAAAATATCACATCTCTGAGAAATCTATACTAAACGTTAAAACGTAACTAGGGACGAACCTAAGCGGAGCAAGGGTGAATCGCTAGTATTATATAAAATACATTTAGTCAAAAATGAGTTTCTTTTAAATTTTCAAACTCTATTTATATTATTCCAGAATTTAATCCCCATTATATCCTTTTTACACATACACGGTTTTCCTATAAACATCTAGTAATGTAAGCAAAAAGGCATGGCTCAGTCGCGGCATCGTGTGAAAGCGCCCATATTAATGCTTACATCACTGAACTGTCCACGTATAAAAAGGGTGTTCGTCTGCGATTGATGTTTGGTTTTATAAAATTTTCCTCTACTAATTTTAAATGGGAGTTATATTATAGACGACCGCCGAGTCGCAGTCGTAGCGTTCCTAATTAACCGCTTCCAACTTCACACTCGTTTTAATCAAAATAAATTTTATACAGCCATTATACTTCATATTAACGTTACTAGTGGGTGTCAAAAGTAACCGAATTTTTAATATTATAAAGGCTAATATTTATGAGGACTGGTTAATGTACAAAACTAGAAAAGAACCTAAATATTAGTTATACAAGATTTTTCGTACATTCGAAGTCATAAATTAATTATTATATATGGACACGTTAGCTTTCAAAACCAAAACATAAATGGATATTTTAGAATCTCACTTTTGCTCATGACACAAGACGATAAAATAAAAATAAGCGTTACTGGTGTATCTCGAACCTCTTTAGTGATTAGAAGTACATACTTAGAACGTTTACTTAGAACGCCTATATCTGTTAGTAACGTTCCGTATAGGAAGGAACGTTAGTATTGACTCTTCATAGCAGTAAATTTCTTATTTTATTTACTGAGAAAATCTTTAATACTTTTAATGTCGGTCACACTGGTCTAGGACGTAGTGACTAACATGTTATGGCAAATAAAAATAAAATAAAATTGTAGCAACTAAACGTGTATTTTTAAACACGATATCCATACAAGTAAATTATCGGCTGCTACTTGCTCAGTACAAAAACGAATGAACTTGGATGGATATCGTGTTTAAAAATACACGTTTAGTTGATACAATTTCATTTTATTTTTATTTGTCGATGCAATTATGATTTTCTACTTAGGTAGGTACTTTTACTTCTAGGTACAGTATGCCACGAGACCGGCTTAACAAAAACTAGAAAAATTGTGACTTACAGTAGTTTCTGTACTCAAACTTCAGTTGGCCTCAAAGAGTTTTTTGATCATATTAAAAAATAGGACCGTTTGGCAACAAAGAATATTTCGAGTTGATTAAATGTTTTTCAGTACAAAATGTATGGGAAAAGATTTTGGTGATTTCTGTCATTTCTAGTACTCAAACCTTAAATGGTCCCATAGAGTCTTTTGATCCCTACATGAAATAGGATCGATGGACATAAAAAAAATTTTTTTCGAGTTTTAGCATTTTTCTCGCTGACTGTACATTTTTTCCAAAATCTGTGAATGCAGTTCAGAATATCTCAAAAAGTTATGGATGGTCTCCTAGGAACGTTTTCCTGTAACTATAGTATTTAAGGTACCTGCCCTTACTGTCCCGTCTCAAAAATCCACCCTGTATATGTATATATGTATATATGTATGTGATGTTCACATACTACAGATATACGAACAAAGAAAGTTGAGTGTAAGCAAGTAAATAATTCAAATAATCAATATTATGCCAAAATATATAGTAGACCTAAATCTATAATCGTGAAATGAAGCCCATTTAAAAGAATCACCGAGTTGTAATACCAACCATATACAGTTAAAATAAAGCAGTATAATAAAGATAGTACAAGTGAATAACATATTCTATTTCAACAAAATGTTTCAACAAATATACGCAAAGCATCTACGAATTAAAAATAAATTTTGAGTAGTTGTTTTATTCTCAATGGCACACAATAATGGTTAACTAATTCTTAGTTAAATGATCTTTGTATAACGACAAGTTATCGGCTTAACCTGTTACCAGTCGTGGTGCTAAATTCATATTAAATTTTAAGCCGTCAAGCAACTATAATATAGTAATTTGTAGTGTTTGTTTCAAGCTAAGTCCTATTACAATACAACTGTAGAACAAATAAAAAGAAATATATTCCTTGATGGCCTTAGAAATAAGCAGTAAATTTCTTTTGCGTAACATGATTAGCTAAGCTTACTTGCCAAAAAAAAGTGTGTAATCAATATAATCATACTAGCGACTCACAATCGCTTCGCTTCGCACAATTGTTATAACAACACTCGCAGTACATACACAGTTCTGATTTAATTAAATCTCAGGACAATATTTTTCACCACTAGTTTTACTTTCACTATGACTATATTCCACTATTCTTTACATTTTCGTATTTCTTCTAAGTCTTCGTTTAGTAAGGAATCAGAAGATCGAGAATCAGAAGAAGAGAATATCAGTTGAATCTCTCAACATACCTTTTTATACATATACATATGTATGTATAAACAAAGAACATTCTCAAAATTTCTGCCATTGTCAACACAGTGCCATTTTTAATTATTATTTTTGGTGTAGTAACGTACTCCACTCCACTCTCTACTACGGGAAAATATGTATTCTGATTATTAAATCAAGTACCTAATATTAATATCTAGAATATTCATGCAAAAACCTAGCACTAATAGCAAATCAATTAAAATCGAATTTAATTATTTCTACGTTCTATGAACAATTAATAATATTTTTACTGTAACAAAAGTTAACCGCATCCTACTTAAAAGAGTCAAGAACATTGATTTTATGAAATACAGTAGACATCACAGTGGCGCTTGGCCCTCAACTAGGCCTCTTTTTGATTAAAGAACATGGCGGTTGCTTCCGGGTTGGCGACGATCCCTTGAACTGTAACTTAGTCTCGATGGAATCTAACGCAATCCTTTATCGCTAACTCGTGATGATCAATGAGTTATTGCAAATAAAAGAGATATTGAGCAAATAAGCAAGATTAATAATGCAAAAAATTCAATGCGACATGTGACAATCAAAAGGGTTAGTCAAAAATGGGCAGCTGGAAAAGGCATGTGGAGCTTAGAGCAGTCAACTCAGCCCTCTACTTACATTAAAGGAATGTTCATTCTCATATTTTATATTTTATTAAAATGATAAATGATAAAAGTCAAACGTCAGCAGTCAACTTACCAATTGCAGACTTTTTAGTGCTGACATGCATATGTATAATAAATCCGTGGATTGCAGTAATAAAACGTTCCCCATCCAACAGGCAGGTCTTTTTTCAATTACAATTGTTCCTTATTTTAAATCTTTTATGAGTGAATAGTTTTTACCGTCAGCTTTACTTCCATGGTAAATGTGACATGACAGACACCTTGTATTGAGAGTAGTATATTAATAATAAAGCGTTATCTTCATAATTCAATCATAAGATATACAGACAACATAGGGTATAAATGTAGAATATATATTTCAGATATTCAAGATATCTGAATAAGATGATGGAAGATGAAAAATGGTGGTATTTATTTTCAAAATATTTAACACATACATAGGTATACAATGGTTAAACAATTTCTTCTTTCCGACCTGCTGCCCAAGAGTTCAAATTTCCACTTAAATGAAGAAACTTTACTTTATGGTAGGTAAAGTACCCTACATAGGTTTTTTATGGACATTTGGCACATGAAAAATATGTGTTTGTTAGTAGTTTTGAAATCTTCCGCTAGTGTTCATTTTTTTAAGGGTTATCCCATGAAAATGATGCTACTTCTAGTATAGTACATTCCTTTTACAGTTATTTTTTTTTCGAGAATGATTCAGTTTCTATAGAAAATATAGTGACTTACCCTCGCTTCGCTTAGGTGCTTCCCTAGGTACGTCATAGATATGAATAGTTATCGCGAGTGTATTATAGGAGAAAGACTCATAAATCTTTAATAACATACTATTGCAGATTTTTCCGTAGGCCTTATTAAAACTTACAATTTTTTAGTACATTGTTTTGATATATATTTTACCTTTGATATTAAGGCTTAGCCAGCGTTAGCCAAATAAATTTCTAAGGACGACTTGATAGAAACTTGTTATTTTTAAAAGTTTTATTAGAAATCTTCTATAAACAACTTCAAAAACTATAACAGTTATTATTTTCTTAAAATAAATATAAAAAATTCCGATAATCCAATTTTTTTGGAAATTTCTAGAAACTTAGATTTTTTTTTTATTACGGATTTTCAAGACAGCGGTAATTTTTAATGGGTAAATTTTTAGTTCATAGTATTAAAAACCTAAAGAAAAAAATGATTCATTATAATTTATAACTGGGTTCCATTATTTTTCACTTATAATGACTAATTGCACTCGACTAAATAAATGATAATATAAGTACTGTAAAAGTTGTTTATATCTCATATTTTATTAAACCACCTTTAAAATTATTAATATGCCATGAAGACTTATTGAATTCTGAAATTAATAAGGGATCGACTGATCGGATAATTTAGTATGGCTGATCGAATACGGTTAGATTAATGCTGAGGGGAAATTAGGGAATTAATTAATCCCACTGTAGATGCGACATAATTGGTCAAATGCTGTTTATCTCATGAACGTCAATAGAAATTGAATACTTGCGAATACTAGCGGCTCACCCTCGGTTCGCCTCTTAAATAACAATAATAAATCTATTCCACGGGAACCGTACATTTTTCCGAGATAAAAAGCCTATGTGTTAGTTATTCCAGACTATAATCTATCTCTGAGCTAAATTTCATTCAAATCCGTTCAGCCGTTCTGGCGTGATTGAGTAACAAACATCCAAACATCCATCTAAACTTTCACATTTATAATATTACTAAGAAGAGTAGGTATATTACTAGCCATTACCCGTCGCTTCGCTCGCGTACAGATAAAGAAAAGTTTATTTATGCATAATTTTTGCGTTCTTAACGTGTAACGTGATGTTAGTTAATCTTCGTCTAATTAATTACTAATGACGCATGGTGTTCTAACTTATACATGACACATACATACATTTATATTATACTAGCAGAACCCGCGGCTTCGCCCGCGATTGAACGACGAAAAAAAATAAACTTTTTCGCAATACATACTTTATTACTTGCAAAAATAAGTTTGTTTAAGTTTTATTATTTGTTAAAGTATATATGGAAACAAATTTAATTTTAGCGATCGTAACTCAAAATATCCAGTATTTTAAAAGATGTTAAGCGTATATTTTGTAATTATTTTTACACTTTAGGTATTTAGCAAGCTGCACTACCTGTATTTTTTGTACATTTTTCTACTCCATCTTTCCAAAGTTAAAGGAAGAGAGTACAATGATACAATCGCATACATTTTTTTTTTAACTAACATACTAACAGGCTAACATCTACGTTATTTTTAAAGACCCAATGCTATGTACACCTGAAGCTTACAGTCTCCCTCCTTCTCCTTCTTTTTTAAGTTATGTATATAAAGTGCCATTCTTATTTTGTTGTAGCTTTTTGCCCGCGACTACGCTCGCGTGGACTGAAAAATTTGCTCAGTTTTAATTTCCATTGAATTTATATGTTGTCATATTGAATTTTTAATATTATGTCTAGAGTAAAACTCCAGATTCACTTAAGTTAATCTACACTAAAAAAACCAACCACAAATATAGGTAAGGCTCTCTCTCTCTCGCGCTCTAGGTCTGTTATAGTTGTCGCTGCTGTGGCCAGCCGAAAAGTTATACATAATTTTCCTTTGGATTCGGAATAATTTCCGTTCTCTGCTTTATATCTCACATAGATAGTGTGCACTTACAGAGAACTTGAGCCATGTTACTCTATTTAAATATATTCAACAACTCAAACTTCACCGCCCAGTTTTACCCACTTAGGGGCTGAATTAAAAAAAAATCTATAATACATGTTTATTTAATTGTATTGAAGAGATTAACACCAAGTTTCAAGTAATTCTGATCATAAAGATTTTTCCTTATATAAACAACACAACCCCTTTTTATCCTTTTAAGGGATAAATTTCGAAAAAAAAAAATGATATCTGTATTGTTTTAGTTCTCATTTTAAAGGTAAATACCATTTTCCGTGCATCAATTACAGAGTTTCATACAAACTTTCATCCCCTATTTGACAACCTTATGGGATGAATTTCAAAAAATGTTTAAATACATATTTATTTAATTGTATTGGAAGGCATTAATACCAAGTTTCAAGTAATTCTGATCATAAATAATTGTTAGCCCATATAAACTTTATCACCCCCTTTTACTCTTTTAAGGGATTAATTTCGAAAAAAAACTAATACATATATTTCTTATTTTTCATCTTAAAGCTGAATACCACTTACCGTGTATTTCGCGTTAAGAAAAACAGAGTTTCATACAATCTTTTATCCTCTATTTTACCCCCTTAGGGGATGAATTTAGAAAAATCCTTTCTTAGCGGATGCCTACATTGTATAAGGAATATGTCCTCTAAATTTCACGTTTCTACGACCAGCGGTTTAGGCTGTGCGTTGATCGATCAGTCAGTCAGGACAAAGCATTTTATGTATATATAGATTACATTACATTTTATATTACTAACTAAAGAAATTAAACTTATCTATGTATACATAAACAAATTAATTTGAATAAATTAGGTTAAAATATTAAAAAAAAAAAAACAAGCATATAAATCTACGATGAAATTTAACTATAGAATTTACACCAAGCCTCTTGGCGCTAATGTATAGCAACATATATCAGTTGTCAGTGCTAAAGGAAATAGTAAGTGCAGGATAAAAAGAACTTGAATTTAGATAAAAGGTTTCTTATCTTCAGGAACTAAAATGTATCAAACCAGCCGATTGTCAACTTAGATGTAGTAGTGCTAGTTGAATTAACATGTTAAATCCCGTTCATTCTTTTAGAACTTTCTTCAAAATCGATTGTTTAATTTAAAATGATCTGTCCATATAGAGGCAAGATTACATTGCATGTCAGTGAATCGATAAAGATATTTTTAAATCAATTCTATCTTGTATAGAGTTTAATGTTGTGGTTGAGTTTATCCACTTAGGAAGTCTAAAATAATAATTAAGGTTATACTTTAATAATCATCGTAATTCATGCTTTAAAAATAAGGAATTTAGAATTTAATTATATTATTTTATATCTAAATTCTAAATTAATTATTCAATTCAATTATTAAATCTACAAAAGATCATCAACACATCATCAACAGATCATCTACAAAAATGATATGTTGCCTAGATTCAGGATAAAAGGGATTACGCTAACGAAGCTGCATTCACAAGCTAGTTTTAAATAAAATAAACTTGGAATTTTCTCTGGTGTAGATAAAATACAATTGCGTGAATAGCGGCGGAATTGAACAGAGATATCATCAAATTTGCATCGTCTACTTGAAATCCTCTCATATTGACCTGGGCTGAAAATTGGCTGAAAATATTTATAAGGAAGCTCCTAAATCGATATATTAAGGATGTGACCTTGTTGTTGAATTGAAAGTAGGCATTTATGTTATAGAGAGTTAAGAAATTTTACAATAAAGAAAACTACAAATATACTTAATTATATATACAAAACAAATGTACACTTAATTGATACAGTACATGTCATGTTGTGACAAGAATGCTAGCCGCATTCCCCCGCTGAATCTCAATAGCGATTCTTTGGACGAAAAATGAGCTAGCTCTCTGTTCACCAGTACAAGCGATAAGACGAGGTGTTATGTCTTTTAAGAAGTGCTCAGCACTTTGACTCCATGGGTTTCGATTTTTTTCGCGAGTATACTTTAATTTTGGTTCCCGATGTTTCGAATACTTTACAGCAATCATAGTCACGGGAGTGACCGGGGATGATTAATGTAAAGCATTCGAAACGTCGAAAACCAAACATCAAAATAAATCCGCGAAAAAATCCAAACAGATAGTTTTATTTTAAATGTCAAATATTCGCGTAAATCTAAGAAAGTATTAAGAATGTAACTTTTAAGATTTTATGAAACGGTCACATTTAATGCTATATGATAGCGAACCATTTCAGAGTATGTTCACGGCTTAAGACGTCAGCATCCCTTTATTTATTTTTACAATCTTGCGTCAGGTCCACGCCGCTCACATTTGTCTTTACGCGTATTATCTCTAACGTACGACGTGTGACTGTCTCTTACTTCGCGTACAATCTCTCCCGTAAATCATTTTCGAGGAGGCACTTTTATCCTACCTGCACAAACACATCGCTTATGGCATTTTCATTACAACTGTATTACATGACTCAACTACCTCGGTGGTGTAGTGGCTTATGTGTGCGGTTACAAACCGAGAGGTCGTGGGTTCAAGTCCTGGGTTGGGTTTAAATATTTACTAGGTTTACCTATCTGTTACGAAATACTCAGTAGCAGCCCGAAGTTGACAGTGTTTACACCTTGCCTCAAGGAACACGTTAAGTAAGTGGTTCTGCATCTTATCTCTCGCCGGTCGTGTCAAGGTGCCGTCCTATTGGAATGTACGAGTATAAGTTAAAGGAATAGATAGTGCACTTGTCTCTGCACATTTACTTGTGCACTACAATTTGTCCTACGCAGTTGGCTTCAATTAACAGAATTTGATATTTTCTTAGATTTACGCATATATTTGACAATTTAAATGAAATAAATTTTTAAAATTAACTTATTGGCGATTTAGTCTGATTTTGGTTCCCAACCTTTCGAATGCATTGGATTAGGATACATCCGTCAAATTTGTAATAACATAATTTATCTAAAATTATGTTATTATTATTTTACTTAAAATATTTCACAATGAAGAGGATATGAATGTTCATTATTTCAATAAGGAAAATAGAATGCTTGCATCAAGTGTGTAAATAGATACGAGACCAAATCAAAATTTCCATTGACTTGTAACCTTTTCAAATTGACCGGTGCAAATCGGTTAAATGCAGGTAAATGTAACATTTACCTTACTACTCTCGAAAATATGCTATTGTATCATATCAAGGATATGATTCAATAGCATATATATATATATATATATATATATATATATATATATATATATATATATATATATATATATATATATATATATGTGTATAATAAGGATATCTATACATATAATAAAATTGTAACTAAGCCGAATCTGTACATTAAATATTTTTTTGGAAAATCTTATTGAAATAAACATTATTATCGATACAGAGGCCGAATCTATAGTTTTTAGAATTTTTGTCTGTCTGTCTGTCTGTTACCGCTTCACGGGAAAACCACTGGACAGATTTTGATGAAATTTGGTATGATGATAGCTAGTTAATTACATAAATCTTGACTGTTATAACTTGATTATAATAAAGTGTATTAAATCTATTTTTCTGTTTTTTTTATCTTTTACTTCATAAATACTACTAAAATTGTTTTGAAACAACACATGTCATTCGAAAACATATAAATTGTAAATTGAACAGTAACGGGCGTATAAAATGTTTTATATACTACAATATAAAGAAAAATATATATAACGATATGTTTTACAAGGATGCAGTGGCCTTGTTGACATTGACTGTAGGGACTGTAGACTGTAGGGCCAACAGCTGTCCCGAGATCAAATATTAGTCTTGTTTGGCGCTTGTCCTTTGAGGCGCATTGGAATTTTGTCGGAGCCTCCGGCATATAACATAAACAGTTTATGTTTTCAGTTTATCTAAGTTATTTAAATAAATTCTCGTTTATAATTAAAAAGGATTTTAATAATCTTTTTAGCTACAGAAATAATTAATAAATTCAAAGTGCCATGCTCTCTAATGCATAATGTTTATGTAAGTACTTTCAAAATAGTATGTATTCAGCCCTTTTTTTGTAACATCCCACTGCTGGGCACGGGCCTCCCTTCAATGCGAGGGGAATCAGACCATAGTCCACCACGCTGGTCAAGTGCGGTTTGGCGAACTTCACATGTCTTTCGAAAACTTGCTAGGTTTTCTCAGATATGCAGGTATCCACACGATGTTTTCCTTCACCGTAAGGCAAGTGGTAATTATGTTAGAAATGATTCACACATGAAAATATCAGAGGTGCGAGACCCAGGATTTGAACCCGCTTCCCTCGGTTTCTCAAGCGAACGCGATACCACTGGGCTACCACTGCCTATCAAAATACTATATGCTTTGATAATAATCACTGTATAAATTCCTGTTACTAAAGTACCAAAGATTATTGAACGAAAATTTCAATACCATGTAAATTAATACGTGGATAATAGCTGATACACCCACTCGAAAATTGTATTGGCGTTCGTATGTACCTACACATTCCATGGGTACTCCAGTGAATAGATTCCAATTGAATTGTCCGTAGATTATTCATGTAGCATATTCTTATACCTTCAACAATAATAGTTAATTATATATTCAAACTGTTTGTCCTTTGAAAAGAGAACACAATAAAATTTTACGCTAGGAAGTAAAAAGCGGTCGAAATGTAATTAGACAGGTGGTTTGGACATGCTGCTCGTTAGTGGCAAGCGCAAAAAATATGACCGCGAAAAGAACAACTTTAAATGAAATTCAAAAATGTGATAAAATTGTCTGTCAGCCAAATAGACTTTTGCAATATTCGAATATTAGGTATGTGTGATGTGTCTTTAAAAATCTGTACTTTTTGTTAGAGAAATAATTTATCTTGCTATTTTAGCGAATGAATTTCGTTAAATAAGGTTATTCTATAAATTGTAAATAAACAATATGTCTTCTGTATTTTTTTTTTAATCTTAATGGCCTCCTTTTCATGTTTTTCTTCATCTTTTCTTAATAACCAACAACGGGCAAGGCTGAGCGGACTTAAAAATCGGTCAATTGTAAGTCTGTCTTCGCGAACCGAGGGATTTGTACCCTTAAATATTTTTATGTTGTTTTAAACTTACTTCACTCGCTAAGTTAAAATAAAATACTATAATTAGGCACAAGTCCGACAACTATGAGGTATAGGTACTAATATTATGTTAACGGCTTAAAATAGAAGACTCGCCTCAGTTGGTGGCGTGCTTTGCGGGGTGCTTCTGGTACTTCTCTGATAGCAGAATGGACTGTTAGAGCGACCCCTTGGTTATTGTGGTCTGCTTCGGCAGACCTGCCGTCAGGGCATCGTGGTCGAGTGCGTAAGCGATTCTGCGATGCTCCATTAAACCCGGGGTATTTCCCACATAACACCTGCATTTATGCAGATGGTATGTGTAAATGCATTTCCGAACGTTGAAAAAATAAAAAAAAGATATGTATTGGTTAACTAAGACACATAAGCTAAGAAGAGAATTTGCGAGAGGGACCAAACTAAGGGAGTTAAAAATGCATTCTTAAGTATAGACATATAAAAGTCCTAAGTTTTTGCTGACATGACAAACGTAAAGATGAGATATTCTGATTACACATAAAACAAACAGAGAGCGAGGCCGCAGGTAGTGCTAGTAAAAGTATATGTGTACTTAACTCGATAAGTACTAATAAAAGTACTTATCTACATAAGCAGACATTTTTTTTCCTCATTTACTAAGAATTCCGTAACTTTACTTATATTTAGATTACTAAAAGTTCTGCTTTCACCTTTTAGCTATGATATAAAAAAATGTGATGTATAATAAAAAATAATAATTGTAATCGAAATTTATAGTTTATATTTTTATAGCGTTTAGTATAGATTTCTCAGAGGTGAGATATTTTTCCGCAGTATAAAAGTATCATATATGTCGACCCGGATAACCAGCTATCATCACACCAAATTCCATCAAAATCTATCCAGTGGTTTTCTCGTGATGCGTTTCCAGACATACAGACATAAATTCTAAAAACTATAGATTCGGCATCTGTATCGATGATAATGATTATTATGATATTAATTAGATTTTCCAAAAAAATATTTAATGTACAGATTTGACTTAGGTAGAATTTTACTATCTAATATCTAATATATTTAAACGAGCAATTCTTGTATATTTATATCTTTATTTATTTATATCAGCGATCTCGGAAATGGCTCTAACGATTTCGATGAAATTTGGTATGAGAGGGCTTTCGGTGACGAAAAATCGATCTAGATTATTCTCATCTCTGGGAAAACACAGGTTTTCGAGTTTTCATCCAGTTTTCTTTTGTATTATTCTACGCAGTATATGGTCAATAATTTGTTACACTTATCCATAAGCACCGTGGTCAAGCGACCAAGGTGCAAGATTAGCAAATCAATAGGTGTATCTGAGAACGAATCTCGGTCGGATACGAAGTTTTACTTTTTTTTATAATTTATTCAAGTTTTTAGTTCTTTTTATCAAACACACACACACACACAACAAAAAAGAACACCGAGCGAAGCTCGGTCCCTGGTACTATGTATAGATACAGGAAAGAAACCTACTATATTATCAACACTTTTTAATTAGTGCAATTAAACCACAGTTGCAATTAACATACACTGATCTGTTCAAATAAAAATGTTCAAATAAAAATTATTAAGATTGGGTCAAGGGTATCTTCGATTGATCTGTAACGAACAGCATATAAGCATTGTTAAGAGTACAATCTGACTGTAATTTTTTTTCATATATATAAAGCAATTACCTTATCCCATTTCCCGTCATATAATTCGAACCTCTCAAAGTGTCTTTACTTTGTATTTTTGCACAATTTATATCTTAGTAAATTCTATTTCGTTTCGTACCAAGAGTACGGATACGGATCTGATACTATTACTTTCCATAACAATGTAAACTAAACTAAAGCTACTGTTTGATAATAAAATTATTTATATTTATTTAGACAAAGTATGAATCATCTATGTAATATTGGAATTGTCGATTCATTAACGTATAAATAAATAAATAATATTATATTACATACATCTATCTTACTAAAAATAAAAAAAAAACGGTCAGTGTAAAACTTAAAAAATCATCTAACTACGAGTATGAGTTACATACTTTGAGGGCCCGTATCCAAGCCTGACAAGTCAAAATTTTAGTAATATATCTCCAATTCCCGAGTAAAATGTAACACACCGATAGACGGACAGACGGGTATGAGAAAATCATACAGATAACGTAACCGTAAGATAAAAATGGAATCCTAAAAATTATAATTTATTAGGCAATGATTTCTTGTTTTTGTTTCAATACCTATATCTTTATCAAGTCATACAAATACATAGTATAATAGATGACTTAGTAGGTATTGTTAAATCAATCAATAAGGTGTGTTCTTGGTCTTTTAGGTAAACTGTTCCCAATATTAAGGATGAATAGGTTTGATGGATAATATAATACTAATTTTATATGAACTAGCGACTCACCCTCGCTTCGCTCGAGTTCGTAAATAGGTGATTCATTAAATTGACATAGCTTTTTTATTTATAAACAGATTGAAATGAAACAAACTAAACTTTACTTTACTAACTAAATGTTAAGTAAAGCTTACCGCAATACGTTAGGGAAAGCCGCACCCAAATCGGTTAAGCCGTTTCTGAGATTAGCGCGCACAAACACACCGACAAACAGACAAAAATTCTAAAAATTCTTGTTTTGAGTTCTGTTGCGCTAATAAAGACTCCCATAACAATTTTTATCAAGTATCTTCCATGTACAGAAAGCAATTAGTTACACTTTTATTATATGTATAAAATAGATAATACAATAGTAGTTATAGATTTAAGTACTAAGCTTCACCCGTAGCTTTGCAGGCATGGACGTACATTTTCTATTTGCTCATGTTTAGTGGTCTCAACAACAACGTCATTTATATAAACAGACCAGTGATATTATTTCGTAACATATCGTATCCCACTTGGGCTATCTATTTCTAGCTAAAAAAATACAAAAAAGCTCAATTCTGGCGACTTAAAACGCGGTTAACTCGGGCGATGTGAAAAAACCTCATCGAGAGTTTCTTTCGTATTTATTTTCAGAACTAAGATATTCTATCCCTCTGAGTTCAGTAAACAAACGAAACATTTCTATGCAGATTAAATATTTTTTCTTGAGTACTTTGAAAAAAGATCTCGAGCATGAAAGTAAACATACTAAACTCAAAATCCTTGCGTTACTTTGGATAACGTGGAGCATAAAATATTAAACTTTATGCACCATTAAAATTCGATACGATTATTTGCAGTCTTATCACTATGAAACTATGGCATCCGCCTTGAATTATCTTAAATGATAACTCGTTTGCTAATAAATACATAATAAAATACGTGTAATAATGAAATCTAATCATTTTATTTTTCTTCGAGAAATCAAAGTTTCGAGAATTACAAGACATAGGTATACCGTCGCAAACACTTAGTATGTGGATACTGACCGTAGTCTAAGATAATATGTATGGTTGTCTTGAAATCATTTGCTTACTGGATGAATATAAATAAGAAAAACCAAAACAGTTCAGTACTTCTCCTTTTGTCAACCAATTTTCTTTTTTCGAATCGAATTTCGACCCCAAGGCGAACGCTAGTTCTGTTTATTATGTAGTGTACCTGAGCAAACGAGCTTCGGTAGTTTTTTTTTTTTTTGTAAAATCGTGTTTTTTCGGAAAGACACTTATGTGTATAGGCAAACTTAAAATCAAAATCTTATCTAAATACAGATCAAAATCGTTAGAGCCGTTTCTGAGATACACAAAATAAATTTATAATATGTATATATATTCAAGAATTGCTCATTTAATAATGTAAGAAATATATCGCAGATGAGATGCCTAATGAAATACCATTTATGGCCTAGGAAACCATTTTTTATATTTCACTCGCGTTCGTTTATCATATCGAATTGTACGCGCAATGATTCTCTGTTACTTATCATTTCTTGCTCCAGTCTACCTTACAAAAATCTTATTTTTTTTTAAATACCACCAGTGACAGACTATTTTATAAGGTATTCTTTCTACCTATATATTAAAATATTTTTAATGCTTATTAATGTTTTTTTTTTTTTTTGGTAAGAGTGAAAGATAAGCTTTCTTCGAGTTTTCTAAATTTCTCAATAGAAAAATTGAATGAGTATAAAATTCATTATTAGTCCCATTGTGGGTTGTCATTGTCCTAAGTTATTCTCAATAAAATCTACTTTGACCTTTATTTGATTTATCAAATAATTATTAAAATACCATAAAATAATCATTTCTTAATAACAGTACTCTATATATGATCTGTGATATCAGCAATTTATATACATATATCGTGATATGAATAGTGACATAAGCTACTATAGAGATATTGAGAATATAATATCTTTTGTATAGGTTATATTTCATTAAGCTATCTATTAAAAATATAAAGAATAATTTAATAACGTAACACGATGTAAGTGGAGAATAACTTTACAATACATAATCTTTAATTGTTTAAAATAAAATTAATTTCTTTCGTAGCATTACCTCCGAGGGATATATAGCGACAATAAAATAAACTTTCCTTCAACTCACTTCCTTTTGCTAGGAGTTAGTAGAACTTCCTTTCAACGCTTAATCCCTCCTTAATTCTATGTAAGGCTCCAAAATCCGTGCAGATTATCCGCGGCCGTGAGGTAACCATAAATCCTAATCTTTCATTACAGATAACACGTGTAAATGTAAGCATAATAAATAATATATTTTGGTCCTGTTTAAAGATCATACGTTTATTCAAGTATTGTAAAATCGAGTATTCGATATCTATGAGTGTAAAACGAAAGCATGTTAAAACAGAATTTCAATAATAGAAGAATCGAACACAGTTTGGCTTTTATGAAAGTTGGGGAAATGGATAAAAAAAACTATAAAATCCATGACCAGTTGTTCGAAAACTCCCAAAAATTTAATAATTCACACGAACAAGCGTAAAATCGACTGATTTTACTGAACATTTTTTCTATAAAATATATATTAAGGCCATCTTCAACGTTAATAGTAATATTTTTGGACAGTGATTTCTTTATAATGATATTGCATCATCTACTTACTTTTACATCTGTAACAAAATAGCAAAAAAATAAAGATTGTTCTCCTCGATGTATATCCGCTTTGTCGTGTTGAGGAGTTCATTAGTGTCCGGAAATCCAGACATCCGTGAAGCTAAGAGGTACACTAGGATATGGCCCACCTCGGTGTAGATGCACTGGTACTTCCCTGATAGCAGAGTGAGCCATGGGAGCAATCCCTTCGCTGTTATTATATGCTTCGGCAGGCCTGCCGTCAGGGTGTTGTGGTTAAGTACGCAAGCAATCCTGTGGCATCCCATTAAGATGGGGGAAATTCCGTTGGCTTTTAGCTGGCTGGTTAAAACCTGCTGGCGGGCTTTTTAACAGAATTAAAAATTATAGTCTCGAACAAAAGATAATTAAAAAATTACAAGCCTATTATATCCAATATTCAAAAATATACAAATGAATAGGTACCTAAAAATATGCTTAAATATGTGCACATTTATGTAACTCGAAAGCTGCATCTGCGAAAATCCTTCGAAAATGTTCGTGGCATGTAGTTTGTTCGCATTTTCAGCTATCGAGTTACATGAAAGTTTTTAAAAAATACATTTGTATTCTTTAAGGACACGTAGACGTCACATTCTTAATTTTTTCCTAGTTTTTACGAATATATGAGTATGTTGTAATAATTCACAGCTCTTTCTCTTATTAAACTTACTGTTAAAATTTATCTCAAAGTAGCATAAAATCTATCTGCTAAGTTGGAAAGTAATGTAATGGTCAAAATGTTGTTGTTTCAAAATTTTGTTGGACAATAAATTGTGTCACGTTATCTTAACTTGTTATTGTGCTACTTTCGTGAAAGCAGAAGTTAAAGTCGCCTGCTGGCAAGTAAGTATTATAAACTTAAAATAAAATGTACTTTAAGTAATGGTTTAAAGAATTATTTTAATGAACCGTGACTTACTGCAGTTTTGCAGTATCACTGAAACGCCTTAGCGCAACCTAGAAAATAATTACAAACTAAAAAAGGAAGCAGTTACCCGGGATTTATTCAGGGCCATCAAGCCTTACTGGAGCGCTATAATTTCTGTAGTTGCGCAATTAAATTTTAGCAGTGGGTGCTATAATATATATTTACCAGAAACATTTTTAGAAACTTGACTCTTATTTGTATCAGTTAAGTTCAGTTATATTAAAACCACAAGTCTTTCGTGCTCAACAGTATGTAGAGTAGAGTATACTTTAACATTTTTGAAACCCAAAGCGCTCCCGCAGACCACAGACTTTTACTCGGCCCAATAATTTAGTTGGGTTGCTAGTACGCTCATTGCTCAATTTATTAATAGAATTAGGCCATGCGGGTACATCCCCAAATCACATCACATTAAAACTTAAAATTTTGTTTGAAATTTGAATATTTAACTTTTGAGGGGGGTCTCTCCGTGGAAGAAGTGCTGTACTGATTTATTAGTCTTGCCGATATTTGCCCAACGGCTTAGTTGAAAAGCGCCACCACACAACAGTGTAGAGTGCACCTGCATACATCTTCATACTGATTAAGATTCTAACCAAGCTATTGAATAACAAAAGTCTATAGTGTGCGGTGACTCTAATTCTTCTTAGACTTTGAAAAATATTTGTCGACAAAGAGGATTTCATATAAAACGAATGCATAAACGAATATGAAATATGCCTTCAAGGAACTTAACAGTGCAGCATTAAATAAAGCCGTAAAAATGCTATTCATATACTCTCAATTTTACGTAAGCCTCATTTTATTTAAAAATTGAAAACAAAAACTACACTGTATTCTTTATTACCAGACTTTATGTATAACTCTCCAAATTGGACCGTAGGGAGAGCATAAAACTAGCAAAAGCTACTTAACGCTATTTGTTCTACATCTATAGCTATACATATAATAAAATTCTGAGGCGAATCTGTACATTAAATATTTTTTGGAAAATCTTATTGAAATAGTCTTTATTATCGATACAGAGGCTAAATCTATAGTTTTTAGAATTTTTACCTCTCTGTCTGTGACTGCATCACGAGAAAACCACTAGACAGATTTCGATGAAATTTAGTACGATGGTAGCTGGTTATTCGGGTCAACATATAGGATACTTTTAACTACAGGAAAATATCACATCTCTGAGAAATCTATACTAAACGTTAAAACGTAACTAGGGACGAACCTAAGCGGAGCAAGGGTGAATCGCTAGTATTATATAAAATACATTTAGTCAAAAATGAGTTTCTTTTAAATTTTCAAACTCTATTTATATTATTCCAGAATTTAATCCCCATTATATCCTTTTTACACATACACGGTTTTCCTATAAACATCTAGTAATGTAAGCAAAAAGGCATGGCTCAGTCGCGGCATCGTGTGAAAGCGCCCATATTAATGCTTACATCACTGAACTGTCCACGTATAAAAAGGGTGTTCGTCTGCGATTGATGTTTGGTTTTATAAAATTTTCCTCTACTAATTTTAAATGGGAGTTATATTATAGACGACCGCCGAGTCGCAGTCGTAGCGTTCCTAATTAACCGCTTCCAACTTCACACTCGTTTTAATCAAAATAAATTTTATACAGCCATTATACTTCATATTAACGTTACTAGTGGGTGTCAAAAGTAACCGAATTTTTAATATTATAAAGGCTAATATTTATAGAAAAGAACCTAAATATTAGTTATACAAGATTTTTCGTACATTCGAAGTCATAAATTAATTATTATATATGGACACGTTAGCTTTCAAAACCAAAACATAAATGGATATTTTAGAATCTCACTTTTGCTCATGACACAAGACGATAAAATAAAAATAAGCGTTACTGGTGTATCTCGAACCTCTTTAGTGATTAGAAGTACATACTTAGAACGTTTACTTAGAACGCCTATATCTGTTAGTAACGTTCCGTATAGGAAGGAACGTTAGTATTGACTCTTCATAGCAGTAAATTTCTTATTTTATTTACTGAGAAAATCTTTAATACTTTTAATGTCGGTCACACTGGTCTAGGACGTAGTGACTAACATGTTATGGCATGTATCGCCAGCATGCCAGTCATCGTTTGCGGAGTGCAAGATTTGCCTGTAAGAGTTCCGGTAAAATCGGCCAAAAAAAATTAACCAATTCGAAAATTGGTAAGTTAGTCTTGGCAAAATAGACATATAATTTGTTTTTTTTTTTTTTTTTTTTTTTTTGATGATTGTTTAGGTGGTATCGTGGAAATAATCCTGTCATGAACTCATGAACTTTATCTGGCATAGATATTTCAAAATCACCGTTTAATACGACAGATTTATACAGTTTCAGATTGCGTCTTTTGCAAGAATTTGTCTACAATTGTTTTAAACTTTACATTTTTCGCTTAAGGTTACATTAATGTTAACGAAAAATACCTAGCAATGATACTAGACTATTATATAGGAAAATTGTTGGGAAGAAAAGCAAGTATTTTGTATCCTTTGAGTTAAACTTTAGAATGCACAAAGACTTAAGACGTTAGCTTTTCATCAACATATATACATATATACGAATGTATTGTTGAAAGCTTTGTTTATGAGAATACTGTTGTGATTTCCTTTGAGTGCGTTATACGTGGATCTTTGTAAAATTGTGTATTGTGTAAGTCGTCATCGACATGGTCACGTGACGTGTTAACGCTAACACTCAGAGTGCCGATAGATGTCAAAACCAGATAAATGTAAATAGTTTTAATTATAAATTTACTAGTTTTAATTTAAGATCAAACAATTAATTTGGGTATTCTAAACATAACAACTGTTTTTTTTTTAATAGTTTTAAGTTTTCACTTCTGTCGGCAGTCCTCATGACTGCTTTGTTTTTAGTTAAGCTTTATAGGATGCAATAAAAAAGTACCGAATAACTTATATTTTTTTTGAACTGTTGAGTTTTTTTTTAAATATAAAAGGTAAAAGTGAAATAGAGATAATTATATGCAATTAGTATTTAATTAGGTAATTAATTGACATTTAACTGTAATTAATATTTAATTAATTACCATTTAATTGTATGGTTTAAAAGTTAAGTTAATTATGCCTACAAATACAATATTAGAAATATTTCTAACTAGCGACTTACCCTCGTTTCGCTCAGATTCATCCCTAGATTGCTTCTCTATACAAACTTTCACCCCCATTTTTATCACCTTAAGAGATAATTTCCGGGATAAAAACTATCCTATGTCCTTCCTAAGGTCTCAAACTATATTTTAACCAAACATCTAAATGGGTTCGGAATTTATTCGATACAAACAAACAAACAAAAAAACAATGTTTTCCTCTTTATAATATTAGAATAAATAATCTTGCCTTATTGGCAGTATGTACTCGTACTGCCAATAAGGTAAAAAACACTTAGTTCTATTAAAGGGATACCAAAAATACGCATACCATTTTAAAGTGCGAAAAAAGCAGAAATCTGCTATTATATCTATTTTGTTTTAACCTAAGCTTATTTGTTGTTTTGTATTACTGTATTACTATATAAAATACCGGAAGCAACATCAAAATCATATGACCCGGGCAACTTCATATTTTATGAAAGGCACTTAGGACTGACACACGTAAATCTAAGAAAGTATTATGTGACACACATGTTGGCTCTCTATTCACAAACATAATGTGCCATATATTAAATCCACTAGTAATTTAAGAAATCATCTCCTAGAACAATATATATAAACATTTTTATATTACTTCTTATTTGTATAAGAACTCCCGAAATATTACATTAAACTTTTTTCGACGACTTGAACGTCTGTGGAATCATTAAATTCAGAGGATTCCTGAATAATATTAGGCTAATATCAGTTGAGAAGATTTTTGAATTACTTATTATCCAAGAAAAAACTTTAACCAACTTAATTATTTTATAATATACATATAATTCATTTTTTATTAATTAGAGTGAATCGTTTAAAGTAAAATCTTCATAAAACACAATATTTTTTTACAGCATGTATGTAGAAATAAACATAACTATTAATAATTAATTTTAAAGACTTTTAACGATTTACCCAACATCCGTGTATCATGTCACCTAAACAATACGATGTTGAATGATGTGGACGCGAACATTTAATTTAAAAGTCAATTGTTGCAATCAACACTCGCGGCAACATGAATAGCGCCGGCACTATCCAAATGCAAATTGCGTACAAACATGTGAATATACACAGAGTAAATAATTTATTTACAATAAAGGAAATTATAAATACACTTAATTATATTTACAAAACAAATGTACACTTAGTTATTACTGCACAAGTCATGTCCGTGTGGAATAGTGGCAAGAATGCTAGCCGCATTCCCCCGCTAAATGGCAATGCCGATTCTTTGGACGAAAAATGCGCCAGCTCTCCTGTTACCAGTAGAGGTTATTTGTTTTTAAGAACTGCACACAGAGCTACACAGAGTTGATATATGTAAATAATATTATGGTTTACATGCATTTGCAATGCAGCCAGTAATTGAATGAAAAACCTCAATAGCCTGTGATTAAACTGGGTTTCAGTAATGCAGCGACGGTTCGATACGACGAAAATAATAATTGTATTCATTTGTTCGAAGAATACACGGTATGAATAAATAATAATTATTATTGCGAATATTTACATGTATGCAGGTGCGCGTTGAAAATTTTAAATTTAATTTTGTTAAAATAAAATTTGTGGTTTTTGTGTGCTTTGTAATGAAATATTTAAAAGTCAATGGATATTGTGTGGGAATCACTTGTTTTTAGTTTGCTCATACTCATAGAATCAGTCGTAGGTGTAGTTCATTTAATATTCAGTATCTGGGCGATATAGCTTCGCTCGATTTTTTTTTTTGTAAAATCGTGTTATTTCGGAAAAGATATAAAAAACCGTGTTTTTTCTAGAAAATATACCAATATAGATAAACTTAAATAGGAAAACCTTATCTCAATACAAAATTTCACCGAAATCGTTAGTGTCGTTTACGGATTCACGAAATAAATTTATATACATATATACAATGAGGTTATATAAGAATAACATTATTGCATATATACAAGAATTGCTCATTTAATATTAAAAGAGAGTGGCATGCATTAGTAGGTGCATCGTGCAAAGCTGATACTCACATATTAAAATAACATGCCATGACCTAATTACGCTGCTGATAAAATATTGACACTTTTTAATTCTAATATTGCGTTTTTTTATTTTCGAAGAAGTTATTTTTTTGATAAAGGCCAAAAAGTTGCGGATTATTGGCAATATAGACGGACTTAAGATATCATCAGTCCTCGATAAAAAGTAGTGTATTTATTTAATTTACAAGCTAAATTGTTAATGTGAACATCATTGCGTTTCAGTGAATTTGTGAATAGTACGATTAGAAAATGTTAATTTAATAGAAAATAACAGTTTACCAAATTACATTTTATCATATTCAGTAATACAGGTAAACTAAATTTACAACATTCACTAGCGGGTAATTTCATAACAAAATTACTAGACGTCAAACATTTCATTTGAATTGGTATTCCTTCATCAGTAAATTCTGTTTAAATTTACCTGTAAGTGCATATGGAAATGCATTTACGCATGACCACCTGCATACCTACAGTTGGTTATGTGGGAGGCATGCCAGCTAGACAAGACAGTACTACCCACTAAAATTTAACAGATCCTCCCTCGTAGGGGTGTCGCAGGATCGCTTACGCACTCAACTACAATCGCCCTGACGGTAGATCTGCCTAAGCAGAACACAACAACCAAGGGCTTACTCCCACGGTTCACTCTGTGTGTCTTAGCTTCACGCCCAGTTGGGTTACTGAACGCTAATAGGGCTCACCTTACTAAGGTAAAGGCATTTAGGGGATTGGTATCGTAAATCGGATTGGAACCTCAACGTTTAATTTACGTAGTGATAGCTGTCGAGCGTAGAAGCTTTCCTTCTATACTAGAGATCGCGTGTTCATTCTTGATGGAGGTAAATATTTATGAGGAGAAAGTCTAAACCTGAATCAATAACCAAATACAATTTTTAACTGAATTTGCTCATATAACTTGAAAAATTATTTATTTGCTACAAAAACAACTGCTGTTACTAATAGCATATCTTTTAATATATCAAAAGCTTTTCAAAAGTTTATGGAAAAGCAAATTAAACTTCAAGTTAACATTTCTTAATTAAGTATAATGTCGCGCTTTTAACATAATTTAACTTCACAGCTTAGTAATGATGTCAAGATAAAATTTGACAAAGTATACTCAACATGGCCATTCATTAAGTAGCCGTGGTTTTTCCAGCCAACGTAGTGAACATGTTAAATGTTTAATTAATGGAGTTTTAACAGAAATATTTACCTCTAGCATTTTCTTGAAACATGACCCACATTTATGCCTATTATGGCAGTAAGTGTCATCTTTTGTGGTTGTTAAACATGACCCTTGTTATTATGAGACTTTAAAGTGCGGAAGTAAAAGATAAATTTCAATCATTCCAGCAATTGAAATTAACTTTAAATATGTATGTAATTCTGTATGTATAATAAAATTGTCCAGCTGTTTTCAAATGATGTGCCATTATACACAGATAGAATGACACAGTAATAAAACTTTTTGTGGAAGTTACATAACTAATGTAAGTTTTTTAACGTCGTCATCATTAGCGAAGATGATTTATCCTATTCTAATTCTTTTAGACCATCATTATAATTAAAATTATTAGCCTTATTAGACAGAAAGTAAAGGAGGAGTCGAGTTTAACACTATAGACATACGTATATATATCTGTATTTTTTTAATATGTTATATTATTGATGCGTAGTCATCGGTGTCAGCCTTTACTAAAAAATATGTAAATATCTGTTAAAAGGAGGCTCCACATTCACCTCTGGAACAGCACAGTAACGTGAGCTTGAATGTAAATAGAATAAAAACACCTGGTGTTTCGTTTCAGTAGGTACGTCTTTGACGGATAGACGGACGTTTTTGTATCCACATAAAGGGCGTCACAGCATCACAATCAATTCACATGTAGACATAATTCACACTAACTTCAAAACGTTCGTCTGGAAGCGCTTTATTATATTTAAGAAAATTGCTAAAATAGCTAACAAGCTAGGAAAGAAGAGAAGGCCACTTATTTAAAAATATCAAATATTTCTTAAAAGTTGGTGTCGTTACAAAAGTTTTGAACGTTGTACTATCTACTTGAATTTTATTTACAAGTTGTGTATCAAATCGTGAGATTTTGTTTAGAATTCAGTGCAAGTTCGAAGTTAAGTTACATAGAAGAAATAGAAGAAATGAAAAGGTAAAAGATAGTGAGGGCTAGTGAAAATAATAATAAAAATCCAATATTTGATGCTTGGAAAAAGATCATGTACCAAAATTATTGTTTGAAAATCACATGGATAGATAGAATATTTGGTTTTTCCTCCGAAAAAAAAAATAGGTAGGTGTCATTATCCCGGTGGATGGCAAAACTTTTATGAAAATTTATTAATTACTATATATCTACAAACTAAAGAATTATGTCCCATATAAAGTAACATGGTCGTACAGACCGTGACATTTAACAGACAAATATTCCAAAAATCTTTGTTTTGGGTTCTGTTGCGTTAGTAAAGACCTGCAATAATAGTTTTGCTCAAATATCTTCCATGTACAGACAGCGATCAGTAACACTTTTATTATATGTATTGATATTCGATACTCATATTAAATTGTTACAAATAAATAAACCAGAATAATATAATTATATTTATAAGCAAACATATTTTTTAATATTTCTAACTTCAAAAATGAGTACCTTAAACTTTCATTTATAAAGCATCCCTATAAAATACCTTTTACATATTAATTTTCAGAAATCCTTTGTCAGTACTACCTCTTATCATAAAAGTTTTTTTTTCTGCAAAATTTCATACTACTAAACCAAGCACTTTAGACTGCGTGAACTTTGTGTCTGTCAGTGAACGAATGAATAAATGGGTTTAGAAATTCACTTAGTAGTTTAATAAGCAAGTATTTTTAGATTAAAAAGAAACTAAAAACTTGAATAAAAAAAAAACAAAAGTAAACACTTTATAAACTTTTCGCCCCCGAAACGTTAGGGCCCTTTCCGAGATCGCCGGCATAAATAAATAAATAAATAAATAAATAAATAAATAATATACAAGATTTGCTCGTTTAAATATATCAGATTAGATTCATATCAATGTTACCTACAGGAAAAAAATCATTGGAAATATTTGACATTAATCATTATGTCACTGCTCAAATACATGATTCGCTTGATTTAATAATTTTCAAAACGGTATCAAAGCTCAGCTTAGTTATATCAAAAGCATTACAGTAATATTCCTAACAGCGAAAGCGAACTTCGACTACATTGTTACTTTAGCTCAAAGGCTATGACTACGGTCTCTCCCGACATATCACATTGCTCCTTTGCGAAATAACTTTAAATATAAAGCAAGCAAAAAGAAAAACATTGTAAGTTCATACTTTAGTTTATTTTTTAACATAATGCTCAAATTTACCACGTTTTATAACTGCCGCGTCGATTTCGATTCGTCATCTATATATATCTATATATACATAAAATGCTTTGTCCTGACTGACTGACTGATCGATCAACGCACAGCCTAAACCGCTGGTCGTAGAAACTCTCTAAATTCATCCCCTAAGGATTTCTCTAAATTCATCCCCTAAGGGGGTAAAATAGGGGATAAAAGATTGTATGAAACTCTGTTATTCGTAACGCGAAATGCACGGAAAGTGGTATTTAGCTTTAAGGTGAAAAATAAGAAATATATCTATTAGTTTTTTTTCGAAATTCGTCCCTTAAGAGGGTGAAAGTTGGTAATAAAGTTTGTATGAGCAAACGATTATTTATGATGAGAATAACTTGAAACTTGGTATTAATGCTCTTCAATAAAATTAAATAAATACGTATTTTAGCATTTTTTGAAATTCATCCCATAAGGCTGTCAAATAGGGGATGAAAGTTTGTATGAAACTCTGTAATTGATGCACGGAAAATGGTATTTAACTTTAAAATGAAACCTAAAACAAAACAAATATCATTTTTTTCGAAATTCATCCCTTAAAAGGATAAAAGGGGGTTGTGCTGTTTATATAAGGAAAAAAGTTATGATCAGAATTACTTGAAAATTGGTATTATTGCTCTTCAATACAATTAAATAAACATATATTGTAGATTTTTTTTTAAAACTAGCCCCTATGTGGGTAAAACTGGGCGGTGAAGTTTGAGTTGTTGAATATATTTAAATAGAGTAACATGGCTCAAGTGTGGGATATAAAGTAGAGTAAATTTATTTACAGAATATACGCTTAACATCTTATACATATTTTTGCAAGTAATAAAGTATGTATTGCGAAGAAGTTTATGTTTTTCGCAGTTTGGTCGCGGGCGAAGCCGCGGGTTCTGCTAGTTTTACATAATTGAAAATGTTTGCACACAGATCGTGTCATTTAACTCCTGTGACATTGAAACGGCATATTTAGCAATTATACATAACGCCATATTTTGCTATCGTTAATTAAAATTATATTAGTATGAGCGTATCGATGGTCGATAGAGCCAGTAAGTATTAGTGAAAATGGTATTTAGACAAGTAGTATCCTGTAATATAATGGACTGATAGCATAAAAAAGACGATATTGAATGAATGCGGGCTGTTCAATAATCGGGACGGTTGGATCTATGGGGAAAGCCATGATTCAACATTGGAAGGCAGGGGAAGAACCGAAACCGAAATAAGATTGAGAATGTGAACGAAAATCTTGATATATGTACATACGAGTATGCAGGCGGGAAAAATACCAGTTGTAGATAATCGTCCATCATTATGGTTGACACGTACTCTATCAATGAAATTGATTTTGTTCATTACGCGCCGCACGTCCTGTTCCTAGCCTCACTTTGTTATATGCCTAGGTATTAAGTGATACAGAATAGAAATTGGAATTCTTTTTTACTTTTATTCGACTGTTGAGAAAAGGCATTCAAAACTCATACTAATATAGTAATTGGGACGGTATTTTTGTTGCAACGAGGTAGCAGTAAAATGTGATTTTTATTACGGCATATCGCTATATACCGTGAGATATTAATTTAGTGTAAAAAGTAACATAGGGATGCACCTGATCGAAAGGATCAGTTTTATTTTTTGACTACACGTTTGGCTCAGTTTGTAGTGATCCCACTTGCTGTGCCAACAGCCGCGGGTTCGAGTTCCGCTGGGGGCATTCATTAGTGTGATGAGCACAAATCTTGGGTGTTCATATTTATACTATGTATGTATTTAAATTTATATATGTGTAGTGTATCAACTATCTGGTATCCATAACACAAGCCTCGTAGCTTACCATGGAACTAGATGGTGCTGTGTGTTAATGTACCAACCAACATATTATAAAACTTGTAGGTTTAGCACAGTAATATTATAAAAATGTTAGTGAATATTTGTTATATCTTCACGCTGTAATGGCCAATAGATTGGAGCCAATCATATCTAAAAATGTATCATTTTTTTTTTACTTTTCTCTAAAGAAAAACAAATTGACCGAACAAATATAATTGAAACTATGATATCAAATATGAGTTTAATACAAAAATAAAAAGGCTAATTATATGCAATTCAACTATTTTCTTTAAATTTATTACGGTGGATTGCTTAAAGGATGGAAACGTGATACCATGAAAAAAACAGAAACAATTTAAATTAAGCAAATTTTAGCAAATATGTCCTAAAATGACTTGATTTATCATCAGAACTCGTTAATTAGATCTTTTCAGGTTAAAATAATATTGGGTGGTATTCTGAATGTATTGATAACATTCTGTATCAAACAATATATTGCCATAACATACGTCTTCAATTAGAATTCACAATTTACAGCTTATCCTTAATTATCTACAACACCGAGTTCAGTTAACATACGTACTGCACGTTTAACTATTGTGTAGTTTCTAGACAGATACCAATTAGCTAGTCTATAAAATCAATCAAAAGCTATGTTTTGTAGAGTATTTAGTGTAAAAGTAAATAAATATCTATCAAATGTAGTAAAATAAAATCCTATGATAATTTTCCAACTGAAATGATAATTTCGTAAAACAACAGAAGTTTTGTGTTCTTTGCTCAATCAAGCATTAAATTTAATATAATATAATCTTCGTAAACAATAATGTAATAGTTTTAAATTTAAACGCCTTAATCATGACGTTTTAACATTTGGGATAGATTTCTCAGAAATGAGATTTTCTTGCAGTAAAACGTATCCTATATGTTGACTCGGATAATAATATACCAAATTTCATCGAAATCTGCCAAGTGGTGTTCGTGATGCCTTAACAAACAGATAGACAGACAAAATAAAAACTATAGATTCGTCCTCTGTATCGATAATAATGACTATTTTAATAAGATTTTCCAAAACATATTTAATTATACAAATTTGACTCAGAAATTTATTATATGTATAGATTTAAAGACAAAATGACGTAAAATATATAGGGGGCTAGTTGATAAAGGAGTAATCTAAAATTGTAATATACCGGTGATTAGATTTAGTGTTAGTAGCTTGTTTCGAGTTGTTGTTATTTGAAATCGTTTTATCCTTATGCATGCATGATATGTACATGTAAAACTTTTGATTGCAATTTTTTGTCAGAAATTTTTTACTGTGGTCAGAGAAAGGTAAAGCTATTGTGTATGCGAAAGTGGAAAAATGTAATTTATTTCTACTCTATATGTAAATAACACTCAATACAATGAAATATCACAGTCTTTATTTGATGTTAAACGTTATTTATGTTACTTTTAATCCTTTGCATTATTTGAATATTCTTTTAATTGCACTAATTGATTGATTTAGTTGATAGCCAGTTACATGTAATATATAATGAGTAATATATAATAGTATAATAAATCATAAGAATTCCTCGAGTTCAAACATAAATGACCTCTTAAAAACTAAATAAACGTAACACTTAAATATGCCGAAGGATCTGATCTTATACAACCTATTGCCCTAACTTAGTACCCCTTACACATTACAGAATTTTAATGTAAATATATGTTTTTTTTTTTTATCATAAGAGATCATATTTTTGTAAGCTTTTATTATCCATACTAATATTATGAATGTGAAAGTTTGTAAGGATGGATGGATTGTTGTTACTCTTTCACGCTAGAACAGCTGAACGGATCTGGATGAAATTTGGCACAGAGATAGATTATAGTATGGAATAGCACATAGGTTTTTTATCCCGGAAAAATGTACGGTTCTCGTGGGATACATTTGTTTCCTCTAAGGACGAACCTGAAGCGAAACAAGAGTAAGTCACTAATAATGAAAATCTTGCGAAATGCAACTAATAGACCTTTATATTGTGCTTTGCTGAGTAATATTCACGTGCGCTTAAAGCGAGATTTTACTTAAAGCCTCATTGGCTTTGTAGCTAGCATGTACAACTTTAAATCCAGAGGTCCCCGGATCGAATTTGAAGTCGGGCGAATGTTTTTCTTTTTTCTGATAAGACACTCTTAGTAAAAGCTATAATATCCCACACGCTGGCTAATCTCATTGAGATTGGTTGGTAAGTCGGTCAGAAGAATATTATTATTATATACATATAAGCAGTGCCGGCTTTAAGGGGGTGGTGGGTGGCGATCCGGGCGGCCGCCCGTGACGCCTGTATTTAGAGGGTGCCGCGTGCACCAGCGCGTGGTCCTTAAATATTTTATTTTGAATACCTAGTGCGTTTGTGTATCCGGTATATCTAACACTTTGAATATTATGCCTTGACGCATAACAACACTTGCATAAATACAGATCGTTAAAACCTAAATCTATATATATCTGGGCGCATTTCACGCAAGAAGTACAGGATTGATTTAAACAATGGCATATTTTTACCTGAATGTTTTTAAAGCGTCTAAGATTAGGACATATACAAAACTGAATTATTTAATTTGCTCTTTTTTTTACGGCGTTAGTTTTACATGATAAAGCCACGAAAAAATGTTCACATAATAAGCTACTAATTGATTGTTATTATTTACTTCCGGCTTCGCCATTCGTAAAAGATGATGTCAAAATTGTTGCCACAGAAGAAAATAAAATACCGTATTTATTTTAAAATATTTTTATTAAAAGTGTTATGCACATAATTAAATAATGAACTACATATGTTTTGGTTATTAATCTTACAGCTTTACATATAATGGAAACATTATATGTTAAACTGTAAGATTAATTGAAGGGGTTAAGCTATTACAATTAATACAGTAATTAAAATAATAGTAATGGCAACACAACAGATGACAATAAGCTTGACTTGATAAGATATTGACATATTATTTAGATTTTATATGTTATTTGTCATCCATGATTTTATATAATATGCCTCTGACAACTACGTTTGATTTTGTTGTTACTTTTCCATTTTTCTAGATTATTTTAAGTTTTAACTGTCGATTTGCCCAAGAACCCGTTTATCTACCCCATACGACGACTTGTGCATTCTATCGGACGATCGCCAGTGTATACCTACGACTAATACTGATTTCTCCTAACGGACTCAAAGTAGTACCTACCTTGTTTCATCCATGATAAAGAAATTAAAAACGTAACTTATATGTAATGCTAATGTACTTCTTTTTTAATTTATAATACTTAATTTATAATATTTGGTACAATAATCAGTGATAGCTGTCATTGCTAGGTAGGTTTATAACCGCAATTTATAAAATAAAAATGCTAATATCTTTTTTTGTGACTTCCTAATAAAAAAAATCTTTCTGGATAAACTTGTGTTATTTAATCCCTATCGTTTTAGCATTTTTTCATTTCAAAATCCTCAAATAGATATCAGGTAAAACGTTGTATAGAGACCTGCTATTGTTCTTTGTATAGTGATCACCAATTATTTGGGTCAACATTAAGGAAACCTTTTACTTCAAGAAAATATTTCATTCCTATGGGGAAATATAACAACTGGTTCTGTCGAGTCGTCCTTAAAAATTTACATGTCTAATGCTGGCTAAACCTTAAGAGTTGTATATATGAATTTTAAGTTTTAAAAAGGTCTAGAGAAAATTCCGCCAAAGCAGGTCTGATTCTCCTAAGATACGCTCACAATAACTATTTTTCTCTATTTAAAACGTACCTAGAGACGCACTCGAGCGAACGAGCGAAGCGAGGGTAACTCGCTAGTGAAATATAAATGGGCACCGAATGAATGATTCGCCCAGCGCGCCTAAATGGTTAATGCCGGTCCTGTATATAGGCTATAGTAAAAGCTAAATATTGAAACTTCAACTTTATTTAATACTAGCAGAACCCGCGGCTTCGCCCGCGATCAAACTACATAATTTTCCTTTGGATTCAGAATAATTTCCGTTCTCTACTTTTATATCCCACACAGTAAGTGTGCACTTACAAAGAACTTGAGCCAAGTTACTCTATTTAAATATATTCAACAACTCAAAGTTCAACGCCCAGTTTTACCCACCTAGAGACTGAATTAAAAAAAAAATCTACAATACATGTGTGTTTAATTGTATTAAAGAGCATTAATACCAAGTTTTAAGTAATTCTGATCATAAACAATTTTTTCCTCAAATGAACAACATAACCGCCTTTTATCCTTTTAAGGGATGAATTTCGAAAAAAATCTAATACATATATTTCTTATTTATTATCTTAAAACTAAATACCACTTTTCATGCATTTCGCGTCAAGAATGACAAAGTCTCATACAATCTTTTATCCTCTATTTTACCCCCTTAGGGGATGAGTTTCGAAAAATCCTTTCTTAGTGGATGCCTACATTGTATAAGGAATATGTTCTCCAAATTTCACGTTTCTACAACCAGCAGTTTAGGCTGTGGGTTGATCGATCAGTCAGTCAGGACAAAGCATTTTATGTATATACTAGCAGAACCCGCGGCTTCGCCCGCGATCAAACTACGAAAAAACTTTTTCGCAATACCTACATACTTTATTATTTGCAAAAATAAGTTCGTGTAAGTTTTATTATTTCTTTTTTTTCCCGTGACATAGCTTAGGTGACTTTTTCATTACAATTATGCCAACCTTCAGAAGTAGGTAAGATGTAATTAACAGGATGCTCTCTAGCTAGGTTTTCTCTCTCACGCTCTAGGTCTATTATTATTGTCACTGCTGTGGCCAACCGAGATGTTATACATAATTTCCCTTTGGATTTGGAATAATCTCCGTTCTCTATTTTATACCCTTTTATATCCACACAGTAAGTGTGCACTTACGGAGAACTTGACCTATGTTACTCTATTTAAATATATTCAACAACTCCAATTTCATCGCCCATTTTTACCCACTAAGGGACTGAATCAAATGACAGAAACAAAAAAAATCCAAAATACATGTTTATTTAATTGTATTGAAGATTATTAATACCAAGTTTCAAGTAATTTTAATCATAAACAATTTTTTCCTCATATAAACAGCACGACCCCCTTTTACCCTTTAAAGGGATGAATTTCGAAAAAAAAATGATATTTGTATTGTTTTATTTTTCATTTCAAAGGTAAATACCACTTTCCGTGATCAATTACAGAATTTCATACAAATTTTTAAACCCTTATTTTACCCCCTTATGGAATGAATTTCGAAAAATGCTAAAACACGTATTTATTTAATTGTATTGAAGAGCATTAATACCAATTTTCAAGTAATTCTGATCATAAATAATTGTTTGCCCATATAAACTATATTACCCCATTTTACCCTTTAAAGGGGTTAATTTCGAAAAAAATCTAATACATATATTTCTTATTTTTCATCTTAAAGCTAAATACCACTTTCCGTGCCTTTTGCGTTAAGAATGACAGAGTTTCATACAATCTTTAATCCCCTATTTTACCCTCTTAGGGGGTGAATTTCGAAAAATCCTTTCTTAGCGGATGTCTACATTGTATAAAGAATATGTCCTCCAAATTTCACGTTTCTACGATCAGCGGTTTAGGCTGTGCGTTGATCGATCAGTCAGTCAGGACAAAGCATTTTATGTATATATAGATAGATGTTTTATAACATTGTTGAATATAGTACAGGTAATTGCTTTACCGCACTTTCCCGAATCGAGACTCTGCACCTTTTACGGCCCGGAGCGTAAGAACGTTTGCAATGCTAATTATCAGGGACCAATATTACTACCACTTGAGATGCGAAAGAAAAAAGGGAGAGGAAGACCATGACGAGGTAGTTTTAGAGACAGAGATGATATTACAGCAGGATACTGCAACATTCATTTATGCTAAATAAATCACACACAAAAATTGATTATTTTCTCACATAATTTTCTTTCTAAAATGGAATCTATCATTCAAGTATTTTACTGACCCCCGTCCGTCGACAACCGACTGACTGCAAGAATGACATTTTTAATTAAATGTAAATGAAAATATGCTTTATACACATAGTGTGTGCAAAGCAAATGTACACTTAATACTCGTAATTACCGTACAAGTGACATTCGCATTGAATAGTAGAGCAGGAATTCGAGCTGCATTCACCCGCTGTATAGCATTGCCAATTTCCTTTGATGATGTTACTGCTGGCAAAGGCTATTAACTGCAAAATTGTTTACTATACATAATTAATAATAAATTAATACATAGTAAAGAAAACATTTTTAAAAACAAGCTTTTATTTAAATAGTCTAAAAAGAAGAAAATATACTTTAAATTAAATCAAACCCAAAAATTTATTACATTACATAATTTATATGATATAAAATCTTGTCGCGAAATTTACCTATTTTACATAAATACCTATTATATTCTTGTTTATCTACACAGGTAAATCTCGCAACAAGCTTTTATAGCATAGTACTTGAGCGATCGAGCTTCGCTCGGAGTTCCTTTTTTATTATATCGTATTATTTAATAAAAAAAAAAACTAAAAACTTGAATAAATACAAAAAAAAAAACAAAAGTAAAAAGTTTATATCCGATCGGCATTCGAACCCGGATACCTGTGATTGTCAATCTTGCGCCTTGGCCGCTTAACCACGATGCTTATGCCCGAGCGAAATTAGCGAACATATATTTTTGTGCGAAAAAAACACCGTATGAAAACACACATTTTCCCAGACATTAGACTAATCTAGATCGATTTTTCGCCCCCGAAACCCCGCAAATACCAAATTTCAGCGAAAACATTAAAGCCGTTGTATAAATATACAAGAATTGCTCGTTTAAAGTTATTAGATAAATTGTGTAATATAATAAATTGTTGGGTTTCATTTAATTTAAAGTTTATTTTCTTCTTTTTAGAGCATTTCAATAAAACTTATTTTAAAAATGTTTTTAATATTTATTTCATATTTAAAATTAAATTATAATTAATCAATTGATTAATTAATTAATTGATATTAAAATTTATTTGATATTTTTTAGTTTTTATTTTATTCGTATACTTCATTAAATTCTAACCCTTTCATTTGATATCTATGTCATGGGAGTGCATAAAAAAACATAGTCCGCCATCTTTGGGAGTCCACCATATTGGATTTAGAATGACGTTTAGTCAAATTTTACTTGCGAGATTTGATTACAAATAGACAGACAGACATCGGGACAGGTGAAACTAAATAAAAGTTTGAAATGATAAATCGCCATTTTGCGAATTTACAATGACGTCATCGTATTTTGCTTATCAAACCCTTTCATTTGATACCCATATCATAAGGGTCACTATGGAAATGATAAATCGTCATTTTGTAACTTCCGCCATATTAGGTTAAAAATAGAGACATTTAAGTAATCGTGCATTCTATCGGGAACCAAACTAGTTTTCCCAATTTCAGCTCAACCGGACACTGGGAAGTGGTTCAAATTTTACTTGCAAAATTCTATTACACAGACAGGTGAAATTAAAGCTTGTAATGATTATAAAGTACCTACATATATTAATAGTAAATATATTTTTCATGTATAAGGAAAATCTCACGCTAACTGGTCCATTTAATTTCTTAAGAAGTTTTCTAAGAAATTAGCATCTGCTAAATGGTAGTATCAATGATGTAGTGCGCTTTGCAACCAGTGCGTGATAACTTGAAACTTCTTTGGATCACAGCCAAATTAAGAGTAAAATCTCTAAAAGCTCTTTAGACCGAATGTTAAACCGTGTTCAAATATAAACCTGTGAAGTCGGAATTAAAGTAACAGTTTCACGATATTCATTTTATTAAAGTTACCTACAATATTACATACATATAGTATTTTTTAGTACATTTTGTATTAAACATAATTACTGAATAAAGTTTTTCATTTTATATTCAGTGTAAATAAATGTATTAATTAATATCTAATTGCAGGATAAATAATTTGTAAAATAATTAAATTGTGGTATATAAAATGTAACCAATTTATCAAAATGAATATGCAATATCCAATCAAATCAATATATTTTGTAAGGTTAATGAAAAGCTCAATGAATTGAACACTTCTTCACTTTTTCTCTTTTTTAAAATAAATATGCTTTGTATCTTTATGTTTTGTTACAATTTCCCTCAAACTCAAAACAACATCAACATATATTTCACGTTTGATATGTGACAATGTACCCATCAGCAACTAGTACATTACGTAAAGACATGAACCCTGTGTAATTGTAACTAAACTAACATCTAACTATATCAGTTGTATAACGAAGTCCAAATCCAATACTGAACTAACCTGTAACACAGAGAATAAAGTATTTTGCTACGAACGCATTTGTTTTCTTTTTTATTTCTTCTCGACCTATTTCCAACTAAGGCTCGCCGTGGTGCGATATCCGCGATGGGTGCACTGAAAAGTTTTCCAACGACCGCTTTTGTTAACCTCGCAAAAACTACATTCAGATAACATTCGAAATATACACCCTTACTTAGTTTACCCAGAAAGCAGTTTTTAATAAAACGTATCTATTACCTAGGTAGTTTTAAAATGAAAGGTACATTTCAAAACTACCTAGGTAATAGATATGTTTTATTAAAAATTGCTTTCGTATTAGCAAGAGAACAATGAAATAGTTTTTTTAATACACATATTATGGATCCTTATCAAATGATCTATCTTTTTATGTAAATCTCTTATACTTCTACATCAATTTAATGATTTTTTTTTATTAGCCACAGGATAAGTAATACTTTTATAACTACTTACTATAGTAAAGTAAGAATTACTCTTTTTATTATCTATACTAATATTATAAAGCTGAAGAGTTTGTTTGATTGTTTGTTTGTTTGTTTGTTTGTTTGGTTGAACGCGCTAATCTCAGGAACTACTGGTTGGAAATGAAAAATTCTTTTTGTGTTGGATAGTCAATTTATCGAGGAAGGCTTTAGGCTATATAACATTAAGCTACGACCAATAGGAGCGGGGCATAAATGAAAAATGTTGCAAAAACGGGAAAAAATTATTCCTTTTGAGAGCTTCCGTTGCGTACGCTGCGTAAATGGTTAAAGTTACGCAAAAATCGTGTATGACGGAATTGTTCCCCTTTAAAAGTTCTAAAAAAAAATTCGCGACAGCATATGTCTATCTTTTAAGGTTGACTCAATCCCTTTTTATGGTAATTAAATTTGTTCTACAATAATGCATTAATTCCGAAGGGGTTTTTATAAACATGATATTAATCCTTATCCAAATAAATATTTTGTTCATCACAAGTATTTAATTTTGAACAAAATTGCCCTTGACATCATTTGATTTCAATGAATATCTTAGGAGATATCATAGTTTTAAAATATACATATTTAACTTTACGCGGACTATGGGTGAGCGCGCTCTCGGCCCGATGCAAGGCGAGGGCGCTGGCCGCCGCGCCGCCTGGTAGCTAGCTCTGCGAGCAAAGTCACTATTCCACGCGGACGAAGTCGCGGACAAAAGCTAGTACTTTATAAAAAAAATTCCTGAAACTCTTAAGCTAATTAGCATTAAATCTCAATCACATTGCTCTTAACCGTAAATTATTATATCTATTAATACTAGAAGCACAATCGTTAAAATATAGTCTTATATAATAAAAAAACTGGACAAGTGCGACTCTGACTTGTACATGAGGGTTGCGTAGCATTAAACATATTTGCGATATTCATTATGTGATATATAAGTTAGCATAAATAAGTTTATACATATTTCACACTATTACTCGTACTATGAGAAACATAGTTAATTTTGCAGCCGTATGCGTGAAATGAAAAATATATATCATATCTGGAAAGGATCATTGAAAATATATCTAAAGCTCTAATATCTCAATTTTTTCACAATTTTCCGACCCATATTTCAAAATGAGACAAAAAATGATAAATGATAATAATATATAATGTTTACGATTTTAGAGGGGTATAACTCTGCAACTATTCGCTTGAACAAAAAAGTAACAAAGAAATATAGACCTAATCAAAAATACCTCACACGCTATATTATAGACTTAAAAAAATCACCTGTCAACTGACAGGTGACGTGACGTGTATGGAGTGCGCCCGTATTTATTTTATTTTTTTTATGACTGATGAATCGTATGATAATGCCCTACTATTTAGTCGTGGAAGTTAGGGCTGCAGCAGTAGTTTTCCACGCCCTTCTAACTTTGGGTACTACTTGGATATGGTTCCACGAGATTCCCACCCTTCTAAGGTCGACCAGGTCTTCTTCTACCGGCAGGCTACCATTGGAATGCTGGTGAATCGTATAGCGACACACAATACCTAATTACATGAAACGAGAAAATGGCAGTGACTTAGGAAAGGACGGACAGATGGAATAGATCCGTTTTAGTCATTTGACCACGGAACCCTTAGAAACCCTTAGCTTTAGAGAAATATTCTCTTAATGGGAATGACCTTAAGTCAAATTACGTAATATTGTTTAGTTTTCTAAAAGCCCCTTTAAGCCTTCTGATATCTTGACGATGATGATTGATCATTAAAAAAAAAATTTGAGCGTTGTTTCGCAATCGCACAAAACACGTTGAGATAACCAAATCTTTTCGCCTCTTGTCGTTCAGAAAATTTATAGTATTTAAAATGTAGATGCTTTTAATTGCGTATTTTTTCAAAAGTGACTACTGTTATGCTGAATAAGTCCAAATTTAATAAATTATTTTATACATTTTATAATAACTTTTGTGTCTCAGTAAATTATAATTTACTCAGACACAAAAATGATATTATAATAATAATTATATAACATTATAATGATAATTATCATAACATTACACGTATTTAGGATAATATTTTTAAAAACTTTTTATTTCTCAAGAACTTTAAATGCTATTGCAGTATTGTAACACAAAGTCTATTCGTCGTGAAACTAGTTCGCAATCTTTCAAACCTTCTTATTATATTAATATTAACTTATACAATCATTTTAATTGAAATAAAAAGAAACTATATTTTTAATTAAATAAGTAAAGCGTAATCTTCCTTTAATCTGCTTGTGCAATGCGTACATTTTAAAGCGTAGCAAAATGAAGAACGCGATTTATTTAAATGAACGAAAGCGAGTGTTTTACAATATAAATAGTTTTAAAATGTATGTAAATTCAAATATTTTATTTTTACCACTTAAGAAGATTTACTATGCTTTGAATGAGAACGATGAATTCACATGTGTGCTTGGGATTTAAGGCTGAACGTCCATAGCCTTCATGAATATGTTATTATGCTCAGTTCCCGAACGTTTTAATAACGAAGAGCGGTTGGTATTTTATTGTCAAGCGAAGCGTTGTTTGATCAATGGGAACTAAGCTTTAAACGAATACCTACTCTCTATACAGTATTCAATACTTTTTAAGCTATTTAATGGTTCTCAAATACGTACGTTTAGAGAGACTTTGTTTAGATGATTGAATGTTGAAAGCTTTTACGTGTTGGCGAATTTTAATTTACATTTTTTATATATAATTTTTTGTTTAAAAATAATCTACTATTACTGGTAAGGAGAATTGAGAGCGAAAACTATTAAATCTATCAATACAATAAAGGATAACGGGGTCCTTTTCAACAAAAACACATACCGAAAAAGGATGATTGAAAACTTTCCAGTGGTAAATCGCTCAATCAAATTCTCACATGTAATATATTCACCTCGTTTTTATAACCCTTTGTTTTATATCTTTTGCCCATAATGTGAGGCTGCGAAACATAATAGATATTTCGGGGCCTATATAGATTCGAAACAAAACAAACATTTTCGATCGCAATTAGAAATATAAAAATAAAAATATGTTATGGTATATAATATGTTTTTATCACGGATTACAGAGATAACAAAGGAAGAACTGACACAGTTTTCGTTTTAAATTCATACATTAGTTAAATGTTTGAGATAATGACGTAGATGTTCAATACAATGTTATTTGTAAGTGTCTAATAATCTCTGAGAATGAAGAACAGTGATAAATTCTTACTTTCAGTGTGAAAAAATTAATTGTTTTAACATCTTAAGTATTTAAACAGATTCATTAACACAAACTATTTAAATCGGTAAAATTTATTTAAGACGGTCTAGTTGTTCCCGAGTAATGGACGGTTTAACGTCTTGACGAACATTCTTAAAACTGTAAAGAGCGGTAATTTCAGTCCAAAAACATGAGTCCTGCGGGGAGCATTCATTTGTGTGATGAGCATGAATGTTTTTACTCCAGTCCATTTATATATATATATATATATATATATATATATATATATATATATATATATATAACTAGCAACTTAACTTCGCTCTGCTCGGGTTCGTCCCTAGTTATGTTTTACTTTAGAGATGAGATATTTTCCCGCAGTAAAAAGTATCCTATATGTAACCGGATAACCAGCTATCATCATACCAAATTTCATCAAAATCTGATGTGGTAACAGACAGACAGACAGACAGATAGACAGACAAAAATTCTAAAAACTATAGATTTGGCTGCTGTATTGATAATAAAGTGTATTTCAATAAGATTTTCCAAAAAACATTTAATGTAAAGATTCGACTCAGTTAGAATCTTTTTATATGTATAGATATGCATATATTTAAAGTTATATATGTGTAGTGTATCAACTATCTGGTATCGATAACACAAGCCTCGTAGCTTAGCATGGAACTAGATGGTACTGTGTATTGATGTTCCAACATATTCATGTTTGTTACTCCTTCATACTGAAACGGCTCGGTGGATTTGAATGAGATCTTTGATTTGAATGAGACCTAGTACACAAATAGATGACCTGGAGTAACATATGCACTGCTGTGAGTTTCACAAAAGACATTAATTAAATATTTAAAGGTTTGTAGCGACTATATTGTAATACATACTAATAATAATAATAATAATCGGTAATAATATAATAAATAATATAAGAATAATCGGTCAAGTCTGATTAAGACTCGAGCACTAACATGGTGTATTACCACAAAATATATTTTATATTGATATAAATATATGTATCAAACAATAAAATACGATTTTATTTTGAATAACGATAGAACCCCTTGCGTCCAACTTCTTTTACTTTGAGTTTGTTTTATAAACATATAAATTTTGGTGTCAGTATATGTACGGTTTTTAATATAGTACTATTTTTTTATCACCTATTGTGAAACGATTTTGATATGTATTTTTTAAATAGCTATCGAGGGGCATATAAAAAAAATCGATAAAGCATTGAACTTCTACCTTATACTTTCACGATAATTTTGAGATAGGCTTTCAAGATAATTTGAGATGAGGAATTATTTTAGTTATAACTTAAAACATCATAAAGTATTTTTAATAAATACTACAACACAGCTCAGTTTTTAAGTGCGTTCTAATTGGATTTTAAGCTTTACACATAACGTGTTATAGCAATCAAATTTATTGTTGCGCTCGATGAAATGTTGTGGATAACGGGATCAATGTATCGGAAAACTGAAAACGTAGTAAATGGTGATAAAAAAAAATTTGCTTCTATTTTTTGTGTTGAACTGTTGATTCATAAATGTTCCGATCATATAAAGAGGTTCAGAAACAGGTAAAATAATGTGTATATATATATATATATATATATATATATATATATATATATATATATATTCAATATTCAGTAACTACGTACATACATATATGTAATATATTACTTAAATTTTACTACTTATCAATAATTATTATCACCTTATATCATTTCACGTTTCAGCGTCGCGATTTTTGTACATAAAAATAGTTCTTAAGCTGAAGAATGATAGGCTATATTATCTCGTAGCATTAAGTATTTTTTTAAATAGGCGAATACATGTAAGTAGGTAGTGAATAATAAATATAAATTAAGTTAGAGTTCAAATATTTTTAAATAAACCCCTTTCTCTTTTTACATAACACGTGTTCGCTGTGATTACAAAACGGCTGCCACGCTACAGTAAAACGTGATTGATTACTAGAACCTATTACGCCATGCAGTTGCTCGAAAGTTAAAAATACCTTTAATGCACATCAATCTTTTTCAATTCAATTTATTTGTTACATTTATATTTGTCAATACTTGTATATTTTATATAGCGACTCACCCTCACTTCGCTTAGGGTTCGCCCCGAGACAAAAACAAATCTATCCCACAGGAACCGTCCATTTTTCCGGGATGATATGTAGCCTATAGCCTCCCTCAATTAACCGGCTATCTAATGCACAAAGAATTTTTCAAATCGGATTAGTAGTTCCTGAAATTAGCACGTTCAAACACACAAACAAACAAACTCTTCAGTTGTATAATATTAGTGTAGATATTTTTTCATGCCAGTCAAAAAGAGTAGGGCCGGATTTCAAATGTAGAGGACAATTAAGAAACGGCGGTTCATAATAACATTGTCAATATTTATTTATTTTACAGAATTCGTTCATTTCGTAGGCAAACTAGAAAGATAAAATACGACAAAAACTGGGCTCATAAATTTCATATAAAAGTAATGTATGTAGAGTACTAAAAAAAAATCTATCGTGCTGCTGATATGAAGACACTGAGGCTATTTCTCGGTTTCTCTCCCCTAAGTACGACTCTAACCAATAGATAGCCCTCGAATGGAATGATACATAACGGTCTGGGTAAAAGATACTCGTACGTATTACAAGATGACCAAATAATACTATATGGCCTAAGGTAACACTTTTGATTTTATAGGCTTCAATTATTTACATTAGGTAAATATTATGATTTATATAGCATCAAAATTATATAAACATTTTTTGCAAATTTTATTAATTTATTTATTTATTTATACTTTATCGTACACCACAATCATAAAGTAAATGGAGTTAACAAAATATCAAAAGAAAAACAAAAGTGTGTACAAAAGGCGGTCATATCGCTAATTAGCGATTTCTTCCAGACAACCTTTGGGTAAAGAAATATGGAAGACTATACAGGGTGGGTGGCGAAAATATTATATACATTACATACCACAATACAACCTAATACTTAAAAATACTACACACACACATATATATATATATATATATATATATATATATATATATATATATATATATATATATATATAAATTAAACTAATACATATTTAAATAATTAATATAAAGGTTGCACAATGTCGACTTCTCATTTAGAGAGATGATCTAGATAATGATTTTTTACAGATTTTTTAAATATTTTTAAGGATTTGGAACGTTTTATATTAATAGTCAAACTATTCCAAAGTTTGGTTGCTTGTACAGAGAAGGAGTACTCGAAGAATTTACTTAAATGTACAGGTATTCTTAGCATCAAATTGTCTGAAGATCTTAACCTATTTGTGTAAGTTCCTAAAAATTCAAACTTCTCCTTTAAATAAGGCGGGTATTTTGGATTAAACAATAAACAGTACAAAAGAGAGAGAATGTGTAGATTCCGGCGACAGCGGATTGGGAGCCACTTGAGTTTTGTTCGGTGTTCCGAAATGTGGTCATATTTTCGCAAATTAAATATGAATCGAATTGCAAGATTTTGGAGTCGCTCAAGTTTATTAAAATGGTCCTCGGTCAGATTCTGATAGAGAAGAGAATTTGCTAACATAATTTTGGTAGGAATGGGAAATATATTACGAAGACGCCGCAAGGAACCCAATTTAAAGAATAATTTCCTACTCACTTCTTTTATTTGTCCTGACCAAGATAAAGTTTGGTCTAAGTGAACACCGAGATCTTTAAGTGTAGAACAAGAAGGTATTACAGCCCCATCATACTTTATCGCATTTATATATCTAGTACATACAGGTATAAAAATACAAATATTATATTTTCCTAGAATTGTTTGCTTTTATCTGTTCCTATTTTATGATTTTATTTTTAAATGTTTAGAGAAATGGTTTGGTACTTACTTATAACAAAACTACATTTTCGATTTCCAAAGTGCTTTGAAACTCCTTTCTCTATTTGGCAGTCGGGTCAGCGTAGTCGTAAAATAGGTGATATCTTTCTTTATCCATTTTATTTCTTTTTAAAAATCTACTCTAACCTACCAAAATGGTTCCAACTACTACGAATTTAAATATTAAAAAGTAAGTTTATTCAACACTATGTTAATATTTTTATATTTTTTAATGTATGTTATAAGGTTTAAATATATACATATATTTTTCAGTAATAAATAGAACTTAAATGCTAATATACAATAGTTTTATCTACATACGTATTATATCAAAAACAGCCCTTGTGACCATCAATACATTTTCCGATGTACATAAATTATAGCCCAAAGAGTGGAGGGTAGAAGCGCATTATGAATTTATTCCTAAAACATCAAAATTGTTCTTTACGATTTTTATTAAAAAATTCAAAAGCCGTATGGTTCGCTCAAAATTACCATAGAGAACGTCCAGACTTTTATAATAATAACATACACTAGCAATCCACCCTCGCTTCGCTCGGGTTCGTCCCTAGGTTGCTTCTCAAAACTAAATTAATTAATTAATTTGGTTTCAATTTTTTTTCGAGTGAGCCTATTTTTTTATAATATAAGTAGCCTTAGTTACTCCTTATTACATCAGCTATCTGCCAGCGAAAGAAAAATCAAAAATCGGTCCAGCCATTTCAGAAATTAGCCGGAACAAAGAGACAGACAGACAAACAGGCAAAAATTGTAAAAAACGTTGTTTTGGTATATATACCGTGTATACATCCATATGCTTTTAGTAAAAAACCGTTATTTTAATATTACAAACAGATACTCCAATTTTATTTATCTGTATAGATTATACACAATAATGTTGTGATTATACGCAATAATGTAAAATATGTACGTTACGAAATGCTTAGTGGCTAACTTGTGTTCACGTAGATCGTGAATTTTACGGCTGCCAGTTCCGATTTAAAAGAAGATATAATATTTTTTTTTGTTATAATTTTGTAGTCGCCTTTGAAAAGTTAGCGGTCATACTCTCGCATCTTGGAAAAGAGTTTTTATTAAGGCAACAGTCTCGGTCCCTAATGTTATTTTTTAATTTCTGTGAAAAATAAATTGTGGTGAAATAAATGTGCCTGATGTAGCGCATTCTGAATTGTTAAAAATAATATTATATTAAAACTTTCTTAAATAATAATGAAAACGTTGAAATAATAATGCATCTTAATTTTGAACATAAGCCACATATTATGTATGCTAAATAATGAGATCCTATATTTTCAGCGCAATTTACTAGCGTGCCTTTCCATAAATAAAAAATAATAATGGGCTTAATATTATAAACTTCATTCGTACTGCTCCTCATATCTCTATAATCGTCTATCAACGTATTATAAGAAACAGAATATACCTGATTGCACACAATCGTATCGTCCGCTAGAATATTTTTAGCGCACTCTCAGTAAAATTCGGTAAGGAGGATATCATTACTATAGCAATTATCACCGGATTTAGTAACACATGGAAGTCATTAATGAAATTCAGGATGTACTTTAACGGTCTTATGAATTCAAGTTTTAATTCTTAAGTAAATCTAATAAATTTAAACGAGCAAGGCTTGTATATTAATATCTTTATTTATTTATACCAGCGATCTCGAAAACGGCTCTAACGATTTCGCAGAAATCTAGTGCGTGGGGGTTTTCGGGGGCGAAAAATCGATCTAGACTAGTCTCGTGTCTGGTAAAACACGTGTTTTCGAGTTTTCATGCGGTTTTCTTTTGCATTAGTCTACGCAGAATATGCTCAATAATTTCTTACACTCAGACATAAGCATCGTGGTCAAGCGACCAAGGTGCAAGATTAACAATTATAGGTGTGTTCGAGTTCGAATCTCGATCGGATACGAAGTTTTCCTTTTTTTATTGTATTTATTCAAGTTTTTAGTTTTTTTATCTAAAAAATACGATATAACAAAAAAGAATTCCAAGCGAAGTTTGGTCGCCCAGGTACTAATATTAATAATACGAATAAGTATGTACACGTGGATGTTATGTGTATTTTTGTTGGTTTCGAGCTTTTTCATTTATTATTATATATTATATAAGTTCGATACATAAAATAGGTCTATATTCGTAACGAAGAACGTACGAGTTCCACTGTTATTATTTCACAGTGAGTTTCACTGTAGGTACGTTATATAAGCTGGGCGTCTGCAAACGTTAACAGCCTGATATGCATACGACGTTCATTTAAGAAATTCATTCTAAGCACACGTTTAAGTGTTCATGCATAGTAATTAATTATAATTAAATGATCACAAACCTCTTCTTGTCTAAGCGCCCTTATATATTTCATCAATTTTTGACAATAATTATAATGTATTATATAATGTATACAAATATATTTTAATATTGATATCTATACATATTATAAAATTCTAACTAAGCCGAATCTGTACATTAAATATTTTTTTTAAATCTTATTGAAATAGACATTATTATCGATGCAGAGGCCGAATCTATAGTTTTTAGAATTTTTGTCTGTCTGTCTGTCTGTCTGTCTGTCTGTCTGTCTGTTACCGCATCACAGAAAAACCACTGGAGGGATTTTGATGAAATTTGGTATGATGATAGCTGGTTATCCGGGTCAACATATAGGATACTTTTTACCGCGAGAAAATATCTCATTTCTGAAAAAAATAAATACAAAAACTGGTAGGAACAAAACCACGACGATACTATTTGGAAACAGTTTAGCAAGGTAACTTACAAAATATGGTAAAAACTATAAAAATAGCTTATCTTGGAAATCAAATTATCAAAACCGCTATTTTATCCATTAAAATAGTTATTTTAATTAATATTTATTTATGTGTTATTTAGATATTCGACAATAGATGTCGCCATGTGTTTTTAAAATACATAGTTTTAATCCCAAAAATTTTAATGTACAGATATGACCTTTTTTCGATTTTATAAGAATTACTACTAAATCACCCGCGGCTCCGCCCGTGTTTAAATTATCAGTAAAGCAAACTTTTTCGCTTCATAAATTAGTAACTATACATACAATAAAATTGTAACTAAGCCGAACCCCTAAATTTAATATTTTTTCGGAAAATCTTATTGAAATATTCATTAGTAGCGATATAGAGCCCGAATCTATAGTTTTTAGAATTTTTTCTGTCTGTTTGAATGTGACCGCATCACAGAAAAACCACTAGAGGGATTTTTATGAAATTTGGTATGGTAATAGCAGGTTATCCGGGTCAACACATAGGATTCTTTTTACCGCAGGAAAATATCTCATTTCTGAGAAAAAATACAAAAACTGGTTAAAGTAAAAGCACGATGATGCTATTAATATTTTAGCAAGGTAACTTACTTATATATTATGTTAAAACTATTAAAAAAAACTTATCTTAAAAGAAATATTAACAGCGCTATTTTATTCATTAAAATAGTTATTTTAATAAAAATTTATTTATGTGTTATTTAGCTATTTGACAATAGATGTCGCCATGTGTTTTGAAAATACGTAGTTTTATCCAAAAAAAAAAATGTACAGATATAACCTTTCTATGACTTTACTATAATTACTACTAAATTACACGCGGCCCTGCCCGTGCTTAAATTTTTAATAAAACAAACTTTTTGGCTTTATAAATTAGTAACATATTAGTAATATTTTGTTGGCCGAAACAATCTTCAAATGAGAATATTTGTAAATTTTTATTGTTTAGTAAATAATGTTAATGTTTTTTAATCTTTTAATGTAAAAAATGGGCAAATGTAAATCCAACTCGCGCATTTTAGGTTTCGTATAGCAAAATGCTATGTTGTTGTTCTTACTTACGTGTTTTGTATGGTTAACACTAAAATAAATACGAATAATATTTACGTTTCCACAATATTACTCATTTTTTGCACCGTAAAAATAAGTTCAATTTATATTATTTTATAACATTTTATGGAAAACAAGTTTATGGATGTTAAACCGACAAAGCGGGTAACTAAAAATATTCCAAATCTCAAAAACTATGAAAAAGTATTTTAGGAACTGTTATACCTCAACTTTTTCAGTTTTTTTTCTGACACACTTTTTTGGAAGGTAAAGAACACAATTAAATGCTTACGACTTTAATCATATTAGCCGAGCCATATGAAATAATAAAAAGTATTTGCTTAGAATTATTTACTTATTACACTTTCTTTTGAAAATCGTTTTGGAAAATATTACTAACTAGCGCTAACCCATTCCTGTTGCGCGACAAATTAACATTAAGAAAAGTTGTCATTATGTAATTTAATATTCAGCTACATATTAAATTAATCAATAGCTGTCTATTGGTAAAAAATAATTAAAATTAATTCCGTAGTTTGAGAGTTTATCGCCCTAAACTAAATAAACAAACAAAACAGAAGTATAGTCATATGTACATAAATGTTATTGCTAAAACAAAAAGTGCAATATTACTAAATCAAACATGAGATTAACGGAGAAACCTTTGTGGCATTGTCCTTAACCTTTGTGTGCGCAATGAAAGTGGTATATGTGAGAGTATACTAATGTGTAAAACCTAAGAATTTGGTTTTTGATCATCTGAACGCGGGCGGAGCCGCGGGTAATGCTAGTTTTATCATATAAAATGTGAATATAAATAATATAAATAGCAAACAATATGAGGTTCAAGAAATTACAAACTACATGATACACTTGTATTATGCAATATGTGAGTATCCTTAATAATGCAGGGCATTACTTACCTCGGACATGAGTTCCTAGTCTGGTTACTGGCAGAGCGTAAATAAGCTTCTTTATGGATGCAATATTACCGTCCAATAATTTCAGGTACAACCTGCTGCCTATGGACTTTGTGTTACATAAACTACAAAATTCGTACGTATTTTCTGTTTCACTTTTAATATTACACATGTTTTTACCGTTTTTAAACATGATTGTTTATACTAATGATCGACCTGTGGTCGAGAGTCGGTGATTAAGTCGATCGATTTATTAAGTTTCAATGTTATTGAGTTTATTTGGTCGAAGTTATGTAAGTAGGTTGTAACCGTTTGCAATAAATACATTAAAACATGCAAAAAGATTTTTTCAAATTGGATCCGTAGTTCCAGAGATTAGCACGTTTACATGCCCAAGCAAACTCATCAGGTTTATTATATTATATTAATCGTAGTATGGAATATAATAGAAGGTTACAGGTTATCTAACACACTGCTTCTAAAAGTGGACTAATTATACATAACTAAAGTAAAGCGGATTCACGGAAAAAAGCCAGTTAATGAATTTTAGCTTCCTTCAGAAAGAGGGCTGCAGTCCTTTTCTATATGGACTTTACTGTGACAAAGCTCTTACTCCTCTGTTCGCGAATGTGCTTAAAAAATCCGGCTGCATAAAAAGCAAAAAAAAAATTATTCTGACGAAACGAACATTTTTTTAAGACACACAAATTCACGTCCAAGATTTGTCATTTTGATTTTTAATTATATCTATATACCCTATGATACTCGCGTTATTAAGAAGAATCTAACGACGTATAAATTATCAAAATCAGTGAAGATGTTTAATAATTACCAAGGAACAGGGTTTAGATTAGGATCGAACATACATATATACATGGAGGTCAAACACATAACCCTCTTTTCGGCTTCACCGTAGTCAGGTAAAAAGGAGAATAAAATTTATTTTCTTATATTATTATATAGACTAGCAGAACCCGCGGCTTCGCTCGCGATCAAATTACTTTATTATTTACAAAAATAAGTTCGTATAAGATTTTGTGTTCTTAAAGATATAAGGAACACAAATTTAATTTTAGCGATCGTTACTCAAAATATCTAGTATCTTGAAAGATGTTAAACATAGACAACACGTTCTCTACTGTATATCCACACAGTAAGTGTGCACTTACGGAGAACTTGACTTATATTACTCTGTTTAAATATATTCAACAACTCCAACTTCACCGCCTAGTTTTACCCACTTAGGGGCTGAATTAAAAAAAATCTAAAATACATGTTTATTTAATTGTATTGAAGAACATTAACACCAAGTATCAAGTAATTTTGATTATAAACATTTTTTTCCTCATATAAACAGCACAACCCCCTTTTAACCTTTTAAGGGATGAATTTCGAAAAAAAAGATATTTGTATTGTTTTATTTTTCATTTCAAAGGTAAATACCACTTTCCGTGCATCAATTACAGAATTTTACACAAAATCTTCATCCCCCATTTTACCCCCTTATGGAATGAATTTCGAAAAATGCTAAAACATACATATATTTATTTAATTGTATCCTTTAGGAGATGAATTTCGAAAAAACGTTTCTTAGCGGATGCTTACATTGTTTAAGGAATATGTTCTCTAAATTTCACGTCTCTAATATATATATAGATTAAGTTAACATTCTAACAATCTTTAATCTACTTTGAAATTTTTATGCAATAAAACTCAAGCAAATAGTATTTACTGTATACCTACATTAATTATGCACCACTTGCATAAGAGTGGCAAGATGAATAAAAATGAAAAGTTATTTGTACGGGTCTTAATTAAAAACATAGTTTTATTTCAAGTCAAAATAATAACCACCTTTATGTTGTGTATACAATATATCAACACAAAAGAAATACATATGGGAGAATAACAGCTGGCAGAAATTATGTAGGAAAGACTTTCTATCATACGGGGGCGCTCAGCTACTGATTTTATTAGGGTGCGTATACTTTAGAGCACTTTTTGTGAATTTACAAAAACCTAGATGAATAATCTTCTTTTTTAGAATTCTATACCTCAAAATCTATCTGTCAGTCTAAAGTCTATCTGTCAGTATGTCTCTCTGTCTGTCCGTACGTTAGTCAGTCCGTCAAGACCCTTTTTTTTAGGAACTCCTGGAGGTATCAAGTTAAAATTAATATCAAATACATAAATCTGCAATTCCTTGGAGCTGTGAAAAATGTAAACTTCTAAGTCTACGCAATTACGTCTGCTGACGCATATTTTGCCACTCGCAAGGGAATCAAAATCTATAGGGTACTGGGTTCTTCCCAATGACATAGAATCATGAAAGGCAAAATGTTATTTCTTATAGCGCAAGTGAAAGGAAACAAAGTATTCGAAAACCGTAAATTTGTATTTACATCATAATTTATTTTGCAACTATAAACTTATTCTAATATTTCATGCTACGGAACACTCTGTGAGCGAGTCAGATTCGCACTTGTCCGATTTTTTATTACTTACTAGGTCCTACTACCATAGTACTTAAGTCACTAACTTTTGTGAAATAAAACGTCTGTAATAGAGTCCAATTCGTTTTTACTAGAAAAAAGATCTTTGTGTGTTTGTATAGTGCGTCCGTCACCCTACTTGCCTGTCACTTTGTATACTATGTCGCAGTTTATTTGTCAATTTGTCTGTTTCATAGTCAATTTGTTATTCTTTGATTTCAAAGCAAATCAAATTACAAGCCCTTGCGAAGCCAGACGACATTGTGGACCGTTTCTACATAACGTATTCTTCGTAGCTATTTCTATTGAATGAAAATTTCACTTCTAGGAATTACTAATTTGCGAAATATCGTAATAAAATGTAAACGTAAATCGTTCTTAAAGCAGTTATTCCTGGAAGTAAAATATTCATACTCTAGTAATAGCTAAGATGAATATTTTATATGTGATACTTCACAAAAATATAAAATATTTATTTTGTACTGTATTTGTATTTGTTAACTATTGTTGTACTCAATATATACTTATATAAATTGTATAAACTTTTACAAATGTTCTACAAACATGTTTAAGAAAAATAACAGATTTCTAAATGTTTTTATAACAAACTGATATTAATAATAATCCTATTGTAGACCTCTCTAAAATTTATTTATCTCAAAACCAAAATATAACTAAGCTTCTACCTGTGACTCCCCGTCCCTCGAGTTGATAAGAAATAATATATGTTGCTAAGGGATAAAATTTATATGTACTAGGTACCGAAATAATAATTTTAAAAACATGTTGTCATCACTACAATTAAAAAAATGTATTAATATCACCTCTGCATAATAACAAAGAAACAAGAAAGCAAGAAACTAGTAAAGCACTGAAACTATAGTTATTTTACATTATTATAAAGTTAAACTAAAAAAGTTTAATTACTTATAATAATGTAAAATAACTATAACACAATATCTTTATTTTTATAATAGCGAGTCACCCTCGCTCGGCTCGGGCCGTCCCTAGTTACGTTTTAGGGTTTAGTATAGATTTCTCAGAGATGAGGTATTTTCCAGCAGTAAAAAGTATTCTATATGTTGACCCGGATAACCAGCAATTATCATAACAAATTTCATCAAAAACTGTCCAGTGGTTTCCTTTTGATGCGGTAACAGACAGACAAAAATTCTAAAAACTATAGTTTCGGCTTCTGTATCTATAATAATGTCTACTTCAATAAGATTTTCAAAAAATATTTAATGAGCAGATTCGGCTTAGTTACAATTTTATTATACGTATGGATTTTATATTATTTATACAAATAGCCATAAATTAAACGCTGTTTAACTTCATTATTAAATAACAACACTTCTGATTTACTACAGTTTCTCATCATTAAGGAAACCCTTTATTAAACGTTCATTAAAATAGCCTAACTCAGTAGCACTGCAATTCTCCAGAATCTTTAAGCCTGTAATACCCTCCGCCAATTATTCCAATGAATGGCATTTGAAACAATGAGCACCATTTTAGGATAAGGATGTTAAATAATTTCCATTATCTTGCAAGACCTCTTTCACTTTACATCGGTTCTCCGATTATTTATTTTATACACATAAATTATAAACACATCGATTATATGTATATTCATATAGTTGAAATCAATTTAAAGTGCATGAAATACGAGTAATATCACTTTTTCGCACATATGTATGTGAGTCAAGCTGTCTATTTGTCTTACATATCGGATTTCGTGAGTTTAATTCCTATAATACTTGAAATAAATGTTTATAAAGATAATATTACAGATTGGTTGGCAATATCGAGGAATAAATATATAGGGGTTAAAGTATGAAATTGCCGATTTGTACTGAAAAATTGAAATTCTTTTTTTTTTTAATTTAACATATTTATTTAAACAAAAAAAATACCATATATATACACACATTTAATAAAATTGTAACTAAGCCGAATCTGTACATTAAATATTTTTTGGAAAATCTTATTGAAATAGTCATTATTATCGATGCAGAGGCCGAATCTATACTTTTTAGAATTTTTGTCTGTCTGTCTGTCTGTCTGTCTGTCTGTCTGTCTGTTACCGCATCACAGGAAAACCATTGGACAGATTTTGATTAAATTTGGTATGCGGAAAAATATCTCATGCCTGAGCGCAACGTTAAAACTTAACTAAGGACGAACCCCAGCGGAGCAAGGGTGAGTTTCTAGTTATTATCTATACATTGCTGCCATCTAATAGGAAGGTCATTTATGCCATTGCGATAGAACTTTGATGATCTAGATTCGATAAACTATGTGAAAGCATTTTGTATTGCCTTCTGAGAGGAAAACTTTTTATCACGTAGAAAATTGTCCAAATCACGAAAAAAATGGTAGTCCGTTTTAGCAAGATTTGGCGAACACGGAGAGTGACGAATGGTTTCTAATTACAGTTCATATAGAGTTAAAACGGTTTCTCGTGTTGAATGAGGTCTCGCGTTATCATGGAGCAATAATGGTGAAGATCGATTCATGAGTTGGGGCTGTTTCACTGCTAGTTTTGCTATCATTGGTCTGAGTTCGGTACAATAGACATCTGCCGTTATTGCTTGACCAGATCGGAGAAAGCTATAGTGAATAACACCATGCTGAGACCACCAAACAGTTACCATTACCTTTTTATTATTAAGCTTTGCTTTAGGACACTGTTGCGGCGTTTCACCTGGGGTCAGCCATTGCGTTTTTCGCTTACGGTTATCGTAAACAATCCACTTTTCATCACATGTCACAATTCGATCCAATATTCCTTCATTTCTGTATCGATTCAACAAGGCAATACAAGTTTCAACACGCGTTTCTTTCTGCAGTTCAGTCAAATCATGAGGCACCCATATTTTATATTTTTTTATTTTATTGATCTGACGCAAATGAGTCAATATTGTTGGTAAGGTAACTTTAAACCACGCCGATAATTCCTGGGTAGTTTGGCTCGGATCGGCTTTCACCATCTCTTTCAATTCATTGTTATTCACCTGTGTGGGCGGCCGGTTTTCCACGTGGTTCGTTCTTCAAATCAAAGTTTCCATCACGAAAGCGTTTAAACCAAAATCGCACGGTGCGTTCATTAGCAGTCCCCTCTCTAAACGCAAAATTGATTGAACGGAACTCGTATTCAAAAATCACTCGAATTTTCGAAGTATCCATCTTCCTTGTCTAAGCTGAATAAAAAAACAACTGAAACTCGATAATCGAATGTTCCCCTTTTTTAAAAGAAGAACTACATAGGTACCGTGTGAAAAAAGTTTCACTCAAAAATCTCAAACCATGAAGGTTCTATGTCAATTCGTAGTACCTACTACAATAAAACGGCAATTTCATACTTTAACCCCTATTATATATTTTTTTTAATTTAGTTACATACTTTTGAGATTAAGTTTATTTAATATTATAAATAAAAAAATATTTTAAAACTTTTTTGTCATTTTGTTGAATACTCCTATAAAGATCCGGTAGGCTTATCCGTACTGGATTTTTTCAAATCTCATTATATGTACGTTGTAGGTTCCCTTTTTATTTTCATAATTATACTGCACTACGTATTTTTCAATACACCCAACTCTTTTCACATTCTAACATTAAAAATGCGAGAAATGTACATATTTGTTGGCATACCTTTCAACTTGTATCTAACGCAGCAAGAACATTCTATCACTTGGTAATCAAATTTTGGAAATCAATTTTAATCTGACTCTTAAATCACTTTGAAATATTTTAAATACGTAAAATCTGTTTGATATAAAAATAGTTTGATACCATTAAGCCGATCTGATGATGGAACCAGAAAGTCAGTAGTAAAGCTAGTCAATGTCTGATAGTAATAACTTTGAATTTGGGTTCATTTCACTCTTTTGGACGAGTCCAATAAAATACAGTTCGCAGTGTTTTTTTTTTTTCTTTAATTTATAAAACTATATTTTTACATTGAATTATTTAAGGATTGAGGCGGTGACATAGGTTACTTTTTATTCCGTTCATTTTTAGTTCCGCGTTGTCAGTTAGCAGTATATAGTCCCTATAATCCCTATAGTCGAAAATATCAAAAGGGTTACGCTTGCGATTTGACTACAGAACCCTAAAATTTACATTATAAAATGGAAATATATAAGGTTTTTTTTAGTTCTCTATATCGTATAATATAGATCTGTAGGTGTCTACATATCATATATTTCTGCAAACAATATTATAATAATACGTCTAATAATGAAAAAGGCTATTAAATTCATTGTGACGTATTTGAACAATTATATTTCCTAACAAGAATATTGAAGTAGCATCTTTCGTGAGGAGAATTGGTTCTCAAATTTGCTTTAGGAGTGCTCGTTATTTGGGGGTTCTCTGTAAGCTGGACAACTTTTGTAACCAATTTGTCTAGGCAGCTTTTTTGCTTGAATTTTGAGCAAAATTTTTTAGGCGAATAAATAACGATGTTAGAACCATAGTGGTTCAAGTCACATTTCATCTTAAGCACTGGGTTCAGTGCGGCATGAAAAATATGTTTTTTTGGGATGTTAATGACAAAAAGTTCCATTTGACAAAAATGTCGCTTGGATCACTATGGTTGTGACATCGTCAAATATCTAAATAGTTAATAATAAAAAGCAAAAATATTTTCACCGTATACAATATCGACCTTTTTCTAAAAAAATAATGATCAGGGGTACGAGGAGTCTTAATTTTTCCCATATAAGAGCGATAGAAAGATAGTTAAATACTTTATTGCACACACAAAAGAACAATACAGAAAATGAAAAGAAAAATAACAAAAAGGCATCTAAAGGCGGTCTTATTGCTATGAGCTATCTCTTACAGACAGCCTTTGGTGAACGGATTAATGAAACCGTAGACGGGACGGTACAATTAATACTAAATACAACAATGATAAACTACGTTTACAAACATATTTATACATACGTAAAACAAAGACATATACATGTATAATATATATGCACACATATACATAAATACATACATACCTACATATAAATACATAAATAATCATAAATACATACTTAGATGTAATTACTAAATTAAAACATATCAGATATAATAAGAACATTTGTGGCATTGCCACTAATCGCCATTTTTTTATTTAATCTTGCGGTGTACATTGAATCTGGTATTATATATAAATAAGTAAAATCTAAGAGTTTAATTTTTTATGTTACTAGCTATGTATTAGTAAAAGGATTATTCAATTTTTTCTGTAGTTTGAGAGTTTATCGCCTACAAACGAATAAATCTTTTCTCTTTATAATATTTATGTAAATGTATAGACATACTATAAATGCATCTAAGATTTATAATATCATTGGTTTTTATACTATAATAAAATCACAAAAAGATATTTATATTCAAGCACGCCCGCTGAGTCCCCACGGTTTCATTGCTTTTGATATTAATTTATTAAACGAGCTCCACTAACCATTTCAGTATTAATAGGTATTGGTAAAGTTATTAACACATTTATTAAACTAAACTATGAATATAACATTAAATTGTTGTTGGTTTTCCGTTTACTTATTTGTGCGTTAATTTTCAAAACAAAATGAAAATCTATACATATTATAATAAAATTGTAACTAAGCCGAATCTGTACATTAAATAGTGGTTGGAAAATCTTATTGAAATAGACATTATTATTGATGCAGAGGCCGAATCTATAGTTTTTTGAATTTTTGTCTGTCTGTCTGTTTGATGAAATTTGGTATAATGGTAACTGGTTATCCGGGTTAACGTATAGGATACTTTATACTGCAAGAAAATATCCCATCTCTGAGAAATCTATACTAAACGTTAAAACGTAAGTAGGGACGAACCCGAGCGGAGCGAACGTGAGTCGCTAGTTTATTATAAATTTTCAAGGTGGACAGTGAGATTTCATTATTGCATTAACTCTTCATTGCACCAAACGGGTAAGCAGATAAACATAAGAGTGATCCTATAACTAGTGGATACGTTTTTACGTAACTAAAACCTTGAAAAGACCCATCGAGGTATCCCGTAGGGATCTCCTACTTACTTATCTAGTTTCTGAACCATGAATTGTCCCTAAGCCAACTAAATGCCAATCTATATCAATAACTAAAAGTAACAAATATACGAGTATGTTCGTGTTTATTATAGGTAATAGTAAGAATACTTTAAGGGCTTTTACTATAAAAAAAAAGAAATTGTTTTAGTGGATGCACTAGATACTTTTTTATATTAATAAACTATGTATCACATAGTTAAATATGTTACTAATTTCTCACTACCTAACATTATAGGACATCTTTCTATATACATATGTATTTATAGGTATTTTGTTAAGTCCATTTGCAATTCACCACAAGTATCGTTCATATAAGTATTATTTTGCTAGATCATAGATGTTGTTCGAGTTAATTAAGAAGCTTATTAATTAATTATAAGAGCAATTTCAATTTCATGTTCAGGCAGGGTATGTTATACCTATTTATCTTGAAATTATTAAAAGATTGGTTATATTTACCCCGAGGAAATGAAGAATTCAAATGTAATTAAACATGGAAATTTCTATCAACGTTATTAATAACTAGCGGCTCACGCTCGCTTCGCTCGGGTTCAGCTCTAGGACAACAAAAACAAATCTATCCCACGGGGACCGTACATTTTTCCAAGATAAAAGTAGTCTATGTGCTATTTCAGACTATAATATACCTCAGTGTCAAATTTCATCCAGATCCGTTCAGCCGTTCTGGCGTGATTGAATAAAAAACATCCAAATATCTAAACTTTCACATTTATAACATAAGTTTATGCTAAATAAGTCTTAATAAAGTCGGTTACGCTAGCTTTTAGTTACGATTCAGGTTGGAGGCTTTGACCGACAATGGCTCTCCTCTGTAGTAGGCAAAGACTGCCTACATACTACAATACTACATACGTACATATGTGTAATCTGAATCTACATCATATTGAGTGCCCACTGTCCATTAAGTCATATTGGATTTTCTCACTACGGCTATCCTATTCTTCACCGACTGTATACCAGGTATATATACATTTTTTTTGTTAAACATAATTCAAGCAAAAGGCCAATTCAATTATTTTTATAATTTATAATCTATACGCATAATAAAATTGTAACTAAGTCAAATCTGTGCATTAAATATTTTTTGGAAAATCTTATTAAAATAGGTATTATTATCGATACAGAGGCCGAATTTATAGTTTTTAGAATTTTTGTCTGTCTGTCTGTCTGTGACCGCATCACAGAAAAACCACCGGAGGGATTTTGATGAAATTTAGTATGATGATAGCTGGTTATCCGGGTCAACATATAGGATACTTTTTACTGCGGGATATTTTCCCGAGATTTTTTCTCATCTCTGAGAAATCTAAACATTAAAACGTAAGTAGCGACAAAGCCGAGCAGAGCGAGGGTGAGTCGCTAGTAACTATATAAATTCATAACAAAAATTATATGCTTTTCTATTTCAAATAAAAAGATAATTTGTATCATTAAATACTTGTTAAACACAAGATTTCTATTTAAATGTTAAAATTCCAAACCAAGCCAAGAGCTTAATGCCCTGACGGCGATAAGCGGTTTTGTTGCTATACCAAAAGTAAATTTTCGGGCTAGCTAACAAGACCCCTACAAGTATTTCCCGAAGGAACTACCGTTTAGTATAGTGAGCCCATCCAATTATCTATTATTAACGAAGTTTTAACATTGTTGTTGGTTTAGCATGAATTTTAAATAAAAGTAAGTTTGAAAGCAAATACTCAGAAATTATATTTTTTGCGAACAAAATATATAACTGTCGCAAAACGTAATTTTTCTACGGTTCCCACTTCAAGGGATATCGATTACTTGATAAGTGCTATCCATATTCTACCGACATCATCTTCAGTAGTTACTAATCTTGTGGGCGTTATCAAGACTCAAATAATATACAGTTTACAATATAAAGTGTTCAATGCTCAATACAATTTAATGAGGAAAATCACTAAGTTATAAACTTGAAACTATAATTTAAATAGTTTAATTGAGCAGCGGGTTCTCGACACCAATCATCTGACTTCCAACTACAATAACAAAACATATCTCCTTATCTTATCTCCATATCTTACACGAATATCATGATGGCGTCTCGACCCCGTTTGAAACTTTAAGCAATAATAAAGTACTAGCAGAAAAAGGTAACTATTCAATTACTGTATCTGTCGCAGGAGAATTCCCTTTCTTCCTATTTCGTTGTCTCTATTTTAATTATTTTTGTAATGTTTGTTTTTTCTTCTTTATTCTTTTTTTTGGACATTTTTTTCGTTGACATTTAAAACTTCTGCAGATTGTTTAGCCCTTTTAGACAAGCTAAGGCTTGCTCATATTTGCGAGGCATTTCGCGTACCTGCAACACTAATTGCCCATAGGACTATCCGCAAAATTATATGGAGCAACTATCCTTTTCGGTACAGATACTTACCCTTATATTTTGAAAAATAAATAAAAGCAATTTAACAGTATAATTTAATAGGTAGTGTAATTTAAACTTCAGTGCATGCGTAGAAGCAAAAAGTTGACTGAATCGACAACTGTAAAAGAAAATAAAATTTAATAGAAAATACTCACAAATATCATTTCAACGCTCTTCAACGTCCTGCCGTGGAAGATTTTCGCTCATACCAACAAAATACGTGCACCTAGTCCTACTACTGGCATGGTGCTACGGTCCGTGGATAAGGCGCTTCAAATTACAGAAGAACACTAACTTCAGGGACATCTCTAATATAGCGTATTGAAAACCGGAACATGTATCCCCCTGAGGCAACTATCAGGGTTTTACCCTATCTATATCTTTAGTAATATTATAAATGTGAAAGTTTGTGAGTATGGATGTTTGTTACTCTTTCACGCCGGCTGAACGGATCTGGATGTCGCAGAGATAGATTATAGTCTGGAATAACACATAGGCTACTTCTTACCTTAGAAAAATATACGGTTCCCGTGGGATAAATTTGCTTTTGTTTTCCTAGAGGCGAACGCGAGCGAAGCGAGGGTGAGCCGCTAGTATTAAATATATAAAAAAATTATCATTCATCAAGTAATCGATAGATAGTTTGTGACCCTGGGAAAAACAAAAGATAGTTTTTATCCCGAAAATTGGTATGTGGAATCAATCATTTCTTAAGTAAGAGATATAAAACTCATCATACCTATGTATATATAGTCCATTTATTCCATACAAAGCATCAGAACAGTCGAACCCGGGCAAAGCGAGGGTGAGTTGCTAGTAATAGTAATAACACAAATTTTATTCTACCCAGATCCAAACCAGAGCAAATATCTAAAGTTACTCGTTTTACCATGGTCATCTCTCCAAACATAACAAATCAAGCGCATTGATCGACGCTAACACTACTCAATCGTGGCTGATTGACATAGTTCAATCAATCACATGTACAACCTATGACCTGATTTGCATGCGAGCGTGGGGTATTACAATATTTTAATAGCAATTTATACTTTAGCCTTATTTATTCTAGAAAGTCGTTACTATATAATTATTGAGGTGTTTTAAAAAGATAATGACGATTTACTAACTGACAGACAATAAACACTTATAAAAGCTATAGTATAAGTTCGGTCAATATTTAATGTAAAATTAGAGAGACATAATTTTATAATGCACATAGAGAAACATTTAGAGCACTAAAATATGTTTTAGTTTAAAGTTAAAAATTTCGATAGTAATAATAATTAAGAATATTGTTCTGAAAAATAAATATACTAATACGAGTATAATTATAGTCTATCTATTCCATACTAAACGTTAAAACGTACGTAGGGAAGAATCTGAGCGAAGCGAAGCGGTGATTTTGAATGGTTGTCTCATTGGAATTTGAGAGTGAAACGAAATAGATTGTGCACTTGTGTTTGCACGCACAATTGTGCACTATAATACCTCCTGCACAGATGGCTATTCTAAATGACATTGGCCGTCATGACCAAAATCGGTCAGAAGGACATTATCTATATATATATATATACAATATCGTCGACACTCGGTGAACTTCGTGCTACGACGGAGCCTAGCTAATGGAGGCGTGCCGTGAGGGCCGGTTACTTACCTTCGAGCCGAGCCAGGATTAAGACCTCTCCACTAGGAACTGTCCAACGTTTCGTTTAACATAGTTATTGTGAAAATTATTAAAAAGTGATTGTTGCATACGCTGTATTCTCTTTGTTCGAATTATACTACTATTTGCCCACAAGATGACCGATGTCAGTACTAAAAACGTTACGCATTCGAGTTCAGAATTGGGATAACCCGAAGAGCAGAGCAAAGACAGATGATAGCAGTGATAAAACTTCGCTGCAAATATTTTTTCAGATTTTGAAACGAAATGCCATGACAAATATTATTAAAAATGGACATACAAAATGGCGATGCACGATAAACTAAAATATGAAGTCAATTTATTCAATCGATAAATTACGAGAATTATTTTTGAAATGCTTGTACTTAATGAAATGTATAAGGACCTCGTTGAAATTCTTTTAAATAAAATATGTTTTTCTCAAAGAATATGTCAAAAAAATGTTTTGTATTTTAATGATTTGCTTTATTTCAGAATTTCTCAAGTGAAAATAATGAATGCTTCGTTTTAACAGATTAAAATATTTAGCGTAAAGAGAACGACTTGCTTCAGCCAATTTAATTACGCTAAACCAGACCACGTCATACGTATACGCTGCCCTAAAAGAAGATTGTGTCCAGTGATGCTTAGGATGTGCAAGGAATGGATATCTGTTTCATTTAATCTGCTATGAACGTAATATGGTGAGACGTTTCCATTTTGTTTATGTATAGGAGCTAAGTGATCTCTAATATTCGGTTTATTAGACTGAAAGGTTGACAGAATGTACAATTAAAGACGGCTGTAAAAGATTGTAGTTATTTTCAATGTAAGCCTCCAGTACAGAGATGTGTAACTCACTCGTGAGGCGCCTCATTTGAGGCACTCGTGATCGCAAATTGAAAGAGTTACTCGAATTTCAACTTTGAACCACCTCACTCGTTCACGCGTCCTCACTTAAAAATCGACATTGACATTTTGTCATTTATTATTGACATTAAATTGAGGCGAGTACTCGCGACTCGCGAGTGAGTATTGAGTGATTGAGTTAGCTTAGTCAGCGAATGAAGTAAGTACTCGTGAGTCGACGCGTATATTTGCCTCGCTTGCCGCTGCCTCGGGCAATCGGCTGAGTTCGGCTCGGGCTCGGCTCGTGAGGTGAATACGCCGACGTACGATGCCTCGCCTCAAATGAGGCGTACCTCATGAGTACCTCACGAGGTAAAATGAGGTGCTCCCTCATCCTCATATAAAAATGATGAGTTACCCATCACTACTCCAGTAGCTTAACATTAATGAACCTACGTAACACACGCTAGGATGACTGAAATGACGAGGTTTTGTAACATTGACAAGCCTATGTGGCAAATGTAGTTTCAGTGGCGAGAGTCGCCTGAGTATTGGCCTGTGAGACACCGACTGGCCTGTGTGGCACCGATTTGACTTGATTGACATACGAGACACTTACTTCTGTAACTTGTACTCAATGATAAGTTATGTGCATAGTTTTTAGGTTTCAGTCAATTTAAAGATCAAATTTGAGAAATTTGTCGTAAAGATAACTGGATGCAAATATGCAATAACATATTAACCCACAAAAATAAGAATATTAATGTTTTTCACAAACCCATTCACATTTTGATCTAAGAACGATTTGCAATAACGTTTGAAATCAAATAACCCGTGTTTTTTATAAAAACTAATACGTTTTAAAAATGTTAAACCACAATGTTCTTTTAATAATTTTACAAAGATAATTCAAGTTCCTTCATTTACATTTGCAAACACATAGCGCCATCAAAAAAGATAACTAAACGTATACAATCCGAAATAATTACTTATATCAATTAAAATCGTTTATGTTCTACCAAATTCAATGTATTGAGGTATAAAAACTTTATACTCAATTTTCTCAAAATGGTACTTGTGTGGCTTTACACAGTATTGCAAATGTGCATCCAACTAACTTATTGATTGATTAGGAAGAACGTATAAAACTAAAAAAAAAATACACAATCCCAAAGGTATCGGCGCCCGGGCACACAGTTCATATAGACGCGACAGGTAAGCTCAGCGGTAAACAACATAACAAGGAGTGCTTGTTCATACTCAAAGATGCGCACACAAAGTTTGTGCTGCTACATCATACAATGCACATTGATACCGCCAGCAGTATTATAGTAGTGACAAAGAGCGTGTCGCTATTTGGAGCACCGGTACGTATTATTACTATTCAGAGTTGTTGTTTCGCTAGACACGAATTTAGAGAACTTGCAAAAGTAAAAAACATTAATCTCCATTTAATAGCAACGGGATCGTCCCGAGCTAACGGTCAAGTAGAGCGCACAATTAGCACATTAAAATCTATCTATAGCAGTCGAAGCGAGCGGAGATAGGCTATGGTAGGATGCGTTAGAATATGTGCAGCTCGCTCTAAACTGTACTGTTAATGGGATTACAATAGCGAGTCTTCTCGAATTACTTATCGGTAAAGTCGCGCGTCCACTTAATTTAATGGCTAATGAAGATGATATAATAAAGGTTAGGGAAAATGCAGCTCTATATGACAAAAAACGGTTTGATAGTACTAAAGCGAGATTGGGCAAGTTTTCAGTGGGAGATTTCGTATTGTTTAAAAACGGAGAACGTAACCAAACTAAATTAAGTTGTTAGAGGGGGATCGCTATATATTAAGAGCGTTAAATTCTAGGCGTACTTACAAGTATGCACATGATAGGTAAAGGAGAATGCCCGAGGGCCAAGTACTACTTGAACTTGAAATAGACGAGGATGAGTTAAGTGATAGCGTGGAATCTTAATTCGGATGGTCGGACCGTACCAGAAGCCATTTCGTAGCCGTAGTCTGGTAGAAGTCGGTGTCTACTTGTTATTGTCCGTAGATGCGCGGTGCGCGGATGGCTCTGGCGGAGGTCGGGTCTGGTAGAGACCATAAGAGTCGTGTGGGACTCGGCATTCGTAAGAAATGCAATAAAACAAACAGGGTTTTGTTGGAGAGGCTTAATGTAAAGCCATAAGCCACGAATACGATACCTGCTAAGTTATAATAGTTAATTTTATTAACCATATGTTTTCACGTGAAAAATTAAAAGGGTACTTTTAAGCGTTATTGTTTGATTTTATCATTTGTCTGTTCATACGTTTTGTTATTTTTGAAGTAGAATATCGGACACAAATAATGCTTTTGTTAACGAAAGAAATGCTTAATAAAATCAAGTTTATTTAGATTTCCTTTTTTTTTTGTATTAAATTGGTGAGGATAATAAATAATGCTATAGTGATAAAGCTTACTTTTATTTTTGAAATTGATTATAAAATGAGTTCTAGTATTACCTATTCTGTCAGGAATAACCGAATATCATGTACTGTGGTATTTGTTTTCTTTGTCGCAGAATGAACACCCGAGGACGTGTGTAGCGTCGGATGGCCGTGTCGGAGACGGTCATCAATACGGTCGCTAAACGGAGCGCGGCACGACACCCGAGTGATGGCAGCACCGATAGCAGCACCGTCGGCAATATTGTCGACACTCGGTGAACTTCGTGCTACGACGGAGCGTAGTTAATGGAGGCGTGCTATGAAGGCCGGTTACTTACCTTCGAGCCGAGCCAGGATTAAGAGACCTCTCCACTAGAAACTGTCCAACGTTTCGTTTAAGATAGTCATTGTGAAAATTATTAAAAAGTGATTGTTGCATACGCCGTATTCTCTTTGTTCGAATTATACTACTATTTGCCCACACGATGACCGATGTCAGTACTAAAAACGTTACGCATTCGAGTTATATATAAAAGGCAAAAGTGATTGACTGATGTACAACGCACAGGCCAAACCCTTAAGGCTAGAAAATTGAAATTTCTCATATGACGAAGGCATCCATTAAAGAAGGATTTTTCAAAATTCAACCCTCAAGAGGGTGAAATAGGGGATAAAAGTTTGTATGAAACTTATTATTCCTTGGACATATTTGCATGAAATTTTCATATTTTCGTAGTTTCATCGCGAGCGAAGCCTGCGAGTTCTGCTAGTTATATAATAAGCCTCAACCTTCAATATACAAAGCAGAGGCAATTTTTTCATTTTATGTTTTGTGCTAATGCACGTTTATTGGTTCTTTAATAAGGACCAATAAACGTAATAAGAGAACTATTTTCTTACAATATTACAACAAAATAAATATCTGGGAAAGAAAACAGTCGCTTCTAAATATGTAGCTAAAGTAGCAACACAAGGAATACCAACTTCAGTTTCTCTAGAAACTTTACGGAAAACACAAAAATGAAAACAAAGTTAGATCCTAAACGCGATTTGATTCGGATGAGACAGAAACATAGCCTACAAGCAGCCTGTTCACATAAAAAAAATCTGATAAATACCTATAAAAATAAAATATTTTTGAAAAGCTTCTATATTAGGCAATAAAAATCTTATTTCTACATGAGACAAAAATTGCATTATTTTGCAATTAAATATGGCTTTATACTAAAATGGAAAACTTTTTTTGGAATGTCAGCGCGTATATTTAGGCGACACGTTTGGCTCCGTTTTTAGTGACCCAACTTGCTGTGCCAACGGTAGCGGGTTCAAGTCCCGCTGGGGGCATTCATTTGTGTGATGAACACCAATGTTTATACTCCAGTCATGGGTGTTTATATTTATAATCTGTATGTATTTAAAGTTATATATTATGTGTAGTGTATCAACCATCTCGTATCCACAACACAAGTTACGAAGCTTACCATGGAACTAAATGGTGCTGTGTGCTAATGTCCCAACATATTAACATATTAAGAAAATTTTTTGCTCCCATTTCTTGTGATTTTCTTTTTAATTAGCCAAATATTTAGAAATAATAGAAAAGTCACAGCAACTAATATTCTGTGAAAACCACTTAATCAAAACAATTGAAGGTTAGTAGTAACAGGGTAGTAGTATTGGCTACTTTTTTTGTATTTGTTTCTATTAATGAAATTATCTGTTAAATTGCTGTACGTTCTAAAAAAATAAACAGATTTATATGTAGAAATTACTGAATTATAAAATAATATTTTAACACGGATGGCATAATACTATATTCTTTATATCTCCACGCACTGTTTTCAAAGTAGATTAGTATCTAGCTAGTAATAGAATATAGTGACTCCTTCCTCCGTTTTTTACTTTTTATCCGTATTGAAACGTTAAGCATTGATAGCGATACTCAAAGAAGCATTTTGTACAAACAAATGGTCGGTTACAAAACCAACCGCGATAAACAGTTTTATGGTATACTAGCGACTTACCTTCGCTTCGCTCGGGTGCGTCCCTAGACACGTTTCAATTTTTTTAAGCGGAATCGTAATTCTTTGTCTAAAATAAAAGTAGCCTTAGTTATTCCTTATAACATCAGCTATCTGTCAGTGAAAGTCCCGTTAAAATCAGTCCAGCCGTTTAGAAGATTAGCCGGTACATACAGACAGACAGACTTTTTTTTTAAAATTGTGTTTTTCTTATAAGTACCGTATATAATTTCATATACATTTAGTAAAAAGCTGTTATTTTGACATTACAAGCAGACGCTTCAATTTTATTTATATGTATAGATAGTAAATAAGCATTTGTGATGTGTGAATTTTGAATCTGCAACGTCCGAGGAAATAAAAGTCATGAACATGCTCCGATGCTACGATAATAGTATATTTAGAATAATTTTCAAAATAAGATATTTTAGTTAAAGACTTACTTATAAGTATCAGTATTTACTACCTTGAAACTATAACACTGAGGTAAACTTTGTATCTGACTACAACTTACTTCATAAGACGTGAATTCCAGCATGCAGAACTATGCAACGATCGATTAAGGCATGAATGTGCAATAAACGTTTATTGGACTGTTAAAACATTAATTCATGATAAGGAGATTTAAAATACACGTTAGGCTTCATTTGATTCAGAAAAATGTGCATAACTGACAATTTAAGAAAAACTAAAAAGACATTCTTAAAGAACATGTATGTCAACAACATAAGAATTACAATGTTGAAAATAAGACTGCTCAATATAGGCGTTGCGCCATTATGCTACCCTGTAACTAGTCTTATAAAAATGGTATAACATTTGTTTAAAAAAAATGTGTTTCCTTAAACAGTATCGCTTGAGAATAATCACAAATTTTACTAGTTTTTCTGTTTCATCAGTAACTTAATATTTTTAGTAGTCTTATTTATTTTTGGCAAAAATCTCAGAGAAATGACATGAACTTACGACATATAAAAATACTAGCGACTCACCCTCGCTCTGCTCGGGTGTGTCGCTACTTACGTTTTAACGTTTAGATTTCTCTGAGATGAGATATTTTCCCGCAGTAAAAGTGCCAGCCGATACAAATCAAAGCACACCGACTTCAAAAATATCTGATTAGCTATCTATAGTAAATAAAAACTACCAATCAGTTATTTTTTACATTTTAGTGCTTTTTTTGAAGTTGGTTTTTATTTTTTTCTTAAAAAGTTTTTATATACAAGTTAAGACATTGCTAGAAAAAAACTCGATTAATATTAGAAACGGAAGAAAGAAATTAGCTTTGAGCTTTTAGAAAATGTGTTTCACCATTAGAAGCAATTCTTTACGAATTCAATATTGATTTCGGGGAACGATTCAATTTTTCAATATCAGTCCATTCAAGTCACTGGGAAATAAATGGACATTGATAATTAACATTCTTCATTCAATGAACTTTTAAGACTTTCAATGTAAAACTGATATACGTTACTTGAGTTTCATGCAATAATAATTATCGTTGGCTCCATTTAAACGTATTTGTATAGGTTTTATTTAAATTTATTTATGGGGTTCTTTTTTTTTCTACATATAAAACTTTTAAATATTTAATAATATGAATCAGGCGATAATTCCTAAGATATAATCAAGATGAATCTTATTTTGGTAATACAATTACATTGTCGAAGATTTTGGCCCCAAAGTAGAGGATAGGGAGGAACAGCTTAAGTCGTTGAGACTCCTACCTAGCTATGCATACCAAAACGGATTTCCGCAGTTGCAAGATTAGTTACTAAGTCCTTACCCTGTCTTGACTTGGCCTCTATCCTCACACTCGAACTATTATAGACTTACTTCTGGCATACATTGTAAATTAAACCATATATTGCCTACTGTTCTGCTGGCGAATTCTCTCATATGTACTGTTAATTAATCCTTTAGCTTTCCAAATGGAGATTTATTATTGTCTTTATATTATTATGTATAATGTGTGCAAAATTTAAATCTGTTTGAAAGATATTTTTAATATATTATATCAAATCTCTTCATTGTTTGAATACTCCATAAGCTGGATTAGAGTCCCCTCAAAATAAAAGCTTAAAATTAATCGAGCAACTGCCTTTATGGATATCATAAAAGTCAAGGCAAAACGCAAAACAATAGTTTCGGCGTAAATATAGGCGGCCCACAAAGTTTGACATTTATAATATTATTTAGTGGAAATAGACCAGAGCCGATGCCTTTGAAAATAGTAAAAAGTGAAAAAAAATTATAGTAGGATGAAACCCATTGGAAAAAGAAGAGAATATAAAAAAAATTATACGAAAAATAATTTACGGGCGATCTGAGGTCGGGAAGTGGAAAGGGGAGGCCCCTTAAGGGAATAAAACGGCTTATCTCGATTTCCGGCAAAACTACATGTCCTATGGAAAAAAGTTAAATGGCAAAGTTATAGGTTACACTTTTTTCACATAACCTAAATATTTATGTGAAAAATTCAAATAACCAAGTTTTTGGTTTTTTATTTTTATCTTTTACAAAAAATATATTTTATTCATGAAATTTGGTGCAAACTTACCTTTTTATGTCCCAAATACACTGTAATTTTTTTGATTTAAAATGTTTATTGTTTTCACCTTATTTTGACTTAATATCGAAAAAACGCCCTAATTTTCAATCGGAAATTCTCGCGTCAAAATATTTGCTTTTTTATAAAATTCGGTGGGCATTTTGTTCGTTGAAATCTCTCCTTTCTGATGGTGTAAATTTTCCATAGGACATGTAGTTTTGCCGGAAATCGAGATAAACCGTTTTTTTTTCCCTTAAGTAGCCCCCCCTTCCACTTCCCGACCTCAGATCGCCCGTAAATTATTTTTCCTATAATTTTTGTTATATTCTCTTCCTTTTCCAATGGGTTTCATCCTACTATATTTTTTTTTTGTTTCAAAAATTATCGACACTGGTCTAAAATGAAAAATTACAGTAGGTATATAAATGAACAAGAGACAATGAAACAAAAGACGTTTAAGTATTTTTTTTTTTTATTGTTTAACATTTACTTTTAGGCTTAACTTGGCTAGACTAAAGGTTTAGACCAGAGCACACCGTTTCACTCAAAGTAGGATCATGGTAAATGGTTGGTATATGTAAATAAGTTTCCAAGTAAGTAGTTCATGGGTCAGAAAAAGACTATTTTTTATATATTTTACTTAAACTATTTCTCATACATTTAGAACAATGTACAGCAAAAAGTTACTTTCCACAAAAAATATATGAAGATTGAATAACGCACCCAACTAGTAATCTAAGAGTCAGTACAATTTATAACAATTACTAAATCAAAGATACTATTACGATAAGATGACATCGTAAAAGAAGCGCTAGACAAGTAGCAGATGTCGATAATGACGTGACTTTTGTTTAGATATGGGTAAGAAAGCAAATATCTAAGCAACGTTTGTGATTGATGTTGCCCACTTTGACACAAGTGCGATGAGTTAATGAGATAAGGGCACAAGGCTGGTAGTTAATAGTTATTCATAATACATATTAATAAATGAGTCTATTTAATTATATTATTACAATTAGGTCTGAGTTTTCTACTTTAATAAAACAAAGTCGTGTTACTTAGTGGTTGGACCAATTTTTATGATATTGGATTTTTTCGATTTCTCTTAGACTGAAATAGGATAATAAGTATTATAACATCAGAAAAATTCAAAAAAAGATAATTAAAATTTATATGGCTAACGTTGGCAAATAACTATGTATTTTAAATATCTATGTAAAACGTATCTAGCGACGAATCCAAGCGAAGCGAAGGTGAGCTATATTATATATAAAGCTTAAATAATATTTTTTTATAGATTGAACGCGGGCAGGTTCTGCTTGTAATATATAAAATATTTAGACTTTTTTTTATTTAAGTCAACAAATATTTTCAAAATATAATAATAATTTGTCTGTGTGATTCATAAATTATTTTGCATCTTCGTTATTGATATGACTTTACTTCAGGAGTTCATCGTTTAATTAGCGTCTTCGAGTTGCTGTGGATGGGTCATTAATGACCCGAACAGGCGCTATATGAGAAAACTTTTCCTGAATGAAAATTTATATTCTACAATTAAGCCTAAATAAGCCTGTAAAGAGACATTTCAAGAAAAAGTTTTAGCAAATGTCATCAGGGGGCTAGTAAAATAGACTGCAAAAATATTAGGTATTCGCCTATTTATAAAAATAATTAAAACATTACTGTACATAATTTTACTTTGAATTATATCAATTTTGAATTAATTGTAAAATATGAGGATGACATTTATAAAATTAAATACATTTAGTAAAATTATTGTATTTAGTCAGAACTATGAATAAATTATGCCTCTATTAATTAAAATTGACAGTGAAACAGACAAATGATAATGATAATTTAAATATGCAAATAAACCCCTCAGATAATCCTGAATGTAATGTCATTCAAACCACGGGGGATAGAACTAATTATATTTTATAATGAGCTAACGTATATGTTTATGATCTTTGAATTTATGTGACAAAAACACCGAGCCTGTGTTAGAAAAACGTATTAATGTTTCCTACATTTCAGCATTTTCGATTAAACTGAAGTCAATATAGCAAAAGTCAATGGCTAAAAAATGGACTGGCAAATTACGAGGCTTAAGTTCAGAAAAAAATTGTAGATTAATTACATAAAAAATAAGAGTGTCATACCAAGTCAGTAAGTGAAAGCGGAAAATAGTGCATTTTGAGTAATAGCCGCGGGTAATATCTTTAAATATGGATAAGGCGGATATTTCTCATACATTATTTCCTATTATACTCTGCAAAATTTTATATTCATAGACCCAGCAGCGGCTTAGACTGCGCGCTGTCTGTAAGCCAGGCAGCGTTAGAGCTTTTTTTAGTAGCTTTTATTATAATAAACTAGCGACTCACGCTCGCTTCGCCCGCTTTCGTTCCTAGGTACGTTTTCACGGTTAGCTATGTTTATACATAAGTAGTAGCTTGCTACTCCTAAGATATTCATTTAAATTATAATAATGCGATATACACTCGCTTTGCTCGGGTGCGTACGCCTTACGCGGATTTTGTTCACAATTTCATTTGTTTTAATTTTTTAACGCGGAACCCTGATACTTTTTCTAAAATAAAAGTAGCCTAAGTTACTCCTTATAACATCAGCTATCTGCCTGTGAAAGTCCCGTCAAAATCGGTCCAGCCGTTTCGGAGATTAGCCGGAAGAAACAGACAGACAGACAGACAAAAATTGTAAAAAACGTTGTTTTGGTATATGTACCGTGTATACATCCATATGCATTTAGTAAAAAGCGGTTATTTTAATATTACAAACAGACACTCCAATTTTATTTATCTATATAAATAAGTAAATTAAAAACAAATAAAATTTAAAATTGATGAACAGATTGAAATTTACTTATCTCCCGTTAATTTTTGGAGTCAAAAAAACTATTTTGAGGAATCACCCAATAAATATTTTATTTCGTACTTCAGTCTAAGTTAAATAATCTAAGTATATAAGTATAAATGTAAGCATGTAAAATGTCTGAAAAACAAAACTGAGTCCCTACAATATTTAACCACAAACAAAAATTATGTAAAACTAGCATTGCCCGCAGCTCCGCCCGCGTTCAGATGACCAAAAACCAAATTCTTAGGTTTTACATATAATATTATATTACATTGCAGTTTTTATATTTTTTCTCAGAAATGAGATATTTTCCCGTGGTAAAAAGTATCCTATATGTTGACCCGGATAAACAGCTATCATCATACCAAATTTCATCAAAATCCCTCCAGTGGATTTTCTGTGATGCGGTAACAGACAGACAGACAGACAAAAATTATACAAACTATAGATTCGGCCTCTGTGTCGATAATAATGTCTACATCAATAAGATTTTCAAAAAAATATTTAATGTACAGATTCGGCTTAGTTAGAATTTTATAATATGTATAGATAAGTAGTACTAAGCCATCTGTGTATCTGTCAAACCACGAATATTTTAATAATTATAAATCCATTATATATATATATATATATATATATATATATATATATATATATAATATTGCTCATACCAAAAAACTAAAATCGCGATTAAAAAATAGGGGGTGGGGGGTAGGAGAGTGAAAAATACTTTACGACCTAATTTATCATACCTACCAAATACACAAAAAAATCATTAAAATCGGTCGAGCCCTTTCGGAGGATTGCGACCACGAACACCGTGACACGAGATATTTATATATTAGATTTAACATATTGCCTCGGGCGTTCTTGATTGATATTAGTATTTTTTTTTATTGAATTAAATTAGTACTGAAAAGCTTATTTTAATAAAACATCAAATATTTAAAAGTTCTATAAGCAAGTATGTATATATAGTGTATATGTAGTGTGGTAAGTATGTACATATTTTGTAAAAATCGTTATCGATAATGGATTTTCTAAAAAAAAAAAGAAATAACTTTTTTCCTTGTTCTTCCTTGGTCATCAAGGAAATCAAATATTCCGTCATCTAAATGTGAAAACAAAGCAGGCAATCAGAGGCAGAATTACTTTCAAAATAATGGACAAGCAATCAGCTTGATGGGATTTCCCATCGACAAATAAAAACACATTTCTAATTTCATAAATGGCTAAAATCCGTATTAAGTTTCATCCGTCATTTGATGTCATCGAGGGATGAATTTTCAAAAAGCCTTCCTCTTTGTTGTATAAAAAAACTCTTGTGAAAAATTACACGCTTCTTTCTGGTAGGTATTAAAACCAGGTTTTCTGTTTTTTTCTTTTCTGGTAGCCAGGCATTGTTTTGATACAGAACTCGTTTAATCGTCCAACTATAGTCTTAGCTATACCTAGTAAGCGGCGCTGCCATCCAAATGACCTTATAAATACACATTAAAAATCTTCAAAATCAGTCATAACGCTTAGGAAGAATTACGAAAACTCGCACTGGAATTTTATAAGTAAGATATGAAGAAAGCCGCATCATTTATGCAATTCCATTTTATTGAAAAAAATAAACTTAAGTGTTAAAGAATTTGGTTTTATACTCTCATGATTTTTACGTTCTTTTCTTTCATAGCGTTTTTATGGAGCGTTTACCTAAAGTTACTGACCCTCTAAATAGCTTTTCCTTCATCGTTTGAATTGAGATATCTTTACGGCTTTTTGAGTTTTATTAACTAAGTATATCTTTTTTTACTTTACGCTCTTTCTATTGAGGGGTAGATTTAGAAAATCTCTCACTGCTCTTATTGCGACCTATATTTGTATTGTATATAGATAATGTATTTTGATATCAGCCTGTGTGCTATTATCAAACTGTAACATTATGCTGCATATGTACTTCAATCCACGAAACATGTCATACAACGACAAATCAGTTGCATCACTATCGCTTCCTAGTAAAAATGACCGTCCTAATTGAAATTTGTTCACGAGGACATGATTTAAGCTTCAAAATACAAAGCGAGTGAATCATTTGCAAGGGAACCATTAATTATCACTGGTCTGCAACAAAATCCTCCTTTGAATGAAAATATGATCAATAGGAGCAGTTTAACATCATAAAATCAGATTTGCTTTCCATTTTTTGCTATCACGTATATATATATATATTTAATAGCTCTATATTATGTATTTTTTATTGATATTACAAGATATATTGCACATAGAGAGATACTATAATGGAAAATGGTCAGAAGCAATGCTTGCCGATTTTTGCTAGACGATTTGTCGTGAAACACCAACAGAAAATATGAAAAGAAAGAAATCTATAAAGTGAATTACTACTAAGAAAAAGAATATACATTTATCTAATGGATTTTGATGATTTTTGACAGATTTTATCTAATATCTTATTATTTTTTTGAATGGATGACTTAAATTTGAAACACAATAAGAGTTTTATTCAAAAATCCATTAAAAATTAATTTTTTATACTATATTTCTGTTCAGAAATATCAAAATTTTCATAAAACATGCATTAAATCTAAAGGAGAGAAAAAATATTTTTTTTTTGCAGACCAGTGAATTATTTTAACCTAACCATAGATCATTCAAATATTATATTTTATAATACTTTCTTAGATTTACGCGAATATTTGACATTTAAATAAAAATATCTTTTCGGATTTTTTCGCGGATTTATTTCCAAAAATCAAAATAAATCCGCGAAAAAATCCGAAAAGATAGTTTTATTTAAATTATATTTTATACTTATACGTATATGATTCGCAAAAAATACTATTATAGGTAAAGAATATGTCCTATCTTAAGTATTTACAGTCAACAAGAAGAAGTTTTTATAGTTTATATATCATGATAAATATTGTTACTATTAAATGTATATATAATGACACCTTAAAAATCAAAAATACTGATAATACACTATATTAATAACTAGCATTGCCATTTTGCAATTTTGCAAATCAATTTGTTACTGCCCGACTTTCTTCCTATCCTTCATATACTCAAGCATATTTTTTCAACTGTCATTTTAACCCTTTACCTTTAAACTCCCAAAGCAGTACATGACGAATATGCACTTTTTGAGTGTCCGTTTCAAAGCTTAAGAGAAACAGTTTAAAAAGACAAACTGTACGTACTATTCAGTTATACAGTGGAACCAAAAACTCTTTGCCCTAATAACTCATAACGGGTACTAACGAATATTATATTCTACTTAACTTCATTTTGCCTACTATACTGTTAATACTAAGTAAATAGAATGTATTTTTTTATGTACGTTTTTATTAAAACCAGGTTTTCTGTTTTTTTACTTTAGGAAATAGTAAACAATTTTTCAAACAAAAATTCAAGGAAAAAATGTATTTTTGGCTTTGTATCGTATATTTTAACGTGAAAATTTTAAAATGGAACTGGGAATATGTTTAAAATATTATGGATATGGCAAAACTTCTTGACGTTATCTTTATTTGATATTCTTAATATCACAAAACCATAATATACACCTATAAACCGAATTTTCTGTAGTGGAAGATCAAAAGCAAGGCCGCCCTTCATTCATGTAGCACCCTTGACCATATCTCATTAGGTTACCCATCCCTATTAGCTTTGCTTAACCAAGACTTCTTCTTAGACTATGATTTTACTTTATATATTGCAGATTCTCTCTATTGAGACTCAACATGTATTATACATTAAGGATACTAGGGCAGATCTGCACATAATAATTTACTATTTAGACTTAAATAATATGGATTTAAGGGCGTCTATGTATGCACACAACAAAAATGTCCATATCCATATCCATACTAATATTATAAATGTGGAAGTGTGTTTGTTTGTTTGTTTGTCTTTCTTTCACGTCGAAACAGAGTGATGGACTGGCGTGATTTTTTGTGAGGAGATAGTTGGAGGGCTGGAGAGTGACATAGATTACTTTTTACCGCGGGAGATTATCTCATTCCACGGGAAAACACATTATAATACCACCCAGAAAATTATATTTATGGTCAGAATTACTTAAAAGTTAGTATTAATGTTCTTTAATGCAATTAAATAAATACGTGTATATATTTAATAGAATTTAGAAATTCATCCCATAAGGGGGACCTAACCTAAGGGATGAAACTTTGTATAAAACCTACTTTTTTAGAGTTTTTTTGTAGTTTTAGCGTAAGCGAAGCCGCAGGTTCTGCTAATACACATATATATTTGTATCATTCATTTTATTTATATATTATTATAGTATTATATTAATTTCTTATTATTCGACATTTAGAAAAGTAAGAAGGATAAAATAAAAGTTTTGCTTGTTTGAGCTAAATCGTTATACTTTAAGAAGAAACTTTATAAGAATAAAGAAGGATTCGGATAGAACATTCAACTTTGTGACTTGAAGATGAAATCGTTAACGTAGTTTAACATACTTGTTATATCTAAAAGTTTTATTTCAAAAGCATTTTATTTCAAAGATTGTATTATGAACAGTCTTATTAGAAATTAGACATGTTATAGTTGTTAGTTGTCAGTCTGTCACAAAAGTATAATATTATATAACTAGCGATTTACCCTCGCTCCGCCCGGATCGTCCCTTCTTACGTTTTAACGTTTAGTATAGATTTCAAATGAAATATAAATAAATGTAATAAGTACCTTATATGTTGACCCCGATAACCATATTATCATATAAAATGTTATATTTGTATCCGTACAAACAATCATACAATAAAACAATTTGTTTTTAAAAAAATTTAAAAATCTTTATTTTGATTTTTTTTTTGTATTAGTCTATTTTAGAAAGTTTGATTGATTTCCATAAAGTAACCTAATTATTTTGACAAACTCAAATTTGGTGTTCAAGAGATGTTTTCTTATGATGTTTTGAGTCATTGCAATGTATTATAGTTTAAAATTATATTTATTAATCTACAACCAGTATTAAGAGTGTGAACTTTCAAATTAAAGCTATGGCTAAACTAGCTTTTAAATATTACACAATTTACATTATTAATTTTAAGTTAACCGAACGTTAAAGCAAACCTACAAACCCTTGACTATCTTTAGTAATTAATTGAATAAAACCAAATAAGTACTGCGACGATCTAAAATTGAAACCGTTTCATTTGTCGTGCAAATATTTAGCATCAATCGTTAGCAATTAATGAACAGACTACAAGTGAGATACCCACATTTATATTATGAACTAGCAAAACACCCTCGCTTCACTCGGGTTCATCCCTAGGTACGTTTTAATTTTTTGAGAAAGCCAGTGAAAGCCCCGTTAAAATTGATCCAGCCGTTTCGGAGATTAACCGGAATAAACAGACAGACGGACAAACAAAAATTTTAAAAATTGTGTTTTTCTTATAAGTACCGTATATACATATATATTCCATATGCATTTAGTATAAAGCTGTTATTTTAACATTACAAACAGACACTTCAATTCTATTTATCTGTGTAGATATCATTTGAAATTACAAAACGACAAACTGTTAGATTCCAATTGTTTTCATTTGAACTTCCATAAAAGGAAGTGAAATTTCTCTGAAATTTCCTAGATTTATTTCCAAGTGAAATCACATTACGGCAACTGCCCTTCCGTCTGTCCAGATTTAATTATTATGAGCGGAAACCGTAAACACTAATAAATAGGTACTCCTATTTATATTTTAATATCAATGAAAATGTCTGTGTTTAAATTAAAATACGCTCATGCCTACGTCTTTGCTTGCATCTTTACTATTAATTGAGTACTTCTTAATACGAGCGCTTATAAAATGGGAAATTTAAACTGTAGGTCTTTAGCAGTAATATATTACTTTATATTTGTAGGTAGTAAGTAGTAATTGTGTGTACTAGAAAATATTATGAATCAATAATTATATAAATTGTTATTAGGTATATTATGATTACTTCTTAAATGAGTCGATTAATGAAGTAATAACAAACCAACAACCAAAATAACGAATCAATAAAATGGTTTAATTGAAAACTGATAAAACCTAAACCTAAAACCTATTTTTTTTCGGACTCAAACAAAGCTTTGTATTAAAAGCTAATGTAGAGTAATTCCACGAAAAAACATCTTATCTCCATGAGTAAGTCTAATCAAAAACAAATCAAATGATGCGAAAATCGTGGGGATAAGAGGATTGGGCACTCAAGTATTCCTTTGCCAGATTTCTAGCTTCAACGCTAACTGAGCTCGGTCGTAGTATATTATTTCTGCGTATTTTTTAATCCGATATTAAAAACATTGTAAATAGTTAAGTAACGTCAGTACGAAGTTTATGCAAGAATGTTTGTAGATTGAATTTACACTTTAGATAATTAAAAATGGGACTAATCAAACAAAAAGTAATTAAACACGTCCTCTGATAACACAAAAGATACGATGGCTAACCCATGTTCCCATATCGCTATCCACACTCCATGTTTAATTAACGCAGCGATACTATATAAATTGAATCAATTTACTTAATCTGATTGTTTCTTACTGTGAATAAATCTGTATTTTTTGATATCAGATTTTTTTGGCGTTAACTGCCAATAGAAGAAAACAAACAAAATGTTCTTCTTTAAAACATTTCTATCGTAGAAATGTAGATGGTCGTTTATCTCTCGTACAACAGCATGCATTCTACAATGCTTCCGTTTGTGAGAGCATATTATTTCGCGCACATAGTTTAAAACGTTTATACGACGTCCCATTAAATGCAGAATATATTACTATCTACAGGACATTAATATCTTCCATTGAACTAGTTTAAACAAGAAGTTAATTTAAACTATTTTCAAGCCTGCAAGGGGTTTTATAAAACATGAAAAGAAGATATAATGAAAGAACACTTTACTTACTCGCCTTTATATTTTTGCTTAGACGAGACCATTTAGTGATAATTTTGCACTGCATAAAATGAATTTTCATAATAGTAGGAATATATGTGAAATATATCGACTATATATTTTACTATTTAGGCATATTATGGATATACATATATGTATATACATATATATTAACTACATCTTCTACACTTTTGTAACTTTCCTTCTTGATTCAAACTAAATTTAATTCTTAGTACGCTATTACTAAATTATATACTATACTTCTTGAATTTTGCTAACATACGAGTATTTGTTTTTATAGTGACGTATATGTCACTCTCTGTGCAACATACATCATCATTACTATTCAACACTGTCAGTGTGACGCTTTTGTCTGGTGTGCCATTTTTAATATCCTGAATGAATGACATTTATTCAACTTTTTATCAATATAATCTATACATATAATAAAATTCTGAGTCACGAGAAAACCGCTGAGCAGATTTTGATGAAATTTGGTATGGTAACAGCTGGTTATCCAGGTCAACATATAGGATACCGCGGGAAATAATCTCATCTCTGAAAAATCTATACTATACGTTAAAACGTAAGTAGGAACGCACCGAGCGGAGCGTGGGTGAGTCGTTAGTCTATAATAAAATTGTAACTAAGCCGAATCTGTACATTAATTTTTTTTTTTGGAAAATCTTATTGAAATAGAGAGATACAATCATGCGTTGTTCAATGAAATTGGTAGGTATATGTAAGAGTATACTAATATGTAAAACCTAAGAATTTGGTTTTTGATCATCTGAACGCGGGCGGAGCCGCGGGTGATACTAATATCATATAAAGTATAATATGAAGAAGTTTTTTTATGAATATTTCGTATTACACAACCACGTACTTGTTAAGAACTGAAAAACTAGGCACACTTGCAAAAGATGCCTCTTGTATTTGATTTGACTTTTTTATTATTCAACTTAACTAGTTTATATAAGTTGGTTTCGATTTAATTAAGCATATGTATATGCATTTTTAAGTTTCTATCTACATTCGTTTCAATCTTCAAAATTGGTGAAGTACTTCAAATATATTGTCATATACAAGATTTGGCTTCGAATACTCATAGGGTTCTTACCCCGGTAAAAAGGTGACCCCAGAGTCGGTAGAAGCTGTAGGAAATTTCAATTATTACATGCAATTGTAATGTATTCTCAAGTAAATAACTCGGATTATTACTAACTAGCCATTAACTATACTAATATATTATAATACGCCTTATAATTTTTCTTCTAATTTCTGTAATATAACCGGGACAATGAGACAAAAGTATCGTGGGCATAGTGTGAATCCTTGGCCCCCGTCCAACAGCGATACTTTCCATGTCATATGAAAGCTCTTGGGGTGAACTAAACTAAAAAAGCTAAATTCTCATGTACCATAATAGTTCGTGTTTTATTAGAGTTTCATAAACAAAAAAATAAGCTGGCTGTCTGTCCGTCTATTTATTTGTATTTTTTAGCCTGTTAGAAGTTATTCTATATTATTATACCTTATGAACATCAGGGATCATAAGCTAAAATAAAATCACGGAAAAATCCAAAATCTGATAATTGTATTTAAAATTTAACTGATATTTTGAGAAGATTTTTAAGACATACGATGTTTTCGGCGATATATTTAATTCAACAAGTGTAAAAAATTACTTTGTAATTTACAGTGCTTTAAAAAATATTATGCAATAAAAGCTTATTGCAACTTGTGATAAAATAAATGTTTGCATAGTGTTGCAGATAGTGTTGCGTAGGATTTGAACTTTACATTCATAGAATTATAGAACTACACCCTAAATACGCTATGCCATGGATTTCATTATTTGAATGTTGTAAGTTAGACCGTAAGTATAATTCTTCATATTATCAGGAAAATACAATTAATTTAAAATAAAAATGAAGAAACTCTTGCAATACTAATATAATTATATCATTGGAAAATTCAACGAGCTCTTCTAACGATTCCATACAACAATTGCTAGTTAATTGCTTTTTAACCAAGAACAGCATTTTCCACTTTACTTTTTTTACTTGTTTATTTTTCGAAACGAATGCAATTGTTCACATCCTTTAAGCTGCATTTTGTGAGAACACAAAACGTTTAAATATACGTTGGCTTTACACCGATAACAAGAAATATATACATAGATAATTGTATGTCACGTTCAGACCTTGTAGCTTTCCACTCCAGAGAATAACAAAACAATTAAGCTTAGAAATTTCTGTATGAGGTTAATTGTCAGTTTTGCTGGTTAAATTACACTCATAAAGTTAATAATCTAATATATAAAAATCTCGTGTCACGGTGTTTGTGTGTATTTGATACGTATGAAAATAGGTCGTGAAGTATTTTTCCCCCTCCTACCCCCCACCATCCATTTTTTAATCGCGATTTTAGTATTTTTGTATAAACAATATTATATAAAGTAAAAGAAAACTAAAAACTTGAATAAATCCAAAAAAAAACAAAAGTACAATCTTTGTATTCGACCGGGATACGAACCTTGACCCCTGTGATTGTCAATCTTGTACCTTGGTCGCTTATCCACGATGCTTATACCCGAGCGTAAGAAATTATCGACCATATTTTGCGTAGAATAATGCGAAAGAAAACCGCATGAAAACTCGAAAACGCGCCTTTTCCCAGACTTGTGTAATATGTCTGAGATCATGGAATAGTTACCAAAATTTTATAATTGATCAATAACAGTATTTTTATAAAGGTTTTAATATGCATAAACTCTTTATGCAAATATATTATTACTAATTTCCTGCTTCACTAGAGATAGTACCTATAAGATGAGATATCTATAAGTCCTACATTGTTCACCGCAGTCAATATCGCTTATTGTAAGCCAAGCTGCACTCCCGAGAGCCTCTAATTATACAGAGCTAGATTTTATAACCCTTAGGGGCTTAAAACTTTAACTCTCAATATAAAATAAACTATAAATTACTTAAGCACTTTGTACTTTCACTTATAACTAAATTAGACTATTTATCATAACAGGAAAAAAAATTGCTTTAAAGACAACTTTTTACACTAAAAACTAAACTAAAGCAACTACAAACCTTAAAAAGTAGTTTTTCGATTATTTTTACTTATAATTACAATACAACAATCCCTAAAAGTCATGCTCAAATAAAAAAAAAAGATCATTTAATCTATAGTAATATTATAAAGCTGAAGAGTTTGTTTATTTGTTTGTTTGGTTGTTTTTGGATTTGAAAATTTCTCTTTGCATTAGATAGCCCTTTAATTGAGGGAGGCTATAGGCTATATATCATCTCGGAAAAATGTACGGTTCTCGTGGTATATTTTTTTTTGTCTAGGTACGAACCCGAAGCGAAGCGAGGGTGAGTCTCTAGTTCGTATATAAAATGCGAAGCTATCTCGTAACTTACATACAGTAAATACGCACATAATGAAAACCCACTATTTTTGAAGTTAATTAAATAAAATAAGAAATATAATTAAAATATATACTTTTAATTATTATCTATCACTCACTATACTCAAGCAGTAACTTAGCGAAATCTGTACATGAAATATTTTTTAAAAACAATGACTGCAACGTATTATGTATACAATATAGATTCCAAAGCAATAGTTATTAATTTTTTTGTCTGTTTGTCTGTTTGTCTCTTTGTCTGTACGCGTTTCACGCAAAAAATAATGAACCGATTTCAACGAAATTTTGTGAACTGATAACTTATTACTTGGGTCAACATTTAGGATACCTTTTACTTTAGGAAAATCTTTGTTTCCCGCGGGAAATCGCAATAACTGGTTTTATCGAGTCCTCCTTAGGAACCCTCCGCTGGTTAAACCTAAAGACATACATCAAAACAATGACAAAAAAAATTGTAGATCTTGAAAAGGCCAACAGAAATATCTACAACAGTATATATCTATCTCTTAAGGTACACTCGCAATACCTATTCTTATCTATACCTACACATAACAAAACTAACTTAGTTAAATCGATGTGCGCGTTTCACACAAAAAGTACTGAACCGATTTCAATTAAATTTTGTTACTACAGGCACATTTTTCGTTCCCGCGGGAGAACACAATGACTGGTTCTATCGAGTCGTCCTTAGAATGGCTAACGCTGGCTGAACCTTAAGAGGTACATCAAAACAATGTACTAGAAAATTGTAGGTCTTAAAAAGTTATACCGGCAAGTTCGCAATATTATGTCTATCACCTAAGGTACTTTCGCAATTACTACTTTTATTCACTACTCGCGACTCACAGACTGACTTATCAACGTTTAGTTTAGTTCAGCAGTAAAACGTAACTAGGGACGAAACCGAGCGAAGCGAGAGTGAGTCGCTAGTTACAAATAAGCTTATGCGTGACCATGTACCTCTATATGTTATCTTTCTGTAACATATACATTATTCATAGTACATACCTATGTAACAACGTTCAACTTGAAGAAGGGCGACAATATCGGTAAAAATAACTCTTTATAACACGTCTCATCTCTGATATATTTTTTTAGTAAGACCAAAAATAGACTCCATCTATTTAGCGGCCTAAATGATAAAAGAACAATGGCAGGACTCTATACAACGATTTACCTGATATCTATTTGAGGCGTCTTGAAATGAAAAAATGCTCAAACGATAGGGATTAAATAACACAAGTTTATCCAGAAAGATTTATTTTATTAGGAAGTCACAAAAAAAAGATATTAGCTTTTTTATTTTATGATTTGCGGTTATAAGCCTACCTAGCAATGACAGCTGTCACTGATTATTGTATCAAATATTATAAATTAAGTATTATAAATAAAAAAAGTACGTTTGCATTACATATAAGTTACGTTTTTAATTTCTTTATCATGGATGAAATAAGGTACTACTTTGAGTCCGTTAGGAGAAATCAGTATTAGTTGTAAGTATACACTGGCGATTGTCCGAGAGAATGCACAAGTCGTCGCATGGGGCAGGTAATCGAGTCCGTGGGCAAAGCGACAATTAAAACTTATAATAATCTAGAAAAATGGAACAGTAACAGCAAAATCAAACGTAGTAGTCAGAGGCATACGTAAAATCATGGATGACAAATAAAATATAAAATCTAAATAATATGTCAATATCAATTATCAAATCAATCTCACTGTCATCTGTTGTGTTGCTATAACTATTATTTTAATTACTGTACTAACTGTAATAGCTTCAAATAAACTTACAGCATAACATATGATGTTTCCATTATATGTAAAGCTGTAAGATTAATGAACAAGACATAGATCATTATTTAATTATGTACATAAAACTTTTAATAAAAATATTTTAAAATAAATACGGCATTTCATTTTCTTCCGTGGCAACAATTTTTACATCATCTTTGACGAATGGCGAATCCGGAAGTACATAAAAACAATCAATTAGTGGCTTATTATGTAAACATTTCTTCGTGGCTTTGTCATGTAAAACAAACGCCGTGAAAAAAAAGAGCAAATTAAATAATTCAGTTTTGTATATGTCCTAATCTTAGACGCTTTAAAAACGTTCAGGTAAAAACTTGCCATTGTTCTTTGGCATCTTAAAAAGTAGATCGAATTGGTCACGAAATGGTCATAAATGGTCAATGATTTTTAGGAATAGGTCAATACTTTAAAACAAACTACAGATACTTTGAAAGTCCAAGGTCATCGAAAAAATTTCGGCGCCTCAAATGAATCTTAGAGATCGGATCTAAAATTATTTCAATTGGACACAAAATAGTCAAAATTGATCAATTAATTTTGATAATTGGTTAACCTTATTCACGAATTAATCAGAAAAATTAAAAAAAAATCAAGCTTGACCTTTTCTGATTAGCACTCAAAATAATAAATTTGCAATATCAAGCGAAGATCATGGAAAGTTCCGAAATACCATGGAGCCCCAAAAACAACGTTTAAAATTACAATTCAATTGTTTACGCTAGAAGTATGTATGGGTCACCTTAATATTGTGAATTTAAATATGCAAACAGAGTGTGACAGACAGGTAGACTGACAGACACGTAAGTGATTCTTTTAGGGTTTCATTTTTTCTTTTAGGCCAGAGACATCTAAATAAGAAACTATCAACACATAGAACAGTCTTTTTAAACTGTTGAACAGATTTTCATGAAATATAACTTAGAATTATTCTATTTAACTTTAAGCTTTCAAGTGTAAATCAGAATCGATCCCTTCGTTTAGGGGCCACCATATCTCAATAGGAATACAAACAGCACTCATTTTCCGATGCTTAAATTAATATCTTACCGTACCTTACCGTAGACGTGTCACTTCTATTTATAAATAGTAATTTTTTATTCTTCTGTTTTTTTTTACTTTATTCATTAATAACTCATATTAATTTCAAAAATATAACTTTTTAAAGCAAATCTCTTAAAGAAAGCTCTACCTCCGCTTCTGATTTTGCAGACACAGTTACGAGTATTCTCGGAATTCTTAGCTTTAACTGCTTAAAAATATATACGATTTAATCTTTCTCAAAACCTTATATATAAAGCCATATAGTCATAACTCTGGCCATTCGCAGTACGAGAATTCTCAGGAGTCATCTCTCTTTCTTGGACAGGTATAATAAAATTATAAAAACATATTACCAAATAGAACTTTTCAGTATATAGTCAAAAAGTGAGATAAACTTAAATTTTTATCTAATCTAGTAAAAGAATATAATCTATTTATATATTAGCTAAATAATAAAAAATATATTTGTATGTCAACCCTCGGCTTGTCAGCCGAATATTATTCTTATAAAATTTTCTTAAGGCATTTCTTATATAAACTATTATTATAAAGAGGTAAAGTTTGTGAGTTTGTGAGGTTGTAGAGGGTAATCTCTACTGAACCGATTTAGATGGTAAGAAGATAGTTTGAGACCCTGGGAAGGACATAGGATACTTTTTATTCCGGAAATCATAACCCTTAAGGGGTTGAGAATGGGGATGAAAGTTTGTACGGGGAATCAATATATATCTCGTGTCACGGTGTTTGTGGTTGCACTCCTTCGAAACGGCTCGACCGATTTTAATGTTTTTTTTTTTTGTATATTTTGTAGGTATGATATTAGGTCGTAAAGTATTTTTCACCCTCCTACCTCCATTTTTTAATCGCGATTTTAGTACTTTTGTTTGAAGAATATTATATAAATATATAGCGGCTAACCCGAGCGAAGCGAGGGTGAGTCGCTGTATAACATAAAGCCAAAGACTTTTTTTTTTGTTTATTGAACGCAGGCGTAGCCGCGGGTTCTGATAGTTTATTATATTGTAAATAAATATTTTAAATTTTAGCTTAAATGTACATAGTGAAAATGTTATATTTACGTTACTAAGTAGTAGTTTTATTAAGAATTCTATTCTACTATTTTTAAAATTAACACAAATATTTTACACAATTTAATAAATAAAGATGAAAAGATATCACAATTTAAGTACTCAAAAGACTAGCAAACAGGATATTTATTTTACAAGCTTTTATTTTTATTCAAATAAATAACATAAACAGGTAAATAGTAAAATAAAGTCTTTTGGAGCCCCTTCATCCCTAGGGCGGTTGTTATTGCCGAAGAGCCGTCAATAAGCCGTCACCTCCAGAGAAATAATCTCCACTTTGTCTTTAGAACAATTGAACTAGCTAAGCACATTGTGTGTCTCTTAGGATTTGATTGTGGTATTACATGAAAAGTAAGTAACTTACTACTCTGTTCGAAAATAGAAATGAAATGTTATATTTTACTCATTTAAAATTATACGAAATATATGTATATAAGAAATATTTAAATTTTGGAGATAAAATACAATGTATATTGTAAACAATGTATATTGTAAACAATGTATATTGTAACTACTGTCAATATTTGGGTCATGCCCTTAGACGGTATCCTCGTTTACCTTTACTACTACAAGTATATATTGAGAAATGATAAAATATGTCCAATCCAATTTTAAGTACTTAATCAAAATTAAGTATTAAGATGAATAGCTAAAGCATAAAAACTAACAGACAGATATAGCCACAGGAATCTTAATAATTCGCCTATAATATATACTATATATTTATACATATAATAAAATTGTAACTGATCGCTATCTGTACATGGAAGATATTTGAGAAAAACTATTATTGAGGATCTTTATTAACGCAATAGAGCCCAAAACAATGATTTTTAGTTTTCTTGTCTGTTGGTCGGTTTGTCTGTGCGTTTGTGCGCGCTAATCTTAGAAACGGCGTAACCGATTTGAATTCAAATTCAAATTCAAAATAATATATAATTCAAATTTGGGTGCAATTTTCACTTATGTATTGTGGAAAGCTTCACTTAACATTTAGTATTTGTTTTATTTCAATCGATTCCTAAATAAAAAAGTTATGTCGATTTAAAGAATCATCTAGGAGCGAACCCGAGCGAAGCGAGGGTGAGCCGCTGGTCTATACTATAATAAAGCAGTAACTTAGCGAAATCTGTACATGAAATATTTTTTAAAAACAATAACTGTAACGTATTTTTTATACAATATAGACCCCAAAACAAGTTATTAAATTTTTTGTCTGTTTGTCTGTTTGTCTCTTTGTCTGTAAGCGTTTCACGCAAAAAGTAATGAACCGATTTCAACGAAAGGTGAAGTGATAACTTATTACCCGGGTCAACATTTAGGATACAATTTATTTTAGAAAAATCTTTCTTTCCCACGGGAAACCGCAATAACTGGTTTTATCGAGTCCTCCTTAGAAACCTTCCGCTGGCTAAACCTTAAGACATCCATCAAAACAATGTACAAAAAAATTGTAGATCTTAAAAAGGCCAACAGAAAGATCTGCAACAGTATATGTCTATATCTTAAGGTACACTCGCAATATCTATTCTTATCTATACCTATAATTAAACTAACTTAGTCAAATCGATGTGCGCGTTTCACGCAAAAAGTACTGACCCAATTTCAATTAAATTTTGCATAGTGATAGCTTATCACTCGGGTCAACATTTAGGATACCTTTTACTACAGGCACATTTTTCGCTCCCGCAGGAAAACGCAATGATTGGTTCTATCAAGTCGTCCTTGAAAATTTATATGGCTAACACTGGCTGAACCTTAAGAGATACATCAAAACAATGTACTAGAAAATTGTAGGTCTTAAAAAGTTATACCGGCAAGTTCACAATATTATATGTCTATCACCTAAGGTACATTCGCAATTACTATTTTGACTTGACTTATCAACGTTCAGCTCAGTTCAGCAGTAAAACGTGCCTAGGGACGAACCCGAGCGAAGCGAGGGTGAGTCGCTACTGTATAGTAAAATTGTAACTGATCGCTGTCAGTACATGGAAAATATTTAAGAAAAAGTATTATTGCAGGTCTATATAAACAAATATATGTAAACAACAAAACAATAATTCTTAGAATTTTTGTCTGTTTGTCTGTGCGTTTGTGCGGGCTAATCTCAGAAACGGTTTAACCGACTTAGGTACCTACCGTTTTCACTAATGTATTATGGTAAGCTTTACTTAACATTTAGTATTTATTTTAATCGGTTCTTAAATAAAAAAGTTATGTCAATTTAAAGGATCACTTAAGGACGAACCTGAACGAAGCGAAGGTAAGTCGCTAGTTTCTATATTAATTCCTTTATTAAGTTGCAGTTTAAATGTATCGCCTTACGTTATTATCGTATGCAGACTTACAGTTTCCGTGAAACATTTTCTATGCAGTTAAGGTAAAACGGAATATTATATTGTTTTCTGACGTTATTTAAGCACTACGTATTTCATGGTTGTTCCAAACCCTTCAGTTTTACTTAAATATTATTGAGTAAACATTTAGATGGTCTATTCAAACATTTACGCTTTAAATATTAATAATAAGGAGTTTTGATGATTATTATAATAACGTAATACATTACAAGCTTATAGGTAAGTAAAGAAAACGTTATTTATTTCAAGCATTCATTATCATGAATATTATTTGTCTCCTAGTTTAGGAAGGCTAATTCACGACCGACGTTAACGTAATATCCTTATGTTACAAATTTAGGCGAGTGCGTGTAATTATTTGGCCTTACCTTAATTTTGGGGGCAAACAATGTTGAGAATTACGTACATAAACTGTTGATGTCTCGAGAGCCCTTCTTCAACCCACTATTATGTATTAAAGCTGCAACTTTTGTAAAAACCAGAAGTGTTTTTCTGATAATTATTAATTTTAAATAACTTTACTAATACAAATACTAGAATTCAGTTGATGTACATCAATCCTGATACATCAAGTTGTGTTTGTGTGGTGTGTGGTCTCACGGGAACCTCTTGATGTATCGAGTCCATGTTACAAGTTACCTACAAATGCATTTGAGCAAAACGAGAGCATTGAGTTTCGGTAAATCTTGTTATAGCGAAATTATCTATTTTACAAAATAATCTTTGTATTGAGTATAGAGATTAAATAGAACTGACAATATGTTTCCAATTTACACAAACATGGCAAGAGTTTTTGACGCATTTAATTTTTTATTTTAGTCATTAAAACAAATACGTATTAAAATTAAATACAATGATCCAATGCAAAAAATTGTCCAAAAATAAATTGGAGTAACTTGCATACAAAAAGATCCATTAACCTGCATTGAAAGAGGTTGTATGTTGTTATGAAAGATTTATCAATACATATAATGAAATTGTAATTAAGTCGAATCTGTACATTAAATATTTTTTGGAAAATCTTATTGAAATAGAAAGAGATAGTTTTTAGAATTTTTGTCTGTCTGTTTGTCTATCTGTTACCGCATCACGGGAAAACCACTGGACAGGTTTTGATAAAATTTGATACAATGATAGCTGGTTATCCGGGTGAACATATAGGATACTTTTTACTGCGGGAAAATATCTTATCTCTGAGCTAAACGTTAAAACGTCATTTCTATTTTCAAAGTTGTATAACTTGGTACAGAGTATTGTAATAAATAATATTTAACTACTGACATGACATTTCCATGACCATTATATAATTTACTGAATAACATTGACCACAATTATTCGAATTAATGGAAAAATATTATGAAATCAGTAGCATTTTCTTTGCTTCAGATTTAACGATAAGGGCAACGTAGTTAACTAATTGTTTTAGAAGTTTAAAAGTTAGCAAAGCTTTCCACCCTACAAGACTATTCAATTTATTACTACCTTCTACCATAGGCCGCGCCTTTTTTCCTATCTATCTAATATTCTAATTATATTTCACTTTGTCAGATGGGGCATATATATAATAGACATTACTTACGAGTTTTATTTCATCCTATACTTAAATGTGACCTTCGGAAAATGATCGTGAAGAAATAATGATTTTGTTTATGGCTGTGCTTAAACTGTCATTAGAATGGAGGAGACATGAAATAACAAAATATGTCAGTCGTTGTCCACTAAATTACTGTACTCTAATGTGCGCTCTATTTTTTAAGGCAGAAGGGACAATGACTTAAGTAATCCAAATAAAATAAAGTTTAACCATGATCTTGTAGGGCTTGTAGAGTTTAATTAAGAGACCTTCACTGGATTTTCTAGATTACTAGGATTACTAAGGCTAAGCTGCTTCAGTTTTTTGGCCTACTTTAACTTCTCATAGTTTTTATTTTGTCTTGAAGTATCTAAACATGTCACTTTAAGATAGGTATAGGCCATTATTACACAATATTTACCTATATATTATACTTACAATTGAAAAACATCTATTTGGTTATATTTCAAAAAGATACATACAAATATGATTATGACAAACAAATATGACTTTTTGATTTTCCAGCTGTTTTTAGGTTTTAGCGAGACTAACGAACGGCAATTGATATATATATATATATATATATATATATATATATATATATATATATATATATATATATACTAATATTATAAAGCTGAAGAGTTTGTTTGTTTGGTTGAACGCGGCTAATCTCAGGAACTACTAATCCGATTTGGAAAATTCTTTTTGCATTAGATAGCCCGTTAACTAAGGAAGGCTATAGGATATATATCATCCCACAAAAATGTACGGCTCATGTGGGATAGATTTATTTTTGTCTATAGACGAACCCAAAGCCAAGCGAGGGTAAGTCGCTAGTATATATCTTTTAAAAGGCCAATTTTAATATTTATTTTAAAACTAAAAAACTAAAATAAACATTAAACGGATGTGCCTGGGTAATCCGGTTTATGCATCAAAACGAGCACTGTTTACTAAAAGACTGTACAAAGCCTAATATAAAAGCGTTGAAATATTTAATTTTGGAAATGTACATAAGGGATATGTTAAAACAAGATATACATATAATTATATTTTAACTAAGGATTATTACATATATGTAATTTATTTAGTTCGTTTCGATCATTTAAGAAGAGGTAAGAAGATTCTTATATATAGAAGTTGGAACGATATCATCACATATTACTACTATTCTTTATTACTACTTCGCGCATCAATTGTCTTTCTTTTTTCTTCTTCGTGAAAAATCTAAATATCACATTCTGCTCCCAGGTCACATTTTCATTTTAGCACATACTCGTAGTAAGCGTAAGCGTACAAAAATATAAAAACAAAAATAGTAGAGTATACTTTATACATCTATATTTATTATTTCATCTATAGTTATGGCTAATATGTAAATACAATATTTTTACAAATTTAATTCTTTCAAACAATATTATGTATTATTGTATTTATGTATTTCTAAATAAACTAATATTTTTTTTGGATTTTTTATCAATTTTAAAGAACATTAACAATAAAAACCGATATTTTAAAGTTAAAAAATATCAGTTTTTATTCACTATAGTAGACATTTAATAAAGCGTTTATTTTAATTTATTATATTTTAATCACACAATCAGAAGAAGAATTTTATTCCCTAAATAAAATTGCCTACAATTTTTTTGACACTAATAATAATTGACAAAAACGTTCCCATTTTATTGGGTCTACCGACTTTAAATGCTCTTTTTTTATATTTATGACATAAAATATTGGCTGTGAAAAGCCTGACTCATATAAATTTGATTAATTAGTTTTTCTATTCATCCCTTTTTAACGTCCTACTGCTGGGCACGGGCCTCCCTTCTATACGAGGGGTATAAGACCATAGGCCATCCCCCCCCCCTCCCCCACAGCCGACAGTGCCAAAAAGGGTTTGCTAAAGCGTTAGCCTCACGTTTCATCTCCGCCATCTTCTCTGTGAGACGACGATCTCGCAAAAGGAGACCATCGCCGACCAGGACCTAGCAACTATCAAAAATGTTTATTTAAATGGCTTATAAATAAAAGTAAACATTAAGTGTAAAGTTGTTATAGAACTGTAGTTGTTATAGACGATTATTATATAAATAACAAGAATGTATTATTAATATTTGGATAAAAAACACATCCTCATGGGCACGAAATAAATACTTTAGCTGCGGTTTGCTAAATATATTAACGGGTTCAGCAACAAACAGAATATTCGCAAATAACACTAGAACTCTAACAATATAATTCATTTGACAATAACATCAAATAATTTTAATATTTACGACTTAACTGTTACGGGCGAATATGCAATAAACGGCTTACATTATTTTGTAGAAAATTCTGTAAGCTGTCAGGATTGTGACCAGGTGATACTCGGATAAGCGCTCTTTGACACGGACTTAAGATTTTCACTACATTTTAACAAGAATTTCCAATAAGCAAATGGAAGTCATTAGTCGCAAAGGAAAATTTATAGTGAGGTTTAACTTATTAAATATACCTGTGTTACACAAGATTCTTGTCTCATTATAGCTATATATATTTTATGTTACAATTAGCAGAACCCGCGGCTTCGCCCGCGATCAAATTACGGTAAAAATAAACTTTTTCACTACGCATACTTTATTATTTGGAAAAATAAGTTCGTATAAGATTTCGTGTTCTTAAAGATATAAGGAACACAAATTTAATTTTAGCGATCGTTACTCAAAACATCCAGTATCTTAAAAGATGATAAACATAGATAACACATTCTGTAAATAAATGTTCATTTTAGGTATTTAGTACGCTCCACTACCTGTATTTTTTACTCATTTTTCTACTCCATCTTTCCAAAGTTAGAGGAAGAGAGTACAATGATACAATTGCATAAAATGTTTACACTTTAGAATCATATAACATGGCTAATATGGGTTTTTTAACTAACACACTAATAGGCTAACGTTAACGTTATTTTTAAAGACCCAATGCTATTTACATGTGAAACTTACAGTGTCCCTCCCTCTCCTTCTTTTTTAAGTTACATACATAAATAAAGTGCCATTCCTATTTTGCTGTAGCTTTTTGCCCGTGGCTACGCTCGCGTGGACAGAAAAATTTGCTCAGTTTTAATTTCCATTGAATTTATATATTGTCATATAGAATTTTTAATATTATGTCTTGAGTAAAACTCTAGGTTTACTTAACTTAGTCTACACTAAAAAACCAAACCACAAATATACCACACTGATGGATGTTCTGTCTAGTTCTGGGTTCTGCTAAAATGTCTCTCTGAGAAATCTTTACTAAACGTTAAAACATACGAACCCGAGCGGAGCGAGGGTGAGTCGCTAGTTTATTTATAAATATAAAGTAATACATTATACATTCTTGAAATACGAGGGCGGAGCCGCGGTAATAAGCTATTTTTAGATAATCAAATATTAATAGTTATCCTACGTATAAAGATTTTTTTATTTCTAATTTTAATATAATCGTATAAGATAGCATATTAGATAAAGGTTTATAGTACGTGATGCTTATAAAAGGTGCACACCTAACTAGCTTCTACTTAATAGTAGGTGATGAAGTACCTCCCTACTATTGTAGATTTGCAATAAATGTTTTACCATTTTCATTTTCTTAATTAACCACAACAAAAGCTCTTCCAAACTTTAGAAGACAATATAATTCTAAAAGTTCAGTCTGAATAATAATCCCAAACTTGCCATAGAAAATAATTGTTTTGAAATATTTTCACATTTTAACCATTGTTTAAAAATATTATTTTGATCTATTTAGAGGCAATAAAACATTACTGTTTTATTAAAAATTATCTTTATTTCATCACAAAATATCCCAATACGTATTAGTTAATTTTCGAAGCTGAACACCCTAAAAGTACTGGATCAATAATTCCGCGCACCTACTTTTGTCTTTTCTTCTCTGCCTTCTGAAGCCGTTCGTCAAAGTGAAAATATCAAAATTATTCATAGTACGTGCACTTGGTAAGTAAATTCATGCTTTATTTGCGAATATTGTAGGTCATTATATCCATTCGTTCAAACGTAATTACATTTCTTTTTAGGGTGTACGTGGAATACCGTTGTGGCCAAGTTGAGCTTACTTATATGCTAAAATAGAAGTACAGTGAACATTTTCTAGAAGGCACCTTAAAAAGTAGTTTAAAGTCAGTGTACAGTGCATAGTGCTTATAGTGTTCATGGATCTAGTTAATTTTTTTTTTTTAGATTTTTAGTGGTGCGGAAAAGGTAAATACGTCTTTCGTGCTCGATCCTTATTTCTAGTCCATTTTCGATGAAATTCGAATATAATACACGCCCTCAAAAAGTATAAAAATAAAGAAAAATATACACATATATATCTGCATAGTTCGACATAATATTGTCATTTTTTCAGCCATTTTGATGGATATGTCAGCCATCTTGTAATTCATATCGTTCATCTTGTTTTACACATGATCTTCTTTTGTGATTTATGTAAAATAATAATAACATCCATATTGCACTATCGTCTTAAAACCTATGATTTATGTTTTATTATTAGAAGAAGTTTAATCACTAAGACGATAGAGATATCATGTAACTTTACATCTCACATGAACTCTGTTTTTTTTTTAAATATTAATAATTTTCATTTAAAATTTATTTAAGAATGTACTAAATAAAAGATAAAATATACAAAAAAAAATTAAATTAAAAAATATATATTATTGGAGAATAAACAATTTTTTTTTACGAAAAAAGTAAAAAAAAAAATCAATATATTGCACAATTAAAGAGGGAAATTTATGATACAAAATGTTTTCAAAATTTATATTTATATGTATATATGTTTATTTTTTATCATTTTTTGTCATTAATGATAAAAAATAAACATTGGAAATGGACTAGTAATAAGGATCTCACAATCAGTAAAAATAACTTTAAAAACCAGAATTGCTATAATATAATAGATAGTTTAATTATTATTATTCAAAATAGAAATTAACTATTATTATTATGTTAAATGTAATAAAAAAAATATCTCCAAAAGGAAATGAAAATAGTTCGCATTCCACTATTATTAATCAAGTAGTTATGTTTCCTCATAACGATGTAATTGCAAATTTATTCTTTAAAAAAAGTATTGATGAAATGCTCTTAAAATTTTTTTTGTGGTTTGAATTTTTCAAAATGTAATATAAAATTGTACCGCAGACTAAAGAGTTATATGTTTTAATTTAAGAATTATTCTCTAATATTTTTAACATATTTATGCATCATCTAAATCGTTCACTAAAAATTTGCAATTACCTCCTTTTGTTCAGCATAACTCTCAAATTTTCAATTTATTACAAAAGCTGAGCGCATTAAGCTTGTTTTCTTTCAACACAATTACGAAATATTAAATTTCGCAAATGCGAATGTATCCGAATTTAAATTGTATTGTTAATTTTTTGCCATGTGATTAGCCAAAGTCACAAAATAGAACTTATTATAGCACCAACCTCAGATCACAATTTTCAAGTAATTGTACGATTAGATTTTTAGTAGCTTTGCAATTAATAAATATTTAGTTAATTGAGTTGACCCATAGACATAGAGAATGAACTGAGCGTTCTCTATCCAACTGTAAATCGAATGCAATCAGAAAAGTGCAAAACAGACGAAACGATTGTGCGGCCATTAGATGTCTCTTTCTAGAATTGTGTCTACGTCATAAGCTCGCAAGAGCGCATGAATTCTACAAACAACTAAAAACACAAGAACAAGTTTATTTTTGCATTAAATAGTGTGTATATGCACTACTTAAAACATAATTTGTTGAATTTACGTGTTTCCATATTAATATGTCATATTTTAGTTATGTAGAATATTTTCTGTATTTATATGTTCAGATATTTATATATTTAAAGTGATTTATTGATAAATTTTATCTCTAAATTCCTATATCACTTACTTTATTTTTATATAAAAAAGAGACAGATATTGGCCGCATGTTGCTTTTTCTCTTTTTAGAGAGTGGTTCAATTTCATGAGGGTATTGCTCTGTCCATTCCTCTATGTCTGTGCTATAGCCATAGAAAATTTTATGGGGAATCGCGTTTTAACATAAAATACATAAATTTAATCATAAAAAGTATGCGAATTGATTGGTGTCAAGTGGGTAGTTAATTGGGTAATTAGCTAAGGATTATGGAGGGTAAAGGTAAGGGGAACTATCTTATATGGGAGACAAGTTGAAAAAGTATCCATCTGTAAGCAGTAAATAACAGTTCAAAAACCCACCAGAATGCCGCTGGCGTAGCAAAAGGGTATAATATGAATTTAGCAGTTATAAACAGAATGAAGCGTGCTGAGTTAAAAAAGAAATATTTTGGGTGATTTAAGTAGTTATTGAAAGTATTTACGTAGTCAAAATATATAGTAAATATAACCGAAAAAACTGTGGTGATATAAACGTAGTTCATTCACTCGTAGTGTATTTATTCGTAGTAGTGAGTTTTATTTTTTGGTCTTTTTGCACTTTTTTTAAAATGTACCCACTTGCTACCATGGCGCCACCCTAATTTAAACGCATTTCAGAGATAGTTCTCCTTATCCTCTCCTTACTAAGGATTGATATTAACTACCTGGGAAAATTTTACTAACATACTGCAAATTTCATCAGCTCCATACTAAGAGTATAACATAATTTCATTCTTTTTAACTTCCATGAATCGGATAGAGTGTATTTTCATATACAAGTGCAGATGAAAATTGCAACTCATGAGCAATTTTTTCTCAGCATAATTTTAGATCGTGCTTTTGTTCTTAGTAGGCGCTTTGCGAGTGTCATATATAAAAAGGCCAATACAATTAGCAGTGCAACTGCCGAAGAAAAATTACATGTAAAGGACCATATGGAGCATTGTGCATTACAAAGAGCAGTGTCTGCGAAGTTCAACTACCCTGAGCTTTGTTAAGGCTATCTAAAAGTGAAAATGAAATGAAATTATAAGCAAAGGAAGAGACATGTTATAAACTGTGTATATCAAAATCGTATTAATATACTGTTTTGTCCAATACAAGTATTCTATTTAGTATAGAGACGTTATTTATAAACTAAGTTTTAATTTCATTGATGTCAGCAGTTTTTTAAAAGGAACCACGGCTCAGTTTTTGAATTATTATTACATATTTATTTTTCATCTTAACTTATCTTTTTATTACATCTGTATTTGTTACCTTATCTTTCTTATAATTGCCTCGTGTATCCCTTTTTCTATTTTAGAAACCCTTTCTGGATATTGGGAAAATCTAAGAACTGGTCTTATTTATTTTTTACAAACGACTGGCACGAGTATGTCCCAATATTCAAAAAGGAATAATCGTAAGAGATCGCGACGGACTAAGCCCTCTCCAAATCAAAGAGAGGGAGAGAAAACTACAAGTAGTAATAATGATGATTCTGATGTACCAACACACAGTTGCCCATGGAACAGTAGCTTTGCATCTTTTAGTGACATGGACCCTGCAGCTGTGCGTAAACTAATAGGAAACATTAAAAACCTAAAAGTTTATCTCACTTCTGCACATTCTGAGCTGAAAGAAATTAACCGCCACGGCATAAAATTTAAGAAAAGTGTGAATAAATGTAAAAAAAAAATAGAATTTATAGATAAAGTTGCATTTGGGTCAAATGTATCAGAACCTGAACCATCTACTAGTACTACAGCAAAAGAAAAATTGGAATCATCAGAAAGTGAAGATGAATCTTCATCCACTTCGGGCAATGTTACACCTGCTAAGCCTGCGGGTACAGTTGATTTTGAGGATGAGGAAGAGGACAGTGATGAAGAAGAGGACAGTGATGAAGAAGAGGACAGTGATGGAGAAGAGGACAGTGATGAAGAAGAGGACAGTGATGAAGAAGAGGACAGTGATGGAGAAGAAGATAAAAACGATGACAATGATGAAGATGATGAAGATGATGAAGGAGATGATGAAGGAGATGATGAAGGAGATGATGATGACGATGAATCCGAAACAACATAAATGCAAAATATAATCTGAAATTGATGAAAATTTGGTACCGCCAAAGGTTAGAATAGAATGAGATAAATGTTGCCGTATAAGAGGCAAATAAAATCATTTTAACTTTCTCATTGTGGAAAAGCGTTAAAGAATTAATGAAAACTGTTTAAATATTCAGTAGTTTTTTAAATTACATCGTATACATAGGTGCTTAAGGGTTATGAACTAAAACGCTGTTTTAGTATTTGTACGAGTATATTTTAGATGGTACGAATATTAAAATATTTTTTTCAGTTTTAAAATAAACTTATAGAATATATTACGTATGTATGTGTGAGTCATAAGTTCCATCCCATTCAATATAGTCCCCTGCAAAATAGAATCAAGCCATTCAAAACATATATACATATTATCACCTATTATTTTTAATTAATTATAAGAAACAATTACCTTTAGATATATCTACGTTTATTTTGTATTTTTTACTCCTTTTATGTTATTATTATTTGCTTATTTTTACTGAGCGGTTCCTTAATAAACTTTATAAGAAAAAAATCTGAATAGAAAATATTATTAAAAATTTTGTAATTTTTCATTATGTTGTAACGCTTGTTTCATCAATTAAAATTAAGAATATGCTATGTTATCAGAATAATTGTTATAAAGTATACATTGTAAATACTTCCCTCTAAGAGTACCTATATGCTATGTGCATCTATTACGTTCATTCTAAGATTTCTCAATTTTTATTTGCGCAATAAGTTTGTATAAACAAAAGTATGTGAAATATAAGAATTATTAATATTTTTATGTAGTTTTGAAATATTTTTGTACAAATTTTCTCTATTTTCAATTAAATACCTATTACTTTATTTATTGTAGAGTGGATATGTTAAAGAGAAGTTATTTTCTGATGATTCTAAGTTAAATTATTTTATTGTAAAAAAATATAAATATTAGAAAAATATTAAACACAATGGTGTAACATTACACCAATTCATGATTGCGCAAGCGCATTTGTATGTTTCTCAATTTCGCAAAAAGATCACGAAGCTTCTAATTCGTTTTCTCAGGAATACTCATATCCTCCATCTTCTTTACTAAGTGGTGTTTAATCCATCAGCTCCTTTCTATCTGAAATAGCGTTTTGAATTTCTGAGTGACTCTCATGCTCGTTCACTTCACTCTGATCAGAACTCTATTCTTAAAATTCCTAAACACTTCATGTTTTTCACTAATTCTTTTACTGTAAAAACCGCTCGACTTTGGAATTCTCTTCCTGTAATGAAATTAGGAGTACTAGATGTCTAAATTAAATTAAGATTATAGTAAAACAATATTTCCTTTTTTTTTTTCTTTACACATTATCGTCAATATATATATAGTACTTATTTTTATCATTTGTTTATTTTGTATGTGTTTATACAATTATTGGAATAGCTAATCCATACACCGCCACCATTTCTTTCACACACTTACTCCTCCACCTTAAGTTTGCCTGGATAAGATCGCTTATAGCGATACGACCGCATGCAGTACATCTTTTCTATGTGTATTATTTTTCGTTGTCTTTGTTTTGTTCTAATATTAATCTTATATATCTATCTATTTATCCATCCATCGCTAAGATACTTGTACTTGTAATATGAAACTTTTAGAATAAAAAAAAATCTTTGTTAAGATGAAAATGAATGTCATTAACTAAAAATAGTGTGCCATAGTAATGTGCCATAGTCCTAGTAAATGTTTATATTCCGCTATTTTCATTTAGAAGTAACCTCATTAGAGTTATCTTAAGCTATTCAAACATTAAAATGTATAATCACATTTAAAAAATAATGTTAAAATTAAGAATATTGTGCAAATGGCCCTAAATATTAAAATCGGCCTGAATAGCATTACTATAATATGGAATATTTATACTTTTAACTTGTACTTTTTAGTCGTATTGAAAGTATCTAGTTTATTATGTCTTGGGCTATAATGGTTTATTAAGTCTTGGGCTATAATGTATTTTATTTGTTGGACTAAATAAGAGTGATATTGATTATAAAATATGAACTTTAAAGCTGAGGGGAAATAGCACACATAACCATTAAAACCTGTGCTTGTTTAAGTCAATTCTCTTGTTAACGGCAACATGGGTTTATGCAATCGTATTCAAAATTATATTGAGAGCCAGTGACTGTAATGTTCTATTAAAAATAGGATAAGTACTGACAATAAAGATTTTTATTTGTTAAGTACTTTCTCCTACGTAAAACGAAGGTTGTAATGAAATGAGGACTGAATAGGTATAAAGAGTGTGGCGACGTAGGAGATAGATGGTTTACAGGAATACACTGTGTGATGATAATTTCTTAATACATCACATATATTTTAGAACGATAACAATTTTAAATTAATAATACATAATGTAAGAAATATTCAAAATTTTGATGATATACTGTATCACAGATCATATAATACTATACTGTATGTAGCAGATTATAATATGTAAAACTATCATTGTATGAAACTATAATTGTATTACAAATAAAATGTAGTGATCACTTCAATGTACATTTTAATAACCCAACTAATATTACATGTACTTCTTTTCTTAAGAAGTCTTATTATTATACAAACGTTAAACGTTTGTAAAAGTTTTAAGAATATGAGTAAAAATTATATTACATATTTTTGTTATTTTTTCTTGAATATAAAAAAAATCTTGAAATACTTTACATAATATTACTTAAAAGTATAAGATTTAAAAAAATATATTTAAGTGAATAAAAAAATAACCCTAAAAATTTCATTACAATGTTGTACTAAAATGTGTACTTAGATACACATAAAAATACCAAAAAACTTATTTAACCAAACAGTAATGTAGTAAATAAATACATATGTGTCAAAAAAATTATGGTGTTTTATTTAATATCCAATAATTCAGCCAAAATAATTTATTTTTTTAATTGATTTAAGTTAATTATAACAATTAATCAATCAAATATTAATAAATTAAAACTTTAAGAAAATATTTTCTATCAATTAAAATCTACATAGATTCTTTAAAAAAACTGTATAAAATAAATTATATTTAGAAAAACAATTAAAAAATAAACTGTATATAAAATTTCCTATAGTTATTATATTTTTTGTGCGATTATCTGTTTAATTGACACTCATGACCTAAAACATATTAACACATCAAAGCGAAATATTCTAAGCACAAGAGAAAGAGAGAGAGAGAGAGTGAGTGAGTGAGGTAATTCACTTTCAAACACTATCTAAGAAACTCATGCTAATACTACCTACTCTAATATCATCTCTAAAACTACTGACCTAATTCTGTACTCTTATTTTCTTATCAGTTAATAGAATGCTACATTATCCTAGAGTTTTAAAGACCTTTTATTTTAATAAAGTTCAATTTTCAGTAGGAGATAACTATAATATATTTGTAATTGATGTCGTTAAAGCCTACTGACTGAAGATTGATTGACTAATTATACAGGGTGGAACAAATCGATGGGACATGGAAGAAAAGTACCTTAAATATTGAAGTTATCAAGATTTACTCAAAAGAAACATTTCGTTATTTTTAAAAATACTAATAATTGCATTTCATTTTTAAAAAAAAGCTTACCTGAACCGGGAATTGAACAAAATAAAAATGCAAAAAAGGACACCGTCACTATTTTATCGAATTAATTAGTATTTTTAAAAATAAAGAAATGTTTCCTTTGAGTAAATCTTGATAACTTCAATATATAAGGTACTTTTCATCCATGTCCCATCGATTTGTTCCACCCTGTATATTATACTAAGATAAAATTCTGTGGTCTATAACTCATAATTACATATCTAATAACTTGACGGCCACGTGGCACAATTAAGCGTATTATAAGTTAGATGAGTGTCTGTCTGATCAAGGCCCATGCCGCACCACCACGAGTAGTTTCCATCCAGTACTTTCGATAAAGGCGGTAAGTATTTTGGCAGGAGACCTTGTAAATTTAATATAGATAATAAAAATATATTTATAAACAAAAATCCACAGATATCGTGTCTGCCATGACCTTCGGGTACATTGAAAATGAATCTGCCAAATGAATTGAATTAAATCATTTTTAACATATTAATTACTAGGAGAACCCGAAGAATTAAAATTTGATTAAGAGTTTCTTTGTATATTACATTGGTGGATGTTCCGTCTGGGTCTGGGTTCTGTTAAAATGTCCATGTGAGAAGCAAATCTCTAAAGTCTATACCTGCTACTTTTAACAACTGGCCCTGACATTTATTAATACTCATTGCAATACAAATTTTAAGGAGGAATTATGATAGATTAAATTCAAAGCCATAGTCAGAGGTTATCAGTGGTATTACTCGAGGTATGAATACTGATTCCCCTCGAGCACCTCCAGCAAACACAGTGGCCACAATATTTTTTTTATAAATTACTAGCAGTCTTATTCGATTACACAGCTTTGGTGGCTTATTCATAACAGCTTTGCCAACCTTCAGAAGAATAGAATATTGTTAAGGAATTCTACAGGATAGTGAACTGCTTCATCCATTTGCATCACTGAAACAACAGACCTATATTCTATTTCTGACCCTTCAAAGGACTTAGTTATCGAAATCAAAATCACTTTTGTTATAAAAATCAGTACCATTGTTGTTTTTGGGGGTCAGTGTAGCACGGTCACAAAGCCAAGTTAATTAATAAAAAGATTCGGATAACTCTGATCAATAAACATTTTGTTCTCTATATAAACCTTACCATCCCCTTTTACTCCTTTAAAGGATAAATTTAAAAAAAATCTAATATACATATTACATACGTATTTTAATTATTAATTTTAAAGCTAAGTACCAATTTCCGTGCATTTTACATTAAAAATTACAGACTTTAATACACATAAATTACAAATTTTCATCCCCTTTTAGGGTGTAACCCCTTACGGGATGGATTATAAAAAAAGATGAAACACGTGTTTCTTGAATTGAATTGAAGATCATTAATACTAAAGTTTCAAGTAATTCTGATTTTAAATAATTTTTTTCACAGATAAACTTTGGTATCCCGTTTTACTCCTTTAAGGGATGAATTTTGAAAAATCCTTTCTTATCCGATGCCTACGTCATATTATAAGGAATAAGTTCTTCAAAAATACACGTCTCTACGACCAGTGGTTTAGGCTGTGCGTTGATCCATCAGTCAGTCAGGACAAAGCATTTTATGTATATAGATACTAGCGACTCACCCTCGCTTCGCTCGAGTTCGTCCCTAGTTATGTTTTAACGTCTAGTATAGATTTCTCAGAAATGAAATATTTTCCCGCAGTAAAAAGTATCCTTAAGTTAACTCGGATAACCAGCTATCATCATACCAAATTCCATCTAAATCTGTTCAGTGCTTTTGTCGTGATGCGTTCGCAGACAGACAGCTAGACAAAATTCTAAAAACTATAGATTCGGCCTTTGTGTCGACAATAATGACTATTTCAATAAGATTTTCCAAAAATATTTAATGTACAGATTCGACGCAGTAGAATTTTATTATATGTATAGATACATTTTAACGTTTAGCATAGATTTCTCAAAGATGAGATATTTTCCCGCAATAAAAATTATCCTATATGTTGACTCGGATAACCAACTCATATTATACCAAATTTCATCAAAATCTGTACAGCGGTTTTCTCGTGAGGCGTTCCCGATAGACAGACAGACAAAAGTTCTAAAAACTATAGATTTGGCCTCGGTATCGATAATGATGACTATTTCAATAAGATTTTCCAAAAAAATATTTAATGTATACATTTGAGTCTGAATTTTAGTATATGTATAGATACAGACTAGCGACTCACCCTCGCATCGCGCGGGTTCGTCCCTAGGTACATTTTAACGGTTAGTATTGAATAGATAGTCAATCGCTTGCTTTGTGTAAAACAAAAACAAATTTATACCACGGGAATCGTACGTTTTTTCGGGTTGAAAAATAATCAATTTGCTATACCAGACTATAATCTATCCCTGTGTTTTTCATCCAGATCTGTTCAGCCGTTCTGGTATGATTGAGTAACAAACATCCATCCAAACTTTCGCATTTGTAATATTTGAATTAATTATAATATTTTATTAATGGAATTAAATTATATTATATGTATATGACCCGAGTAATAAGTTACCACTACACAAAATTTAGTTAAAATCGGTTCCGTAATTTTTTCGTGAAACGCGCACACCCAAACAGACAAACAGACATACAGACAAAAATATTAATAACTATTGTTTTGGGATATATATTCTGTACACAATAGGTTACAGTTATTGTTTTAAAAAAATATTTCATGTATAGATTTCGCTAAGTTACTGTTTCATTATGTGTATAGATATTAGTTAGTTATTAGTTTAAATACATATTTATTTATGCATAAAGAATCACTTTGTTCAAACACATAATCATGTTCCAAAATATTTATTCATTCTGCGTCACAAAGGTACAATTTCTGAATAACCCAGCCATGATACGCACCTCCAATTATTTTTTAAATGTAGCTCAATATTGTATCTCTAGGGGTTTTTTTTTTCATTTTTTCGATATCTCGTTTCGTTTTCGAGATATGAATTATTTTCTGAGCGAAACGGGGCTAAAAAAGTTAAAGAATGCATGTATGAATGTGTACACGCGCAAGAAGTAAAACTTCTGTAGGTTATTGATACTCTTTATGAAATTTAATCTATGTTTTAAATAATTAGGATTATTAGGCATATTACAATCATATATTTATAGAATATCATTTAAGAAAAAAATATAGTATTATATATCATTTGTCAGACAATTACAACGGTAATCATGGCAACAAATGTATATACGTAAATTTTTTCGTAGACAAATTCGTGTGATTCGTGGATTCCGTCCATTATACAATCAAAGGAACTTTAATATATTTCTCCTGATCACATAAATATTTCAAAGTAGCTTAATATTATTCAGTAGTTATAATATTTATTGTGTTTTATTCTTCAAATCTATAATAATTATTCCTTGACATCCGTCAAGCCATTTTCAGTGAAACAAGCAAATGAACAGTCGTCAAGCTTTCTATTTGATTGAGCGCATTGTTGTCCATCTGCCCGCGGCAGGCACAGGACGCGTTTATGTAAATTTAAAACTATTGCTTTGAGCAATACTCTATCAATCTAATACTCCAAATTGCAGTTGTACGTTGCGCAAAAAAACAAATTCAACTTTTATTTGTCAAACTTTTGGCAGGCAGTAACTGTTTTATTTTTCAACCTTAATTTTTGCATTCGACCCTCCCATATAAAACAACTCGATCACGTGGTCGATTTCGTATGGAAGGTCTGAATTTTTTTTCACTTTCCGACCCGTGTTTATTTGGGAAAGTTGTTTACTTTTATGGTCTGAACCACCTATTTAAATTTGGCGGGAGGTCCAAAAATAACTCTGTAATATTAAATAGGTACTTATTATGAATATTGACCCACCGTCGCTTATCTACCCAATGTTTTATAATATGTCTAGTGCAATAAAGAATTTCACACATACTACACCCTCACCATATCGTCACAGTTACAAGTATTTTAAAACGTTATTTTTTGGACTACTAGATATTTTCTGTTTCCCATCACTAGCCCGTCTGTCAAAAAGATCAAGCTAACTTGTACAGGGTATAAAAATATTTTTGGTAGCTTGGGCTTTGGTAGTAATCTAGATACTTGATTTTTATTTATGTTGATCTTTGTTACTTACAGGTTTTTGTCGTGTGAAATATGTTATACTATAAATTCAAAAACTCTCCATCGGATTTAGTATTCATTTGATATCTAATATAATCTATACAGTATACACATAATAAAATTCTAACTAAGCCGAATCTGTACATTAAATATTTTTTGGAAAATCTTATTGAAATAGACATCATTATCGATACACAGGCCAATTCTATAGTTTTTAGAATTTTTGTCTGTCTGTCTGTCTGTTTATCTGTGATCGCATCACGAAAAATCCACTGGACGTATTTTGATGAAATTTGGTATGATGATAGTTGGTTATCCGGGTCAACATAAAGGATACTTTTTACCGCGGGAAAATATTTAATCTCTAAGCTAAACGATAAAATGTAACTAGGGACGAACCCGAGCGGAGTGAGGGTGAGTCGCTAGTATGTTATTAAAGTGTTAACTGGGTAACAACTATGTAATGTGTATATTACTAAGTGAGTCATTTACGCTAAAACGGCTACACGGATTTGGATGAAATTTAGTATACAGGTAGACTATAATCTAAAGTAGTTTAAAAGGCACCTAAGAAAGAACCCAAAGTTCAACTAATTTAGTTCTACTATAATATTAAAACTATTTTATAATATTAAATGAGCAATTCTTCTATAACGAATCTAACAATTAGGATCAAATTTTGTATTTAGATAATGTTTTGCTTTTTAAGTTTATTATTTATATTAATGATATATCATTATTTACTTTCAGCTTTATAATTATACAAAGATCGTAGAACTTGGTCCTCTCACCACCTTGGAAATGACTTACTGTAAAAAAATTAAAGAGTGCGTTAACAGTACTGTTTATGAAATTCAATTTATGTTTTAAATAATTAGGATAGGTGATCTACTAAAAATAACACATATTAGGCATATTACAATCATATTTTTATAGAATATCATTTAAGGAAAGAAAATAATATTATATATCATTTGTCAGACAATAACAACGGTTACCATGACAACAAACGTTCGCCTCGCCTGTAACGTTACACTTTTCGTAACGCATTCATCAGCTTTCTCCCCAACTCATGCGTGCGTAAAGAAGTTTTACTTCTAAAATATCTTCGTCACTTACAAATCATTCGTGCAGTAAAACTGACTAATTGGTGATTTGCGAGGGATCAGGTCGACTCTACTAGAGAACCCTCTCATAGGAATCCGTACTGTTTTCCGCTTGTATGTTACGTTTAGTGAGAGCATCGGAGGCCCGATCGATCACTCATCCCTTTTACTCTATTATTCACCTAATTAACAGTCTAAGCCTTCGGATATAGAAAAGTAAAATCTCTTCTTAAATACGATACAAGGTATTACAGAATATTCAGTTTAAATTGAAAATTGCATGATCTATTGATCTCTGAAATAAATTCTCTAGTGGTCTATGTCATATGATTCTCCATCTCAAGTTATACAATATAAGATAAGTACTAACCGTCAACTTTTAAATAAAAAAATAGAAACTAACGTATACTAACTTGATTAAAGTTATGATTTAATTTTGAGAGACGACTCGATATACACTTAGTAAAAGTTATTATTATATTATATCTATTTTCGACCAAGGTTTAGTTATATTTCAGAATTAATAATTAATCTATACATGTAATTAAATTGTAAGTAAGCCGAATCTGTACATTAAATATTTTTTGGAAAATGTTATTAAAATAGACATTATTATCGATACAGAGACCGAATCAATCGTTTTTAGATTTTTTGTCTGTCTGTCTGTTACCGCATCACGGAAAAACTACTGGAGGGACTTTGATGAAATCTGGTATGATGATAGCTGGTTATCCGGGTCAACATATAGGATACTTTTTACTGCGGAAAAATATCTCATCTCTGAGAAATCTATACTAAACGTTAAAACGTAAGTAGGGACGATCCCGAGCGGAGCGTGGATGAGTCGCTATTGGTGTTATATTTTGGAAAAAATATTTTTTATATTTTGCAAATTACTGTAGTACCTATTCTAATTTTTACTTTTACTATACATTTATTAAATAGATCCTCTTAGAATATAATCGAAACAGTACATATTGCACATACCTACACAATATAACACAAATCTTTTCACGTTATGTACACAACACAGCTATCAATTTGATGTTAAGCGAAACAATACTTTAAGGCTCAGGTGGCTTCAGCTTTGTAAATTACTATAGCGTCTAGGTCCACTTTCTATCAGTCGAATATTCCATATACTTGTTAATAAATGTGGCAAATAAAAAATACAGTTAATTTATAGCTTTTTAAGTACAGTTTCGTCATATATTCACATAAAAGATGATCTTTTTCTTTTCATGTTGGAACAAAAGCATAGTTTAAAAACAATGTTTTGTGCGTTGTTAAACCAACATGATGGCATTTTTGGCTATACGGGGTTACTTTGCTTACAAGCGAGTTACTGGGTCGGTTGATCCTGGATGCTTAGACATCAGTATATGTCAAAACTGAATCAATCAATGATTCACATTATACCTAAGTCACTCTCATCCAATCTCTCATCACTCTCATCTATCTATATTAACCTCGTAAAAAAATTAAAGATCACTCCTCTGGTATGTAATATCTGGGAATTAACTTTCTTCCCTAGTTAGCAGATATAGACAGATATTCAGATAAACATTTTCATAGATTTTTAGTATGCAGTAAATAATCATATTAGCTAAATATACAGCTGTTTTTAAATAAGCTTCTTCTATACATACAATAAATTTCTGTGTCGAATCTGTATATCAAATATTTTTTGGAAAATCTTATTGAAATAATCATTATTATCGATACAGAGGCATATTAATATTAGTAATGCTCAGTTCTTCTTCCTCACTTACGTAATGCTCGAATCTGAACTGTTACATTACAGGCGAATGCTCCCGGTGAGGGACCGTCCTTACATGACCAATATATATTACAATGACAAAAATATATAGAGAAGAAATTTTAGTTAAAAGAATTGGTATACTTAACTCAAATTATCTAACTTTTGGAAATTTCGATATAATATTATAAAATGACGAAAACGATAATATAATATAATTTAAGTTTTTAGATGAATAAAACGCGTGTTTAATTAAAAGTTCGAAAATTGCACATCAGTATTCAACTCTTTTCATAAGTTTCCTCGAGTACTTTGTAGGTATTGAGAATAATAGGAAAACATGCTTAATTACAATTACAGAATCTTTTTACCCTACCGTGCAAGAATTGAAATTTTGTAACTCTTTGTATCTTTTGTAGCATAAAGCTCCCAAATGAAAGAATAACCATAATGGTTTTCTTTTTTATTATAAAACTGTTGTTTCAAAATTATTACATTTCCAAAAATCCATATTTGAATAAGTATATAATTTAATTGCCATATAAGAAATAAATTACACTAATCGAATTTTTTCGCGGATTTATTTTGATTTTTGGTTCCCGACGTTTCGATTGCTTTACAGCAATCATGGTCACGGGAGAGACTAAGGTGTTAGATGTCTCAAAGGTATTATATAGTTGTTACAGACAGCCTACCCACAAATAACAAAATGAATTCAAAAAACTTGAAAAATTGGCACCAAAGTACCTTACAATATTTGTTAATTTTAATTTTAAAACATTTTTATAATTTTAATTACTTTTATATTATATAATTTTATATTATTTATATAATTTTAGCTTTATTATTATAATTATTACAATTTTTTAGAAAATTTATTGATTAATAATCTATATTTAGTGTTGCCATTATTATATTTATAACTATAAAGAAAAAATAAATTATTAATTATTTAAGCCACATTATTATTCTATGTGTAATTTAAAAATTAAAATTAATTATGAATTACTATTTGCAAATGAAAATATTAATTTGAATACTAATTTAAATTACTGTTATTTTGATCCGCACAGTAAGAACTTACTACATCTAACTGTCTGTTTTGTTTAGATATATTATTTGATTTTATTATATTAATGACAGGATCCCATGACGATGGTAGTTCCCAGCCATCTTCCCTATTGAAATTTGGATGTTAAATGTCAAACATTCGCGTAAATCTAAGAAAGTATTATGTACACTAATCGAGATGATCACATAAAATCATTTGTACAATATTTGCCACAACGTAATAAAAAATAAAAAATTACTAATGAAATTTAATGTAAATATTAAAAAGAACTCAAAATTAAATGGACCTTTCAACATTACAAAATTATAATATTAACACTAATTTTGCCCTTTGTACATGTAGTATTGCGAGAATGTCGCTCGTTGTTACTACGAGATAAAAAAAGCAGTCATGCCGACGTCAAGTCACTGCCGACAGAAGTGAAAACTTTAAACTATAAATAAACAGTTGTTATTTTTAGATATTAAAATTAAATTTTTGATCTTAAATTAAAATTTGTATATTAAAACTGTTTACATTTATCTGGTTTTGACATCTATCGGCACTCTGAGCAACAATTGTATGTATTTTCATATGGTTTATTTATCACCAAAGCACATGGGCTGAGCAAGCCCAATATTAAATATAAATACAACTTAATTAACCTAATAACGAATATACATTTTTGTTATCTATATATCTAATATCTGCATTCAATTCACTTAATTCTCTCAACAATATTCAACAATATTCAAGGTATTTGTACTATCAATCATTTGATTATATTCTAAGAACGATACAATAGGCTTATGGAAACTGAAATAAAAAACAAAAATTCTTGATTGAAATTTGTGTAATTATCCGGTAAAAGCCGCATCGATCGCGCTCAACGCAATAACTCATAGCTACAGATATAGTGTTAGTGTTAACACGTCACGTGACCACGTACATGTATTTACTCCCCATCCAAACCTGCCTTTAGAAGTTTTCACTTCAAAAAGCGTCGTCATACTATCTCATATTTAATAGTGTAATTAAAAATATAAAGTATATTTAAGTTTTAATAAGTAACTTAATTTTCCCCGTATTTACTTAGAAAAACTAAAAAAAAATTACCTGAGTCATTCTCGTCATTTTTCGTCAATATCTTTCTAAAATATTAGTAAAGTAAAGCTGAGAAGAGCATAATTGCATCTTTAATGACGTAAAACCACCGAAACTATGAGCAGCTTAAAGTGGCAGCTGGATAATTTAATTTAATAATTATAGCATGGAAGAATCTTGTCATAAAATTTTAAATTTCGCCTATAAATTTAACATCATTTACTTTTTACTCCATCTAAAATTTGACTCTACTTTGTTACTTATTTCATATACAAATTTAACAAAATAATTCTTAGATTTTGTTCATAATGTGACAGATTTCTTCGGATATATCAATAATTCTTCCAATATCATACATATGTGCTAATAATATTATTCTATTTTCATGCAATTAAAATAATTGCCTAAAAATTTGTCAACTGTGACTCATCCACACGTGAAATATAGTTCCATCCATTATTGAAATTTCAATTCCTTCTCCTCCGCCTTAACGATGAATTCTTCCATTTATTAATTGGGTTCAACTATTTCAACTGTAATATGTTTAATTTACATAAAATGTTTTTTTTAATATTATGTTTTTACGCTATGCTTTCAAAATTATAAAAATATGTTAATTTTTATTTTTAATTATCCTTATTTTCTAAATTACCTTGAAAGGTAATTTATAAAATAAGGATAATAGGAGTTAAAACTCACTCAAACTTAAATCCCATAACCAAAATTTATTAATTGAGGTCAGTCATTAGATCGAATAACTATATAATTCTATGGTTAATATAATACTAATTTGTCTCAAGTTTTCCATCCAATATGTTCAGTAAAAATTGGCAGTAACGAGTGACGAGCAGACAGATTTCATAAAAGCTGGGCTTGGATATTTGAATTTCTAAAAATTATCCATAATATCATAATGATGAAACATATCCATAGGCTCTCATTTTCACTACACAAACCCCAATAATGAAAGCACTAAATTATATGTGTATCAAATTCAATTCCCATAATGACTGCGATTATCGAATCGGATCAAATAAACCGGGACATGAGGCGGCTCGTAATGATCAGATAAACCAAAACGATGCGACTATCGCTGTGCTATTTGCTGAACATGCTTTTATTTATTCCAATCGCTATATTACTCGTATGATACGGTATTGCGATGAAACCTATTTGTCCATGGTACCTAGCTTAGGAATGAAACAGCCAACTTTATTTTAACCCGACTGCGGCGAAGCTCAAAGGAGAGTTATTTGTTTGACTTGTATGCATGTACGTATGTATGTACGGAGCGATTATATAACATAACATGTATATCTGCATAATGCTATGTTCTTTCGTCAACTTGTTCTCATTTTTTTTGTTCGCTTTTTACGCTGTCAGTATTTTTTTTTATTTTTGTAAATTATTTTTTTATTTATGAATTTAAGATAATTTTTTTTGTAAATTAAGCTTATACATATATATATATATATATATATATATATATATATATATATATATATATATATATATATATATGGGGGTGAAAATGGGAATGAAAGTTTGTATGGGGAATCAACCCAGGGACGAACCTGAGCATAGCGAGGGGAGTCGCTAGTACCTAAGATGTATGTATGTATAACATCGTATCTAAGTACTTTGATCTAGCAGTTCCTTCGCTGATTTATTGTAAGAGTTGTCAGTATCAGTATGGAAATTGAAAAGAGAACTTATAATGTTTAGGTTAAAATTCACAATATGATATACTTAAATATGACCTCGGATTTTTAACCTAAAGTTACACGAAGATTCTTTTGTGTTTTAAGGATGCAAAATGGATTCCTAATTTAAGTGGACTAATTTAATAAAAATAATACAAAGAACTGCGAAAGAAGTCTATCTCAAACATGTCAAAGCAAAGAAGATAAAAATGAACTAGTGGTTTTTATATCGTGAATTTAAAATTGTACTATCTTGATTTATATTTTAGCAAATATCCTTACGTTATGAAATATTTGATGTCAAATAGCTAGCCGCGAATTCTGTCATACCTTTAGGTTAGACTAAACATATTTTCTTTTGAAATCTCTTCGTGATGATGTTGTTGTACATGAGAGCCGGCATCCAAAGGGTTATGATAAAAGGTCACAAAGGCCTAGCTAGACAATTTTGAGGACCAACCTTAATAGAAAATAGCCTTACCTGTAATTGAAAACGCAAAATGATAAAGGAAAATACACGCTAATGTTATGGTTACAAGCATTATAATGGATTGCACTTACATGATCAAGTAACACTCCCTTTTAAATACATTTTATAGTAATATGAGTGAAAAACGGCCTAATGTAATATTTTAAATTTATCATAACATAAAAGTTCCTTAGTAAGTTAGATTGTTTATGGATGGTTCAATTGAAAATGTATAAACCTATTGTTGAGTACTGAGAGTGCATATCCATGTTGCAGTAAGAACATGTATTATTGTAAAATCCAAGGTGTAAACGTGTCTTGACTATTTTCTTCTTAAACTTATTCTTAGCACATGGTATTTTAAAAAATGACTAGAAATGGAATATTATTCATAAAAATAAATAATAATTTAAAATATATGTAACGGTTATGTTAAGATGGTAGTCATGGGCGGCGGCAGAATTATTTCCAGTGACGTGCATCTGCTTCTTCACATTAAACTACTATATAACTGATCTTTAAAAGATTAACTTCATATTTTTTATTCATATCTTATTTATCATCTTTTTTCGCAGATATTTAAATTTAAACAGGGATTTTACTAATACTAATTTATTTCTTTACTTTTTTCTACATATTTTCCTTCATGGCAAGGAGCTGCATGTGCACACCTTTGCACCCCCCTCCCAGCGCCCATGATGGTAATAATGCCAAACAGTATTTTTCGGTCTAGAATTCATGGAGATGCTCTTACCTAGAATACATTAATTCATTGCTCACTAGTGACAAATTAATGTATTAGGAATAATAAATAACCTATAAATTTCATATCACAAATTGTACTGATCCTAGAATCCGCTGTTCTTTAGTAGGATATTACATTTTTTTGAAATTACAATAATAGAAATAAATCAGGTAATAGAACTAGAAATCCGCTACATGTTCTTTTTACATTTATTCTGAAAAGGAAATGAATCTTAATTTACATTTTTCATTTATGATTCAATGTCAAAGCCCAAAAAATCAGTATAAAAATTGCACTTATGCTTTAGTTACAGCGTACAAAGTTATATTATATATGTAGGAGTTATGAAAGAAATCACCAAAAAAACACAAAATTTAATTTTAGTACTGTGTGGTGGACCGTATGTTGGTTTCTGAAAAAAACACTTGAGATTACTTTTCATACTAACACTGGATACTTCACACGAAACATTTGAATGAACACACACCTAACAGATAAAATCCCTTATCTTTATACAATTTTAACACGCGCAATCTACATACATACTACTGAATGTACTACATGAGCAAACATGTCTAAATCAATTTAATTGGGATGAGTCATACAATTATTGTGTCATAGCTAAATCTAACACTTACAATAGTTCACGCGTGCACGTAGTAAGGCAAAAGGAACGTGACTTAAACTAAATTTTCCAACGGGGCTCGTCGGGGCTCGTCGTCCATAACATCCTGTATAAAAGATGCTTCTTTTTCTATCTTTGAGTGAGTTGTGAGTACTTACATTGCTTTGCATTATTCTTAAATGGACTGGAAATACCATAACTATATAATATATCATACAATATATAACATCTGGGGCCACGGCAGTGCCCCCGCTAAGTTGAGTAAAAACAAACATACTATAATATTTAAGTAACACTAGCTAAGTAGCAAAACTAGTATTTTGTCAAAAACCTATCATAAATGATTGCCATAGCTAAAAGGTAGGTAAAAATAATTTTAAATAAATATAATATCGATTAAATATCGACTTTTACGTAAAGAAATGTGCGACTTATATTAATTACTCAGTAAAAAACACATTGCTCTAGGGACATGGCGCGTGCTCGGTGCTATCACCCTGTTTGATTATATTAAGTGATTCGTATTCGGTAGAAGTAGCGATAAATATAATTTACTCTTATATTTTTAATTATCTATTTCCTGACTAGAAGTTAAGTGTATAAAAAATATTGTAAATGTACATAAAAATCTTTATAAAAATATCTTCAAAAGAAAATCTGATATAGAACTATAACGAAAAATAAATTTTCATTCCAGAAATAGATACGAAGAATACGTTCTAATTGCACTCCCGCTTCGATAATTATTTGTGCATGCATTTCATAGAAAAATACGTTTATTGTACAGGTTTTATAATATATTTTCGAGTATATTGCTAGTAGGGTAGTTTGGAAATAAATTAATATTTAGAAGATTTTATAAAATGTTTTTGTAATATCATTAGTAATGTTATATAGGTACAATTAAGCAAGAAAAATTGGATACTTAAAACGTATAGAGGTCGGATACGATTCAGTATAATAGGGAACCGTTTTTAATGATTCTATATTTAATAAATGGGTGAACCACAAGTTTGATCCCGTACTGTTCAACCCATATTAACGTTCCACTGCTGGGCTCAAGCCTCCCTTTAATACAAGGGGGATTAGGCCATAGTCCACTACTTGGCCAAGTACGGGTTGGCAGACTTTCCAAAACTTGCTAAGTTCTCTCCTCTCAGATACACAGGTTCTTTTACGATGTTTTTCTTCACCGTATGGCGAGTGGTAATTATGTTGAGAATAATTCGCACATAAGAATATCAGAGGTACGAGACCCAGAATTTGAGCCCGCTTCACTTGGTTTTTCAAACGAGTACGTTACAATTCGGCTACCAATGCCTTGTGGGCTACCACTCCTATTTTAACAAGAAAATCTTTCAATGAAAACTTTTACGAATAATTTTCGAAGTCAAAAAAGAAGTTGAAAAGTAATCATTAATTTGAATGTTTAAATAACAATTTCGATAAACAAAATATTCTAAAGAGTTTAAAAGGTCACAGACGATCAGAACGAAGCATTGCGTAGATTTCTAAACAACTTGCCCTCTAATCCGTAGATTGAGACGGGGGATTATGCAAATACTATCAATTCACGAGTTCAATATCAATCACCGATAAAGCTCGTTTTATTTGCTCTATACGTACGTGTTGCTTTAACTGTTCGTCTTATTTATTACTTGTTGTTATATGCTAAATTGGATAGAATATACATTCTTAGAATATTAGTACGTATTTAGTATGATACCAAAATCATGATAGTGAAAATCTATGCTAATATTATAAAGCTGAAGAGTTTGTTTGTTTGTTTGTTTGAACGCGCTAATCACAGGAACTACTAATCCGATTTGAAAAATTCTTTTGCATTAGATAGCTAGTTAACTGAGGAAGGCTACAAGCTATATATCATTGGGGTTCCCGTGGGATAGATTTGTTTTTGTCTTGGGACGAACCCGAAGCGAAGCGAGGGTGAGTCGCTAGTATATAATATGTTTAGTAATTTAATGTGTTTACTTTATGTTTCTTTAGTTAAATATAATGAACATAATATTATTTTCATATAACTACGTTATTCTGCCTTAAATGTATGATATGTACCAATAAATAAATACATTAGTCAGTACATGCATTAAAAATAATTGATGTGTAATCTGTAGATATGTTTACTCGCGCACCTGTCAAGTGCAGCTGGACGGATTTCAATAGAGCTTAATTTATTATAAAATTAATAGCCTGTAAATAAAACAATTTAGTTTTACTTCAATAGATTTACTAGGTTTAAAGATAAGCTTCGAACTATCCAAACCGTAGAGAAAATTCCACAAAATATAAGTACATTCTTAAGTTATTAAGAAAGAAAAATAATAAAATTTTATGTATATAGGTATTCGGTATGAAATCAAAAAATATAAAGGATTCCTCAATTTATATTTTATTGAATTGCAATATCGCGTTCGCCGGGTAGTTTCAATTGATCAACTACATCGCGAGCGATTTGAACCGTCTGACTGGATTTTCAATTAAATCGTAAAAAACATAATAAAAAGTCTCCACTGCGTAAAAAACGCACCAAAAAGATGGAAAAAAGTTGACATAGAAACATTTATTGACTATTCAGTTGAAGGCATAATATTATGTACATACACGTAGCAAGACTCGCAGCAAGGATTAAACAATTAAACAAGTCTGCCTCCAACTGCAAAATACTATGTTCCTTCGTGAACTTGTTCCCGTGTTTATAATTTAATTTTTAAGCAGTAATCTATTTTTCTTTTTTTTTGAAACGTACATACATACGTACATAAACCTATGCATGATAGTTGCAACCTGAGTTTGAGGGCTTAGCAGACCACTATCATTGGCGCAACTAATATTATTCATGACTACGCCATCTATCGGACACTCGTCGGTCCCGCTAAGCCTCTCTCAATCAAATAGTTTACATACAAACAGCCTTGGTGACGTCAACCCTCGCTGTCTTATGTCACGATATAATCTATGTACGGGTCTCTCAGCTTGTTACTGAATCCACATTGGATTATATTATATACAACATACTCATATTCAAAAATCAATATAATTTAGATTATATTTGTTTTATAACCCTTAAAATATTATAGAATATTTCTAAAACATAAAAAATCTATATCTAGAAAATATCTCGTACGATTAAATAGACAAATAGAAATGACGACTTTTAATAACAGTTGCATTATGTTTTTCAATATCAGTAATATATTTCATTAAAGCTGTTATAAATTTAGTATTGTATACCATAATGGGAGAACATATGCGGGAACATTGTTATATAAAGTACATTGACATTATAAAACCATATCACATTAAATTCATGTATGAGTGTCCGTACACAAATGCGATCAATTTACATTTCACTGAGCATACGATATAATTTATTACTATACATTTAAGACAAATTTTCCCATTTTTTTTTAACGTTGGGAAATGCATTTAGGCACGAAGTTTGGGACTCACCGGTAAAGCCAGTACTACCCACTAAAACCCAACGGAAGCTCCCCCGTCTTAATCTGGCATCACGGGATCGCTTACGCATTCAACCACGACGCCCCGACAGCAGGTTTGCCGAAGCAGACCACAACAACCATGGCGTTACTCACAGTCCACTCTGCTATCAGAGAAGTGCCAGGTGCCCCAATCAAATCAAATCTCTTAATATGCTTAATTTCATGTTTCTAGCCTAGAACGAATTCGCGCATAATATTAAGTAAACCAATAACTTTATTCATAACATATGAGTGTTGTTTTTTTCCCCTTAAATAAAGTCTAAATTATCCTTATGACGTAAAGTTTAATCACCTCATAGTAATTTCCTTACCAATGTGCTTTTAAATGGGCAAATCTTCCAAAGATACTTTTTTTAAAATATTCAGTTACAAACGATGATCCTCATGTTGCTCAGATATAAACTTATATTCTTATATATATTATTTTATAGATAATAATAGCATCAAGCCCTATCAGCGTAAAGCATTTTCAATCTATGCTTATAAACATAGGCTTCATTTCTTATCTAGGCAGATAGTCATCTCTTTCAATGTAGATTTTTCTTATTATACTAGCACAATAACATTCTTTGCGGAATATCTATTCAATAACATCGGTGAAGCTTTCAAAGATACAATATTAAAAATAAATGACTTCAGCTTGTTAGTGTGAGTTATTACTGTAATAAAATTAAATTTTTCGTAGGTATTATTCCAAAGGGCTGCAATTACACGTTCATTTATTTCATAATAATTAATGTACCAGACTCTAAAACAGATATTAAATATCGATCATGCGATACTAAGACCCCTAATCGTTAGTTTGTTTAATTGGCTGATTATAAAACAAATTAACATGTTATTATATATTAATAGGTTCAAAACTCAGTGACTATGGCTCTATTTAAATATAATACGTTATATTGGTTTCTGATAACATTGAATATAACCTCTATAATAAACCCATCTTCTTTAATCTAATCTTAGTCATTTTTATCGAATATGGAAAATATGAGCGCGTTTATAGGTTTTTTCTGTAACAGGATCAAAATTTAATATCAGTTCCGGAAGACCGGATATCATACAGATAGAAATCTCTTCCTCGCTCGATGATGGCAACGACTATTTAGTAGAATTGTAGACTGAGTATTACCGTTTTATAATGAATCATTTGCTTATGAAACATTTATTTTATAGGTATTAGATAAATATTTAGTATTGAAACAAAATATTCACAATTTATAGAGATAAATAAAAATTCAGTTTGTCATTTAATGCTAGTGACATGCATTATATTTGAATATTAGTGTATTTATCTTCGATCAACAATACTGCACCTAAAGGAGGGTAGTGTGTTTGACCTCCCTCGTAATTACTAAACGGCTTAACCGATTTTGATGATTTATACATCGTTGGATTCGTCTTGATAACGCGAGTGTCATAGGGGATATAGATATTATATATAAAAATAAAAATAAAAATGGCGGAACCTAGGCGCCAATTTGTGTGTGTTGAAAAAATTTTTGACATCATTACAGTTTATCAAAATACAGGTTTTTAGGAGGTGATTATTAAATATAAAAACAAAAATAAAAACCCGACTGCGTAAAAAGCGAACTAAAAAGATGAGAATAAGTGACGAAGGAACATAGTATGATGCAGTCAGAGACATATTGTACTTTATATACTTGGCAAGATTCGCAACTCGGGTTTTTATTTTTGTAATTCTCCTACCTTATAGAAAATCTTTTTATGTTTCCGGATTTTATACTATATTCTGATAACAGATGCGTATAGAGTCATCCTATAAATTCTTACCCTAATAATCGATAGTTAAATCTCTTATTATACTAGAGAGACTAAGACTTTATGAAACTGTTAATGGAGCTTCAACGCATCTTAAAAGCTTAACGCTTGATGTCAACGCAAATATTTTATGAGGTAAACCAGCTTTCTAACAAATCACTTAATAAATTATTATAATATAATGTGTTTGCATTAAATAATTCATATATAAAAACAAAATTTCCATATTTTTCCTTTTCAAATCTGTTTCATAGTAGTTTGTTTCCGTCTTCGCTCATCACAAGGCAATTCCGAGTCAACAACGCGTGGCGATGACACAGCATGACGTGACAGAGTGAGGCGTGACATGACACGACAAGCTGACGGGTATTTATGACGTCATGTTACATGTCACACGTTATTGGTTATCGATGGTTTCTATTATGTACATAATGTATCTTAAATTATTATATGATACTATCTTCTTAAAGATTTATGTACGTAGCATATTCATATTTTAAGCTATTCTCAAATAAATTGATTACAAGATTAGAAAAAGTAATGTTATTACTTTAAAATTGTACTGCAGTTCCAGCCTATAGACAAAATGTCTGTATTCAAATTTTCATTCTAATATCGTGAAATATTTCATAGGGTCGCATACAAAACAATGTAATTGTAGAACAGGAGATGGAAAAAAATGAAGTGAGTATTTCACAACTTTTTGTAAGAGTATGCATACCTATAATCCTTAAAACTTATTAATGGATGCATTTTTAATTCAAAATTAACAAAATATTTGAAAAAAGTTAACCGATTTTCAATTAAGATCTAAACAGCTTGCCATTAATTCGATTACAACTATTTTTTTTTTTTGCCAACATTTACCTACAATTCTTAAACTAAGCCATTTTTTTCTCGTTTTAACTATCTTTATTTCGCAACGATATGTACTCCAATACAAACTGTTGACGCAAGTATAACGTTCCTTTACAATTCATCGTGTATATTTTATATTTTGACAGAATTTTTAGAAACATACCTACTGGATTTTTAAAAATCTACCAGATCGATATGTCACTTGTAATAACACTGTGACAGGATGATCTTCCAATCAAACAACACTTTACAATTTTACTCGTTTGTTCTTATTAAGCCAAAGTTTTAGCAGCAATTATATTCTGATATCTGCACTGTTCGAAGTAATGAATCGAAATGCCTCATTCAACGATTAAACACAACTTATGAAAAATAAATCCCACCCTTTTTACAACGAGTCGGGGGCGTTTCACCTTACGAAGTTATCTATTATAGTTTTAAACTTGACTGTGCTGCCATTAGATAGTCAATACAGCTCCCAATAAAATGAATCAATATAGAATACAATAATCAGTACAAGCTCATATTCATTATATATTAACTTAGCATAGACCGCGGTTCCACCCGCATTCAGGTAACCAAAAACCAAATTCTTACGTTTTGCATATTAGTATACCAATACTCTTACATATACCTACCAATTTCATTGAGCACCGCATGATTGACATTGCTACAAAGGTCCTCCGTTAATCTCATATTTGATTTAGTAATATTGCACTTTTTGTTTTAACAATAACATTTATAGTATGTCTATACTTCAGCTAGACAGACAGACAAACAGACAGAGAAAAGTTCTAAAAACTATTGATTCGGCCTCTGTAGCGATAATAATGTCTGTTTCAATAAAATTTTCCAAAAAATATTTAATGTACAGATTCGGCTTAGTTACAATTTTATTAAACATACTTATAGATTGTTCATACAAAAATTAATACACGAGATTTTCATACATTAGAAGAAGATTAAGAGCACCCCATGTGAGGTCATCGTAAGTACCAGGCGATTACAAGTATTAAAGAATGTATGTAATAAGTAGTTCGTATGCACTCTCATGACGGGGCTCTACATACCTATATAATCATTCCTTACGGTATGCGATTCCCCTAGTAGCTACTCATGACAACTATTGTCACCATTATTATGAGCTAAGGACATCCCATAATGTGACATCATGACTACCGGGCAATAATAAGTGTTACGGGATGTATGTTGTAAGAAATTCGTATGCCTTGTCCTATCCTTCCAGGTCTTTCTTCGATGAGCTTCAATATGTACTTTGTACAATATACGTTGTTTGACTATTATTCGTGATAATTTTTATGACCTAAATTATAAGGCAAGGGCATAAGAGTGTCCCACGACCCCTCTCGACATTTTTAAAACATCAAACACATTTTTCTCTAAAGTATTGCATCATTAACAGCAAAGTCCATTAAAAAAGAGAGTAATTTCTCCAATACTCAAATTAAATTTACTTCAAATATGGGGACAATAATATTATGAAAATCTTAAAAAATAATCCCAGTTTACTCATTATTTTTTTCACATCACAAATTCTTCGGGAATCTTCTTCCTGGAAGGTGTTAAAATCATTTATAAATCTTTAATAAATTAATGAACTTTAAGCTAAGTGTTCACTATTATCTTTGTTTTTAATTACAAATGTACATAATTTCTACTTTCTATCAATTAGTATACTATTAAAATGACCCACGCTTTATAGGACATGAACTTAAAAGAAAAATTAACTATATTTAATCGGATGATATATTTGAAATTAAATTATCTTTTACTTGAGGCTATTACCAATAATATAATGAAATTAGTCTCATTGATGTTCTTGAAAAAAATACTCCTATTAAAATTATCCAACTTGAAATTTTTGAATGTATAGATTTCATTATTATTTAAAATACAATAAAAGTATTTACCATTTCGTACACACAACAAAAATTCGTAGGTATTTAAATTATTATTGTGTACATTACAAAAAAATATATATATTTATGTATATTAAAAAAAAAACTTAGTTTTTATATATTACTAGTGGGCCCAACAGTCGTGGTCCTGCCCGAATATGGTCTTCACCATAGCCTTCACATAAAATCTTGGAACCCGACTGCAGCGCCACCGACCGGATCCAGTTGTAAAATAAATTTATCTAAATATTATATGTTCGAATATGTTATTTATATTAATGAACAGTGCATGATTAACTTTTCATAAAAACTAAAATTACATCGTGTACAATGTAGCTTATAATTGAGTGTTCCACTTCAACGACCACTTGTAATTGATTTTTTTCTGTCCTTAGGGAAACACGACATTGCCAATAAAGTCGCAGGAAAAACTTAACGTTAATCCTTGTATACTTTTGAAAGTATTTTGTATGACATTGGTGAGAATTTTTTCTATGTAATTCAAAAATCAATTAAGTAATTTAGTTTAAATATATTATAATGATTTTATATATAGCTTATGAAACATAGAAACCAATAAATGGAAAATTTACCTAATACCTTTAAACGAGCAATTCATGTATATTTATTTATTTATATATACCGGCGATCTCGGAAACGGCTTTAACGATTTCGCAGAAATTTGGTATGTGGGGGTTTTATGTCTAGGAAAGTCTTATGTCTAGGAAAATGAATGTTTTCGAGTTTTCATGTGGTTTTCTTTCGCATTATTCCACGCAAAATATGGTCGATTCTAACTGGTTTTTGTATTTTTTCTCTGAAATGAGATATTTTCCCGCGGTAAAAAGTATCTATATGTTGACCCGGATAACCAGGTATCGCCATACCAAATTTCATAAAAATCCCTCCAGTGATTTTTCCGTGATGCGGTAACAGATAGACAGACAGACAAAAATTCTAAAAACTATAGATTAGGCCTCTGTATCGATAATAATATCTATTTCAATAAGATTTTCCAAAAAATATTTAATGTACAGATTCGACTTACTCGTAGTTACAATTATATTATATGTATAAATAGATATATTACATTACATATTATTCATTCATTACATATTATTTTTACTTCCTGTGTTATATATATTCTATCTCATTCTTTCGCCGTTTTAATCCTATATATTTGTGTTTATCTCTTTGTCACAACGTATTTTTGTTTTAAATTACAACGATTCTAAAAAATTTCAATTCAATAAAAAATACGATTTAATGGATTTGAACTGTTTTTATTTACTAGTAAAGCACTTGATATACATTAATTTAGAGTACTTTTTATTACCGAAACGTTCCAAATACCTCCCAATAGCGAGTTTACAGACTGATTGGCTTGAGTACTTTAGATTCAGCGTAAGTACTTGACTACTTTTAATTTTATGGATATATACAACATTAATACTTCCACATATTTTATAAATAAATAGTAACTAGAGTTTATTTGATTTGCGTTTATGTTCACTTCTGCACAATTTTTAATTTCAATTCTTCATTATAAACTACGTTGGACTTATTTATTAAAAAGTACCTAGCGACCGAGCTTCGCTCGGAGTTCTTTTTTGTTATATCGTTTTTTTAGATAAAAAAAAACTAAAAACTTGAACAAATACAAAAAAAAAAAAAACAAAAGTAAAAACTTTGTATTCCGACCGAGACTCGATCCCGGGCCGATTATCGACCATATTTTGCGTAGAATAATGCAAAAGAAAACCGCATGAAAACACGAAAACACGTGTTTTCCCAGACATGAGACTAATCTAGATCAATTTTCCGCCCCCGAAAGACCCCACATACCGAATTGCAGCGAAATCGTTAGAGCCGTTTCCGAGATCGCTGGTATAAATAAATAAAGATATAAATATACAAGAATTGCTCGTTTAAATACATAAGATTTAATATATTAAAAATATATATTGTTTTCAAAATATCTATTCTATTTATAACATAAACCGATTTTGTTTTACTGAAATAAAATCCCTAAGTAGTAGGTATCTTTTTATTTGGCTTTATAAATTAGTAGTAGGAATCATAATTCAAAAGTGACCTGTAAAATTCTTTCGTCATTTTTGTTTTTCACAATTTTGCGACTATTTCTTAGTGGAACACGTGGCACAGGAAACAGTTATTTAATTATTTAAAATTTAAAGTTAAAATCTGTTAAAATCACAAATATTATAACGTACTTTGGTGCCACTTTTGATTTTTTAAGATCATTTTAGTAAAATAGTGTGTAATCACTGTCTGTAATAAGTACATAACGCCTTTGAGATGTCTAAAACCTAAGTCTCTCCCGTGACCATGATTGCTTTAAAGCAGGGTTACTCAAAGTGGGGTACGCGAACCCCTAGGGGTTCGCCATTTGACGGTAGAGGGTTTGCGACAAGATTTATGTAATGGCGGCTGGATGGCTGACGAATATCACTCTAGAACAGAAAGTGAGGCTAGATTCGAAACCCATTTGTGGTCAGAACCGAGAGCATAAATTCTGGTTTGAGTATTAAGCAACAGGAGTAATTATTAAAAATGTCTGCAGATGAAACTCTTCAAGTAAATTTAAAAGGAATGTCTTTAATTGATTTTTGGGCAGCTAGACAAAAAGAATACTCATTCTACACTCTGACAAAGCAAAGCGGTGAATTTTCATTTACCCTTCGCAACAATATACTTATGTGAGAGTGGGTTTTCACTCCTAGTCATAATAAAAACGAAATACAGAAATCGAGGTTAAAATTGTCCAAAATAACTCCTAAAATCTACTCAATTTGCGAATTGTCTTACGAAGGGGGGGGGGGGGGGGGAGAAGATTTGTGGTTCGGTGTTGTCCGGTACGTGGGGCCATAAGTTTGAGGAACCCTGCTTTAAAGCATTCGAAACGTCGGGAACCAAAAATCAAAATAAATTCGCGAAATAATCCGAAAAGATAGTTTATTTAAAATTTCAAATATTCGCCTAAATCTAAGAAAGTATTATATTATTATGTAATTTAAATAATCAGCTAAATAAAAATTAATCAATAGCTGTATATTATTAAATAAATGTTAAAAATTAATTCAGCAATTTGAGAGTTCATCGCCCAAAACCAAACATACAAAGAAATCAGAAGCATAGACATACTATAAATG